>VNJM01000358.1:0-591979 GCA_008042475.1 Drosophila kanapiae | reverse complement strand
ATTTTTTTCATTCGTGTATATATCTATATGCAAAACATTTCACTCTTATCCCAGATTCGTATTTGTGAACAAATACAAAAAGTATGCTGAAATATTAATAAATATAATATAACACATAATATTATTATTTTAATTGTTAACCCAATAGTGAATACGCCCATATTGTTACAGTACCAAGCATGAAAAGTAGCAAAAGACAAAATCTGGCTGGCTTCGAAAGGGAATAACCACGCATACATGCATCCGTGTATGTGAATACATGAACACGCACACATACAAAGGCCAAGTCAAGCACACGACAACCTTCTTCGAGATGCGCCTCTTTGCGAATGATCTGATCTGAGCGGTCGATGCGAGCGAGAGCGTAAAAAGAGAGAGAGCAAATTGCCGAGCATTCCCGAAGCTGCGGGGCCTGTCGCATACGGCTCTGTGGGGCCTGTCGCTAAAAATTTTTGGTTCCATTTTCGTTGTATGAAATGGGAAGTCTATATGCTGTATGGTTGGTGATATGAGACATTTAACGATTCTACTCACCAAAATCTCACCTTTATTTCATTTGTATTATTATTATGATTATTATTGCTTGGACTGAAGGAAGTCCCACATTTGATTGACTAGCGAAACCCACACAAGAAGCACAGACGATATAATACTGACACACGGATGATGGTGGCGTATAATATATGCATTATATATGTAATTCCATTGAAACGAAACTCCTAATTATAACATATTACAAAATACCTACTTATTAACAAACCTAAAAAACAAAAGAAAACGAAAAAAGGTAAAAAAAAAACACAAAACAAAACCAAGCGAAAATGAAAAAGAAAATGGAAAAACATTTAATGATGAAAATCAAGATGCAGTGAGCAGAAACATGTGAAACTTGAATAAAAATGCTTTTGCAAAAAGTGTTTGAAATTGCGATCCAGCTTAGTGTTTTTATTGATTTATTAAGAGTCTTACAAACATGGTAAAGGATAAAATTTTAGGTAACAATACAATTATAAGGAGTTCCAATAACAATTGTGATATTTTTTTAATTTAGAAAACAACATTTTCAAATTTTATGTTTACATTTTTATATTTTTTTAAGGAGTAAACACATATTAAGCTATTTTTCTACGGCGAGAAATTACAAAACCAACTTTTCAAAGTTTTTCGGTAGAATTTCCACACTCTTAGAGGTAAAAAAACAAAATCTTCACATCATCAAGCGCACTTTATGAATAATAACAACAAAACAAAGACATTCTAATGCAAATAGCATTTAATTTTCTTTAGCCATATTCCTTCCAGCTCTAGGCACTTTTCTTATACTCCTATTTTAAAAATCACTGCCCATGCAAAGCGTAGACTAATTCCAAGTTATTCCTTTGCCACTTGTAGTATAATATTTCAAAAGGTAGAACCAGCAAACTAAGAGTAATCCCTCCTATATACGCTATCCACACATAGAACAAATCATCCCAAATGAGATCGTGATAGCCACCCGGCTCTGCCGGGTCCACACTGTAGTTCAGCAGGCCAATGGCAATAAGTTCGTGATAGGATCTTCGGAACCATAGGTCATACAGGCCACTTTCCTGCGTGTGGCTCAGATATCTGTTGAAGACATCCCGATATATAGAGTTCCTGGCCATGGGCATGGTCACCGGCATGAAGGGCATAAAGCTGATCTCGTTTGACTTGCGAAAGGCAGGCCGGTGCATCTTGATCTGCTTCAGTTTGAGGAATGGCCAGAGGGTATTGGTGACAGGATAGCCAAATGAGGTATTCAGCTCATTTCGCTTGGCCTGAAACTCAACAATCGATGTGGTGACCTGAAAGGTATCCAGAATCTTCTCCAGCATGTCCTGGCCTATGGAGTCGCTCAACGTGGGCAGCTCTTGCTCGGATATGAAGATCTTGCCGTGGGTTCTACGCAGATCCTCGTAGCTCACTATCTTGTAGGCAGCCGGCGGATGAACCAGTAACGTCGCCAGATTGGCGCTGTAAAAGGTGCTCACTATCAGTCCCGCCATCATCAGGAGACTGTAGAGTAGAGTTCGGCTTATGAAGAGGCGGCGGTTCGGCATGTCGAAGGACTGCGCCAGGATGGCTCTCAGCACATGATCGGCGAAGATATTGCCGCACCGCAGGGTAAAGTATCCCTGCCCGGACTCCAGGAGCTGGGCATTGACCAGGAGCAGAGCCAAGACAACCATTAGGCCAAGAAAGTAGGGCCAACCCTTGAGGTTGAAGTACAAGCTGGACAGCGGCATATCGGGCTCCATGGGCAGCATAAGAAACCAGCTGGTAATCTCGGCCACATTGCTGGGGTAAAAGGGTCCCGGGGTCAGCGTGGTCAGCAGTATTGGTAAGTCCACCAGCCCGTCTCTAATTAGTCCGGAGGTGATATTATTATCGGGCGCCTCGTTCTCCGGCACCAGGTCCCATCGCACCCATAAAGTGGTATTTAAGCTTCTGGCGAAGTTCTTGTAGAAATGGATGAGATAGCCCGTCATCTGGCTATGTCCCTCCTTATCCCTGTAGATCACCGAACGCGGCAGCACGTTGTAGGGTATGGTGGTGATGGGATACCCTTGTAGATCCGCCACCTGAGGCTCAAAGTACCTTCTGATTTGGACTAGCTTGCGCCGAACCACCTTGAAGTGGGGAAAGGCACGATAGCTGTATATGAACTCCCGATTCGAACCTTTCAGGGCCAGGACATTAAGCATTTGATTGGAACGACAGTCCTCGAATAAAGAGGTGATGTTGGATTCCATTTTCGTCATAAATAAAATGGGAGTTCCACGAATATCATTCAGGTTTTCACAGAGGGCTTTAATGAGGTCCTCCTGCCCGGAGCTCAAACAAACCAGGGCTAGTATTTTTCTATTAACTATACCTTTGAGTGTAATACTTTGATTGGCATTAAAGTTGAGATAGGCAAAGTTTAAATCGAAGTCGTTTTGCTGCCAACACGAATCGCTTGGGGAGTCCCCTTTATTCTGCAGCAAAAGTATAGTTCGGGAGGATAATTCCAGTTTCAGGGAATGTAAAATACTTTCCAATGGAACTTGCTGGGCCTCCACCAAAACTAATATAATTATTATATGATATTTAATACTCTTCCACATTTTCTGCACTGCTTTACTTGCTAAAAACTCAACGACAAATGAAACCGGCCAAGGCTTAGTTCCTGCTTTTTAGGGCTTCGTAATAGGCCACATTTATAGCCTAAATAAAGTTAATAACTCAATAGATTTACATTACGGGCATATTTCCTAACAATTAACATATATTATAGGTTAATAAGCCTTATTTGGAGGTCCTTTTTTGATTCCACCTATAGTAACCCAGCTCCAGCACGAACCCAAGGCAACTAAGGATAATTCCGCCCACAAAGGACAGCCATATAAAATAGAAATCATACCAAGTCAAATCACAATATATTTCTACATTCCTATCCACTTTGTAGGACAATTTGCGAAGGGCCATTAGTTCGCCGAAGCTTCTGCGAAACCAAAAATCGTACAGACCACTCTCCTGGCACTTTCTTCTGTACTGAAGAAACGACTTGTGGAAGGGCGAGTTATCCGGCAGCGACATGGTCATAATCATGAAAGGTATAAATACTATTTCGTGGGACCTCCGGAAGATGGGTCGCTTGAGTTGAACCTGTCCCTGCTGCAGGAGGGGCCACAGGGTGGTGGTCACAGGATACGCATACGATTGATCCATTTCCATTCGCTTTCTTTGAAAGACCGTCGAGTCTGCGTTAACGAACATGTCGCTATGGGCATCCATGAACTCTTTGCCCACGATCTCTGCCATGTACTTCTTCTCGGCGTCTATAATGAGTATCTTTAGGTTTAGTGCACGCATTTGTTTAAAGCTACTGATTGAATTTCCCACCGGTGGATGCACCAGCCAAGTCTCAAGAACGGCGGTGTAATAGTTGCTCATAAAGAAGCCACCCATGAGGAGCAAACCATAGATCACCGTCAGTTTGAGAGAGAGTCGTCCCGGAAGAACAAAGGGCTGTCCCAGAATTCCGCGCAGAGATTGGTCGTCAATGACAATGCAACGCCAGCTGGGCCCCAATCCAGCCTCGATCCGATGGGCATTACCCAGCGCCACTGCCACCAGAAGCATCAGAGGAATCATGACCTCTAGTCGCAATCGCTGAAGGAAATAAGTGCGGGAAAGGCTCGGCTCCATGGGCAGCATTAAAAACCAGCTGGACAGCTGCACGGGAACATTCTGTTTTACAGACTCCAGATCGAGACCATCCATGGCTAGCGGAAAGTCGATTCCAGCTTCATTGGCGTGTTTAATGATCTTGGCTATAGGGGTCATGCCTTCTTCGGGAACAAAATCCCACCTGATTTTAAGGCTAGCGTTCAGGGTGCTTGCATAGTTCCTGATGAAAAACCACAGGTATCCACCCAACTGGCGACGTCCATCGGAGCTTCTAAAAGCCACTGTTCTCGGCATTACGTTGTCGGGTAGAGTACTAAGGGTGTAGCCACCAAGATCCTTCAGTTGCGGCTCGAAAAATCTATTAATTTCCTTCACAGTCCGCGTTATAAGCCGAAACGTTGGAAATGCTTGATAGCTGTAGACAATCTCCCTGTCTGAGCCCTTAAAAGCCAGCACATTGAGCATTTTTTTTCTGAAACACTCTTGGAATATGTCACTTATTTGGGCATCAAAACTACAGAACAATATGGTGTAAGTATCGCGCATATCCTGCAGATTTTTGTACACAACTTGCATAGTCTCTTTTTCATTGTTTTCCAAGCATACCAGAATCAGGATTTTTGTGTTGAAACTATCCTTCAGATACACACTTTGACTTCCATTAAAACTTAATCTGGGCACAGTTTCATCGAAGGCTTTTTGGTTCCAGCACAAGCTATCGTTTTGATTGTGCAGTAAAAAGATAGTTTTAAATGATAGTTCTATATCCAGAGACCGCAGGATATTGTTTAAGGGAACGCTGTATGCATGCACATAAATTGTGGAAACTATAACAAAAAATCGCAGCCACATTTTGAAGTTGACTACTCAAACCAATTCGCTTAAACAAACTGCAACTTGGCGGAACTAACACCTAGGGTTCGGGTAATTAACTGAAAGTTTGATAGAAATCAGACCAAGGAAACAAGGAACCGAATAACAATAACAATAGTAAGGTCATGTTTATTAATTGCTTGTAAGGGGCGACAGAGAATTGCATTTGAGGTTTGTTTTGATTACGAAAATCCAATTTGCTTTAGATGGTAAAGTAAAAACCAAAAAAAACCTACGGAAAATGTTGACGGAGGTAAACTAAAACAACAAATAACATTAAATAATAATGAAAGTAATATTATACTACTATAAACTGAACTTTTGACCTGATTCTCAACTGGTTTAATTAAATACTAAATGTTAGTATCATTTAACCAAGGATAATAATGATGGATGCGTGGGAATCTCCTAAAATAGCTAAATATCCAAGCTAATCTTTGGTTAATTAAGAAATGTTTGAATTTTAAATAATTAAATAAAATGTATAAATATTTCATCATAATTATTGTAGCCAGCGTGCACTGTACTATTTAAAAATCCACCGCCAAAATGTTGGAAAAGAGGCAACCACATTTCGTTGGTTTCTTATACCAGTTTATACCAACAATTTCTTCAATTTGGTCGTCTTATTTATGAAAGTATATACCACTTTATAACACAACACTTAAGTATTTTTTGTTTCTCATACCTCTGGTCATACTTTCACAAAAATTTACCAGTTTTAATAAAACCAAGACTTATTATTATTATTTACCACGAGTGAATGGGTTATAAATAAACGGTATTTATCGCACAAATCAGCGACAGTGTTGTAGACATGAGAAAACCGGTTGACACTCGCACGAAATATGCCAATAATTCGCAATCTGTGGCTGTAGTTGTGTAATGTGACTTAAAGAAGAGTGCGAGGCGAGGCGGGGCAAAAACAAAAACAAAGATAGATCGCGCGATATTGCGACGATGACGTAGCCGCTCTGCCGCGTGCGTGCAAGTGTGTGACACACACAGACACTCAGTTTTAAACATAATAAAATGTTATCTTTTTGCTTTACGGCTAATCAACTCCTTTCCATTTATTTCCCCATTTTCACTAGTACCGTTAAGCAGCGAAAAAGATAGAGAGAAAGAAAGCGAAACGAAAACAAAGGCAACGCCAACAAACAAAACAAAAACACAACCACGGAGTCAAACGACAGAAAAGGCAAAGATACACATAAAACAGTCACTTTGTTGGAAATTATCAAAATTACAATTGAAAATTCTTCGAAAACGGATTGGCAGTCAAGCCGAGCGGTCCTCACAGCCCCTGCTGACCACCGAACGCGATCATGAATGCCCTGCTGCGACACAAGGGACGCAATCTGCGGACAAGTTACCTGGTCCACAACTTCAACCAGCGATGTAAGTTCTCAGCCCCAACAACAACAACAAGACAGAAACAACAGGAAGAAGGGAAAGAAGCAAGCGCACGAAAACTTTCCATTGATTTTACCCCTTTTGATAGTGTGCGAGCGTGCGAGCAAGTGTGTGTGTGCTATCCATTATTTTGTTTTGGCTGCACTTTCGCTAAAACAGCTGATTGCCTGCGAACTGCGCCGTTAGGCTCGGCAAATGTCCCTAGGGAAATTCATATATTTATATAATTTCCCTGCCACACGCAATCGAGTGATATAAGTCTGAAATTCGCAGGCTTAGCTGCTAATTTAATTACTCACTGTGTGCTTTTGTTTTTTTTTTATATTGTTATTGTTTGTTGTTTTGTAGACTTTGAATCGCGCCATCTGCGAATCTTATCTTTTGGGTTAAATAGTAGAACTAGTTTAATGGGAACATTTGGGTCTTTAAAACCAGTTTTTTGTTTATTTTACGAAAAAGTTCTATATGTTTTGTATTGTGTTATTCATGTTAAGCCTGAAAAGTTATGAATTTAATACAGTTTAATATAAGAATTAGGTAATAAAACCCTTTTTATATTAAAAGTTCCACTGTAGCTGTTAAATGAAAGACAAATCAATCGTATCTTTCAGATTAGCAATCGCCTTTACCCATTTTTGACCAATTTTCGTATAGAAATCGAAGTGTATTTTTTCTTGTGCATTGTCACTCACATATTTGGCATTATTTGCGAAACAAATTTAGAATTTGAGAGAATTTCTGGTCATTTCCGAGAGTTTCCCTCACAAAAGACAGGTGCCAACGACAGGTAGATGACAAAACCAGACATAGCGGCACCTGCGCAAAAAGTACAGTCACGCAGAACGTATCGAAAGAGAAACCAAAAGAGGTTTCAAGTGCAACCGAAAATAGGTCTAAAATGGAGATCTAAAATGTGCAAAAAGAAACAAAAAAGAGGCCACAAATCGCCTAGACTTTCTCCTCCTCCCCAGCTCCGTTGTTTCGCATTCACTTACCTTGAGCAATTGCCAAGAGTGAATAAGCGCAAATAGAAAATGGGGAACAAATAAAAGGAAAAGTGTGCTTGCTGTAAACAATTGCACTCTCGGCGAAACATTGCTGAATGTTTGCCACATCGTTTATTTATAGAGAATGAGGAAAATTCGCAGCGTCTAGAAAGGTTTGTGCGGTATTTACATAAGCTCTACCCTCCAGGTGTTAATTTTGCTCGATCTTTGCCGTTTCCATTATCAATTCGTTGTTGAGTCTACCTCCAAATCTTGCAAATCCCAATAACAAACCGTTATCAGGCGGTTATCAAGCTTATCACCTGCTAAACTTGCTTGCTTTTTGTTCGTCTGTGATTAATAATTTATTGTGCGGTTTTCTTTTCACTCTTTGTTTGCCTTTTATTGTTGTTTTTCCTACGAATGCCATTTGCCGGCTGTTTAAGATTGTTGAACTGTTTTCTTGTTCTTAGAAAGAAAGGAAACGTGTTTCGGAAAAGCCTTTAGGCTATGGGGTATTATTTACTATAAGTATATGTATTTATTCAGTTGAATGACCTAAAACATTGGGTCTTTATGGGAGAAGTGTAGTATCTTCAAGAATTTAGTTTAATTTATAAGAATTCCAGAATTAAATCGCTTACTAATCATGATTTTTCGAAACCCTTTGCAGATTTAAAGTCGAGCTGTTGTGCCTGCAGCTCGGTAAACTCCACAGATGGCGACGAACGGCACAGAAGATCCGCCTCCACTTCCGTGCTAGAGGTCAGCAAATCTCTGGGCTTCTGCCAGCATTACGGACACCGAAGGTTTCAGCAACAGGCCAGCTATGGTTACCATTACTCAGGCCATGGCTTCAGGCATTTTCATGTCAGTCGATCGCTGCTTGAGACCTCCAGCTCCAAAATCGATGTGACGGTCAAGAAGTTGAAGAACCAACAGAAGGAGAAGGTGGAGGAGATCATGAAAGAGGTGGCAGTAGCCAACGACGTTGCCGGCACGGCCACTGCGTCCTCGGAGAAATCCAAGTCCGAGGGCGCAACGATGGGCGAAGCATCGGCGACGTCTAGTTCGGCGACCAGTGTGGCCAAATCAACGGACAAAGCTGTGGCCAAGCCGAAGAAGCCGCTGGGCACACGCATTTGGGACGAATTGGTGCACTACTATCACGGCTTTCGGCTGCTCTTCATCGACGTGGCCATCTGCTCCAAGTTACTCTGGCGGGTGCTTAACGGCAAGACGCTGACGCGACGCGAGAACAAGCAGCTGCAGCGGACCACCTCGGATCTGTTCCGCTTGATCCCGTTCTCGGTGTTCATCATTGTGCCGTTCATGGAGCTGCTGCTGCCGCTGTTCATTAAGTTTTTCCCCGGCATGCTGCCCTCCACGTTCCAGACCTCCAATGATCGACAGGAGAAGCTGCGCCAGTCTCTAGGCGTACGCCTTGAGGTGGCCAAGTTTCTGCAACAGACCCTGGATCAGATGCCCGTCCAGCACAAGGAGCACAGCAGCGAGGAGGCCAAGCAGTTCGAAGCTTTCTTCACCAAGATCCGGAATCCCAACGAGGCCGTCAGCAACGATGAGATCATCAAGTTCGCCAAGCGATTCGACGACGAAATCACCCTGGACTCTCTGTCGAGGGAACAGTTGGCGGCCCTCTGCCGAGTGTTAGAGTTGAATACGATCGGTACCACCACCCTTCTGCGCTTCCAGTTGCGCTTGAAGCTCCGCTCCTTGGCCACCGACGATCGGGTGATTGCCCGCGAGGGTGTCGACACACTGGATCTGTTCGAGCTGCAGCAGGCGTGCAAGGCGCGTGGCATGCGTGCCTATGGCCTCACGGCGGAACGGCTGCGTTTCCAGCTGAAAGAGTGGATCGACCTGTCGCTGAACGAACAGGTGCCGCCCACGCTGCTGCTGCTGTCACGCGCGGTGCTCATCTCCGACGACAGCAATACCACCGACAAGCTTAAGGAGACCATGCGCGTACTGCCGGATGCTGTGGGCGCACACACACGCCACGCCATCGGCGAGAGCGAAGGCAAGGTGGACAACCGGACCAAGATCGAGATCATCAAGGAAGAGGAGCGCAAGATTCGGGAAGAGCGCGAGGAGGAGCGCGAAGAGACGATTGCCAAGCGAACGGCCATCAAGGAGGAGGCTCCCTCTCCCTATGTGTTCTCCGAAAAGCTGGCCACGGTCAAGGAGAAGCCTTCAGTGTCCGAGACCGACAAGGGCATTTCCTCGACTGATGTCCAGTTGCTTTCCGATGCCCTGAAGACCCTTTCCTCCGACAAGCAGCTGGTGGTGGAGAAGGAAACAATCAAGGAGCTGAAGGAAGAGCTGGCCGACTACAAGGATGATGTGGAGGAGCTCCGTGAGGTACGCCAGGTGGTCAAGGAGCCGGTGCGCGAGAGTCGAGCGGCCAAGATGCTCTACAACCGGGTCAACAAGATGATCTCGCAGCTGGATACGGTACTTAACGATCTGGAGCACAGACAGAACCAGATCAAGCAGGCGGATGCCAAGGATTACGCACCTTCCCAACCCGACAAGGGCTCCGATATGGTGCACATCGACGAGCTGGTCTCCACAATTCGGCGCGTGAAGGAGGCCTCGGATGAGGAGCGCTTCAAGGTGGTCGAGGATCTGCTGGTCAAGCTCGATGCGGACAAGGACGGTGTGATTTCGGTGAACGAGATCACCAAGGTGGTGCAGAGCATCGACAGCGAGGCCGTCAAGATCGACAAGCAGCAGCTGGAAGAGTTCACCGAACTGCTGTCCAAGCAGGCGACGCGGCGACGCAACGAGGAGATTGTCCGCATCGACGATCTCATGATGAACATCAAGGTGCTGAAGGAGACCAGCGACGAGGCGCGTCTCAAGCACATTGAGTCGGTCCTCGAGAAGTTCGATGCTGACAAGGATGGCGTGGTGACCGTTAACGAAATTCGCAAGGTAATTAAACCATCAAAATGTCTCGGAAAGGTATACTTCACTGATTCTATGTTTTGGTGCTAGGTTATGGAGTCCATTGGCCGTGACAACATCAAGCTAAGCGACAAGGCCATTGAAGAGTTGATCAGTATGCTGGACAAGGAGCAGATCCTGAATGCCGAGCAGAAGATCGAAAAGGCGATTGCCAAGAGCATGAAGGAGGCTGAGAAGCTGAAGTTTGAGGTGGAGAAGTCGGAGCAGGACCTGGCCAAACTTGTGAATGACATTCACGATTCAGCCAAGGAGATTCAGGACATTGCCAATGAGCTAGGTGCTACGGAATGCGCCGCGGATAATCTGACCGATAAAGCCAAGCCGCTGAAGGCGGAGGTGAGTCAAGGCATACCCTTTCCCCACTTTATTTGTATGTAAAAATACCTTACTTTCAGCCTGCCCACAAGGACACGGCCAAGACTCTTAAGGACAATGCTCCAGACCTAAATAAGGAAACAACGAAAGGTCTGCCGGCGGACAAGAAAAATGATCCCAAGAGTAGACCGCCAACGACAAAGGACTCGGCTGGCTCCGATCGAAGCGGAAAGTCCGGTGGTGGTGGATGCGGTAGCGGCGGCGTTGGCGTTACTCCCGGCACCACCGCGACAGAAGCAGTTCTGCGCGAGGCGGCCGAGCGGCAAATAGAGAAGATTCTGCCCCAGACGGACATGGGCCTGCCGCCCACGTTACAAACACCTTCACAGCCCACGGCGACGAAGAAGGCAACGGCCACGGCCAGTGCGTCGTCTCACAACCAATTCTCGACGAAGAAGCTGCTCTGACCGAGCGACAAGGTGTCGAAGAAGGATGAGGCTGAGACAACTCCTGGGCGCGTACCTAAGCCGAAATAGAGATGTTAAGGATTTGGCGGGGATTCCGGACGGAGGAGAGTGAGAGGTTGCTGCTCGTGTGTCCAATAATGTTTCGACTATATAGAATGAATTGTTTGTTAACACAAGCCGTGGGAGAAGTTCCACAACGAGAAAATGCAACTCTGTATTTAACTTCAACAGAGATCATGTGTATTTAACTACACCCTTGGTCTTTCAGTGGGATCTGGAGAGTCTGCTCTGCTTAACTGTAGTACGGTATATTCTCTAAGTAATGCACAAAAAAACCAGAAACTACTAGAAATACATATTGAATAACCACACTTAATCCTACGTATCTTAATTTCCAATGTCCCCTAGTTTTACCTTTACAACCCCCTGTATGTGTGTGTTGTGTACCTCCCCAGGGCGTCGGACGACTTCACTTGACCCCAAACAATATTAGCGAAGCGATTGTGATTATTAAGCGAAATGTTAATTTACGATTTAAGAAGCCCTACCCTCTATTAAAACTTGAGTGTATTTACTTACAGCAAACAAATGAATTAATTAATTAAGCCGGCAGGTTTTGTAAGCGACAAGATATTGAAATTGAATTGTAACCGCGTGATAACTCTAAACAATAATGTGAGTGCTTGAACATCAGTTAGTTAAAGAGAATTTGTAAAATGTTTCGCAATAAAAGTTAAAAAAAAATCAAATTTATATGACTTTATATGACTTTATATGACACTCTCAGGTAATACCTTTTGATACCAGGTGAGTAAAGATCATTAATTTGAATTGCACAATATGCAGTCCACTCTTAGTTGGCGAGGAAAATTTAGGTCTCTTTTCGTTGGAACAAAGAGAGAGCGGCTGAACCTAGTCCGTTCTCTCCCTTTGACTCAAGAGCAGTTCGACAATCGATGCTCTGCTACTCGCTGTTCGCCTGTTACACAAAATGTAAGTAACAAAATGTTCCAAGTATTAGGCGCTCAGAACGCAGCAGCAGGATGATTGCTTACCGGAAGAGAAACTTAATGACTCGTGCATCGGACTTTAGATTCTAAATTTCCGAACAAACTTTTTAAGGGAGCCAGCTGTAGAGATAGCACAGCAAATGGGATTACTTATCTTGAAATTGGTTATAGACTTTCTACAATTATCTGCTCTGCCAATAAACAATTTCCAACTGGCATAATACACCAAATTGCAACGAAATTTAAACTCATTTTGGCCACAGAGAACACAAAACCATTCTGGGGGGCATTTTAAATAATGGACTCCAACCGAAGAATGGCTCTTACAAACCGCATTGATTGCTCAGAATTATATTTTTGCATTGTTTATGGCCTTGGGGGAGGTGGAAAACCAGGAACTAGCTTGCTTGCCAGCCTGGCTGGCTGGCTGTGATTCGCAATCGACAACCGCAAAACCCCAACTTTTACGGCAACCATCAGGACTTTGGCCGAGGCCAAGTTAGTTTCGGAGCTGGGAGCAGTCCATGTCCTGGGCAATAGAAGTAATAAAAATTACCACAAAATGTTCGAAAATTTCATCTTTGCCTGGCCACTGACCCATAAATTCACATCATATTCCGAGGGGAGGAAGTGCTCGTACTCGTAAAATATTTAAAAGAGCTCCCAGATATTTTGGCATGGCTGGAATCTTGTCGTAAATTTCAGCATCTTGCAAATAGACTATTGATCCTGTGATCTATGGGTGGCTAGGACTAGGATCCCATAACATTAATCAATCACAATTTACCAAGTAAATACAGCGAAACTTTCGGCGCGCCAACAACAATGAAATCGAAAACAAATAAAGGCAAACCGTTGGAAAAGAATAAAACGGAAATTTATTTAAAGGTAAATAAAACCGCCAAAACGCGAAACAAGCCAAATAATAATAAACTTCAGCCCCATTGGGAGTGGGCGAGCTGCTGCGGGCCAAGTGAGGATTGTTGTTTGCAATCAGGCAAAACCCAACAACCGCAGACGGACCAACTCGGAGCAGGAGTTCCGGGATCCGGCGACTGGCCATGGACAGGATGGAAAGGATGGACAGGAAACTTGTGCAGAGAGTGTCTCGGCGAAAGTTTGCTCAACTGAAAGTGCTTCGAATGCAACAATGAAACTCAAAATCTGCCATGAATTGCAGACAATCAGCGACAGAGACTATAAGACAGACAGAGCCGGGGCATCCCGGCGAATTTAAAGTATTTTCGTGATGGAATGAAGTTAATAAGTCTGAAGCCAACGCCCCGAAGAATGAAATAAAGCTGCAAAGGCGGGCGGCAAACTCAAGCGGGAAAAAAATCACAAAAATTATTTGAGGAAATGTTACAAAACAATTAAAAAGTTGCAAGACTTTCATGAGTCAATCAAAAGACCGGGAAACCGCAACGAGTTTCACAAAGTTCCTCAACTTTTGCAGCACTTTAAATGCCAGACAACACAGGCCAACACTGACAACACGCATACGCCCCGTTGTACGGCATGCATGTGTGTGTTTGTGGGGTGTGGGGTTAAAAACATCCGTCGCCCCACGACTTATGCAATTTGTCCTTGCTGAATTTTATTTTCTGGCCAATCAGAGCCAGAAGCCAGAAAGCAAAACTTTAAAAACTGCTGCAGCTAAACAACACGGACGGAAGTCGAAAGGACTGTCAGAAAGTCGGGGCTGTCAGTTACGGCCCTTGGCATATGCTCGCACATATATCGCATTATAACACGAGATGAGCCAGTCGGAGGCGGCGAAGCACACCAGATGCAGATGCCTAAATGAATTGCTGCTGCCTTTCCAAAATTTAATTTATTTTCCATTCGGTCTGCTCCTAGTAGCTGCATTTTCCAATTAAAATCGATAAAGATATTATTTTCTGTTGCAGTTTAAATTTTCGCCAGATAAAATTAGCTTATATTGGTTTTAAATAAACTGGGACACTCAATGAAATTCGATTCGTTTCAATAAATATAAATAATCTATAAAATAAAGCCTTTTTGTTAGAAGATCGACCAGCAGTCAAATTGGATTCATTAAAAAAACTAAACGAAATATATGATATTGCGAATTGTTCATCATTTAATTCATTCTTTCGCCATTTTTCGGTTATAAACTTTTCTAAATTTGATTGCCTTTGAATGCCTTTCTAATGTTTTATGATTGCTTAACTGCAGTTAAAAGTTTTATAAAAGGAAACTCCTCAAATTGTTATACCATTTGTAAAATTCTTTGAATTACTTGTAATATAAATATATTCTACAATTTATGATTACATGTTACAAATTATAATCGATTTTTCATATAAACCTAATTTCTTTTGTGTACTATCTTCTTTATCGGTGAAACCATCCGTACCTCATGCTGGTGGCTTCGGGATAGTTGTACTTGGCATCCGGACTGCGTTCGTATCTTTTCTCTAGATATGTAGAGCGCTGTCCGCTCTGCAGCAGCTGCACCTCTATTGGCGGCACCGATTTCATGGGATTTTGACATTGGCCATAGTCATGCATCTCCAACGGCGAAAGATCGTACGAAAATATGGAGGACGCCGTAGGTTTATAAGCGGACTTGGTTACCTTATAGTCATTCCCTCCAGAAATGGAACTTTTTCGTGGAATAACGGGGAGATGGGTGACATTTGGGAGTGAGCTGCCAAAGGCTACTATCCTTGGTGTTAAACTTTGGCGGGGCACCCTTGGGCAGGGCTCGGAAGGCTTCTCCTGGGCTGATACTATTTTAGAATTTGGCTTCGTCTTGGACTGCTCGAACGGCTTCTCCTTGGCTGGTACCACCTTAGCATTTAAACGAGAGTAATACTTCAGCTTCTCAACTGGCGGCTTTTCCGGAAACTTCTCGGAAAGTCGAGGAGCTGATACAGCAGGAGGAGCAGTAGCAGTCTTGGCCACAGGCTGAACCTGGCTCCCACGCCCACGGAGAGAGTGCAGCTGGGCGGATTTCACGCGCACCTGGGGAATTTTGCGAGAGCTCTTTGTATTATTTGACGGCGGTAGAATTTTTTGCTTGTGTGAACTTTGCAATTTTGATGAAACTTGTTTATTTATGGGGCTAAACATCTTGAACTCTGACTGTAATGTATCAGGAAACAGAAAAATGCCCGATATAGTGATTTCACTTATTATACATAGTGTTGAAATAATTCTTATATAGTTTTTTTACTTTAATTTTTTTTTTGTTTACCAATTATGCAGCTCTTTTAGTTTTCAAACTGAAATGAAATTTTTCCATAAAAATAAACCTCTTAAAGCAAACTTCAAACGCCCAATAATTCCCTTTGACCAACGAGAGTCTTTATGTCTTTCATAAATGCCGATTTTGATTTTCGATGAATGGTAATCCCCAGCTGAGTTTCCCTTTCGCCTCTTCCTTTCCCTTTCTGCTTTTTTTTCACGCTCGTAACCCGAATTTGTGTTTATTTTCAATTTGTGTGTGGTAGTGTGAAAATATAAAGTGGATTATACAGAGATAAGGGCGCTCTACAGACACATTTTTCTCCCATTTTCCGTGTTTTTTTTTTTGCGGTCTGGTCAAAAGGAAGCTTTGCTGTTGGCCATAAAAATATCGCAGATATGTCGCCAGACTGTGAAATGTTTATATGCATGGAGGTCGCGTGTCGTCGTGGTTTCCCAGCCATGGCAATTGCACTGCTGGTGGAAATTCCATAAAGCTGGGAAAAGGAATCGACAGGTCCTTCCTCCGGCATTTTTGGCTATATCTTTGGACTTTGATTTGGTCGCGTTTCAATTGGCTTGTTTATTTCCGAATTTATTCTGTTTACTTGTTCGGGCTTCGTTAAAGGTGTTTCTTTCTATTTCTTTTGGATATTTCCTGCAAGTTTTGGTTTGCTTGCCACTGGCGAAAAACCGCATAAATTAGCTGCTAGACGTGTGTGTTTTTATTATTATTTTCCCTTGAACTTTGCTATCTGTTGGTGAGGAAAATATATCAATGTAATTCGAAACTTTTGCAGCAACACCTGACTGGGTTACAAGAGGAGAAGTTCGACACATGGATATCGCGTTCATATATCATATCGAAAATATCTTAAAGATGTAAAGGTTGCAAATTAAGATATCGAAAAATTGAGAATCTAACTTAAAAATATCGATATTATTGAAAATAATGTTGTAATATCGATTTAGCATTGATATATCGACTAATCCTGGCATCCTTTAATTAAATTCGATTTTTGAAACAGCATAGCAGATGGATTTCTTTATTTCCTTGAGTCCCACTTCAATATGATAGATGGTCTTGGTGTCAGGTTGGAGCTAAAAAATGGAGGACTTGCAACTTTAATAAGACGAGAGTGCGCGACAGCTGAGAAGCACTCACAATTTCCTCGACCCTCGCTGACCATTAGTGGAAAGCGTCGCTGCTGCTCCATGCTCTCCTCTCGTTACTCGCACTTCGATTTTCCCATTTCCATTTTCTTTCGCTAGCTGCATTTTTCTCCATCAATACTCTCCAGCTCCCCTTAATTTGCACAGCATTTGTCGCCATTTGGCTTTTAGTTAGCGAAGGGAGGAAGCTTGGGAGTGTGGGCCCGGTAGTGACGGATGGAGCTGCAGTTGCACTTTACTGCAATTGGTTGCACTTTATTCGCGGTTGTGCGTGAGTGCAACTCGAAACTTCCAAATGGAATTGGCAGCGCAGCCACTTGCAACTTCTAAATTACATTATTGCCATCCGCCACGGAGCGCGGAGCGCTCGGCAGACGGAAGCCAATCCGCCCCCCCGGACATATTGTGTTCCTAATTAAATTGAGTATTGCCGATATCCGAATCCAGCTCACGTATTAATGACCTAATGACTAGCAGGCATAGCTGCTGTCGGCTTAATGAGCTCTGCTCACACTCTGGCTTCACTGAGGGAAAAGCCTTCAAGATGTGCTTGAAATTACCTTTTCATAAAGGAAACCCACTTATCCTTTATGAAAAGGTAATTTCGGAATATATTTTTAGTGCGGGAATAGGGATTAAGTTTCCTGAAATACTATCTTAAGATAAAGAACACAGAAGTGCCTTTAAAATCAAGGTTTAAATCTGAACTAAGAGTTGTTTTTCCCAGGTTTTCGAAGCAATTTTCGTCTCAGTGCCGCGTTGAACATTTTAGAGATATGAGCAGGCGCCTCAGGCCACGCGGCCACCAGGTGCTCCTCCGCAACATCTTCAAGCTCAACAGGCACATGGCCAATAAGCACAACGGACCTTATAAGCGGCCATCAAAAGACGCTGGCTGTTGGCCAGGCCAAAGTTCGTTGACTCAAAATGGCACTTTTGGGGCAAAGCACTCGCAAACATCTACATAAGCAGCAGGAGCGGGAGCAGGAGCAGGATCCCCCGAGCAGCAGGAGCAGCTGCGAAAGGACTAAGTCAACAATGGCGTGTGCATTGCTCGGTTTATTAAAAAGGGCTCAGGCTCTGTCTCAGTCTCAGGCTCAGGTGAATGTCTGAGCGCACCGTTTGTAACATCAGGTGCCGGGGAGCCCTACCCACCGTTTGTCGTGTGTTTACTTAGCCGAGACACACGCACAGCTTACGTATACATAATATAGAGATGGAGTCGCCCCAAGTTAGCCTTGGCAGTAGCCAGGACACAGGGCCCGTAGCCGTCTGCACTCAATGGTCAAAGGTCATTTGCATTTTGCCGCCATCAGCGTGTCCCGGGAAATCCAAACAAATATAAACGTTTGCCAGCTGCCGGCTAGCAAGCGAGGGGAGTGACTGAGGATAGAAATACAAAACTGATTAAATGGCCGAGATTGGAGGGGCTCCAAAAATGTATATAAAAAAATAGACAAGAACAGACGAAGAAACTGCATTTTTTTTGTTTAATAAAATGTGTTTTTAAAGCCCAAAAACGATTTATAATAAAAAAGATATAGAGTTAAACGAAATTATTTGATATATTTGAAATATTTGAGCAAGCTTTAATAATAAAAATAAGGTTTTTTAAATATATGAGCTTAGATGACCTTTTGGAATAATATGTAGCATATTTTATGGACATTTTTAGACAGTTTCTTTTCTAATTAAATCTTTAAAGATAAGAAACATAAGTTCCCAGAAGGGTTACTACATTTTCAGGCGGTAATATATAGAAAAAATAAATATAAATTTAAATATAGTTTGAAATATATATAAAAATATAAAAATATACATCCATTTTTATATATAACTTCCTTGGTGCACTAAAGTGGCTGTTGTGAGTGATAAGTTGAGTGCATAAAGGTATGAATTAATGCCATAAATTAATAAAAATCAGGTTCAAGTCGACGGCTTGCGATCCTCGAACCTAGCAAACTATATTATATATACTTTTCAACAATGATTAATAGACATATTGCTGAAATATGTTTCTTGCATGCCGCAGGCCAAACGAGGACTGCCAACATTTTCAGCATGTAAACACATTTCCATTTTCATTGCCACCTCTCCCGATTCCCATCGCGTTCAAATCGCTCGTCATTAATTTCCACACATCGACGTGGGAGTGGGGTCTGAGCACTTGAAACTGTGCTCCAAACCTTGTTTATCCACAACAGCGTCCTCAACTTTTATTGGGTCCTTAGTTGCGATGACGATGGGCGGTGGGAGGGCTTTTGGAAGCAAGGAAAAACAACAATCAACACCATTTGACGCTACAAATTAAGCTCGAAGCAAACAAATCGTGGCAAGTTCCCTTGGCTTTGCCCCACCAAAAGTTTGTGCTGTTTCTGGCTCATGTTGTTGCCTTGTTTTATGTGGCTGTTGTCTTGTCTGCTCTTGTCCCCTTCCCCCCCTAGATTTTCCGCATTTTCTGCTTATTGCCTGGGCAAGCCACCCTTCTTCTTCGATTGCCTCAAGGGCAATTTCTTGTTTCGGTGTGAAGGAGCATTTTCGATTGTGCCGATGCTCACTATTTATGGGGCAAAAGTGCTTAATCAAATGCCAAAAGCGGCAGGAGCACGCACCGACAACACGGCGTATACTTAATTCTCGCACATTGCCCCGGGGCCAAAGGCACTCGCGCTTCTCCATCTGGTGCGTTTCCTCCATTTTGTGCGAAGTGCTAATGAAGCCATGGCCCTTAAATTGGAAATGTTTATTTAATTAACAAGCTCAACGAGAGCTTAACTATTGATGGAGCAGCCCTTTTAAGAAGTTGAGGGTGAGTTTATTTTTGTTTTTCCGAAAGTTCTACAACATATGGAGAAGGCTATTAAATTATAATAACCAAAATGAAGTGGGGCTTTGAAGTTTAAAAAAAATATGTTTTTCCTTAGCTCTTAAACCCTACAAAAAAACTCTAAATAACCAAGAGTGTTAGCTTTATAATTTTATAACAGAAAATCAGCTTAAGCTGCCTTTATATACGTTGATATCTCTCATGTTTGACTTTGCGTTTTTTTTTGTATTTTTATTTCCTTTAGTTAGCTTTTATTTAAAGTCAACATTTATTATATTTTCAAACTTCAAATCAAGGGTTTTCATATGCTGTGGACAGCTAATGCATTTTGATTGTCAATTTTGATAAATGCCTTTATTAATTCATTTAGCGCTTGGCCCGGCGGCCATGGTAATACAATTTAAAATAAAATGCTTTGCATTGGCAGGGGAAATTACAAATAGATACAAAAAAAATAGAAAGTGCGCCAACGTGTGTAAATTTGGAGTGAAAATAATTGCATTTTTGTGATTCTATTTGTCCGGTCCGTGTTTAATTTATTTATTTGGCAGTCGTCGTACTTTTGTAAACGTTTGTTTTTGGGGCACTTGGGGTGTTTTGTGATGGCACGTGTTTAATCCTAGTAAGTATGGGCCACACCTCCCGGATGTACTCCCGCCAGGAGCCGGGAGCCGGGAGTCCATCCACCCACTTTGTTGGTGTCCTTTTCTCCAGCGCACGGTTGTCATAAAATGTTAAATATAAATTTATGGCGGACTGTGCGCTCCTGGCATACTAAGCACCGCATCTTGGCTCCGCCGTAGATTCGGATTCGGACGGAGTCACCCCGCCGGATTTCCCCCTCGGTTGGCTAAGCACATTAGCCAAATGAAGCTGTTTCGATTACGATTACGTTGGACAGAGATTTTGTTGCATTTTGAGATTTTGTTGTCAGCATTCTACGTGGACTTTGTGTGCGGAAAGGCCAGCTCCTTGACAAGGAGCTGTTTCCCTTTTAACTAGGATCTAATATTGAAGGAGACGGGGTAAAAAGGTGGCCTAAACCAATAGCAATTTGTGCAAAATGTGCCAGGATATTATATTATAACAGCTTCATTTGTAATTGTCTCAATTTGTGACATCAATAATTCGATTAAGGCAATAATTGTTAATTCGCATATAGAATGGATTATGCAGATTTGACAATATTGCAGCAAATTCAATTATTTATGTTATTTTATAGCGTTTTAATTTAAATGTGATGGCGATGACAGCTACAAATTGCATTAAGTGATTATTTATTGAGTTATTTCATTTTTGGTGGGATCTCTTTAGAAATGGCATTAAGGATTAATTTTATTGTAATCTTTATTGCAGCAATTGTGGTATTTAGCACATCTTAATGGTTTTGTGAGCTTTAATCTATATCAAATCGATTAACATTATTGTTTTTTTAGCTTTAATTGAGGCTGTTCTTTTGTATTATATTTTAAACAAGTATTACTATTTAAATACCTTAAATAAAAGTTGTAGCTTTTTTGAAATAGTAGCCTAGTTGCCATTACATTAAACTATTTATTTTTGTTATTGTAGTAATCCGAAAATTCTTAGCTACACACGATACACATACATATAAACATATTTTTTGCTGATTCCAAAGTTTAGTAAAATTACCTCCAATGGCTGAACGCTATGATCGTGCTGTGACCATTTACTCTCCCGATGGCCACCTGCTGCAGGTGGAGTATGCCCAGGAGGCTGTCCGCAAGGGATCCACAGTGGTAAGCTATATTAAGTTCCTATCAATTACTTTATATAACTGACAAGGCAACACTTACCTCAAGGTGGGTCTGTGCACCAAGAACTCCATAGTGCTGGGCATGGAGAAGAAAAGCGTGGGCACCTTGCAGGAAGAGCGGACCGTGCGGAAGATCTGCATGCTCGACGACCATGTGGTGTTGACCTTTGCCGGACTAACAGCGGATGCCCGCATTGTGGTCAGCCGCGCCCAGGCGGAGGCGCAAAGTCACCGCTTAAATTTCGAGAAGCCCGTATCCGTGGAGTACATAACGCGGTGAGTAAAAGGCACACGAAAAATACTCCGCCACTTTGGCTCAATCCCTAAACTAATTTTGCGTTTTTTCCGATTTTCCATTTTCCCGGTTTTTCTGCTTTTGCATTTTTCGTATTTTTTCCGAATGCAGATTCATAGCCCAGATGAAACAGAAATACACGCAAAGCAATGGCCGACGACCCTTTGGCTTATCCTGCTTGGTGGGCGGCTTCGACGAGGACGGCACTCCGCACCTGTTCCAAACGGAGCCCTCGGGCAACTTCTACGAGTGGCGGGCCAGCAGCACCGGTCGCTCGGGTGCCGTGGTGCGGGCGCATATGGATAAGCATGCGGATGAGATTCTGGCCGCCGCCGATGAGCCGCAGGCCATGCTGAAGCAAGTGGTCCGCACTCTGGTGAGTGCCGCCACGCTGAATCGCCGACAACTGGAGGTGGCTGTCCTCGAGCACAAGAAACCTTTGCGGATGATTGATCCCCAGGTTCTCAGTGATCTCGTCAGCGAGGTGCAGTTGGAACTTGAGGAGGAGATCAAGCAACGGGGGCAGCGAAAAGTTCCTCCCCGACCCTGATACTGGACATAGCCAGCGGCCATGAGATACTCCTAATCAAAAGTTGATAAACCATTCCTTTCCCTGGCATCATCGTCTGTTTTTTTTGGGCAATTCAATTTTGGCCAGGGAGTTGGGGCAAAAGTAATCAGCAGGAAAAATGTGTAAAACGGGGCAGGGGTAAATCACTTAATTTGTCTCGAGGGCGTATTTGTTTACTTTATGTCCTGGCGTCCGCTCTTTTTTCCTGCCAACCAAGTTAGAAAGTTTTAAGTGAAAATAGGAATTGAAATTGCTGGAAAAAAATGGGAGAAATGCGTGAACACAAGCAGAAAATGTTACAAAAAGGAACAAGACTAAGAAAAATTTAAGCATAAGGTAACTATTATGTGGGAATGTTCTCATATATTTGGTAATTAACCTCTTTATTATTACCATCCCTAATATTCAGTAATTATATCAATATATAAACTCGTTTAAACTCGTTGAATTAACAAGAGCTTTCGGATATTTTCTTAGTGTAAGCGTTTTCCTGTTAGTTCCATTTAGGTTATCGTGTTCCTGGCACACCTTCGGCTCCCCAGGCTATCATCTTTTGCCGGAAAAAAGTTTTTCCCGCTTCAATCAGAGGCAGGACTCCCCAGGCCAGGTTGAGGTGTGGGAACGAGTTTACTCAATCCAAAATCAACGTTTAACCCTTTAGGCTCGTCAGGCCCGCTTGGATTATTTCGTCGGTGAGTAGCAGATTGCCGGCAATGATGGAGCAAGAGTCCAGGATCTGCTTAAGTACACAGTAGTTGTCAAGGATACCGTCAGCAGCAGGGTCCATAGGCTCTCCGGTTGCCAGGTTGAGGCCCACGGATAGCTTAGCCTCCCGCTGGGCCTTCGACAACTTGACAATGGTGTCCTGGACATCAAAGCCGCTATTCGCGGCCAGGGTCTTGGGTATGACCAAGAGAGCCTCAGCGAAAAGTTGGACCCCCATCTGGGCCTTGCCCTTGACCGAGTGCTTGAACTTCTGGAGCTCTCTGTGAGCCTTCAGCTCGAAGGCAGCGGCTCCGGGCACCACGCTGCCATCCCGGATGGCATTCTGGATGGCATGGAGGCCGTCGCGTATGGCATCCTTAATGGCCAAAATCTGATGACGAGCCTCGCCGCGAATTAGGATCGTCACGGAGGTGGGATTGCGACAGTGCTCCACAAAGGTGTACTTCGTTTCGCCCAAGACCTCTTCGTAAACGGTAGCGGCAAAGCCCAGGTGCTCCTTCTTTAAGTCCTCCAGGGAATTCAAAGCCTCCCCACCGCAGGCTCTTACCAAGCGTTCCATGTTCCGGACCTTGGCGCGTCGTAGGCCCAGGATTCCCTCTTTGGCCAGAGCTTCCAGGGATGGCACATCGATTCCCTTCTGCGTAATGACCACAAATCCCTTCCTGTTGCCACCGCAAACCTCCCTTTTCAGCTCTATGATCTTGGCCAGGCGGAGATCTATGAAGCGATGCTCGTCGGTCACATAGTTCTCCTGCTCTTGGGCAGTTTTGTAGCAAAAGGTGGAAGCTACCGAGGTTTTCTCCAGCTCCAGGGATACATTGCAGGTGAGAATGTAGACATTCTTCAGTCTCTTGGGCATCATCATGTGACGTCCTCCGTGATCTAAGACCAGACCTTTCACGAGCGTCGTTTCCAGGCCCGAGCGCTGGATCATTTCCATCATCTCGATCATGTTGAGATCCAGTGGGTCCTTGCCATCACCTCGAACGGCGAGGACGGCATCCACACAGATCTCGGTGAGCTTGTCGGCCAGTGCCGGATCCAGTTTAGTTCTCAAACTGGTTCTGGCCACGGGTATCAAGGATTCGCGCTCCACGGGCATTGGAATCTTGAGGGATTCCAGCACTTGTAAGGCCCGATTTTTGGCCAGCATAATACCATCCACCAGCAGGCGGGGATGCAGGCCCTCTTCGATGAGCAGACCGGCCTGCTTGAGGAGTTCGCCAATCAAGAGTACAGTGGACGTAGTGCCATCTCCCAGCGAATCGTCCTGGGCCGTGGTGGCCCGTGCAATCATGTTCGCCGTGGGGTGGCGAATGCACATTTCGTGGAGCAACACGTTGCCGTCCTTGGTGATCTTGATGTCGCCCGCGGGAGAGACGAGCATCTTTGTGGTGCCCTTGGGTCCCAAATTGGTGGCCATGAGCTTCTGCAGACCGGTGGCCGCCGTGATATTAATGTCCAGGGCCTCGGCAGCTCTGGCTATTTCAGCTTTCGGATTTAGGAGACTTACAGCAGCCATTTTAAGTTAATTTGAAAATAATTTTGATTTATTTTCAGGATTGCAAGTTATTAGAGCCAGCTGATGTCAGTGACAGAATGACAGAATAATCGATGTTTGCCTAGGTGTTGCCAATTGTTAGTTTATTCACAAAGTGGTAACAACTGTAACACTGTCGCAGTAGGCCCTGACGAAAAGGCTTCAAACACTTTCGTTTTAGTTTCTTTCAGTTTGTGCCAAGATGTCGGGGAAGTAAGTGCTCCTAAAAGTTTTTATTTTTTTCTTGATTTATTATTTATTAAAACTTGTTTTTTTTTTTACATTCTTTACATTCTCAGCCAGTGCATCATCAGGTCTCCAAAACTTTCATGTAAGCCCGTGGGGAGCTGGATTGATTGGTACACCAGTCAACCGGGCAAGGACTTCCTCTGCCGCGTGCCCGTCGATTTCATAGCGGACAATTTCAATCTGACGGGGCTGGAGTTTTCGGTGCCGAACTTCAACCTCGCACTGAGCGTCATCCTGAATACGAAATTCGGGGGTGAGGTGAACACAGAGCAAGCGGAGACTCTGTATGGCCTGATCCATGCCCGTTATATCGTTACCGTGAACGGCGTGGAGTCCATGTGCAGGAAGTACGAGAAGGGTGACTTCGGCATCTGTCCCAGGTTCTACTGTAAGGGACAGAACACACTGCCAGTGGGCCTGTCCGACATTTGCGGTCACTCCTGCGTGAAGCTCTACTGTCCACGTTGTGGCGACATCTTTCAGCCGAGATCGCGCTGTTGCCAGCTGGATGGGGCCCATTTCGGGACCAATTTCCCGCACATGTTCTTCATGCAGCTGCCTGAATTGAGACCTCAGCCGCCGGAGGAGAAATATAAGGGTCGGTGAGTTGTTAAATATTATATTATACATGCCTTCTGTAATCTCCTTTCTCCCACAGGCTTTACGGCTTTGTGGTGCACAAGTCGGCCCTAATCGCACCCGAATCGCCGGATTGCAAGAACGGCAAGAAGCCAGCGTCGCGACTATATGCAACCATAAGCCGTACACACTAATAACACAGACATATTATCGGGAAAGCACGCTTGACTACATTATGTTGATATTCTCTCTTTGTTGCAATTAAATGGATCCTGTTGCAGTGCGTTGATATGGCCAGCGCCATAAAACACACACAAAAATCTATTTTCTAAAGACTGGCCATATCAAACGCTGCAAAATAGACAAATTTGTAATTAATGGAAGTACAAATTAATTACTGATACTACTATCTATATTGACAAATATTGTACACCCCTAAAACATAATAAATATTAACACAAAATACACCTACAATATGCTGTACATTAACCATTTATTAAATTTTAATTCTGGCAAACACTAAATGATCTTTAAACTTTTGTAATTCAAGTGGATATATAACTTATAGCTGTGTGTCCTTCGTCCCTTGGATTGCACAATCAAAATCCACTTGCCAGGATAACCTGCTAAGCCGATAATGGGAATTACGCCCAGTTGCGGAGGCGTCCGCCCTGGGCCTGCTCTCTCCTCTGGCATCTCCAATGAGTCATGCCTTTATTATTATTTACTGCCGCCCCGCCGCTTCCAGTTTTCCCATTTTCCGCGCAACTCGACGCCGTTTCCTCTGTCCTTGAGTGGAGTTATTGTGCAGGCGCAAGCGTCTTCTCTCGGTTTTCCTCTTCCGCTCACTCACACACACTTTTCACACTTAATTTCATTAAGTAATCTTTCATACTGCAGCTTTTTATTGAGTTTTAAACTGGCAGACCGTATAATGAGCATGGTGGCGGGAAAAGCCCAAGAAAATGGAAAAGCGCTGGATTCAAGAGGAAGCGAGCGTTTTGTTTAACATTACAATTGAGCTCGAGAATGGGTTGTCTTATTGTCACTGCCTCCGGAGTGGCTTTTCTTTGGCATTTCCTTCTGTGGCAACCAGCGGGCCATGGCCACTAGTTGCTTCTGCCAAACTGCTTCAGAAATTCTTTTCCATTTAAAATTCTAAGTAAAGAGCTTCAATTTAATTCTGTTAAAGTTTGTGATGTCTGAGTATCTTTTTAAGCTAAGCCCATTTCCCTAGACTCCCATACTAGGCCATTGGATAGTCTCTATTTAAAATTTACACCATTCCCGGCACCCTCATGTGTCGTGTTGCATCTGTCCTGGTTCAATAAACAAATCCCCCATGTTGCCCCAGTAAACAATGCACTTGCACTCGATTGGAAACTCCGCTCCAAGCTGCCATTCTCCATCCTTTTATCCTCTTTGTTGTCGTCCGTGCGCCAAACCAAATGTGTTTTCAAGAATTGCCGAATATTTGATTGTATCGCTGCCGGGCTCCGCCATTTCTCTCTGCCATTTTTCGGAAAGTTGTTTTTCCAAATGCCGCAAAAGCTTACCGGCGAAATATTATTGTGCGCCGGCTTTTACAAATATTGTTGGTACTCGACTTTCGCCTACTCGCTGGTCGAACAATAAAGACAATTCGAAACGAAGCCTTTACAATTTCAATTTGATTAATGATTCAATGCCGATTGCAGAACAGAGTTTGTTTCTAATCCGATGTGGAATATAAATGGAATTGCATGAGTTTAGTTATTATATTTTCTCGTATATATAGAGAAGGATGGAAACAGAGGAAATATTTTGTATATTTCTATTACAGCTTGAAAAATATTTGAAGTTAAATACTTGGCGTTTAAGTGAACTTTTACCTCATTTATTTCATGTTTCTTTTGTTTTAGCTTTTATAAATTGAATACATTTCATAATTAAAAACTTAAATTAAATTAAAACTTATATAACTTTTGACTTCACTCCTTGATTTTAATATATAAAAGTATTCCTTTTATTTCCTTTCCCTTTAATCTTTATCAGCATTCCTCTAATGAGGCTCATTTATGTTTTCTCTTTATTCTCTGATTTTGATTCTCATTTAAATTAAAATCTTTTGTTTCCAAAAAAATCCAGATTACTCAGTTTTTTTTTATATAATTTTTAAAGCCATTTTTAGACAGGCTGCGATGAACCTAAACGGAGTCTAAGCGATTCAGCAATTTATGGTTAATGGCACTAAATTGGTTAACTTTGGCAGCCGGCAAACTTTTCACAAAACTTGCCAAAGGAGAGGAAGAAAAAAATGCGGTTCCGTTAATTTGGAGCTGAGCGGTCGACCAAACCCTAAAGACTACAAAGTCCTGATTAACCCATAGAGACGGGCACAGGGACACTTGGCCGCCTGCACCATCGCCGTAATTATCCTGATGAGATTGGCCGGGCCGGGTCGGATTGGGTCGGGGCTGAAGGTGGCCCCGGGTTCGTCAGCCTGGTTAGAGCAGTTGGCAGCCTCCAAATTAAGTTACGGGACGAAGCCGGGCCGGACATGTCTGCCCGGTAATAAGCTAAATGAAAACAAAAATGGACGTCACTCAGCGTCACAAATTGATGAAGATGGAAGCGGAAGGAAGCGCCCGAGGAGGCGGCTGGAGACGGCGCTGGCCAAGATGGCGAAAGCGTAACCTAATAACTTTGGCCACGCATTAATTGGAATTTATGAAGCAGCCACTCTCCGCTCGCCGGCGGATTCCGTGCTAAACAAAGCGCATAATGCGTGCCGAGTGTCACTGGAAGGGTTACGAGTCCTCCGACTTCCCAGCTTCCCCGAGTGGCAAATGGCAAGTGGCGAGCGACAGAAGAAAAGTGGACTTGTGCGCCAAGTTTAAGTGCTTTTAAAAAACCATTAACGTCATTTCCTTTGCCATCGTCTGGCTGCCTTCGATGGTGACTTTCTTTTTGCTCTTTATTTTTTTTTTACATTTATTTTTTCTATCTGCACAACATCAATACAATACAACCTATTGAAACGTAAATTTTGTGAGAATCGCTCGCCAGGACTTTACTTCTTTTTGGTGGGCACGGCTGGCAGTGGTCCGGAGCCCCAGGTTCCCGTGGGATTGGGTACGGGAGCGGGCCTATCGTTTCCGGTCAAAAGAACGGCTGGCTTCGAGCCGCGGCTGCTCCTCCTCGAACGGGCGACTGTCGGACGCCTTCCCGCTGGCGGCTGGGACTTGGGCAAGGTAACGTGGCCTCCAGGTGGGGATGAGGTGGCTCCAAGTGCGTCAGCTTTGGTAGATGCTTGTGACTGCGACTTTGGTCGTCCTATTGTGGGATCAGCCGGCGCAGGTATGCCTCTGATGCTGGCCTTTGACTCTTTGACAGTCGGCGCCAGCTTGGACTTGGAGGCTCGCGACGACACATCAGCTAACGATGTGGTTCGAGGTTTATCAATCGAATTCTTCGTCTCCGGTCTGGGAATGTCCGGCATTGGGGGCAGCTTCATGGACGTCTGGCTGATGTGTCGCGTGTTGTCCAGCGGATCGTTGTGGATGACCTGCATGGGACCGGGACAGGCGGCCACAGCCGGTGGTTCCTCGTAACATACGTACCGGGCGTAGTCAAAAACATCCGCCTGGCTGTCGGTGCCGGGAACCCCGCGCCGGTGGAAACAGTTGATGGGACAGGAGGGCACGCAGGGCGTGTAGGGTTTCTCCACCTCGGCCAGCTTCTTAATTTTTACCGAATTGCACAAGATCTCATGGCGGTCTAGGACCTGCTCCTCGCGGCACTTCTCACGCTGCTCGTATTTGCGATAGGCCAGCTCCGCCTTGGAGAAATAGCCCGGCCAGCAGCCGTCCCTTATACGGCTTCGCTTCACCAGCCTGCCCTCCGGCACCATGTCCAGCTGGTTCTGGCGCTCGTAGCTCTTCACAGCATTGGCGAGGGGTAGGAGGGGACGGCCCACCTTGCGTGACTTCTCCATGATCTGGACAGCCTGTGCGAAGAACTTCTTGTCGTCCTCCAGGTAGGGGTCCTCGTTGCAGGCGGCGAGGTTCATCAGCTCGGCTCGCCGCTTCTCGAGGAACTCATCCCTTTGGCCGAAGAGAACATTCCGAAGGTCCGACTTCACCTTTTCCTGCTGGCGTTTCTGCGAGGCATCAAAGTAGCGATTCGCCTCGGCGTTCTTGAGGCGACGCGCCACCTCGAAGCGTTGCAGTTCCTGCTCTCGTCGGTATTTCTCATCTCCTTGCCGTTTCTCCACCAGCTGGTAGGCACGACGCTCCCTGGCCAGGACCTCGCGCTCGCACTGGCGCCGGTTCTCGTCCACCTGGGTCTCGAATTCGTAGCGATCCTCGGTCGTGGCCATCTTCTCTGCCAGGACCTGCTTGGCCACATCCTGTGCTTGGAATACACGCCGCGCCTGTGCCTCCCGAGCATCCTGCTCCTTCTTTCGGAGCTGCTTTACGTGGGCACCGTAGCGGGTGTCTAGGTTACGATTGGCCACAATGTAGACGCAGTTGCGCCGATCGTCGATTTTATCGCAAATTTGCTCATCTGGATATCAAAGAGGGACGGGTTATCCCTATTAACTTTTGAAGGTGATGTGATACTCACGATGCGCGATCTCTGCCTTCTCCTGGATGGCATCCTGATAGGCCTTGCGATAGAAGGCAATCTTTTTAATCTTTTTCTCTTTTAAGGCCTTCTCCTCCTTGTCCTGAAGGCACTTGTACTGGGCGCGGTCCACCTGCTCCTCGAAGACCTTTTGCTCCCGCGCCGCCTCCCTGAGCTTCTCCCGCTCCGCTATATCCTCACGTATTAGCTTGCCATAGATAGCATTCCTTTCCGTCTCCTTGGCCTTTTCCTCCTCCTCTGTGATATGTCCGAAGGGCACCAGGGTCGCAGGGCACAATGCCTCGTCGGCCTGCTCCTGGGCCAAAGCCGCAGCGGCGATCTCTTCGTTGAGATCCGCATTGTACTTCCGCTGGTGTATCATCTCGCTGAGCAGCAGGGCCTGGTGGAGGGCACGCGGTCCGGGCTTCAGCTGATTCAACAAATTGTTCGCCCTCATTATGCGCTGCTTGCGCAGCCGCTCATCCGCCAACTTGGTGTCCACCTCCTTGACAGGATTCACAATTTCCGTGCTCGTGAGACGGCGCAGCTCCTGGTCCTTGGGCATAGTGGGATCTGTAAAGTAGCTGCATAGCAGATCGTTGCCCTCTTTGAGGTACTGTCGGTACCGCCGCTCCTCCTCGACAGCTTCTATCTGGGCGAACTTTTCATCCTGGCGAGATCGACCTTTGATCGCAGCAAAGCGCTTGGCCGAGATCACAACGGGATGCCGTGTGAAGCGTTTTTTCAGGAATAGTCCTTCGGGACCGACCAGTTTGGACATGTTGGCATATAACCAAGGTGCTCGAAGCGCCTTGGGAAATTAGCTAAATAAAATCTCCGAAAATATGGGCAGGACTTTAGCGTGTGGGTGTAAATTCTGTACAAGCCGACAGATCATTTTCGGAATTAAATGAAACTGTTGTCAGGGGTAACTAATTTGTTTACTTAATAATTGTTTATTATAATTAATAATAAATTGATTGAAAACCTTCAAAATACATTCCCACTAAGAACGAATTTGTAGTTAGGGAAGACAGAAAATATCTATATATTAATATGCTATCTGTATTAAGGCGAATAAATCGAAATATAAATCGATATTTCTAAAAAAATTAACACACTAATTGAATAGTAAATTATTATATGAATTGCCTGAGTGGTTTTCCGCTACTGTCGACTAAACCCTATTCGCGGAAAAAAACTAGATTGCCTTTAAAAATAAAACAAAAATCTAACAAATAAAAAATGTAAAAAATAATGATTTGATTGCATTCCAAACTTAAACGCAGACAGCTTACGTTTGCTATCTTTTCATATTGAACGCTATCAACTGTAACGAACGATCGTTTTAATTCCGTATAATGATTTCATTTTAAATGAAACTTACCAAAAATCAGTCATTCATTAATAACAAAATAATCGTTTTTGAGTACAACTTTGGTTTCAAGTTAGTTACTCGTTCATTGCTCGCCGCCATGGATCATAAAGCTGTCATCGTTGGAGTATATGTTATAGCTTGTCTTCTTCTCTGCAGTGTAAAATATTCCAGTTACTGATTCCCGGGGCATAACTTTATTAATATAGATATTTATTTATAAGGAGGCACCCCACGTTAAATTGACAAATGCAGTCTGCCAGTCATACAATAAATCCTGGGTCGTGGTCCACTATTGCCGGCTAAAGGCCCACTCACGGATCAAAACCAGCTTAAATATAAATGCCACGTTATTGGAGCCAGCCAATAATATATTTGTCCATCTTAAATTTATGAAGAAAGCCAACGGGTATAAGCCATTTCTGTTTGATTACACTATCGATGGGTGTCAGTTTATGCGAAGGCGAAACCAGCCCGTAGCCAAGATCATCTTGAATTTGATTAAGAATGTGTCCACGGTGAACCACAACTGTCCCTATGAGGTGAGTTCGCTAATTAAGTTGATTAAATAGTTTTCTGAAGTGTATATTATTTTTCAGGGCTTGCAATGGATCAGCGATTTTCATCCTGTTACATATCCTCTTATTTTGCCCAGCGGCGACTATTTGCTTTTATTGGACTGGATATTCGATGGCAAGCCGCAATTTGCCACCAATGTTTACTTTAACTTTGTGGAGGATCTATAGAAAATAACTTATCTTAAATATCCTTATCTTGTTCGTTTTCAAGTAATCATTTTGTGATTTGAAAGTTTGAAATGAATTAATTATTTCTCACAAGAGTTTCGAATAATTTCCGCATTTAATTTCCGCCACAAATTGTCCTTAGGAGCCTTCGTGATACATTTGCTCTGGCCATCCGCAATTAGATGAACCCCAATTAGTGTTAATCAAATTAGGCAAAAACCTTACTTGGGCGGCGATCCAAGGACTCAAGGAGCAGGATGGTGCACAATCCAATTCCCGGCAGGCGTCAAATTATACAGAAAACTCAGATGGCGAACACAAATGGGAATCAGAAGAAAAAAAAGGAAAGTGCGAAGCAGCGGCATGGCGGAAAAGTTGACTTTCATGCGAAAAGTTCTTTTTCGGGGCTTTTCTTGGTGACGGGGGGACCTCCAGGATTTTTTCTTTTTTTCAAGAGGCCACTGGGGGCGTGGTCAGACGCCAAACACCGGCGATTATTGTTACAAAATGCAGCGAAGCGTGTAATTTTTTAGGGCACCAAGGCAAAACCGAAAGAATTCACATTCAGATTCGGTTTGAGATTCAAATTGCCAAAAGAAGCCAACGCCCCCTGGGAGAGGGAGGTGCGTGGGTGACGACTTCTGAAAATTGTTTTGCGAAAATTAGTTTTCAAACTTTTCTTGTTCGTTTATCTTGCATTTTTCGCCGGTCTCGTCGTCGTCGTCGCCCTTATTATTTCCCCGTCCCTGTGCCTGGCCAAATGAAAATCTAAGCGCAGTATGCGATATTAATTTGCATTTTCGGGCCCGGTTGTCATATCTGCGGGCGGGCAGTGGGATTCGTGGGAAAATGAGTCCCTGGCACAATAAAAATCAAATTTGAATAATTTTTAATTTATTTAGCAACGCTTCCGACGAATTTCGCCGGTGTTTTTGTATGTAATTGGGAATTCTTCTTCGGCTGTTTTTTGTTACTTTTCTTTTTTTTTTTATGGATCCATTTGTTGGCTTCCTCTTTTAAATGGTTTCAGCGTAATTGCTATGAAATTGGCTTTTTGAGTAAGCGAAGGAGACAGATATTCCAGGCGAAAGTATAATAAAGAAAAAACACACTTTATGCAAATCGTTTTAGTGATATTTATTTATTTTTATTTAAATACAGTTGTTCTTGTTTTGCTTGCGTATTCAATATGTATGTCTAGTGTTAATTTAACTAAAATAAATAGACTTAAAGTGTAAATTGATTTCGCATTAACTATCGTATTACTTAGCTACAAATTATAAATGATTTAACAATTAATTTTCACATCAACCGACTTAAATTCTTGACAATCACAAAGTTAGGATTTGATTTTGATTTTTTTTAGAACAGTTAGTAATTTTTTTGTTAGGTTATGGAACTAGGACTATGATTAACCACAACGCTTTAAGATCCGCCGATATTAGAGACTAACGTACATTGCTCCTTAGGGAATAGAGGAGGGAGAGAGGGTGAGGGCTTAGAATTCCTAGACGGATCTGAGAGGAAAGTCTGATATCTCTGTCATTATTATGTCTTTATTTTGGGCTTCTGTTTCGGCACAGAACGGGGCCAACCAAGTTGGCCAAAAACCATTTAATTAGTTTCTATTCTATACTTCGATTAAGCTGAAACATACACACAAGACAACACTCAACAATTACGATTAAAATATGTTTTGTTATAGGGAAAACTTAGGGTATCACAAACACTTAATGAACACTTACTATGGTTAACGTTTTGCTTAACTTGGCTGATTCCGATTGGATGGGCGTAGTCGTAGAAGTAATAACCCCTAGATCGGGGACTTACGGAAGGCAGAGACTTAGAGTAGGCAAAATAATGAATGAATTCCTTAGATGGCAGGCAGAGAATTTAATGAAAATATTGCCATTTACCCGCCATTTCTTCTGTGTTTTTTTCTTTTCACAATTTCTAGTCGATTTTAAATCACCTGATGCTAGTAATATCATAATCTTTATAATTTGTTCTTTACTAAACAGTAAATAATAATAAAATAATATGATAAGAGTTTAACCTTCAAATAAAACAAGTTATTTTCATAATTTTCTCTTCGAATTAGGTATAATTGAAAGTCTTTTGTGAAACGGAAAACATAAGCAACCCTCTATAATAGCCTAGCCCCTAATCCTAACCCTAAAAGACGATACACAAATAGCTTTATGATTTCCTCGGCGATATTATATAGACACACACACGCACGTACATACGTACACCTATGGAAACTTATAGATACTTCCTTATTCTCACTCCCTACTCCACTCCAGTGGGTTTGACCACTCCCCCGACCTATTTGCGGTACTCGGCCAGCTGGATACCGACAGCGGAGGCCTTTTCCGGCGGCGGACTATGGCAGGCGGCACGGATCCGGCTGAACCGCAGGCTGCCTGTGTGCTGATGGGCCCGCATCCTGGCCAGCTGATGCTGCGGATGGTGCGTGCACTTGGCCTGGCGGGCCAGCAGCTGCGTCTTGGCCAAGATCACGTCCTCTGCGTACTAAATGTCCGGAATGCTGCGCCCGCAGGTCAGCTTGGCGGATGAGTCATCGCCGTTCATAATTCCACCGCCACCGGCGGCCTTGTTTTTGGCACAGTTGATGTCATGGAAGAGATGCTCGCAGAGCTTTGGCTCCGAGTTCGAGAACTTGCCCAGCTCGGTGGCGGTGGCCATCTGAGAGAGATTCAGCTGTAGGTCACTGGCCTTGCTAAAGGAGGTGGTCTGCTGCTGGTGATGCTGCTGCGGCTGATGGAGCTGGTGCACCAGGTGGTGGGTGTAGGGCAGGTGGGGCAGGTTCTTCTGCATGGCGCTCAGGTTGCCCGAGCTCACGGTTCGCTCCAGGATCTCGCCCCAATACTTCTCCGAGAGACCCTCAATGTCCGGACGCGTGGTGGAATATGCCTCTGATGCCTGATGAAGATGCCCGCCCATCGTGCCCCGAATGTACTGCGAGGCACTGCGGCTCAAGCTATTGGCCCGGGAGCGACCACAGATCCCCAGCACGGAGCCACCAATCGTGCTGGCCACTCCGCCGCCACTGGAAGCGTTCGGCCCACTGCCAGCGGGTGCACTGCCTCCGCCTGGCGGGCGGGACGATGGCGGTTCCGGTGGAATCGGAAGCGTTGTGATTTCGAAATCGTTAGCATTGATGTGACAACAGGCTGATTTGTGTTCGGGCGTGTCCTCGTGGGGGAAGCACTGGAATTAAACACAAAGCAGGTCATCACTTGAAGAAACTAGGTACCTACAATTCTTGAAAAAATATCATAAAATGTATTTAATATATTGAAATAGAATATGCCCAATTACACTTCATTCTCAGGTTTTAATTGAGAGTTCTCAAATGTTTAAATATATATATAGAATATAATTAATGCTAGTTGTTAATGTACTCGTTTTTTACTTATTACTTTTCTTATTTAAATTATTTGCTCTCATTAAATTCTCATAAAATCGGTTTAAAAATATTAGTTAATCCAATTTCTCCGAGTGCCGGGAGATGCGGCATCATAAATTTGACTCGACTCGCACAAAAATTAATAAGGATTTTGAATTCGCATTTATTCTGGCCGGGCACAAGGTTGTGCCATAAATATTCCACAAACTGACCCCCGGCGCTCCCCGCCTCTTTCGCCGGAAGTAAATCATGCAACTTGACTGCGTTTACCCAAAATAGAATCATGGGCAGGGGATTGCTGGTAGGAGGGTAGATGGTGGATGTAAATGCCGTTTTGGATTTGCTCTTTCATAATTCAAAATCACTTTTCAGGACTCGTTACAGTTGTTGCTGTTGCTGCTGTTGCTGCTGTTTGGGGGGCTGTTGATTGTTTACTTTGTTGGAGCCAGTCTGGCAGCTTCCTGGAGCTTACACCTTCGGCAACGGATTTATGTTATGGACTTGTGGGTCAGCTTGTGTGCTTGCCAGCATTTCGTTCACCCGCAAAAGTTTTGCCTTAAAGCACTCGAAAATTCGGAAAATATGCGAGCTGCAGGATGTGCACTTGGGTGAAATTTGCGCATATTTCAGATATTTTCGAATGGGTGGTGCTTGCAAGCGGGCTAAGCGAATCAATCAATCAGGACTTATGACAGATTTACAGGGGCTTGCAGATGATCATAGTGGCTGTAAAGGGCAGAGCTCTCTGTCTCACCTTGTTGGGCATCAGTTGGCGACTGAGGCGGCGGAAATCGGAGTTGAGCAGCCAGTACATGAAGGGGTTCCACAGGCTATTACTCAGCGCCGTCCAGGTGACAAGGAAATCGAGAAATGGCGGCAGCTGCAAGCGGATTGAGAATGTCACAAAATCAGAACTGATGAGAACGACGTGGCCTCATTACGTATGCGCCGCGTTGTACGCAATAGAAACAGAAAACGGGGGTAAACAATAACCCTTGGAATACAACTTGCCTTGGATCCCGTGCAGGCAGTGACTATCTCCTGAATGGTCCACGGAGTGACCATCACAATGAATCCCAGCGAAATGGCAGCCATCGAACGTGAGGTGGATCCGCTGGAGTTCTTCTCCTGGATGGGTACAATCTGTGGAAATACATTTGGTGTTGTCATTAAAGTTGAAGGAGTGTTTTTTTGTAACTAGTCTGAAACTTTATGGCTTGAGTTTGATTTTTGAGCTGCCTTAAAAATGCCAGGAGTTTTAATTCTCTAAAGACTTCTTTATGAGAAAAAGAATGTATTTTATTTAGCAGAACTTTGTGGTAGCTTTTCGCTTGTTATCATATTCTCGTAACAAAAATATGGAAAATCTCCCTAAGCCTTGTAATAATATTTTTCTTAGAAATATGAATAAAATATAACCCCTAATAGATATTCTCATATACAAAACAAGCTTCAATTTTTCGCTTAATGAATTCCAGTGAAAGTCAGCGGGCAAAACAACCTTATTTATTTTAGAACCAGTTTATTTCTCATCCCCAAATTCAATTCGCTGGCGGTGAAATATGGTTTTTAAAGACCCCTAAACGGTGCCTGGCTAACAGCTTTAACAATTTGTTTGTCCATGCAGCCAAAGCTAATTCTATTTACTCTTAACTTAATCCCCGACTGCCCGGCTTGCCCGGCTCGCTCGCCGGCTCGCTGGCTGGCTGGAAGCTGTTTTTGAAACTGGAGCGGAGCTTGGCTCACCTTTTTGGTAATCTTGTTTGTCATGTTCGGCATGCCGGCCAGCCCCATGCTCATGGCCATGCCCAGGTGGCCCAGGTGATGCGGATGCGGATGCGGATGGTGTGGGTGCTGATGTTGATGCTGATGCTGAAGCTGATGCGGATGGTGAGAGTGAGAGTGACCGTGATAGAGGTGAGAGTGCAATCCCGCCTGCTGCTGCTGTTGCTGCTGCTGGTGGTGCATCTGCTGTAGCTGCTGGGCGGCGGTAGGGTGCGGATGCGGATGCGGATGATGGGCGGCGGCGGTGAGTGGCATGGTTGGATCGTTCAGCCGGAAGCGGCTCATATGAAAGCTAGAGCCATAGCAGTACATCAGGACCATAGTAGTGGGAAAGTACAGGGCGCACGTCGACAATATCCTGTAGGAGGGCTTGCTGTAGAATGGCTCGCAGGCCATTAGACCCGTATTGTTGAAGTAGTAACCTGCGGGGTTTCAAAACGTGTTCGAGAGCATACTTAATATATGAGAGCTAATTGAAGACTCACCTTTGGGCAGCACCAGGAAGCCAAACACCGTGAGACTGATAATCCAGGTCAAGCTCAATATGGCCACACAGCCCTGCAAAAAAAGAAACAAAAACGCTGAACAATTAGTGGAATTACATTACTCCACAGCTGTGGATTGATTTATGAACGTTTGGTCACGTTTTTGGTGCAATTTTTGACTAAAATCGAAGCCAGCATAGGTGGCATTTAAGTTACCTAGTTTTGAATATAATTTATGGATTCCTTTTGTTTAAAATCCTTTTAAAATAAGTTAAAAGTTGCCTAGACAAACAGCTTATTTAATTTTTCGGTGAAGCCTTTCCCTGACAGACCGCAAATAGAATAAACAAACTTTTGATTAGGTCGAAAACATCTCTAGGAAAAGAGTGCGTCCTGCCGACAGACCGCAGAGGGAAAACGATACTTTTTGGGAAAATGCGAAAGAGCTGCCACAATCATAACTGACTGCCTGAGTTCATAAAAGCGGCACTCTGACAGGGGAAATGGGAGAATATTGTCCTGTCCCTCAACGGTTGCCACCTCTACAAAAAAAAGACCCCATTCAGGTGGAAAGTGGCAGCAAAAACTGAACAACAACTTTTGTCTGCCTTTCCTGATTTTATTTAATTTGCACTATTACATTTTAAACTTTTGCCTGTCAGAAGAGAACATCAACAGTCGGAGAAGAGAGCGTCCAAAAGTCAAGAAAATCATTTATAAATGGAAATGCCACATTTTGTTTCAATAAAAGAGTTTTTCCTTTTAAAAAATTAAATTAATTTGAGCAGTCCCACAGACATTTGCAGTAAACCGAGTAAAAGTTTAATAATTGTTAATGTATAAACAGGAGAAGACCTAAAATGATCTCCAAATTTGTATCATGTTTCCAATATTTTTATAGCCACTCAAATCACAGACTTTGGCCTGCAAAAATCCCACCAATCAAATAAAGAAATCATAAATATCCCCGCATTTGATATATTTTTAACGAGACTTCCAATTTATGGCACTTTTTAAAAAGTACGCAAAGAAATGTAAGTCAAAAGTTTGTGGATGCCATTACCAAGTTCCCATCGGGCATTGCGTTTTTTCTTGCCCCTAAAGTATACCCCATTCAGCATCCATTTATTAATTTTCGACACTGCGCAGACCAATTTTTACAAATGGGGCGCGGCAGAGTGCCAATTTCGCCCCCTTGCATAAAATATAAAAAAAAGGAAAATTGCGATTTGGCCCGGGCAGCGAAAAAAACAGCAACGCAATTTTATGTAAATACATTTTTTCAGCATTGATATGCCTCTTGTTTCCCCATTGTTATATTTAGCCTGATTGTATTTTCTTTCATTCGATTAAATTACAACTTTTCCAAACCAACAAGGATAATTGAGACTCAATACGAAAGGGGAAACTCGATGATTGAGGCTTTCAATGGTTTTCGATTGCACTTTATAGACTTTTTGAATAATAAGAGGTTATTTCATTTGAAAACTATTGGGAAATATTTGAATTTAAATCGAAGGGTAATTATGATAATATATTAATTCAGTTCATTGCCCTTTTTAATGACATTTAAAATGAGTTTAGCAGATTAATTATTTCTTTAATAGAAGCAATATTAAATAATAATCCTTTCATTCTCCCCAAGTGCCCCATCACTCTAGTCCTAAGATCACTGAGTGCAAGGACATTGGAGCTTCGGTGTCCTGGCCCTGGTGCCCTCTCTCTCAATCTAGTTTCCTTTTTTGTTTACAGTCCGGGAGCCATAAATTACGCTGTAAGTGTGTAACTGGGAATGGGAAATAGAGTTGGTGCCTCGTTTGCTGCTCTTTGGCCCCGCCTGCCTTTCCTCTGCGGTTTCCGTGGGAGGTGCCGCTTCATTTGCCTGCCTTCGTCCTGGAAAAGGACTTTGCTGTGGTCGTCGCCCTTTTGCCAAACTCATTGCGCGTAAAAAAAAGAAGGGAGAAGAAGAATCTCTAGGCCAACTTTCTGCTCGCTTTTTAATCTTTATTTTATACACTTTCCCAATGTCTATTCGGCTCGGTCTTCCATTTTTTCTGTGTCGTATTTTTGTGCCAACTTTGCTTTTTCATTCTTCATCTGTTGGTGCTTTGTTTCGCTCTCTTCGGGTCTTCCCCGCCCATTTGTTTGCTTTCTTAATGACTGTCAAAGAGCTTAAAGCCCATTATCCTTATTTATGCCTGCGTAATTGGCTCGCAGACAATATGCTGTAGTCGCTGTGCCATTGTATTATATAGTTGATTTTTATTGGCGCGTGATTCACTTGATTTCTCGTAATTACGCCAACGCTTTTGTCCACTGTCCTTCGTCCGCGACAAGGATCTAAGGATCGGCCGTAAGCGTGCCTTATCTGTGTGTCCCCGAAAACGTATCTTACCTTCTTGCTGGAGTGCTGGTAGTAGCGACGCGGATGCAGCGCGCACATGTATCTATCGACGGCCATGCAGACCAGGATGACGGCGCTCTGCTGGGAAAGTGCGCCGCGGAGCAGGGCCTGAAAAATGCATAGAACGGAAAATGGGGAAAGCGTGTTAGCGCCAGCCAGCTTAGCTTAGAATTTTACTACTATTTATATTATGTGATTTTTTTGTTGTGCCCAGCAGCGGCCTTCGTTTGGGTTTTATTTTGTTTTTTGCTTTTGTTTTTTTCGGGCCAAAATGAAAAACTTTTAATGGGAATTTTCGCAGCGCCAGTATGGCCCGGCTAATATGAGATTATTAATTGTCAGAATGTGTGGTGTAAGAGTTAGTTATGCGGGGAATGCGTGTATGTTTTGCCAATAATCTTAGATGGGAAATAACTAAACAATGGCAGCTACACTGGGAAACTGTCTTTAAGGTTTTCGGGGAAGTTAAATACTTAATTTATAAATAAAAAGTAAGAGATTTTTTTTTTAATATTTTAAGTGTTCATTGGCCCTTTAAATGTTACAATAAATCTTGTATAGAATAGAATATATAGAATGTATAGATATTCCCAAATACCTATATTTATTTATTAATATAACCTACTACTACAACAACCTAGTGTCGAATTCGTATTAGTATAATGAAAGATGCAACAAAGATAAGGAACAAATAATACCTTGTAAAACATATTAAATTATCCCATTTCACCACTTAATCCTACTTAAACTCAAACTGTTAACATTAGCATTACACATTGTTCCGGATAATCGCATTCTCCTCTGACCATCTGCGGCACTTGTGTCCTTTAATTACCCGGCATTGTGAAGCGAGTTAATTGACCGCAATGGCTGTAGCCACAACAGGATCCCCAGTATTAAACAACAAATTATCGTGTTTCCGAGCACAGTTTCCCACCTGTTGTTGTTGTTGCTGTTGTTGACCCACTCACCTGTATCTGGCAAAAGATCTCTCCGTACGGCCAGCAGTGGAACAATGCCGGCATTAGGCCAAATGGTGTAATTAACAGTCCGATTGTCAGGTCGTTCAGGGCCAAGGAGGTGAGCAGGTAGCGGGGCTAAAAAACAAAAGGTGTGATCCGGGTGTTAGCAACTCATTCAGTAAGCCAGTGGCTTGGGCTTGTTGCTTCACCTGTTGGTGGATGTAGGCGGCATACCGCCGATTGTTAATGACAAAGATGACCAGGCAGTTGGCACCGATGACGCCCAGGGTTAGGACCAGTATAAGAACCGCCTCAATGGTTTCCGCAATGCCAATGTGAGCGATGAAGTTGTGTCCCGAATACCGCGGATGCGAGCAGCTAGAGTTTTTCACGGCGGGGGCTACCAGGAGTGAGCCAGTCTTCAGATCCATGGCGCTGGTCTGGAAAAGAACAAAAATGTGAATACAAGAAATGCTAAGTGCCACAATCCTTCCTAAAGCAGTCAAGCGGCAGAGTGCACCGGGAGATATGAGATTGATAGTGGTATATCCTAAGATATAATTATTTATTATTTTATTATTTATTTATATTTTATTTTATTAATAGTTAAGTATAAAAATATATTTAAAGTAAAGACAATTTAGAGAAGTTATCATGTTCAAAATTAAATAATCATTAAGCAACATAGAGTAAGTCCTTTTGAATCGAAAGCTATTACTCTTTCTATATTAAATACATTGTTTATTTCTTTCTTTATACAATCTGGCATACAAAATATTAGTTTTCTTATTCAAAAAATGTCCCAGGATTAATAAACTTATCACTGATAACCGAAAACATAACCTCTCCCCTCTTAAGCCGAATCTACATTTCCATCACTCCTAACTAATGGAAATTATTATTTCATAGAACCCAGTCATTTATAATTTTTATTCCCAGTGTGTGTGTGTGGCTAAAGAAGGCCGTGAGTGAGCTCTATATTGTGTTTTTTGGGCCATTTTGTGTGACGGGCCACAAAATCCCGGCTAGCAGTTTCTTTCGCAGATGCCTTCCGCTTCCGTTTCCGCAGCGAGGAATGCAAAATGTCGACGATTTGTTACGCCATAATCAAGTCAAAGCATGTGAAAGCGATGCCGCGCTGACGATTTATCAGCCGGAGCTGGAGTCGGAGTCGGAGCGAGGTAGTGGCTAACAGGATGGCGAAACCGCAGTGTTGTCACTCCGGAGGGCACTCGGCATAGACAATGGCGGCGCAATGGCGCAACAATGGCCCAATATGGCGGCACATCCGCTCCCAAAATAGCACACTGACATAATGAAAGCTAACGGTATAATTGGATGAGTCGTGGTTGTTCGCGATAAATCAAAATATGCGCACTGATGTCTTTCTCTCTCTCTCTCTCTCTTTATATGGCACCTCTGCGCCGGCGACGGCACTGAAAAATGTCCTGTGCAACAACGGAAGTGGCTTTAAAGGACACCGCCCCAGCCTCCCCCCCGAGTTAACTTCAACTCTGCTACGCTGTCGCCGTCTGTCTATTTGTCTATGTGTCTATTTGTATCATTTGTTTGTTGTCGCATCTCTTATTAAGTTTTCCCTGCCAGTATATGGCCCCCATGTATATGGCAGGACCCCGAGCTCCCGGATCTACGCCGCCTTGATTTATCGTGGCCCGTCCAAAGTCGCCAGAGAGTCGCTGCCTAGTCGGCCCGGCTTGGTTTTATGCTAAGTCCACAAATCACCGCATGATATATAACTGAACGGGATGGCATTAAGCTGAGTCCCTGGACTGGATTTAGTACGCTAATGTGTACCAGAACCATCCGCAACTTCAGGTTTTTCTCTTCCATTAACAAAGCGCCATGTGTAGTAAATCTTCAACTTTGGCTAAATCAATTAGGATCTGGTTAGTTTCCAGGGTAACGTAACACACTCGGGTGTGTGCCGGATAAAAGCAATTTCAATTTCCAAGTAATGAAAAGAGGAAATTCGCTTAATTCCTCGTATTGTTAAGTCTGGCGTAATCGAAGAGTTGCAACTGCAAAACCGAAACGAACCGAACAGTGCAGAGCAGGAACTCGGGGAAAAAAAAGGAAACCCAATCCAGACGCAAATGCCAGACCGCGTAATTGTTTTAAAATGCACAACGAAAATGGCAATAAACGGCAGGGCCAACAGCTAAGGGGCACGGGTAACTGGTAACTGGTTAAAACCCCCGTCATGGGGACCAATGCCATTAAAATAAACGAAATTTCCATGCCAAATTGTAGGGACAATAGAGTGAATCCGTGGAACCGTCAGCGGTATTGTCACCACAGATCCGCAGACTGCTCCGACTTCGTGATAACCCCATTCGATGACATTGCTAAAGACAAATGCAGAATAAATAATTTAGTTGCCGGCTTAGAGAGCCGCAATCCGCTTGTGAATTTAAGCTCAAGTTGCTGCCATTAGCGAGGAACTATTGCATATCATTAGGCGCCACCGCAGCAATGCTGCAGCTGCAAATGTCGCAGCACCCGCTCCACGGCTTCCGGCTTAATCCGCACGCCAAAGTTATAGCAGTTACTTGCCAGTTACTGGATTTGGCCAGCCCGAAAATAACAACTGGCAACGCGCACACGTTTCACTGGCTTTTTGTCCGTTTTGGGTTAAGAAATATGCAACCAGGTTTATTCCATGCACTGTGAAAATATCACATATGTATCATCTTTTGTATTAAATATCAAAATAAATAGAAACGAAATTAATCCAAATCAATTTGAAGTCTTTACTTTGAGAGTAAAGGGGTTTCTTAAAGTCCATGTTTATCCTGCTGCCTTTCCCACTTCGTTAGAACTTTTAGAAGGTCCTAGGACAGTGCATGCTGAACCCAAAAAGAAACTCTAGACTTCAGAGCCGACAAAAAAGGACACCCTGGCTGGACATAAAAAACAATGCCACAGGACCAGAACAGAGCACCATCGAGCAGAACGGACGCCAACTGCAGCGGGGGACAGGAAGTGCAAAGGGGGCAAGAACACACCGATTCGGCATGCAGAGTGCGTTTTGTCCTTCCCAAAGGATGCATGTATGTGTACGTATGTGTGCTGGTCCTCTATGCGTGCGTGTTAATGCACGAAGCCGTAACGCCAGACAGAGAGAGAAAAAAAGATGCATTTCATGCACATTTACGCTGGGAATGTGTTGCATCAGCAGCAGGAGCAGGAGCGGTGGTGTATGTAGGTGGTCTTGAGCCACCGCTGACAAGCCAGAAACTGAGATGCATTTCACATGCAAATTCGCTGGAAAAGTAGAAAATATCTTTCCTTTTTCAGCAGCGTTTTACCCCAGCTCTGTGGCTTATTTATAAGATCTTCTTTGAGGCCACACACTTCGCACATGGGTCGAAGCAGATTCCGTTTGACAAAATGCCCCGCCGGCAGCAGGCACCGTTGACTGATTGCCACGCCCACAGGCAGGCAACTAGCCAACGAACCAAGCAACCAGCCATTGCCCATCCTTTTTGCCAACATGAAACCAGAGCTTGCAGCTAGATTGCGACCAAATGTGGACTCAGCTAGGGGAATGTGGTGTGTGTTTGTGCTCAGCCGAGTATCCCGGCAAAGCGACTGGCGTAAATTGACTGGTTAAGGCCACAGGATTGCCTGGCTTTGGTCGTTGAAATTCAGCAAATTTCCCAAAAACACCCCGAAATTGGTTGACATTGTCAAACCGTTTCCGCTTAACTAATTTCTCATTGATGGAGCCAGCACAACGCACACAGTACACCTGGCGATGCGTTAATTAATACCATGCAGATGTCACTGCAAACTTGAGATCTCTCATACGGCGACGGCAACGTGTCGTATACGTGCTGGAATCAGCATTTAGGAAAAGGCAAATGAATTACGAAATGAGATTCATAAACGCAAACACTTGGCGAATGTCACTCTGCCATGTCAAGCTGTGTGTTTACTTTTAAATAATAAGTGATTTGTTAGAGTCAAGTCAAGATGATGCCAGACATGAATAATCTGCAGGTACTTAAAAAGACAGAGAGAGACAGGACAAAAATGTAAACAATAAGGGATTCATAGAAGTAAAGACTGTCAAGCATAATTTGTGTGCTACTTAAAGTTACATTTACATGAAATAAATATATGTTTTAAAGATATACAATCCCTTCTTTATTCACTTTGAGGCCTTCCAATTTGTTAATTGCAAACAAGATTATCTTTTCCAAACGTTCAATATGCAAATTGAAACTGGTTACAAGTATTTCCTTTTTTCCGAAATTAACTCATTTTACCTTTCATATAATACAGCTATGTACGTGCCCCCGAAACTGAATAATGCGATGCATGCATAAATCAGAGGCATATTAAATTATTGATTCAGCGACGAAGTTAATAATGAGAGCATTAAAATATTTAACTGGCAAAAGAGGGGCAAATTTGATTGGCATGCAAAAATGTTAACCCCCAAACAAAGCGGTGCCCAGGATTCGTCGGCATCCCAACAAAAGCCCAATAAACGTATTCGTATTCACGTATTCGGGGGAGGCGGATGCGAAAGTTTCCAACGCAAAACGGTGCAAACGGAATTTAATAAATACGTGCAGGGCATTTCTGATTTTTATTCGCGCCCCCAAAAGGGCTAAAAAGGCTAAAAAACTTGCCAAAATAATCACCCGCTTGGCTGCAATTAAAGAGCTCCCCGCAGCCATAAAGTGAAGCCTTCCCTCCCTAAGAAGAAGACCGGGTGTGCGTGTGTGTTTTGTGTGTATGCCGGGTACAACTTTAGCGTTTGCCATGCGTGGTCACGTACACGTGGAAATGGCGTAAATGTTTTAAAAGTTGCATCAAACTTGTTATGAAGTATTTGCCCGCAAAAAAAGGGAAAGGAGCTGGAGGTGGCCTCCGTTTACCCTGCTCATTCCCATTCCCCCAAAGTTTCCCAAAGAAATTGCAATGCATGTGCGAGCATCTAAAGAAATTAGCAGCAACATTTTTGGGGCATCAAGTAGGACTATAAACGTTCTGTATTCTTGGCAAAGGTGGCAAGAATTCAGAGGAGGTTGACAGAATCCTTTGGATTTAGCTGGCTTTACTCTTTTTTAAGGAGAAAAATAAAGCAGGTTCCTATAGTTATAATACACAGTTTCCTATTCATAATTACCTTTTATCTTCCTTCGAAGATACAAACTTTTCTCTGTTAACAATGCGCACTCCCGAGGTGATTTTCCTGATCTAATTATTCCAAAATTTTCGCTGTCATGTTGGACTTGAAGGATGGCTTGGAAAAGCGTCAACCACAACGACAAACACACATTGCAGAAAGTTATCTTTGGCTGCGGGGTGTACTGGTCCTGGGCTCATGTTAGTTTTCAAGTACGAAATAAGCAGAGTTTCCTGTGCTGGTTTACTTTTCCGAGCCTTTGGCGGCGAGTGCAGAGTAAGGTAGAGTAGGTGGAAATGCAGGTGGCTTGCAAGTGGGTGAAAAGGCCCTATTTCGACGGCGGTGTCGGTGATGTTTTCTCTTTAAGCCACTGCACTGTGCACTGTAATTAAAGCAAAAGCCCTTGGCGCTTTTTTCCGGAAAATATTCTGCTTTTGCCACACAGACTTTGTGTGAGGATGGGGAGATTACAGCGCCGACAACCGAAAGTTCAAGTTAATTAATGCCTGTGAATCGGAAGTTATTTTCCCCTTTACCGCACAGAGCCTTATGTTATTAACTCCCGACATATCCGATATATGTTTTCATTAATTAAATCGCCAGATTGCAGGCTCTCCACTTCAGAACTCTTTCGCACAGAGCGACGGTCCTAATGGTGTCGCTGGATTTGATTGGTGATATCCTCTTAATTGCCGAGGCCTTAAGTTGCACGAGTAGGATGTTCAAGGACCTCGTTTAATTGAGGCTTAATTGGAAAGTAATTAAAATGAAAAATTTCTTTAAGCCTTTAAGAGGGAGAGGGGCTTTTGTTCCGGCGAAACAATGCCGCCTTCCCTACAACAGCAAACAATGGAAATAGTTTTATTCCAGCGGACATTCCGCGCTGTCAATATAAATAATTTTTTTTAATTGCCAGCCGCGTAGGAATCTTAAATTTATGCATTCAATTAATATTGCATTTGGCACTTCAATTCTGTCGTGACCATGACTGATTTGATTTCCACTGACCAACTGGACAAGCCAGCCAATCAATCGCCGATGTGCATATATATCAATTTTATTTTTTATTGAACGTCAAAAAAGCGAGTGACGCGTGACGGGAGCACACTTCCATAAATGCTCTTTCCCCAGTCGCCGCTTGCCGAACTCGGCGTAATTTTTAATCTCCTGAAACATCACCCGAAAAAGGGCTCAAATGGAACTAATTAAGGGCAACACATGTCCGGATTGGCTGGCATGATGAATGTCCGCAAATGCGGCAAAAGGGAAGACCATTACTCATGTGAATGTGTGTTGGCCGAAAAGAACATGGAATAAGGGCCAGCATAGCTTGAAAAAAAAGGGGAAAGGAGAACCTCCAGGGACAGGAAAAAAAGAAGGACCTCTCTGAATGTTTATATAGTAAACAAAGGATGTCCAAGGAAACATAGAACGAACATAGAGAAAACATAAATCTAGAAGTACTCATAATTATTTTTTAGCTGCTTAAATAACTTATTAATAACTTTCTCCTATTTCTAGGGAAATCATTCGATATTTTCCTTCCTTGTAATGTTTTATATTCATTTGAATATTTCTTTTATCCTGGTGATACAAGCTAGTCCCCAATCAGGTGCTTCAACAGGCTTAAATATGGGATGGCATTATCCAGTGACAGATAATTAATTTCGTTTGCCTTGTAATACAATTAAAATCCTTTACAGAGCTTACTAATACGACCATACACATATTTATTTTTTTAAAATTATATTCGCTCATTACAAAAGGTTTGACTTTTTGCCCACACTATAAATAAATACAGTAAATACAGTTTGTAATCGGCTTTTGCCCGGGCAGACAGTTGAACATCGATATGTGTATGTATATGCTTCGAGTGTTCCGTAATGAGCGTTTGGTTTTTTGGTCATTTTTCCAGGGGAACCCCCCATATAGAGAGATATAGAGAGTACGGGGTGAAAATGTGGGGACTTTGCATTGCCCAAAAGCCATTTTGATAATGTTCAAGTGGCGTTGCCGTCGCAGTCTGGCCAAATAGCCCTTAAGCTTTACGGTAACAGACGGAATAATATTCGCTTGTACGCAATTTTACGATTCATCGCGCGCCAGACGACGCAATATTGCAATCTGAAGCCTCCGGTGGCAAATTAAGGATTCTCGAATGTCTGCGTATATTGGGTATTTCCATAATTTAAGGAACCAACAGAAAGAACTCTTTAAACGAAGTCAGTAATTAAAACGGCAGTCGCTCATACTTCACCGGAGTGGCGGCTGCAATGTAAATTCCCCGCTCTTACATTATTAATAACTCTCGAATATTCATTGAAAGTCAACGCAACTCCAATCGAATCCGAATCGAATAAATTAAATGTCAACATGTGTCGTGCTCCTCGCTGCACTGCTCTCGGTCACTTAATCACGTTGAGGGATTTCGCAATTTGCTCCTTGCACTCCGCACTCCTTTTCAAAAAATATGATGGATGCGAACCGATGCCACGGCTGGTCCTTAATCCGATCGCGTAACTCGCTCCACGGCCCTCGTAATTCATACAAAATCCAACTTTATTTAGTGTTTGCTTTTTGCAAAAGGACGCATTTGCGTTTAAGGGATTTTGTATTCAGCGAGAGACAAACCATAAATATTTGCACCGCATTGAATAATGTAACACCAAACACAACAAAACAAAATAAGAACAAACACAATGGCGCATAGGTGTCCTGGGAGCTTAAATGGCGACAAAACAGTTATGTATATAAGGGCCACTGTCCCCTGCTCATGTCTATGTCCCTGTCCTGGCCCTGGTCCAACAACAGGTTGAATAAATACTCGCAATTTGAAACTAAAACAATGCCGAAAAATTCACCGCACAATAGGCCGTAAAACAAACACAAAGTCAGTTGTGTGTGCCTTTGACATTTCCTGGCCCACGGGGAAAATGTCCTTGCCGTTACAAACAATTATTTTTGGGGGGTATAATAATTTGGATAATCATTATGTGACATAGGTTGGGATCTTTCGGAAAATTAGGCCGTCATTATTTACTTTACTTATTCAACTTTTAGTGATTTAAAGAAATTATTCGGGTTAACTTATGGGCTCTTAAAGTTTGAATATAATACAAATAAATAATTAAAAGGGATAAACCAAACATTTAAATTTTATATAGGCATTAGTGTGAAAAATATCCCCTTTACTTATTTGTAAATTGTATTATTTGCTTATAATTTAAACAAAGTGTTTGTGGTCATGTAATTAATATAGTTTAAACAATGGTTTTACAATGTAATAACACCAACGCGTTGCTGTGTAGATCAACCCTCTCTATTTTCTGTTGTGTTTGTGGAATTTCCTCATTAAAACACTGTAAAGGTCATAGTTATCCAAATTCTATTATTTTTTATATGTAGAATGCATGAAACATGTATTTAAACTTAATATTACCTAGCTTAATACCAATAAATAAATAATAACAAGAGGAAACAATTAACTAAATAGCAATTCAACAAGAAACGAAATGAGACATTCGAAGTTTATTATCGTTTTTATTTTCTCCCATGATCTGTGGAAGCTCACTCACTATTTATCCTTTTCCCAGACAGCCAGCTTATTGGGCTTTTAAGCCACAAAGAACAGTCGCAATTCAAAAGACCAGCGAAGATTAATGAGGGCCGCGTACTCAATTGAGAGCTCATTTTCCCGGGTATCTCACTCAAAGGCAGCGCCCCCAAAATCAACTGACAAGCGAAAATAAACCGTGTGTGGCGCTAATTGGCGCTTCAATGCATTTTCCGGTTTTGTAAATGCTGCAAATACGTAGGCAGGATTTGCCTGACGCACAGCAATCTACCAATTAGCCCGCAAAAATCAATTTCGACCCCCGACTCATTGGTCATAATTGCTGCAATTTAATGTTTAGTGAAACGATAAATGTATATAGAGATTCAGCTCAATTAATCTTGTCATTACTTGGTGCCGAACTTCTTCCGGAATCTCTGCACGACTATCAAAATGAATTCGGTTCCCAGGGTTATGTGTACTTCACCGATATTGGAACGAATGCGCAAGAATGTTATATCGTTGGAGGGATCCAAATCCCTGACCACATTCCGGGCCATGAACAGAAGTGGCTTCAGATTGGAGACATAAAAAATGGTACGCCTCTGACTGCACGTAGATCGCATGGGGGATCCAGTGTTATCCAGAATAAGAATATCACGGGCGCCGCGATGGTTGAAAAGTTCAACGAAGGCGTCATGGTCGTAGGATCTGTCGCGACTGCAGAAATCAAGAAAATAAGGCCAGTCCTTAAATGAAAATTTAAAAAACAACTTACGTAGCGGCTTTTTGTGCGATTTGAGGCTGTTGCGGTTTAGTATCCGCCTTATTTTCCAACACCGACAGTTTCGATGTTTTCGACATTTTTTTTTTTTTATACTTTAACCATTCAATAAATGGTTTATTGTTTCGAAAGGCATCTGCGAGAGAACTTCAACTGTAGTCAAAGCCGAGTAAATTTGAGTTCTGTTTGCGTTTATTTCAACGCCAACTCTGACTAATAAGAAAATTATCAATATAAGCCGATAATAGAAATACCTTTTTGGTTTTGGTGCAGAGGCCGTGATTTATTATTGCCATATTTAGGGATTAGTATAGCCTGCAAGCATTTCAAGAATGCATTGAAATAGAAACTGTATTTAATGAGTAATTTAAAACCATGCTTGCAGTCATTATGGTTTGCCATTTCTCATTTGGATTTATCCTAATTAGAATTCATAAACTCAAAGGAAATATTATATTCTCTTACTACAATTCTAGTAATTAAGTTGCCTAAAAGAAAATCTATACTCTTCATATTCTTCGTGCACAGAAGTTAGCCTGGATTACGCCTATGGCAAGGTTTAAAAATCTATTAAATTAATTACTGTAGTAGTTCTTGTAACGAGGATTTCAGAATGCATTATGTATTTGGGATTTTCGACTCTTTTTTTATTAGCTAACACAGAAAGTTACAGAAAGTTTAATTAAGAAATAAAAGAAGCTGCATTCTTTTTATTTTCAATGTATATTTATTCCTTATAATGCATAATAAAATAAAACTCATCGGATTTCGTTGAAAAGTTAAAAGTCTGCGGCCGTCGTTTGGTTAATACTTAAAAATTTGATTTGAATTATGTTAAATTATGGCAATAACTGTCCGATTTATATGGGAATGCGAGTGCGCAAGTAGCTTAACACCGCTTTGGTACCCATCGACAGAATCTGGTGGCGTGGCTGCCGGAAAGTGTTGCCCCAAAGATCCAGCTGGCTGATATGGCTCAGATTGCCCAGAATGGGCGGCACCTGTTGGATATCATTGTTGTTTAAATTGAGGGTACGGAGTGCCCTCAAGGCGCCCAGTCCCTGGTCACCGGCATCAATCACCTTAATCTGGTTATCGTGGGCCAACAGCTTTTCTAGTTTCATCAGCTCGTAGATGCAGCGCGGCAGATTGTGAAAGCGATTGTGGGATATGTCCAGCTCGGTAAGCAACTGCAGCCCGCCCACTTCCATGGGAAGATCACACAAAAGATTGCCGGACAGGTTAAGGATCGATAGTTTCGAGAACTGAGATATGTTTGTGGGAATATGTGAGATTTGATTCCTGCTGAGGACCAATTCGGTGAGCAGTTCGCTTAGCATGTGCAGATCCTTGGGGACCTCGAGCAGTAGGTTGCCGTCTAGGATTACAACGTTTACCAACTCCTCACGAGCGGTCTCGAGCACCTCCATGGGCACCTCGCTGATGTTGGCCAACGACACATTCAGAACTCGTGTATTTCGCATGAAGTATTTGTCAGGGAATATAGAATTCTCATCTGTGTACTCCTTTCCTCCCTGCATCCTCGGACTGTTGAGTCCGTCGCCGACGTAAGTCATCTTGGCAATTATCTAAAATGGTTTCCCTTTATAATAAGTGCGAATGGGAAAACACAAATAAAAACTTACAGATTTTTGAGAAAAAAGTATTAAAAAGCTGCTCTTATAGCTCTTGACTAAGCTTATTTAAATTTGAAACTGAAATGAATACCTAAAGCCGAACCTAGTCCATAAGGTTTTCCTGTTGACAGTATTTCCAAGGAAAACTCACCAAAAACATGTTTACAATTTTTTTTCAAATTAGAAGAATTATTTATGGAATTATAAATGCTTTGGAAAGGATCCTTAGCCTTTATACAAGGCGAAACTAAGTTTCCTGCCACCAGATAGCAGATAAATTCTTTCCTTTTGGTTTCTTACTAAGTTTCTAGTATTTATCATCTACCCCTATTATTTCCATTTAATCCATAATTCAGAATTTCTTTCAGGATGATAATTAAGCATCCTTTATATACAAACTAGATTTAATACACTGGGCTGTTTACAAACGTGCGGACCATCATTAACGACTCGAAAATACATTGATGTAGTTGAATTCTACAAGAAATTTAACATCTGTTCAGAGGACGCCGCAATCTGTCAGAATAACCTTCTCGTGACCATTGGTCATGTGTCCAATGGCGTCCTCAATCTTTTGCAGGAACTGCATTCCCTTGCGCACCTTGCCGAAGGCGATCCTGCGACCATTCAGCGTCGACAGCGGCTTGAAGCTGATGGTGAAGTTAACCACCTTGCAGGCATTGGGGCGAACGAAGCGGCTGGGGAACGAGAGGATGCCGGCATCCACGCCATGGTTCAGCGTATCGAAGTCGTGCTCGATGTTGGACAGCCCCTTGTTCCGTTCCGAGTTCATCTCGATCTTGCCCTCCAGCCAAATGGGCGACAGGGCACGGGTGAAGCTAATGGATTGATTACGACTGCGCGTGCAAACCCGCATGAACTGCAAGACCACCTGGGGACAGGCTTCGGTGAAGAGCTGGATGGAGAGCCGGCCTTGGAGGCGGAACTCTGGCACCTCAAGGTCCAGATAGATCTGCGGGCGCAGCAGCTTGCACAGGACGCCCACGTCGCACTGGTTCATCAGCTTCTCGTAGCGATGGAGGACGTGCATTGGGATCTCGTAGGAGAAGGATTCTGTAGCTTTCTTTGACTTGGCCGACATGTCATCGAAGAGCTCGCCACCCTTGTGGAACTTCTTGTTCTTCTCCAGCAAGCGCAGCTCCTTGCCCCGGGCCAAGTTGGTATTGCGCCACCTGCCACCCGCCAGGCGTTCCGGCGACTTGGTGAATGTGCGCAGCGTATTGTTGCTCTTCTTGTAGAGATTGGTCAGCATCTCCATGTAGGACAGCTCCATGCCATTGTCCTCGATCTTGACCTTTGGCGGTGGCAGGTAGGTGTTCACCTTGCCCTTGACATTGCTCAACCGCTCTCGGTGCAGGCGGTACAGCTCCCGCTGCTCGTTGCTCTCCACATGGGAGCGGTCCCTGGTCTGCTTGCCAATGGCCACCGGGATCAGACGCTGGTGATGGCGATAATTATTCTTCAGTACCTTCTTCTGGACATTAAAGGTGTGCTTCTGTGTGGAGTCGGCCACCTGGCCATCAAATCCCATTAGGTTGGGATTTTGGTGGTTATAAACGGGATTAGTCATGGTGTAGGGACCGCGTTTAACGGCCGCCACGTACGGCGTCATCGAGCTGGCCACCTGGGGAATTCTTGATCCACGCGTTGCGTCGCCTCGAATAAACATTGTGTTATGGAAATCTTTTGATAATACTTGAATTTAAATTTGCTAAGCGTTTGACGAAGTTACATGTGTTGCCTGATAACTATGGGGGGTTCGAGGATAGAAATGTGAATGGAAAAGCAAGGAGCACCTGAATGATTTTCCACTGTGAAAATGGATTTTCAAATTACGAAATAGGTTGAGACCATCAGTAAAATAATGTACGACTTGTAAACAATTGTATCCTCAAAGACGTGGCTTAGGTTTGACTACAAATTGTCTTGGATATATGTTATATTGATGCTGCATGGTACATTATACAATGCAGGCTTTTCTTATTATTGTATAAAATCTAACCTATTAAAATGAGCATAAATAACCTTCAGTTAGAAAAGAATCAGCTATTGTAATCTCAGATAAATAAAACCCATATGAACTGCCTCCAATTGAAGTGTGTTTATAATGCCAACCATCCTAATTATCCTTGCTAATGCTAATTTCATTAACTCCAGCATAAAAACAGCTGAACGTAATAAAATGCGCGCAATGTGTGGCTTCATACTCTTTGATGTGGAAAACAACATGAAATTGTGCAATTCGCATCAATTATTTAGCTGATATACATATATTTATATATAAATATATGCATATTGCACTGGGCGCCATCGTATAAAAAGTTCAATTTAATTAATTTCAACAAATTTGAACGATATTAACACTGCGGTGGTCGCCTCATAATGTAAACTTGTTTTCGCGTAATTAGTGATTTAATTAAAATCCACATGTATGAATGCCATTAAAACAGAAATATTCCGCACATCTAATTCACATAGTTTAATTTTTTTCTTGGTTGTTGTGGATAGTGTGGCAGCTAGTTATCTGTTTACATCCGTTTATCTTTGCGATTTATTGTTTTTTAAATACTCCGTTTATTGGTTGCTCATTTATATACATATTTTTCGATGGAACTTTTTGTATTTTGTCATTTACCAGTTTCCACGCAATTGACATTTCAAAGTCCATTCAACCGTTGGGAAAACGGACAATTAGTGGTCATAACACTCGAATAGTTCCGTCACATGGTTTGAATAATTGGCGGAACTCCTATCAAAACCATTCATGGAGACTTTTATTCTTTAAGCCCTGTACAAATTTACATGTGCTTTTATTATTCCACTTTTTTACGGAGCCTAAATTGAAACTTCGCCATCAGATCAGCCAGAATAATTAAATTAGTTTACAAGAATAATAATACATTTTAATCAATGAGCTCTTATATGTATTTTTTGTATGCTAATTTACTTTTGTTCAAATCGGATTAAGCCATATTAATAACATATGGTGCCCATATATATAGCCAGATAAAGGGATGAAAAACCTATTCGAATTGTTATAATTGATTGTTAATATGGTAAGGATTTCGCGGTCACAATTAAATGATTAATGCGGTTGTGTGCGGCGATGGCCATGGCAGGGCATGAATTAAAGATAAATCGGCCATGACAATGCCGTATAAATATACTTGTATGGATCTGTGTGCAGTCCTAATAATCTGATGCATTAATGTGCTACCCACTCAGCCGATTATGGGGCCATCAACTGAGGGACATCAGTCCCCCGGTTCCCGGGGCCAGAGTGTCATTAGGGCAACGCTCTTATCGCTCAACAATCAACGTCAACGTGTGGGTTAATGGGGGAGGCGGTGGCCCTAGACATTGAACCACTTAAGCGTCTTTTGTTCTCAAGTGTCACTCCCACGGCAGCAGCGTATCCTTCTCCTCCTGCCACGTCCTAGTCGTATCATCAACCACTCTGCCCATCCATCTCCACTTGCCGCCACCTCTACGTGTTTTGTACATTCTCTAGTGCCTTCGGATCTGGCATTCATATTTGGTATTCATATTTCAGGGTGCATCTTAAAAATGTGTCAACAATAAAGCCACACACAGAGTCAGACAACAGCTGGAGGACAAGTGACTGCAATTTGATCAAATACGTATGCGTTGCATCCCAGCTATTTTATTTATTTAACCCACCAGCAGCTCTTGCATTTGTCATGTGGCAAATATCTCGCCCCGGAATGCCTGACATCTTCAATACAACGCCGCACTGCGGATGTCCATTGTGGAATGTGTAGGTTTCCGGCTGGTAGACCGGAAATAAAATATATTTCAAAATATTCCGATCGAGCGGGAGTAGGTAGTTGAAGCCATTGAATAAGTTTAAAAGGGATCAATCAGGAGCTTAATATCATTTAATAAAAAAAGCTGGAAAATTCGTAGGAAAATGTTAGGAACTGTAATAAATAGTAACCTATAGCTTAGTCAGCTTTGGAGGAAATATTTCAATTTAAAATTAACAATTTCATATTATAAATACCATGAAATACATGTAAATATTTTTAGCTAATACTTAGGTTACTTTTTATATTCATAATAAAATGTATATGTATATATTAAATTATAAAAACTCACAAAGAATACCTTTAGCAAAATATACATATCTTTAAGAATACCCAACAGACACAATAAAGTCTCCTTCTTTGTAAGTTCTAGAGTGCCTGCCATCCATGCAATATATATTTCGTACAATATAGCGATGACTCTGACCTTGTATATGCCTGCCCGCATATCGTTCTATTATTTTCGTTGCTATTTTCTTTTTTTTTGATGGACGAAAACAAAGGCCGGAGCCGTTAGTTAAGAGCATAATGGATCATAAATGCTTTGGCTGCGAAAATGTGATTTTATTCTGTCTGCTTCGACGCGTCGCCCGCCTCCGCCATTATCCCTGAATCCCAGACCACCATATAGCATCTAGCATCTGGCTTATGGAACCTGTCTTATTGCTCCCAGCTTATGCTCGTGTAAGTATGGATGTGTCCCGGGCACAAGTGTGTGTATTTTTATGACATTCTGTTTTTTTTCTCAGCTCACGGTCGGGAGCACTTTGTGTTTGTCATATTTTCTTTTCGCCGAGACAGAGACGTCAGGGGAAAACCAGACGAGATGTGCAGAAATGGTTCTAGGAGACAAAATCATGTAAATGGAATATGTGAGTATTTAAGCTGAGATTTGGCCAGGGATAAGCCGAGGCTTGGACAGAGGTTTACCATTAAGGCATTAGGGAAAAATTATAAAAGCAAAACATAAAAAATATCAGGCTCTTCTTCAATAAAACATGATGAAGACATTGAAGCAAGTGTTTAACTGGGAGATTAAGACTGCCGCCTTTTTCCTTCCAATCCATTTAATCAGCTCTAATTAGCCCATTGCGCCCGTTCAGACGTGGCTTAAATGCCATCAATTTTCGGGGCCCATGTATCCATGTCCGACAGTCGTTGAGTGTGTCTGAATTGGTTAAGCCCTAAAGCCATCAGTTAATTAATGCCATTAATGCCTTAGCAGTGGCTCTCGAAACCAGTAATTAACCGAGTTGACAAATCAAGTTTGGCCCAAGGGAACGGGTATAAAGGCTTATATCAGTTAGCAAGCAGGCTTAATTAACAATAAGCTAAGGTGTTAATAGCTCCGACGACAGCGGCAAACCCAAAAGTTAGATCCACCTGCTTTAGGTTCACCCTAAAAATGTCGCCCGAAAAATATTTAATCTAATTCGGAGACGAACACGAAGGAACTGAACCGTACCGCCGTGCCATGGCCAGGTGGGCGGTCCTTGCACACATTAAAAAACCATTTCAAAAGGTTTAGGTTTTGTGCGGGGGCTTAGGCCTCCTTCCCATTTCAGGTGGCACAAAGTTGAGCACCTTTTGGGCAAAGCCAAAAAGGTAAACGAGAAGAAGTTGTCGTGGCAAAGATGAAGATGCCCGGATACAATTTTAAGTAGCCATGTAATCCTTAAACAATTTATTAGCCCAGGGAGCTCTCGACTAGAAGCCAATTAGGTTAATGTGTTGAAAGAATTCAAGGCGGAGACAGTTTTTAAGTAATTTAAAAAGCCTTTACCCTTAATTAAATAATGTTCTTTTTTAATTTTTGTAAGTTTAAACAACTCCTTGAAGTGACTTTCACGATTTGTGACTGGAAAACATTACAGTATCTGGAGCATACACTGATTATTCAGATAAACACGATGTATGTTTGATTCTTAAAGGTGCAGGAGGGAAACCTTAGCAAAACCAGAATTCGCATCGTTAATTAAATGTTCTGAAAGGAACTGCAAACTCCATCGGTTCGGGGCTGCAACTCCGGGAGCCAAAGACATCTGGGGAATGCAAACACGTGAGGGTACAATTTGGGGCTGCCGTCACGCCGACATGCAAATATGCAGGGCTCCTGCTCCTCCTCGTCCTTTACCTCCTGGCAGGGTGCAAAAACACGAGTGTTCCTGAGACACTCACAAAGGGCTTCTGGCACGCTCTCAGCAAGCGGGGCAGCTTTGCAGGCTGGCGCTCGCTGCTACCAGAGAGAAATGGCCACAGAGTTGGCTCTGAAAAGCCATTTATCAAGACATTGCATAACAATGGCGCCCTGTGCAAGCCATAAAGGATATTCAAAACGAGTTAAGCTTTATGATTTGAACACGTGTTAACAACACATAAAAGCAAGCAACGAGTTGGCCCAAAGGCAAAAACCGTTGCCGTTCTGTCCAGAATGGGAATACGGAGAACTAAATATAACCCTGAATTGTGCGATGGATTCACTGGAGCAGCAGTAATTGAATCGTTCTCCACATTCCCGAGACGACGACGACGACTCACTGTCGAAGTTTAAAAGTGTAAAATAAATAAATGCTCTTGCGCTGGCATCTAAGGCAAAATTTATACGAGGGCCCACAACAAACATAATAACTTTTGAATGGGTGAAAATATTGCCGTGGGGCATGCGCCTGAATGCAGCTCACAAATTGCACGGATCATAAATTAAAATCAAAAGCAAAGAGCCAAGGCGAATAGCAGAAAAATAAGCTAACTTTACTCATGAAAACGATGAGAACGAGTTTCCCTAACTTATGCCATATATAACTAAGTTGAATTAGGTAACTTTTCAGGGTTATTTCTATGATTAAGGCTATTATTTTGAGAGTAATATATATTTTCAAGTACGTTACTTCTTAATGGGATATCTCAGGGATTTATAAAGGAATTTTTTATTAAATGGTTCTGAAATACACATCACTCGTATAACTCCATGTACTTATTTTTGATGACTTCCCGTTGTATATTTTTATTATAGGTTTGCACCATTTCTGTCACCCATTTTTTATAAAAATTTCCTCCTCATATGTCCGCGTCAAAGATGGCATTTCGGCAACTTCCGTTTCACATTCCACTATTAAAGACGAAAGCTGTTTCCCTCAGCCTGTTGCTTACTTCCGCAGGAAAATAATATACCCACACGGCTAACGAGTACCGGGTAGAAAGGATACCAAGCAACACACCCACATGGCGAGAAGTCAAGTGCATGCAGGAGCGGCTGGAATGAAAAGCCGGGAAAAGCCAAGGAAAAGGGAAGGAGAGACTTGCCACAAAGCAGCTGTAAAATAGTTTTAATATCCGCTGGCAAGCTTCATTGTGTTTGTTGCTGCTTGTTTCTTCTCTGCGCTTCACCTTTCTCTCATTTCTTAAGCTCAGCCAGTTGGGGGGCTTTCCTTGGGTATTCCTGCTGTCACCTGCTCCCACCTCCTTGGGTGGTATTTATACACACATGTGTGTAGTTGCTGTTTTTATTGCGGTGGCAACCGCCATGTGATTGCACATTCATAACATTTCCTATCAGCCCCCTCTCAGCTTTGAATGCAGCACTGCACACAGGCCCTTTGAATTGGAGAGCTCATTTTTTCTTCTTCCCGTTTGGCTTGCGGAAATTTGAACTGCTGCAAAATCAAAGTGCAGAGAGTGTCTGTCACTAAATAAACTTTGATTTATTTATACACACTTTGCACTCGACACGCCCTCCGGCTGACAGGTCTCTTCCATCGTCCTTCTTTTGGCATTTCGGGGAAATGTCCTCGGAGTCAGGGTAAATATTTTGTGACGTTGTGTCCTTGCCATCTACTTAGGACTCCCTTTGCCAGGAGTGTACTTTCCCGGCCTTCCTTTTAGGCATCTGGCCAAGCTGTGGAAAATCACAGCGCTCGCACGGCCACAATTTGCAGGCAGTTATCCTGGCCCAGCCAGACAATTAAGAGGGCACATTTTCATACGTGCCGTGGCCAGCATGGCATGGCGTTTGTCTTGCACGCAAAACTAATGATGTGGCACAGGGAGTGTCCTCCTAGGGTCCACAATGTGTGCAAAACGCTTCGAGTTCAAATAAACATGGCTTAATAATGCAATTTAATTAGTTGGGAGTGACTGTGAAGATCTATTAAAATAAAATGAGTTGCTTAAAGAACTCTCTTTACATTTGGGTCCTTCGAGATGGACACAGTAATAACGATTGAAAGGAGTAAGCTGTTAGTTTTGTGTTATTTTAGCTTTAATATTTTTTGTTCCCATTGTTTGTTAAGTATATTTTGTATACCTTTAATGACAACATAAAAAAGTAAATGCTTGCTGAGCTGCAAAGCAGCTTTCTCCAGCTAATTCTCAGCTATAGAGCTCAACGGAGTTGTCGGTAACAAAAAACTTGTTGCCTTCATGGAAAATCTGCATAAATCCCCGTTAACGATGTAACATCACGTGACAATATGAGCAGAGTGAAGATTCCGGATCCTTGCAAGCAGCATCCTGCAGAGCAGCAGGTAGATGGAAAATTGTTGCAGTTGCCAGGAGTCGTTGAGAGTGACTTGGGTAACCCTTTGCCAGGTGAGCTGATACTTAACTTACAATGCTTACGCTGATGGCTGCATATAGATTGGAAATAGCTGCGACAGGCAGAGCAAATAAAGCCACCTGTTGAAAACTTGATTTAGTCTTGAACGAAGGTAAATGAATTATCGCTTAACTCAGACACATCCATCTTTTTTTTCGGATTTTCCGTGTGGCTGCCATCGAACGTTGTGAACCACAAAATGTTCTCCGTCAGTGGCTTTGAATTTGTTTGCTCACCTACTTTATTTTACTGCTTTTTACTTCATTTTTGATACATTTTTCATCTTTTGTGCACGTACACTCAACTCCCCGCTGGGTTACGAGCAATAAAGTCACGTAAAAATACTTACTGATGATGGGCTTCAGAACCTTTTTTGCCCGCAAATATACACATATAATTATCTTTGACTTTATACCTATTGTGAATTGTGTTGACAGCTTTTAACCATCGAAACAAATCCATTATTTGGCTACATTTAGTATAAACTTCCATTCAAATTTCAGTACACTTTTAAGTGAACTCCACAATCGATTTCGCCTGCCGGATTATTGCTTTTCAACTCAACTCCAAGTGCTGCACAAGGCAAGGAAAGCCAAGCACTTGGCTTAAATCAAATTGCGGAGCAAAAACACAATTTCAGCAAATAGTCAGGAGACTGAAGGACGCCGACTCGGGAGCCGAAGGGAGACTCCAGTCCCGCAAATCTAATGAAGAGGAGGGCATTCCTTGGCAATCGGGATGCTCACCGCACGCAGCTCGCACTGATTGACTTCGCAGGCGAAATGTCTGTACAATGGAGTTCGAGTAGTAGTATTTGCAGAAGCAAACTTAAATAACTGCAAGAAGGAGGAAGATATAGAGATATAGAAAGAGAGATATTAGATTCAGATGGCACGAACACAAAACGCGAAGTGAGCAGCGCGTAAATCCCCGGTTGTGATTGATAAAAGTATGCAAAGTTTGTTCTCCTCATCATCAGTGATACTTTGTCGTTCGTTTAATCTAAGTTTTTTTTACGATATTACACAGGAAAATCACATACTATTTTTAGCCAGGCTTGTATAAAAAATAAGAACAATTTAAAGTGCTATGAAAACCTACCTTAAAAATAGTTTTACTTCCACAGAAGATCTCAAATTTATGTATTAATTTTTAAAAAGCACTGATACCCTTTTTTTGCGCCGTGTAACAATTGTTTTTCGAAATATTTCCACAAATCCAGTTCCTAAATGGGCAAAAAATTCTTTATTTTTCATGCCCGTTGTTTGCCACTTGCAGCTTAAAAATATTTTTTATGCTCTGCAGATAAATAAAATGCTGTAATATTCGGGGCGAGGTCTGGGGTCAGGCCAAATATAAATATCCAGCTGGCACATACGAATATATTCTGTGCCATATATGCTGGCATTTTTCGGTGGCAGGAGGCAGGAGGCGTGAGGCATGAGACAAGAGTCGAGTGGCGCTTAAATGCAAACAATTTAAGAACGTTTTTGGCTTACAACGGAAGCTGGTGAGCCTGGACGTGTTTCCTGTCCTGCGTGTGTCGCTGTATGTGTGTCTTTTTGTTGTCGATGTCGTGTTGCCAGTGCTGCTGTTATTATTGTTGTTCCAGTCGCCGCCACCTGTCGCCCGAGGAACCGGTGGCCTGATATTTTAGCTCCGGCTTTATCCACATCCGCGTCCTCATCGCGGATGCTTATACGCGCGCACACGGCGTATGAGTAATCCACATGACGTATACGTATGCGCGCTTTTTTCCTCGTCCATATTCAGCGCGCGCAGCTGCCGCCGCAAGTTTGTGCCAAGTAAATTAAATTTTAACTGTGAGTTTAGCTTAAATGGAAAGTTTCCGATCCCCAGTGCGGCAGGACGGCAGGGGCGCACGCGAAAGGGGGCTGTCTAAGACGCCCCCACGCCTTTCTTAGTTTAGTGGGCCTTAATTAAAACGCGAAACTTGCTCTTCATGTGTTTTTGTGCGCCTCTTGATGCTTAATTAAAATACTTATACGACATGTTGTACACGGCGGCGATGTGGAGTGTGTCAACAGCTGCCATCTGCCACCTGGCATCGTCCAGGTGGCGTGTGTGCCTGTTGCCCACCTGAATGAAGTCCTCCGGCTCCTTGTCTGTCTCCCTGCTGCTTCACCCTCTCTTAAGCTGATTTGCGACAAAAAGTGCGCAATCCACGCTAATTTGCCATTCCCTGCGAGGTGACACCATTAGCTGGCTTTTGCCGGGCTTTTCCTAAAAGATGAGCTACTTTACAGCAGTCATCATATGTGGCTGCGAAAAGTGAAAATCCCTTTCCATTTTCCCTTTTTTCTCAACCTGCTCTCCTTCCTGTTGAGTTTATTTTCCATTCGAAATGGCTTAAAGGCTATCAAAAGCAATAAATTTCACCATTTAATGCCATATTCATATCAGTAAATTCCCAAGTTCAAAATCTTCTTAATCCCCTGGGATATTTTAATTAAAAGTCGTTAGTCTTTTGGCCAGGAATTTGCGAGGCACATTGCGTTCAACTTGGCGCTTCAAATGAATTATGTTAACAGCCATCCGTTGCGGGTGTGCGTGCGTGTGTGTGCCCGAGTGGCGGTAAATTTCTGGGCCCAAATGCTATAACCACATTTTTCGTTCATTTCACCGTTTTGCGGGTGTCGCGACTGCGGCTGGCGTTTTATGGCATTTCTTTGTACAGATTTTGCGGCTTGCGGATGCTGCCGCATTGACGATGACAGACAAGTGACTGATCCCCACGCCGCGAAGGATATGCTATATGGGATAGGACACATAAGATATGCTTCAGCTCGTGCCTGCTCCTTGGCTGCTCTCAGACTAATGAGCGGATGTGGCCCGAAAGCTGGCGGTTTAAGCCCCGAATTTGTTGTTGACGTCGTCGTCTGGCTTAAATGAGTTTACGCGATTTCTGCTTTTCAGACTGAACTATAACCGAGAGAATATGTCTAGGGAAAATTCAATTTGTCATAAATTTCCAACATTTATTATGAACAAAACAGTAAAGCTATATAAATAAACAGCTTGAAAGATAGACATTTGATTTAAGCACAAAAATGGTTAATGATTCAAAGAATAAAAGGAACCAGTTGTATCACTATTTTAAAAATGTTGTCTTCCTAATTAAATATATATTATTTTTGTAATCTAACTAAGTTTTTAAATATTTAATTGTGTCTTTAATCAATTAAATTTCCCGCATTTAATCTTATTTCTCTGTGTAGTACAAAACTTGCTCTATGTCCCTGATTAAATACCTATATTTATGAGTGGCTTAATCGTTGTCTAACAAGTATTCGCAGTCGCAAAGTTCAAACCGCAAATACAATGTGTTTTCGTGGGTTAAATGTCACTGCCTTCGATCACACTCATAAGCAAATTCCTTAGGGATTTCGACCCCCCGACTTCGCCCTGCGGTTACGCACTCGCTTTGAGTGACAATGTCTTGTTAGCCAAATTGGATTTAGCGCGGTTAACTTAAAGCGTGTATATATTTATTCATACGAGCTTCAGTATGCATATACTAAAGTTTTTCTTCTTTTTTTTTGTATTTGCCACGAGGAAAGTTGGAAAAAGGGTTATCAGCACGCAATCAGAAGGCACCCCGAACGAGGACGAGGACGGTTTGTTTTCGTCCCTATTCTCTCGCCCTATGCTTCGACTTCTGCTCCTGACGTTTATTATATTGCATTATTCCCGCATTTGTATTGGTATTTATGCGCGTGCTTCTTGTGGCGGCATTTTTATTTTATATTTTGTGGGCATGCCACAAAAGAGGGAGAGGGGGGTGAAGGATGGTGTGTGTGTGAGTGAGGGTGTGCTAATTTGAAATGTGGTCGCTTGACTTTTTTATGTGTTTCTATGTCACCGACACTCGTCGGGAAAAATATATCTATTAGGGATGTAAATCGAGAAGAAAAGTTCGATGGGATACATCAAAAGAATAATTGATTGTTATAAACAGGAGGTGTTGAGTTATAAATACTTACAACTTTGTTCTAATGTAAATTATTTATGTAATGGAATGTGCAAGCAATATATGTAACACTTTAACGCAGGAAAACTATGAAAAAAGGTATGACCTCATCAAAAGCCAAAGAGCTCGTTTTAATTAATGCAAGCAACAATGTGGTGTCATAATACTTTGAAATAATACAAATTTAAATAATTTAAGAGGGTTTAATGGTCAATTTTAAACTGCCAAATTTAATAGGGCCCACAGGCACATCAAAGAAAATCATAGTATTACAATGTTCCACATAAACACAATCACAATAGAGAAAGAAACATAAAGACCTCTTTGCCATCCCCCAATATGGATGCATGTCGACGGCTTTTCAGATTTATTTTAATGTGTTTTTATTCTTCATCAATGCGGCCATGCTCTTGGCAACACATGCAGACGCCTGTCTATTTATGAATTATTTATTGATAACAAGTACAAATAACAACAAAAACCGAAAAAAATATGGGGATAGACAGGACAGTAAAGTTTCGTTCTGGTTTTGACAGCGACCCGAAACTTGTGTCGAATTATCCATTCAAATTGGCAGCGAAAAGTTTTCGCCAAGAACTTTGGCAGTCCAAAAAGCCACTTAGCCAGCGGAAAGTCTGCAACAGAATGTGACACAAGTAGCTGGCTGATAAGTATGCAATGCAGTGTCTAAAGTGGCAAAAGGGGTTGTATTAGACCGAATTCAATAAGGCCCCTAATGAAGCCCGAAAGTAGCCAATCAATATGCATGGCCAGTTGTTATTTACAGCTCTCGAACCCAATGACAAAGCTCCTAACAAAAAAATAAAAAAAAGGGGATTTATTTTATTTCGATTTACATATTAAACATATTTAAATGACGAAGACACACGCTCGCGCCGTAGGTGTTCCGTTCAGGAAATAAATGGCGACATTATGCGGTAGATATGCCGCCCATATTCGGCGGCTTCTCCTATAAAGCCGCAAAAGGAAATCTGATCACGAGATAAACGTAGACAAGCAGGCCAGAAGCTCGCGGCTGGCACTTAAATACACACATATATTATATACATCTATATATATTTATATTAAAAAGAAGGGCAAACATCTGAAAAAAAGGAAAGGCATAAAAACGCCAAGTAAATGCCACTACAATGTGAAAAAATGAAGATGAATGCGAAAATATTGCGTATCCGCCGCGCTGGCATCGAATTCGCACTGCGGGTGGCAGGACAGCCCTGATGTTTGGCTCTGGCATTTGTGGTGATAACCCTCGACACACCCATCATCATCATCACACCCACTTTATTGCCCTGAAATCCGATTTCAATACTTAAATCCTGTGGCGCGCAAGTGCGAAGTTAAGTTGTGAAAAACTTCCGCCATTTCGAATTTCGAATCAATTCGCATTTATTTTGTTTGCTGTGAGATTAGGATCGCAAATAAATTAGAATAAATAATAAAATTGAAGGAATTGCGTCAGGCAAATATGAAATCGTACATAAAACTCCGAGAGTGTCTCGAGGAGTGCAATCAATGTGCTGTGAACTTTATCCAGCTAATGGAATTTTTGGATAGCATAAAAAAGAGCGAGAGAGCATTAAAAGAGTGCAAAAAATAAGAGACTCCATAAGTATGAGAAACTGCTGAATAAAATGTGGAAATAAATCAGAAAGAGGACAGCAAATTGGAGAAAAATAACATTAAATCAAAGAATATATATACAACTGATTTCGTTTTCGTCTGCGTTCTTTGCTTATTATAAAAAACAAACCGGACAAAGGATTCGGATGGATGGATATCCTTAAAGTTGAAGTAAGGGGGCACTAAAGCTGCGGAACACGAGATAAACAAAGCAAATACCAAATCGCTTAAGCGAGAAACCAGAAACGAGGACGATAAGGTGACGGGATGGAAAAGAACCAACAAGGAATAAAAAAACGAAGAGAAAACCAGTGGAGACAGTAATCCAAAATAGCCATCACTGAGCTGGTTGTGAAAGGACCCGAGCCGAATTTTTGCGACTTAAAGTTCATTTTTGGGCTTTGTTTGAGCCGTTCGGAACATTGAAAAACCCACAAAATGGCTTTGCGGTATGAAAACGGATTCAACGCCACCTTAAACGGATTTCGCAGCTGATTTTTATTTAATTTATTGAAAAGCCTTAAAAATATAGATTTAAATTCTAGGGTCTAGAATTTACAGCACAGATTGACAAATTAAATATGCTTTAGCGGAAATTGATTCCAGCAAAAAAGTTCATTGCAAACTGATTGGGCCTAAAAATGGATTTATTTTTATTGCTGAAAATTCAAAGCTTGCATCGTTTAATCCTTAATCCTTTTCACCAAATTTGTGCCATATTGTTCTACATAAAAGTTGCTTTTAAGCGGATTCCTGTTCTTTTTTACCATTGTTCATAAATAGGCGACATTATTGTTTTTCTAAATTAATCAAGTTACTAGAAACAACAGTACAGTTTTTATGATACATTTTTAATACTAAAACAGTTTTGTTTAAGTTTTTTTATTTATTCAAATTGGATTTAAAAACTCTGCAAATATGTCCGTTAAGGCCCCTGCTATGACCAATCAATAAATCATTTCCGCTGCCGCTAATTAAAGCGGATACCCCAGTCCCGTATAACTTTATCCAACAAAAAAATAAAGTAATTCAAATATAAATCCTATTAAACTGGCAAATCGCCGTGGGCGTCAATATGCGAATAAATGGCTCGGAACAAGTATGAAATATGGAATCATAAAAGTTAAAGTGTCTTCAAAAGGAAGTAAGGCCGAAGGAGACCCACGCCGAGTGTCCCAAGTGCCTTAAAGTGTATTACATTTCTCATTCTTTTCCTGTGCGTTTTGTTTCTTGGGCCTTCCTCCTCCCGACTTTTATTCCGGCAGTGCAGAATCCATTTCCCCCGATTCTCGGGGGGATTCCCGTCGTCAGCGCTAAGGCGACTTATGTACGGCAGTAGGAGAGGAATTACACGGCCCAGCCTGAGACTTGAGACCTCAGACTATACACAAATTATGATAAGCACTTAAGTATAATAGGCCATGGAGCAGCAATCAATGCGGGTTCCGAGTCCGAAGTACCAGCTCCCCAATGACTATGGCTATGACTATTGAGCGAATGAAAGTCCGGCGGACTGTGTGCCAAGTGCATGGTCAGCTCCGGTTTCGCTCTGCATCTTCTTCTGGGCCAACAAACAAAATCACTTAGACGGCTGTCGACAATTTTGCTAGCCAAGTTTCGGGCCAGAAAATAAAATTTACAAAAATAATAGAAAAGTCTAACCGAATAACGTGCCAAATAGTTGTTTTACCAACGCCCTGTCTCTCTCTTTCTCTCCGAGTCTCTTTCCCTTTTCATAAAGTTGCATATATACATATATAGTATATATATATGTGTTATTTGGAAGCAAAATGGTGAAAGCCGAAGAAAACAGCACAGTAGCAGCAAATCCAGCCGGAAAATGCCTTGAAATGTGTCATAGACATACTTTGAAAATGGAAAAACTGAGAACTTCAGCCAAGTCCAAATAAATTATGGCAAACAAAAAAATTACAACCCAGAAAACAGCCAGAAATATACAAAATAAATAACATTTTGGCCAGAATACATATATAGTACAAGAGGTCATTGAATTTGACTAACTACCCAGCAATGTCGGCTTCCTTTGGGTTTCATTTGCCAACACAAGCATTCTCGGGTTCATGCTGAATTGGGAATGATCCTTTGGCCTGGACCCCGAACGGCATTAGCACATGTCAGTGGAAGGACTCCCAGAGGTCTCCACACAAAAAAAAAAAGGGAAGTGGAATTGCAAGGACTTAAACTGCAGTCATTGGCTGATAAACTGGAAACGATAAAGGAGACCCAGGACAACGTTGCTAAAACATTTGTCTGCCCAATTTAACCAGCGCCCAAAGGCAAACAAACACTAACCTGCACAGCTCGATTTTGCGGTGTCCCCTTGGCAATGGAGCTCCAAATCCATGCCATTGGACTTCATTCTCTATTCCCTTGGACAAAAAAGCGACGGATGAATGGAGGACGATGGCCAAACAAGATGCAGAAGGCGCTTATTATTGTTTGCCATTGAAGCATCACACGGGCCTCGCCTCGCCTCGCCGAAACCCAAAACATCGACATGGTCGTAGACGTGGACATGGACCACTCCGCAACCACCACAGCGGAAATCAAAACAATAGAGGCCAACCCCGAAAACTGTGCAAAATGATGCCCGACGAACAGGGCAGCGGGAAAGTGGAAAATGGGGAAATGGGCAGAGGGGAATGGAACCGGAAGCGTGCCAGCCAAAAGTTCCACTTCAAAGTGCAAGTGGTAAGTGGAGAATGAAACTATTTCCACAGTATTTGCACAGTGAAAAACGTTGAAAACGGTTTGAAATTAGAGAAAAAAAACACACACAAAGGGTAAAGTTTTTAAGTAAATAATAGAGATATCATTTCGAAAAGCAAAACTTAATATCTTATAACCTTTTCTCGGATTTCTAGAATAGTTACGTTCCAAATAATTTATAACTAAGAAATTAGTGCAAATATATCGAAACGTACTATAAAATGTCAAGATTTAGACACCTTTAGCTTTGCAATAATTTTAAGAGTTTCATTTTTAAAGTGCTGAATCAGTTAAACATTTTTTTAGGCCTCCCCTTAATTTTCTTTTTTTCTTTTTAGCTAAAACTCCTCTTTTTTTTGGGTGTCTAAATGAACCATTTAAAGCGATTTTAAGCGAAGCCTAAATTGGGAAAATGCACAACTGGGAGTGCTGAAACTTTTGCCTGATTACGTACTAATTACCTATGGGATATCAACTTGAGGCGAACTTTTATTTCAACTCCCCAAACAGTCACTTGTGATATTGCGTATACGCCGGGTGAGACCACGCACAAACACAAGGCGGAAATACAAGCACGTCGCATAACGAAGCAATTAAAAGGAGAAAGTATGCAAATATCAACTGACCGAAAAGGAGCAAAAAGCTGTGAATTAATGTGGCGTCAAATTGAATGACAGTCAGGCCGCTGCCAAAAGGTAGAAATGAGAAAATAAAATAAGTAGAAGTACAAAAAAATGGAGACGGCGCAATGGAATTAAAGATGCTGATGGCGACGATGAGGGAGGCGGCAAAAGAAATGGAACGACAATTTCATTTCAAAAATGCAAGATGCCGTGATGATGCTGATAAAAATGAAGTGGATTCCTCCCGGAATTATAAACAGGCGTAAGAAGATGGACGAAGTCTGCAAAGAAATGTGCCAATGCAGGCCAGTCGTCGTCTTGCTACTCCGGATCCGTGACAAGGGACTGGACACGGACAGACAGTTCGGTCGGTCGGTCGGTCGGTCGGTCGGAGGGACCTGTGTCACGTTTCAGTTAGTCAAATGAAATGAAGAGGTGGCGGCATGACGGCAGGAACGGTAACAGGACATTGCTGCGGGCTGCCGGGCCCGCACACACACAAAATGATGAACGGAATTACATAAAGTGCTGGGACAACTGTGAAGTCCATAGTAAAGATTTCCATCCATTTGAGACTCGTCAAAGGATTTCCCATGTCCGCCTAGAGTCAGCAAACAAGATCCAACTAAGGATACGTTTTAATTGAAAATTCCAGAGGCAATTTCATGAGAAAAATGCAAGTAGTTGGTTGTTAAGTAAATATACATAAATAATTGGCAAACTCCATTGTTTTCGATACGGTTTTCGGTCTCTCAATTACTTAAGGAAAGTTGTGAGCACCATTTGATTTTCGGGCAGTCATGAATTTTATTTTGTAAATGCTTCATTTATGGCATCGAACACATACATATTGCCGAACCGAGAACAGAGAAATAATAAATAAAACAAAATAAATGCTTCGTTAGAACCTTTTGTGTGCCTTCGGATAATTTAATATTTTCTTTGACACTCGAAATCCAAACAGTTCCTTGGGCCATAAATGAATGCTTTGTCATGATTTCTTTCATTACAGACCGACACCAAATGACAAACCGCACACACACTCAGTGGGACTGGCAAGACACACACAGACCGAGGCGAGTTTAATGAGAGTATAGTCTGGTCGCCCTCCCCCTACAGATATCCCTATATCCCGCCATCAACTACTATATCCAGATCCAGCTCTGTGTGTGTGCAAATTATTATCCCAGCCGCATACGTACATATAGAGATATACGACGTTTGAGTCTTGATTTACATTTTTGATTTATTTTATTTATTTAAGCTCGTGCCTCGTGCGTCGTCGTCGTCGTCGTCTAGGCCACAGAAATGGCAGAGCCAACAAAACGGGCCAAAAACCAGCCAGCACAAAAATATTGCCGCCCATAATTTTCGTATATTTTCGGCATTTTTTTTCCCTTCGACTTTCTGTGCGGATTTATCGCAGATTTTCTTCTTTACGCAAGTGTTTTGTTTCTTCTTTATAGTATTTTCTTCGTTTATTTTTTTGCTGGCATCCTGGAAAGTATTTCAGAGATACACTTATAGGGAATTATCCTGGGCAGATCTCGGCAAGTGTTTCAATGGCTTATGGACCCTTACAAATAGTCCGTCTGGCCTTGGGTTCAAATTACTAGACAGCCGGCCGTTCGAGGTAAATGCATTCTGGTTTATATTATTAGCTTGATATTTTACATTAATCAGACATCCCTTCAATTGCCTGTCTGGACTGAGGTCAATCATGGATTAATTCTCGCCCAAGATGACGCAGTGCATCAGTGTTAAATGGGCCATTGTTGGGCGTAAATTATATTCAAGAGCCTGCCAGATTTATTACCAGTAAAATTTTGTGTTTACGGCCCCAGCCGGTAATTATTTTATTTGCCTTGCGGCAAACGGTGGATGTTTTTGGCCAGATGTATTGTTGTTATTTTAAGGCATCATGGACTTCCGCATGCGGCGAAGCTACTGTGGAGCCAAGATAAGAAAATAAACAGGATAGCAGCAGCTCGACCTCGCCATTAAAATGGCGTTGATCCCGGGCCAGACTTCACTGTAGAACAGCCGAGTGCTTTGTGTATTTTTCATAATTATGTGTGCATATTACTCATGAGCAGCCAAGAGCAAACAAGGACAATGCCAGATGCAAAGGGCAAAGGCGAAGGCGGATGTGGAGGCGGAGGAGCAACAGTAACTAGGCAAACATTTGCCGTATATTACGGCTAATTTAATTGACTTGCCAAGCTTGCTGTTGGCCATGTGTGCGGTGCTACGTGTGGCTTTGTCCATATTTATGCGGCCCAACTCCGAAACACTCCGATGTCTGTCCCTCCCAGCGGTTCGGGTCGGCTACCTTTGATGTTTTGGTTGACTTGAAGAGGAATTTCGGTATTGACATTTCAAAGAAATATTAAAAAAAAATACCAGACGGCCAGCACAAACGAACGAAATTGGTAAATGGACATAAGGCACTAGGGGCACCGCTAAAATCAATTGCATTCTTTAGCGAATTCCAACAGGAAAAAAGGTTAATGAAGGGCTCAGCAAATATTTTTTAAAGAACTTCGATAACCTATAGAAATTGTTCAGAAAAATCGAGAAAAGTAACTTCAGTACTGTATTATTTATAAAAGGTTTATAAAATTATTTATAAAAATATTACATCCTTAAAATAACAAACTTAAAACTTGCATTGCATACTTTAAGAACTGATTTTCAGCTTTTTAAAACCCCTAGTGATTTCCTTGAAAATAAATAAAGACTGAACAGATTTTTCTCTTTACACAACCCCCCATAGATATTCCCTCAGTGAACATATGTCAAAGCCGACGAAGGTGAGAGATCAAAAATGTCTCCATGGTGTGTCTGATTGCATACCCTTTCATCCGGAAGGAAATGCGTGTGTCTTTTGGCAAATGCCACTCACAGATAACTAAGGGCATTCTCCGCGACTAGGACGACATGCTCAATTTCTGGTGCAAATGTTTTGCAGGATATGTGTGTGGGGGCAGGGAATGTGCCACTCTCCCCCAGCATGCTTTATATTCACTTAATTATAGATGCGACACGCACATTCTCGGGTATTGTAATGTGTCCCTCTGTCCCGCAAAACTGTAAGCATATTTATGCGCCCAGGAGAGCCTATGGATGCGGATGGATGCCACTGTGAATGTGGGTCCGACCCTTTGGGATTCCATTTTGGGAACTCCGGTCCCCGTGTCCATTTCGTAATGGGACACGAAGCTGCAATAAAGTAGCAATTACCACAAGTATAACACATTTGCCAAGGTACATGCAAATAGCCAGCAAAGGACCACACAGAGAAGCTGTTAGATCTTTGGAAATACGGTTTTCCTTGGGCTTTGACTCGATGCCAATTAGGTTTTGGCCAACATAATTGGAATACAGAAAGGAAACAAGAGAGGTCTCAAATCAAATGGAATTTATGATTGAAATAAGGAAATTGTTTGGACAGAGAACTAAGAGAAAGACACAGTTTCATTTAGTTTAAATAATGTTTAATAATGAAATGATAATTATTATGGACTTATGGACTTTTGCTTAAATTCAAACAATTTAAACTAAGAATTGTGTTGTTCCACAATGGGATTTATATTAAATTTTTTATACAAAAGCTACTCTCTCAGTTGAAAATTTGATTTTAAAACCGCCTTTTCTTCTTTAAAAATAAACAAAATCAATCTTGATTCAAGAAATGCTTCTTGGCACATTTTGAGTAGCGAAACCTGAGCTAAAATGTTATTTTATATATTTTTTGCACAATATCCTTTATCATTCCTCACAATGCCAATCAGTTGACTGTTTTTTCCTCCACATTTTTTTGTTTGTTAACAAAAGGGGTGTAGTATTTCTGTGAGGCTTCTAGTTCGACGGCGAATACCTGGTGAAAAAATCCCGAATTTTCCCGGAAATTGAACTGCATCTGCTGCACTTACCATTCACATCACACGTTCAATCTGTTCACTTTGTTCGCCGCGTACACGTAGTTAACCAAACAAGGATCGAAAGGCTGCAAAAAGTTCGAAACTATTTTTTACCGCGAACTCCGCGATGGGCCGTTGAGAAATACGAAAACAAAAAAAAATAACGGCAAGGAATATATGAAACCGCGGCAGCGTTGCTTAACTAAATTTCCTTGTCAAAACTTCAATTGTTGTGGGGGCCCAGCAGTAGCAGTAAAAACATTTTGACAGGCTGCACAGGGTGTGGAGGAGAGTGGAAATGCGGCCGAAAAACTTGTGTTGTGCGGAAAATGGCAACGTGTGTGAGGCACAACCCGAATCGGCCGAGTTTCAGTTACGAGCGCACTTAACTATCACGGCAAACTTTGCAGCACTTAACAACACTTGAGCGAAACTTTTTCCAAACTCCAACCGCATAGACTACGGGCCAGCTAGTTCGGCTATCTGTTATGGGCCCTTAACTGTGGCTAATTCGTGGTCATACGAGTATTTTTTTTTTCTTTTCTTTTTTTTTTGCGTCTTCTAGCGTTGGTTAGTTCTCCCTCAGTTAGAACTCCCTTGGCCGAGCCACTTTTGTGAGCCGTGGTTGCAACCGCCTCGTCGAAGGAATCACCGCAAACTGTCTGAGCTTGGCCAAGTCCCCAGACAGCAGACTGTTGGCCCGGTACGCATCCTTCTCGGAAACATCGCCTCGATTTATGAATGGTGCGATGTTTTGGGGGAACGCTTTGGCAATGGAACAGCGCCCGCGCATGCCCACGGGGCGTATGCAAGATTTATGACAGTTGCGCTGCCCGAAAGACCACGAACACGTGGCGGAGAACCAACAAGTGTGATAAGCGTGATAACGCCCGAACGCAAATTCAACTGCGATTTCTTTTCGGCTTTTTTTGTTTGTTGGTTTTTTTTTATGTATTTTGCAGCCCTTGGTTTGTGTGTGTCTAAGGTCAGGGACGATGACCGCAGGCCGCGGCGACAAAAAAGTGTGGCAAGAAGTATGCCAAAGAGAGGGGGGACATTAAGATCGCATATTAGGATGAATTTATATTACGGGAAATTAATAATAATGGAAATAATATAATATATTTGAAGGGGATATTGATAATCATCATTATAAGTATCATTGTCATAATAATAATTAATAAATTAATTAAAAGAAACTCCTGACAGTTTTTATATTTAGCTGGGCAAAAAAAAGAGGTTATTTTATGGAGAGAAATCTAAATTTAAAGAACAACTATCTAGCTTTTATGACTTTAGTTTGTTTAATACATTTTAAATACTTTAAAGAATATAACAAATATTAAATAAACCTTTTTGAAGCTCTCTTAATCGTGCTAACATTTTCCTTTGCCACTATGCCCCAGGTACAAAAGCTTTCATTATCACTTATCATTCAAATAAGATAATTAGTTTTACATTCCAGCTATTGGCAGTCTCGCGTGCCCCATCAGTACGTCAATATATTCATTGAGAAATTTAAGTGTCGTAAGCAGATGATAAGTTCCGGAATAATAGTATTTTCTCTTATCAGGCATCGACTGTTTATTCAATTATGCAACCGTTTGCACTCGGCCGTCGGGCCAATGTTAATTAATTAGCCAGCCCATCGACGGCCTTGCGATGACTAAGATGGCTAGCATATGGTATTGGGTACATTGTCCCATCGGCTATCCCATCAATCCGACAAGTTTGCGGTTCGATCCGGTTGGGAGTTGGCCCCAGTTTATACTTGGGGTGTGGCCGTCTCATTATAATGGGCATTATTAACTGACGGCTTGTGTCACGCCTGAATAAGCACAGCGACCGACTTTGAGGGTAGCCGCCGCCAGAACGGACAGCTCGAAAACCGCCAATCAATTCGCATCGAATGTGAGGGCATGTGCATCCTCCTGTCAAATTTCGAAGGACTTAAGCCTTTAAGATGCTGCAAACCGGAAGTGACTCCTCTCTCTCGCTCCATTTGCATGGCAAACGGGGCCAAGCGAGAGCATCTTGTCCCGCACTCAATGCATTTTTCAAAACAAATTCAGGAACTCTTTAAGCCATTTCGCTCGCCTTTTTGGCCGTTCTGTCTGTAATTTCATGTTAATATATGCATGCAGCTGAACTCCCGGCAACTTTTGGAGGTGGCACCCGCATTTGTGGACCGCCGACACGCACACAATGCAAATGGTGCAACAGGGCGTGGCCTCGGCGGCCCCCTCAAAAATATTGCAAGAATAATAAAATGCTGCTGGGTGGAGTTCACTTAAAAGGGCAATCTAGTTTGCGTAGCGATTTAAAAGCAGCACGGGGTAAAATTAAAGTTGCATACATGGGAATGAACTTGGTTTAAGTAGCTACAATAAAACGTACACTTGGAAAGAAATATTTAGAAAAATTAGGAAATTACTTCCAGAGAGCTGACTGCGAGGCAGCAATGTTTCTCTGCCATTTCTAATGCTCGGAATGCAAGCAACTTGTAATTTAAATTGTAACCTAGTCTTTTTAGGAGTTATGAAAGACTTATTGAGTTTTTGTTAGAAACTGATTTTATTTGGAAATATCTCAGGTTTAAATAGCTTACATGAGAACCAAATAAGACTAATACATGGCCTACGCAGAGGCCTAAGTAAATAACCCCCGCCGTATCTAGGTCCAATGCTGTCGAACATCTACATATCTCGAGCGGAGAGGACCCTATCAGTGGTTTAGGAGGCGGGGGAAAAACATCTTATTAGATAAGCGGCGTGCACTCAGATTACATGTGCACTGTACCCATGTGAAGTGTTCAATTTCATTCGTACAGTTATGACTACTTTACACAGAGCATTCTTATAAATGTATTTATTTTCGTGTTCGTCTGAACAAGTTTAATAGCTATTCATTTTTAAAAACAATTTAAGTTTGTTTTCTATCTATTTAGATATCTATTTACGTTCCAGGGATGTATATCAATCTTTTAAATAAACTACATAGCTTAAGAAATATTTCTTAGTAAAGAAAATTACTTTTTAAAATCAATATCTGGCTAATATATAAATATAAATACTATATCGCGTAAGTACCCTTGTACATATGACGCAGAGGTGGTTCTGTCTAATCCTTCTCTCTCTTAAATAATAAATGTATCAAAAATGTATATAAAGAGCGAATTTCTTAAAGTGTTTAAGTACATACACATATATTGCCGTTCCCGACCTAGTCATGGCTTAATCATGCACCTTTCGCAGGGGTTCCCGGCACGCTTCGTTACCATGTCGTTGAAAAATACGGAAGTCATTCCCAATTCAAACGGAAATTAAAAATATGTGCTCTGCGAAGAGAGATTAGGCGATGGGCACGCCTAATAACAAACATCAGCTGATATTGCCACCCCATAGAGTTCGTATCGAGAAGTGTCGACTAATCTGTGATTTATTTTGGATAAACTTTGGACTCTTTGTCGGGAGGCTTCTCAATTAATTTGGCGAAATTGATATGATAAACGAACGAGTCCCAAGGCGATATAAAAAGACAATGGCATTGGCAATGGGAGCTCAGAAGCAATTTCAAACTGGACTAGCAAAATGCCGACCAAGGCAATTTTTCCCACCTTCTACAACAAGGAGACGAAGATCTGGAGCGGTGCTCCGCGGGCTACTCTCTACGACCACAACACCTCCGTCGGCCAGGTCATCTACAACTCGCTGCGTTGCTGGCCCACCAATGTGATTCAGGTAGGTGACCTCTTAGCCGGAGGAAACACAGGGTCTGATGAGCTCGATTATATAAAAGTAGATCAACGATGACGATGGCACCGTGCTGACCAACGCCGACATGCTGGCCTATGCCACACGCATTGCCCTGTACCTGAAGAGCGAGGGACTGACCCAAGAGGATAGAGTCGGCATCATTGCCAACTCCAGCACCTTTGTGATCCCCGTGGCCACTGCCTGCTTCTTCCAAGCCACGCCCTTCCATGCCGTCAACTACTCCCGAGAATCGACCATTATCAAGGGCCTGTACTCGGTGACCAAGCCCAAGATCATGTTCATCGATGGCGGAGACTATGAGAAGATCAAGGAGATCACCAAAGAGTGGTCCCCCAAGCTGATCACCCTGACGGGTAGAGTGGAGGGCGTGACGAGCATCGAGGATCTGGTGAAGCCCCATCCCGCTGAGAAAATCTATGTGTGAGTGTTCGGGTTATTTATATTCAAATAATTATCTTTTATTTTATTTAACTGATTAATCTAATCTCCTTTAGACCCGCTGCCTTGGCCAATGGTGGTGACCAAATCGCTGTGGTTCTGTGCTCATCCGGAACAGCTGGCCTGCCCAAGGCTGTGGCTCTCTCCCATCGCCATGTGGCTTCCACCAACTCGTAAGTGTCAAGGATTACAGTTCCTTTATTGATCCCTAATTAATTACAATTAAATCCCGTTTCAGACTCTGCATCAGCACCGATGTGCTGTACACCAGTGCCACCATTGACTGGATGACCGGATTTTCGATTACCATCATGAATCTCGTGTGCGGCTTCACCCGCATCCTGTCCAGCAAGCCCTTCAGCGCCGAGACAGCCGTCAGCATAGTGACCAAGTATAAGGTAACCTGCATAGCCATGGCTCCCTGGCAGGCCTACGAGCTGTACACCAGTCCCCTGGCCATTCCGGAGAGCCTGCAGAGTCTGAGCATCTCCTTCGTGATCGGTGGTTGGATATCGCTGGCCCTGCTCCGTCGCGCCCAGGAGCTGATGCCACGTTGCTACATCATGTTCTCGTACGGAACCACGGAAACCGGTGTGGTGACCGTCAACTGCGATCAGACGCTGGAGTGTGCTGTGGGCCGACTGGCACCTGGAATGAGGATCAAAATCCAGGACGAGAACGGACAGCAGCTGGACGTAAATCAGACGGGTGAGGTTCTGATTGACATCGGCTTGAAGTGGGAGGGTTACCTGGCGAATCCGGAAGATACGCTCGCCACGCTTCAGAATGGCTGGATCAACCTTGGCGATCTGGGCTACTTTGATGAGGATAACAACCTGTATCTGGTGGACCGCAAGAAGGATCTGCTGAAGTACAAGTCCAAGCATTATTGGCCCAACGAGATCGAGCAGGTGATTGCTGAGCTGCCGGAGGTGAAGCATGTCTGTGTCGTGGGCGTCCGAGATGAGCGATATGGCGATGCCGCCGGTGCTTTGATCATCAAGAAGGAGGGTGCCGATATCAGCGCCGAGAAGATCAGTGAGCATGTGGCCCAGAAACTGGTGGTGGAGTACAAGCACTTGAATGCCGGCGTCATCTTTGTCGACAAGTTCCCCAAGAATGCCAATGGCAAGGTGATGCGAAGCTTAGCACGCCAGGTCTTTGAGGATACCAAAAAATAGGAAATTACCAAGGGGATCCTACAAATAATTAATAATATTTAATAATTTTACAATCAAGTTACCTGCACTTAATATAGAGAGCCCAGAAAACTGTAGTCTTTGTCCAAGGTTGATGTTTGTTATACCGTTATACGGTGTTAATTAAAAATTGAATTTGATAATAGTCAAATAAATTATGTGAAATAATTGCGTTTCAGTTTATTTTAACAGCTAAATTCGAGCCCTTGACATCGAGTATCAACCTTTGTCGAAACCTATAGACATTATAATAAATAAACCCATACTTTTCCATTCAATAAATCATCACAAAGTGCGGCAGCAAACCCCTTAAATATCACCACATAAACATTTAACTTAAACTAAGAATATATCAAATTGAACCATTTAAGCCTCTTAAATGAAGTAAAACTGTTATTTAATGGAGTACAAGTACGTGAAATAGGACTGTAACCACATTTCCGGTTTCAACAGTTCGCATAATGGTCAATTTCCGTGCGAAAATTGCCAGCCCTTGATCCTTGTTGGTATATATGAACCAGCCTTTGTCATGGCAACTGTCGCGCGCCCCATTTACGGTTATGAAAATGAAAATGTTGGGCTGTACGATGTTGCAATAATTTACCTTCCGGTCGATGGCGGCGTTTTGTGTTTCCGGTGGTGTTCAACGCTATCGCAACCGCTGTTTCCGCCGCTGCACATTTGCAATCTGCTCGATTTTGCCCAAGGGTTATGCGCATCTCGGATGACCGGACAAAATTCGCCAGAGTCATAGTTTCTGGTCAAGCAAATTCAATGTTTCACTTCCCGTTTTTGTTTCTGGGTTTTTGCGGAGAAGTGGGAGTAAAACGGGGGTTGTCCTGCTAGTCCTTGCTGTTTCGTTCACACATTCAGCCACCCTCTTGGCTGCATTCTTGGTCGGCCATCGTCGCCATCGTAAATTATTCAAATTTTAAGTCGTAAATAAAGGCGCATAAACATAAGCACAATCGTTTCGCTGCGCTGCCGGCCTGCTGCTGCCACTGGCCACGCCCACAGAACATCTTTTCAGCTTCGGGACTCCGGGAGGCGCCTCCATGAATTCTGTGGCAGATTGTTCAAATCGCCGGCTTCCTCTAGACTTTGCACTGTTTGCTGGTTGCTGGTAGGAATCTATTACATTATTCTTGCTGATACTCTTGGTAAAAGGGACACGCCCAGAAAACTGTTAGAATTTAAATGGAAAATATGATAAAGACTAAGAACGTATATATTACTTATTTTATTTACTTAATTAACGAGTAATCTATACTTTTGTTTGCTGATTTTCCCCATAAAATCTGTCACCAGCTTCTTATGGCAAACTCGTTTAAACTATCCCCTCTGAATGTCTTTAGATCCCTCAATTGTGATTGACATTTGCCTCACGCACGAGGTGGTTTACGGCTTTAGTTTCCTCACCGACATATACAGCCATCGCTTCCATTGAACATCCTTGCCCTGAAGACCGAAACAGTCCTGGCTTTGACGCCTGGCGAATGTACTCAAGACTTTTGACTCGACAGCCATTGGCAATCGTTTGATTGACGGACACTCTCTGGGATGGATAACAATGGGACTGGAGGGTTCCGATTACTCCAACTGAGTGACGTGGGCGCCAAAGTCTTTATCTGCAGAGGACGCACAGCCAAACTACTGAAGGTCGACGACATCAGCTAACCCTTCTAGGTGAGGTGGACAGTGGAGGAAATCGGTGTAGCTGGTGAGTTCTGCCTTTAACCTATGGAACTATATCGGATTTGTTGTATACAAAAAGGTACTTATTATCAGTTATTTATATTTATTAATTTATCACATTCTTAACAAAGACTTCCTGTTGTGTCCACGTTCCCTTCTAATTTTGTTCTAAAGTCCTAGAAATTAAGAACGCTCTCGAGCCAGCCGCTGCCTTGTAAGTGTAGGCTCGTAAATCACTATATAATTTTAGTTGAAAAATGAGTAGCAAAACTTCACTTAAATAACTAAGACATTCCACTTATTCTTCTGATTTAAAACTTCCCATCAAGGAAGTACATTTTCTTGTAAGTTCCACTGTACAGTCGGACCTTAATCACTCACGCACTCACTAATTATGCCATCGCCGCAGGCAGTGTGCACCGCCACAGCCTTTGCTCACAAACGATGTTTACATGCAATTACCGCTTTAGTGTTCCGCTGTCAACTCGAACGCTATTTGCCATTGTTTATTACATGCTCTCAACTCGGCTCAATTCGGTGCCACCCCTGCAGCCTGGCTAGCTTTAGGGCAGTATCCAGGTGGATTTCTGGAGCATTTCATGGAGGATTTCACATGGAATTTTCAGTTGGACACCGAGGAGGTAGAGAGAGGGTTATCCTACTGTCGGTGGCATTCTTAATTGCATTGCTGCCAGCCATGTATCATCGCAGAGCCATTTTAGCTACCCTGGTCTCTGTTTCTGTTTTGTGTTCACTTTCAGCAGGAGCAGGTAAAAATGTCCTGCGCTAATGTCGCAAATGTTTGCTATTGGCTTATGACTCTGCTCGAGGCAAAACAAGGAACACAGCTAAAGTGCAGAGTCAACGATGCGGTTAATTCAATTGTTGCATTTTCAGTTATGAACTGAACAAGGGTTGTGTAAGAAAATCTTTAAAGCTCTATTATTTTAAATACTTTTAAAAGAGAAATTAAATTGCTATATAACTGAACTGTTTTTAAGATTAAAAAGGTCTTTATATGATTATTTTACTTCAATCCAATCGTTTCCGAATGATAATAACCCCCTTGCCTCTCTTCAATTATTTATTTCCCAACGCTCCTTTATTTATTGCAAAATCCCGCCCGATCTTGGTTAATTTATAATTCATTTAACAGATTTGATAAGTCAATTAAAATGCGCAGATTTAAATTTTACCGAGAAGCGTGATAAACTTCTGAGACAGGAGGAGCCCTTACTGAAGGCAATTTAAGTTGTTAAGCGGCCCAAATGAATAATTCATTGCCACTCGTTGTCCTGGCCTACGCGTCGATGATTAAATCAAATCACTTCAACCCGCCGTCCCCCCAATAAAAACTCCCTCAAGGTCGCCGGACGCCACCCGTTCACCCACCGATCATTCTTATCATCTCGGGCAATGTGCAAATGATGCCCACGGGGCCAAATTACCAAAGCAGTTGGGCTGCCTGGCAACTGTCAGCGAATTCAAGGGGTTAATTGTGCAGCCCCCAGCCTTAATTTACTGAAGTTTTTAGCTATTTCGGCAAGGGTCCAAGGGCAAGTCAATTTCAGTTTCCTATTCGCAGTTCGTTGCTTTGACAGGAAACAAACAAACTTCCAGCTGACTGGAGTTGGAGTAACAAAGGGTCCGAGAAGGTCAAAGGTTACCCAATCGCAAAAAAGAAACAAAGAAATAAATAAAGACCAAACACAACGACCCCAGGCAGACATTTATTGTGCCTAAAATTTTGTTATTAAATTACTGCAAAAGAGTACAGTCTCGCCGAGAGCCTAAATGGAACACCTTGCTAAGCCTTGGGTTATGGCCACGTTTTTGCATTCGAAAACGAATGCATGGACCACAAATTGAATCGACATTTTTGTGCTGCTGCTGGCTGGATGGCCATTTTTGGTTTTTGATTCGTATTTCCATTTTGGTGCATTGCCCATTTGCTTTTAATAAAAATTCATCAAAAGTCAACAGAAAACAAAAAGCACAAAATGCAGAGGCAACCCAGGCGAATCGTGTGTGCCAGAAGTCATAAAAAAATAAAAGAAAAAGGGGCAAAGGCAGGGCCAGAAACAATGGCAGTGGCGTGCAACCGGAAACGGAAGTCGACGCAGACAAACACCAGATACGAAAGGGCGCCAGGGTGTAAGGAAAAAGGACGAAGCGAAGAGGATACGGGGCTGAAGGCAAGGCTCAAATGGAAGACAGAAGGAATAAGCTGCCCTTTTTCTCCGACTTTTCTCCGAGATGATTTTTAAATAAGCCAACACACACACACACTCCTCACACATACCTCCGCACTTTTATGGCATTCCAATTTGAGGGAAACAAAGAAATGCGCCAACAACAACAGCTAGGGCATCCTTTTCGGCCAAGGACTAATAGGCACAGCCTTGACAGCACGTCCCGAAGGAAGGGGGGAGAAAACAGCGAAATGGCAGCAACCATAAACGAAAATGTGTAAAAAGCTTAAGCGGCACTAAAAGATCCTCCCCAGCCAGGCCAGGGCCAGGCGCAGCCAATGGAACCACCATTCGCATCCAACATCCCACATCCAGCGAATAGGTACATAATGGCCGCCTGACACTGTGGGCAGATGTCAACATGTGCTTTTATTATCAGCGAGTGCACCTCCTGCTCATTCCGCCACCTCCTCCTCTTCCTCCTGATCCTTGCCACGTGGCAGGACTCGAAATGCAACTTAATTAAGAGCCGAAAAATGGGAAGGATGGGGCAGCGGGAAAGGAAACTGCAGCTGGCATCTGCGGCGGTTAATGCCAGGCGGCCATAAATCTGCCGAAATGCACGGCAAGCACCAGAGATCTGGTAACTGGAAGCTGAAAACGGGCGCCAGGGAGAACGGCTATATAAATATACGACTGGCAGCGATAGCCAAGCGAATTGCGACTTTTATGACCTCAGCGAAGCGAGTGAATTAAATGCGAGGTAATTACATATTATAAATGTGTTTAGTTCACCGATAGTTTCCCCGCCAAGGAATGCTCGTTAGCACAATGTATGGAGAAATACGAAAATATATCGTCAAGAATGCTAGTTTCATTTAAATAAAGTATAAACTATGCTGCAAATTTTTTTTTTGATGGAAAAAAACAATTTAAAATTAATTTAAGACCTCATTTTAGACACCTTAAGGGAAGGGAGCACTCTATATAGTATTATTATCTTATTATCTTTCTTTGGCTCTGTTAAACATAAATTTTTATTGCATTTTCCTAATAAATATGATTTGTAGTTATTGAAACAAAAAATTTAGAACCTTTTTTATCTCTCAATGAAACGATCAGTCCCCTTGAAGACGTTCACAGACGGCCTCGACGAACTCCGAACACGTGGACGATCCGCCCACATCCTCGGTGCGAATATCCGTGTCCCGGTAAACACCTCGCACGGCGCACTCAATGCTGTCAGCATACTTATCCTGCTTGATGTGACGCAGCAATAAAACTCCAGCTAGCAAAGTACCCGTGGGATTGACCAGATCTTTGTCCGCTATATCGTGTTGCGATTTCATCCGGCAATCAAAGACGGTACCCAGTGAGCTAACCGAGAAACCGGGTGAAAGGCCCGGTCCACCCATCATGTTGCCTCCTAAAATCCGCACGACGTCGCCGTACATGCTGGAGGAGACGAGGACATCGGACTGATCGGGTTTCATAAGCATATTCAGGCAGACGGTATCCAGGTAGCGATCCTCGAACTGCACCATGTCCTGGTATTGATCCGCCTGCTTTTGCATTGACTCCAAGAAGTTCCCATCCGTCATCCGCATGATGTTGGCCTTGTGGGCCACCGTGATCTTCTTCCGCTTGTTCTCGAGCGCATAGATGAACACGAAGCGAGCGAGTCTATCGGCCCCGGTGGTGGTGCACACCTTAATGGTTTGCATCACGCCGGGCACGACGCGGTGCTCGATGCCCGAATAGTCGCCCTCCATCTGGTCGCGGATGATTACGAGGTCGAACTTGCCGTACGGCGTCTCCAGGCCCTCGATATTCTTGCAGACCGTCACGTAGGCGTACTGGATGAACTGTTTGCGGATTTGGCGCTGCCATTTTCGGCTGTCCACGGGTCCCTTGATGCCCACCCGATTTTGGCGCAGACTCTCGAGGATCGCTGGCGATACATCTTCGCTGTCCGGGGCCGTCCACTCATCGTAGGTATCCCATTCGATGGGGACCTTGGCCACGCTGAACACTTGCTGGATGGCGGCCATGAGCTCGGGACCCACGCCCTCGCCTTTGATCAGGGTCACCTTTTGGATATCTTTGGGAAAACATTTAGCGTTGACATCATTATCTTTATTGCCCTTATCGTTATCCTTGGCCTTATCGGGAGCCTTGTTCATGGCCTTATTCTGGGTCTTGTCCTGAGCCTTTGTCGGAACCTTATCCTGAGCCTTTGGTGCAGCCTTAGCCTGAGCCGGAGCCTTTGGTGCAGCCTTAACCTGAGCCGGAGCCTTTGGTACAGCCTTATCCTGAGCTTTTGTCGCCGTCTTATTCTGAGCCGGAGCCTTGTTTTTATCCTTATCCCGAGACTGCGGTGCAGCTTCTTTTTTGGGCTCTGATTTGGTGTCCGACTTGGAATCCGACTTGGACTTATCCTTGTCCTTGCTGGAGTATAGCCTAAAGCTAGCGGTCCATGATCTTATCTGGTTCACTCGGAGCCTCCGCACGATGTTCATCTTGTTGCTCTTTTTTGGGGAGTTGTTTTTTAATGTGTTTATCCTCAAAGTTTTGGGACTGACTGGGAATGCTTTGTTTACTTGGGCCACGTGTTCGCTTGTCCCCGAAAGCACTTGGCCGCAAATTGATTTGGCAGAGATTCAAAGGCGCTTCCATAAATCCCCGCCTTGGCAGCGGCTCCAACTGGGTCAGTCGCTGCTCCGCTTTAAGGCCATTGTCCCTCCCCCCCCTGATGAACGAACACCTGAGGGCAGCAGGTGTGAAAGGTGTGGGTGTGGAGGCTTCTTCCACCTTCGTCCTGCGGCCGTGTAAATGTGACAAATGGCTTGTCAACGCCGGGCCATGGGCCGTGGGCCGAACCGCGACGACGACTGCTGGCGACAGACAAATGTCGCCCACCCCCCTTTTCGGTCTTGAAAGGGAGGCGTGGCAATTATGAGGCCTGCTGCCAGTGATTTTTCACACAACATCACAACAGCGAGGGCGGAACGATGAGGCGGACCATTAAAATCGACGACCATTAAGCGCAGACCACAGGGAACCGGCAAATGGCGACAGGTTGTGAAATAAATACTCAGTAATTATTTCGACCCAGACTGATTACGATTTAAGAATTATAAATGAGGTTTTTCCCAGATTTTCACTGCTTCGGAGGGGGTAAAGGTCGCATTTTCTAGCTGCTTAGTTCATAATATTATATGAACACAGTTTTTAATTAGGTTTATTTTATAACTAATGGCTTTAATTGAAGTTCTCTGTATATATGATTTAAATTGAAGCTTGTCTGTTAAAGTCATGAATCCTTTGTTTCCCTCTACCCATCAGATATGGAATCCTTGAAATACTATCTCCGATAGAACATAAGGCAGAGGAGAAATGGGATTCCCTTGAATGTGTTTTTGTCATTCCGTGCTCCAGTATCATATTTTATCGCGTTTTGGCCTCCTATATTGACAGCTTCCTGAACATAAAAATGCCGGCAAAGTGCACTTTCGCCAACAAAGTCGGTGCAATGAATGGGCAAACTTAGGAAAGTTCGTGTAAACATTTGCCAAAAGCAAACTGCCAAGGAGAGCACATACACACACAATGTGTGAACCCCCAGAACTATTATTAACCCGAGTTCATTGTTCGTTGTTCGCTGTTCAAGCAAATTGAAAGTTGAAATCAGCACGATGGCAGAGAGAGGCAGCTGAAGGACAAAGGCCTTTCAAAGGTGACTTTCTGATTGGCATATTCAATTCGATGAGGTGTCTAGATGTCAGTGTCATTGTTTAAATGGTATTGAGACGAGGATTTCACGGGAACTTTCATGACACTATCTGTTACCTTTCGGCTAAGTGAGCAGCAATGTTGGGCTTAAATCTGGGAAGAAAAATAATTGAAAAAAGAGCAGTAAATCCTTTTTAAACATATAATGGCAGGTAAAGAATTTTGTAAATACATTCTAGTTTAATTTAAACTCTTCTTTTTTCTCTCCTACATATATGCAAAGGGGCTGTGTACTTTATTTAAATGTATTCCTCCCTTATCAAGGGCCAATTGTGGTCGAATTAGGCCAAGTGCATGTGGCAACAATCGAGCACTTGCTGGCAAGCCACGAATGAGTCCCAAGAGCTCAGCCAAGCCCAGCCTGTGTTGCACTTAAAAAGCGCTTAAAGATGCGGCAACTTACGAATAATACAAGAATAATTCGACTCGGTTCGCTGGAAGGGAAAACAATATAAATGCATGGCTTATTTACAAGTTGTGGGTGTGCTCTTTCAAGTGCATACATAATGCGAGGCAGCAGACTCCTTCCTGCATCTGACAAGGGAAAGTAGCTGGAATATGCCCTTAGTGAATTACTTTTAAGCATCATAGTGCCACTCACATATGTTAGCTGATACTGAGAAATACTTTCCACTCCGATAAGATAAGCCAATGACAGCTGCTTTTTATCGGGGGCCCACATTAGGCCTATTAGGCCGAGTGCCGGAATGAGCAGTTATGATCCCCTGATTTTCATTAGCCAAGCTCTTGGCCCTCATGAATAATGTATTTCAAGTTTATCATTTCTATGGGCTACATGTTGATTTAAGGCTTTTAAGGCTAGCCCCGGGCCAACAACGAAAAAAACAGGGCCAGCCAAAAGAATAACCGAGGGAATGGGGAATTCCTTACACTCCGAGTCCCTGGACTCGGACAGATTTGGTTGTTTATGTAGTCCAGGGACGTGCAAGGCAACCCATTTGTCAATGAGCTAGGTCCTGCCAAGGAGGAAACGGAGAAAAATACTGTTGCATATTTGATTGTCTCGTTCAATATTTACATATTCGTCGGACTCGTCAGTTTCGCCCTGCTGCCTTGCCTTCTCCCTTACCTTCTGTTGGTTTGCGCTTCCCTTCGCCAATATATATCCATCGGGGGCCAGGCTATCGACGACTTCCCAGGCTGCCAAGACGATCCACTGCCATCCGGTTGAAATCAGAATTTGCATTTCTATTGTGGCCCCCTTGTTTCAGATGCATCCAATGGATACCATTGCGGTCCAGGTAAAAGCGTGTGAACCCCGTCACTTGGTTCGATGAAAAAATTGCCAACAAAAAAAGTAATATCCTGGCACGCACCTGATGCCGCAGGATCAAGGGGTTGTTGGCTATATCTGGGCTTACCAACATGCGATTGTTTATGGCTGCAAAAAGGAATAATCAAAGCGGCGCTAGTTTTTTCTGCGAGATCCCTTAAATATTGATCGAACATGCCGAATATGTATAAATTTATAGCGCTGGCATTCACTACAATCTACTATTTGCACAGAGGAAAATCCGGATAAATACACCGCACATATTAAATATTTATAATTTAAACAGCACTTTTAAGTTTGTATTTAATTGGTAATAGGCGCAGATGCTTCCAACTTAATTAGGCAGCTGCCAAGTCACTTAATTTGAGTTTGCAAAGAAAACCTAAGCCGCATAGATTGCAGTTAAGTGCTTAAGCATTTTCTGTTTAATTAGGAGATAAATTATGAGCACAGTAAATCAATTAAATGGCGATTAAAAATATATACACAACCGAGGCAACGATTGTGGCTTTTGCACATAATTTGAATGCAATCACCTCATAATATTGAGGCACTTTGTGGTTGGCCACACACGGCATTCCATTGAAAGGCCCGGAATGCGGCATTGTCCTGGGGATTTGCTGGAGCTTCTGCCCTCTAACTATCGATTTACCTGTCGTCTCAATTAAATAAACATTTTTAATCAAGATGAGAGATACGCACGAACAGGCAAATATTTGCAGATATATTTGCCGGAATAGATGGCTAAGCGTGTGTCCGGGGACACGGACTAAACAAATAAATAAAATGTAAACAAGCAAACACAGATAGTTGACAGTCGCTCATTGCTCCCTGAATAATTTGCTGAAGCTTAAGCCGGTGTTTAAATATACGGTTTCCTCTGTCAACTCCCCACTGATTACAATTAAAATGACGAAAAACCGCAGGCTTCTTTCACATATTAAATACTTCGACAGTACGACGACTGCTGTGTATTCCAGTCACAATATTGAGAATATTTTTGCACGCAATGCGGTTTGTTTATGCGTCTGTCGAAGCGTAAAAAGTCGCCCAATGTGACAGTTAAATATTGTGGGATATATGTATGTTTTTTACGGTCTCTGAGTGGGGGAACAACGATGCACGTTCGCTCCACGGGATCCATGGCGGCAATAACAGGGCGAAACAAAAAGTTAATTAAGTTCTTAAAGGACCGAATGATGCCCTCCTTTTGTCGCCATTTCTCGTCGTCCTTTTCGCTGTCCCGTGTGCTTTGCATATCTCAGCGAAAACGGTGTGGCAGAGTGTGGAAATGAACGAGGAGATGGGCCAGGCACCAGGGCCAGGGCGAGAATCCTCGCACGCCCGGTGGAGGTGCTGCTGCCGTTCACATAAATTGATTCCATACAAAATGGTATAATTCATTCGCGTTTCGTTTGCACCTCGATACCCGGGTGCATTGTACACGACCACGGGGGAGAAGGATCTGCAGGATGTGCAGGATGCCCGGCTGCTGGCTCCCAATCCTTCGGATTACCATCGCTTCCGCACTCGCTGGACCATATAGTAAATCATGCCATCGAATGGGGCCAAAAGTGTCCGGACAAATCAAGTTTATTCCGGTATTTTGTGATGGAACCGGTATACAGCTGAAAATGTTACTATTTTGAAAGGATTTCAGAAGCAGTTTTGTATCCCAATGAATCATGTTTGGTAATTATCAAAATTAAATAATAATCCTCCTATTTGAAGCCTCGAAATGTGTAGAGATTTTAGCAATTTAAGCTGATTCCAGGTTTTGCTGTCTTCTGCAATTCTCTTTTACCTTGGTCAAAGGTTGTCCCAGCGACTAATTAGTTTACTAACCATTAACACCACACCATCAACAGCAGAGTCCTTCTGGCGCTTTTGGGGAAAGTTGCAGGACCTGAAACTTGAAATGGCGCTCACGTAAGGAGTTGACACCGCGACTTTGGGCCAAACTCAGTGGCGACTTTGTGCCAAGTCAATTTATATCGAGTGCGAAGAGCGGACAACGGCCGACAGGTGAGCAAAGCTCCTCGCAGGTCCCATAACTCTTGAGTCCTTGAACGGAGGCATCTACCAAATTTAATTACAGCTACATATTAGTTGGAAGTTGCATAAACAAGAAACAGGGCGTGGTCGTGGGTAGTCTGGCAAAGTGTTTTGCAATTTTAGCAGGCTACCAAATTGCAGGGAATCTCCTGCTCCTGCCGCCACTCCTTCTCCTCCTCCTGCTGGCGCTGTCACTTCAGTTTCCTGGCTAGCTGGACAAACTTGAGCCAATTTCATGCTGGAGCCCACGAGAAATATATAAAAAGACAAAAAAAAAGAACCAACGACGTCTATTACTTGCCTTCTCAACTGGCTCCTCCTCCGGCTAGCAAGCAATGTGTGTGTGTATTTGGCCAGAGTCGGAGCCACTGTCTGGGCCAGGGCCATAAATTATTAAATTTTAACAAGTTTTTATGCAACGGCAACATCCTGTCTCCTTGTCAGAAGACAACCGCCGTCCTCCGCCCTGAAAATCGGGCAACTTGGTTTACTTTGTCAGTGGCCAGTACGTGACCGAGAGCCGGAGGGATCCGAGATGGTAGGAGTATCCTTAGCCTCCAGCTGCTGCCACGCCTCTAATTGCAAGGCATGTGGCCACTTTGATTGCAATAATGATATTATTAATTGTAACAACTTTCCACTCTGAAGCCTTCCAAACACGACTTAAGATTGGACTCTGATTTGGCAGAGAAGAAATTGCATGTGAAAAGTTTTTAGCTCAAATATAAGGCAATTAGTTTTAAAGTTTTTATTTTATATCATTTAAATAAAGGCAAAGATTAGGGTGAGCATTTATTGCTTTTTTAAATGACTTTAAAGACTTTTAACACAATTAAATTAAGGCACGGGTATGTGCTACCAAATATTCAAAAGAAATGTAAATAGAAAAGACTTAAGATGTAAGCAATTTCAAGACATAAATCCCCTAATAAATTCATACCTTAAAGATCTAATTAAATTTGTAAAACTACCCATGTCTAGCCTAAAGCCATTGCGAACATTTATCAAAATTATTCCACAATGTTGCGAAGAGTTCAACATAATAGCAACGAAGATAAGCTGCATTAAAACCTACATTAAGGGATTTAATTTAATGCAAACTAAAAGAGAAATAAGCATAATGAGGCTAGGTAGTGGGGGGAGCGGAGAACAGGTGAGTAAGAACCAGATATTATTTAGTCCTTAAGCGCAAAAGAACAAAAACCGAGGCTACAGAAAACAAATTAATTATTATAATTACAAAGGAGAGCGGGTTACGACGGACATTTCATTGCTGCATTGTAAAATGAACTCGGGGTTTAATTACGAGGCTATAGCCGGCACTTTTACCGCCAACGGAACGAACGCAACACGTGACTCCGTCGGCCGCAGGCTCCTCTGGCTACAGGATTCAGGAGCGGAGCAGCAGGCCGAAATGGTTGCCATAATTACAGAATATTATGCTGCTTAACGAGAGTCTTCTGCCAGTGTCTGCGGCTGGGTAGAGCAATACATTATTTATGCCATTATGCGAGAGGCGTGAACCCTGGGAAACCTGAGCGGGCGTCGAAATCTGTGCGTAAATTTATTCAAAAGTGTCGCCAACGTGACCGACATACTGACAAAGGAGTTCGGCCATGTCCAAATATGCATAAAATAACAGTGAGATTTGATGGGAGGATGTGATACGATCGAAGGGAAGTAACCCTTTGCATTCGAATCAGTTTTATGGCTTTACTATTATTACTATTGTTACTATTACCACTTGTTATAAATAATAAAAATCAAAGCGATAACAGATTTGCCAAGAGGGAAAAGAAACATGCTATCCTCCACAAAATAACTTAATGCCTTATCTGATTACTATATTACCCATATTATTACTAACAACATCAGCGAGATTTCCACTCAAGTTTAACTGAAATAACCAAGAGCCGGCCACTTATTATTTATGAAAATTGTTTTGCCTGCCACTTGCAAACTTCCTTGGCCGGCTAAGAACAAAAAAAAAAAAATAAAATAGACAGACAAGTGGGAAATGGAAAAGAGAAGAAAAGAATTTAAATAAAAATGAAATTTCTTTAGTTTTTACTATGCAAATTGCTAATTGCACTCATCAACGGTGTGGCCCCCAGTCTTCACCCCCCCTGTCTCTCCCTAATGAGAAATGCAAAATAGTCTCAATTTATAAAATGTTCAATGGCAAAATGAAAAAAAAAAGGGAGGAGGAGGTGGAGAAGGAGAAGGACCAGCCGGAGAGCTGCAAAGCTGAAAAAGATGAGCGGCGGCGAGTTCGTTAAGGCAAAAATTAAGCACTGGCCGGGGAGCAGGGGAGCCAGAGGATAGGGGATAGGGGATACTAGGACATAGAAACCTAAGTGCCCAGAAATGCGCACGCACTGAGGCGTACAAATTGCTAGGGGACCTGGAAGGACGAAGGTGAAGAAGACGCGATGCTTTCTCCGCGTAGATTTCAACAAAGGTTCCCCAGCGCCCATTTCTTTAGTCCCTTTTTCCTACGTTCCTTCGTTCACGGCGGGGCGCATTATGCACATAGCGAGAGGTGTACGGCGGATGGGAAGCGGCACCGGAAGTGCGATGGCGAATGTCACGGATGCCGCAGCAAGGCGCAATAAGTGTGAAGTATTTGCATGAGAATAAACACGGAACTGAGCAGCGCCGGAAGAGACAGGAGGAGAGCCAGGAAAAAACACTAAGTAAATGGAAAGACAATAAGAGAGTTTCTTCCCTTTTTTTTCTTCTTATTTTTTTGTTGCCGTTCCAACTTGTTAATTGAAAGATTAAATATTAAGGCTATCCTCTTTTGTAATTTATTTTATTTTGAGTAAGCCAGCAGGTGCAGCACTGGCGTTCCATTCCAGGGAATTCCCCTCAGTATAACAGTTTCACTTGCACAGCTCCCAATGGGGTCTGAGCTCTTAAGAGCGTCTTGCCGGTGGTACAAGTAACTTTACATAAATTTGCAAAATTCGAGAGACCGGATTCATTTGCATATTTTATACATCTTGATGAAGGCTGAACTGCCATGTAGAAGTGGCATAATTGAGGCTATCAACTGCTGCTGCATACGTTGCGAATGCAAATGAAACAAAGGCCTTCTACGTATATCCATCGAGTAACTGAGATGGATGGCGTTGAGCTATTTAAGATAAAATGCTTTTGTAGGCCGACTGCTGGAATAAATAATTTGAAAAGAATTCATGTAAGTCTGGTTTGGGGTAGAAAGGGAAATTGAACATCCGCTAGAGGCTGGAGAACTGGAACCGAAAAGGCGGCAGCCAAAAAAAGGGCGGACATGGCCACGGACGGAAGCCATCCGTAAAGCCCAGCTCAACTATCACACGGCTGGCATGTTCTACACAGGCCAACTTAACTTAACTCAACTGAACAGAGCGCGGATGCACCGAAAACTAAATAATGTTTGTGTTAGGGTGGCCCGTAATATCTCTCATACGCCATGTTAGCTGGAGAGATATTCAAAACTGCTGGAATATGTGTATAATATAAGTTATAACATTATTAAGTAAGTTAGGTATCTTTTTTTATTAAATTTTAAGTGTTATTATTATTAAATACCTTTCCTCTTTCCTATAATAATAATATTGCAAGGCTTATAACAGTATTTCCTATTAAATTAAACATTGAAGACAAGCAAGGGTTTTCTTGTGGTTTTTCTAAGGTTCACCCCATCATATATACACCATATATATATACTTTAGTGGCTGATAATGCTGATGACTCCTAGGCTCGGAGATACTCGCATTTTCGGGGCCGCCGTTGATGACGCTGCCGTTGGAGGAGCGTGCGAAAATCCAAACTCAAGGCGGCTAGGGGAAATGGATAACCATGAATGAATGAAAGGCGGATGTTCGCCACCAAGCCGCCGTCAGCAGAGCAGCGATTACACCAACAATTAGGGCCAAAAACGGAGCTAAGCGCCGGAATCAGATGGAGTAGAAAGAGCACAGCAGAACGAGCAGCAGAGCCAAGCATCCGAGAATAGAGAGAGTGAGTATAGAGGCAAAAGGACTCGTCCTGCCACAGTTTAGGACTGTGGGGATAAGCAAAATAATGTGACAAGGCTAAATGGCGAAGCTGACATTGCACAACTCCGGCTGTTCAGCTGCCTGGCTGGTTGGCTGGTTGGTTGACTTGGCATGGCCCCAGAGCCAGGAGCCAACTGACTGTGAAGCGGGAAGGTGACCTGCGAGTTGTCGTCGTCATGGCGGCGCGGACTAGATTCCCATATTTTAAACTGACTAAGCCGAACTTTTGTGACTTTTAATTGCCGTTAAATGTAATTACAGACCCGGCTGTAGAGTGCATTTCCGCTATCCTTGCGGGGTACCGTTCTAGTCTTGCATTCTGTCAATTAAAATGGATTTTTTCATTTGATTTTGAATTTAAAATACTAACACAAAGCCTTTGTATATGCCACATTTGATATTATTTTAATAATTCTACAATTTGTGGTTAAACCCATGTTTCTAAATATCAAAAAGTATTGTTTTCTTTGAAATATTTTAGGGCCTGTGACCTGTCACCTGGAAGTGACTTATGGCCATGTAACATGTATAAATTTAGCAGTAAATTGTTTTATTTGAAAGTCACTCAAAGTCATAAATTAACTAAAATGTATTTCGTTTATTATTCTCTAAAAAAAAACTAAGCTTTCAACCGCCAAACTAAACACCAAAATCGATGCTGGGGCAGTCAAGCATAAGACCTACAATCGACATGTTTCAATCGAGGATAAAACACTCTAGGACACTCTGCACCCGCACAAGGCACACGAGTCCTGGTTACAAGGATTACATTGCTTAACTGTCCGTACTTTGGAACTTGCTCGAACATACTTATTCAAATGCATTGTAACTTTACTGTTGCCGCTGCTGTGGCTGTGCGGAGAGTGTGAATTCTGTGTGTGTGTGTTCGGCTTAAAAAGTTGCCACGACATTCGGGCAGGACCATTATTGTTGGGTAACAAAAAATGGGGAAAAGTGTATAGGTTTTTGTGGGAGAAAGAAGCTAGAGTTGGAAATATAAATAAGACACAATATAAGCTTAACGTAACTTAACTTAAAAAATTATATACTAAACTCTTTGCACTAATTCCCTTCACAACAAGAAAATAAACAGTTCACTCAAAGCTAAGCCCTATATGCACTTTATACCCATCAATCCCTGACCTCCCAGTCAATGCCACTCCTTTCTATATAGTAATATTCCACATATGCAGAGTTCGCTACCCCAAAAGAATTGTTCAATTGCCAGAACATAAACGTGTGCGTGGAAGTTTTTTTTTGCCAGCCATTTCCATTGTTAGTTTGATTTAGGCGGCAGTATATATGAATTATTATTGTTAAATATGGATATTTATTGCGTTTTCCGAACCGATTGTTGTAATGCGAAAGTGCAGCTGAGGCACAAAGCCCTTGATCTGCCGGACAATGTCGGGACATTGGCTGTTCGTTCGTGTATTTGAATTTTATGGCCAGCATAATGGGCTTAAATGCTCGGTTCCATTTGCAAGTTGCCTCATTTTAGTCATATTTATTTCTTTCGAGTGCTTCCCGCAGACAGATAGAAATTAATTGCACAAAAGTTTTGTGGAAAACCAAAAATTGGGATGAGGCAAGTTTCGGAGAAAGCTATGGTCTTTTTGGGCTAATCAAAAATGTTGCCAGTAGTGCTTTTTAATTGAAAATTGTGGGACCCAAATCAAAGGCTGCAGTTTGCAATTAGTTTTAAAGCGCAATGTAATTTGATTTCCATTCGAAAGCCAAAAAAGGGAAATTAAAAATGAACAGCAAGGGAGTGCAAGTGCACCGAAGAGCTCGAACTGGAGCTGGAGCTTGAGCTTGAGCAAATATATAATTTCTTTGGAGAGAGAGCACATTGAAAATAAGTAAGTGGGAGAGTTTTGGGGGAGGGTGGTGTTCTGGTTTAAGCCCGGACCCGGACCTAGCCCTGGGCTTGAGCCATAAATTGTAACGGCTTTTGGCCCTACCTTATGCAGATTTGTTTAACTTCAAAAGAAAACAACAAATTGCCGAGACCGGGATCGGTAGCTACGTATGTACTTTATTTTTATTCTTCTCTCCCTTCCCTTCCCCCAGCTGCTGCTGACTTTTATTTAGCTTGTTTCGTATTTCAGTTTTCTGTTTTCTTTTTATTTTCCTTCTCTCAAACATTAATCCACTAAACCGTAAACAAACGAGGCAGTCAACAAAGGACCAACATGGCGTATGAGCTATTAAGTGTGCCACGTGTGTGTTGCGTAGAGTCTAGCCGTATTTTAAGCTTACAGGGGACAACCCTGCCCGGGACAACCCTGCTGTTTCCGTTGTTGTTTTTTCTTTTTCTCAACAACTGCAATTTTCATTTCCAATTGTGAATGCGCCTCTGCAATTTATGGCACTGCGAAAGCCATTAAAATACAGATTTTTCAAAGGAATACTTCACGCTCAAGGAAAGCCTTCAGTGTCATAGTCTTATTTATAATTTGTGAATTTTTAAAAGAAAAATCAAATAAAGCAGCTCAAGTGATTATCAACAAACAAAGCAAAGGCAATAACTTTATTTTATTGTTTAATTTCGTAGTAATCCCATTTAATTCAATCCCGGCAGAAATATAAAATATTTCAGAATGCACTCGCTTTGAGCGAAGCGGCGAGGCAAACTTGAAAATTGAAAAATTAAATATTTATTTGCTCGCTGAAAAGTTAGAGGACCCGAAAGTGCTTATCCTTTCGGCACACTCGCACACAAGGTCGAACCGCAGTTGGGAACTTGCCTTTCATTGGCAATCCCTCTATCCGTGCTCGTATTTGTGTTTCTGTTGTTGCCATATACTCGGGCAAGTATTTTTTTTTTTATTCGAGAACAAGCCAAAGCACAAACACAAGCGCCAACAAGCAGCGGCAATGAAAGTTAAACAATGTTTGCGGCTTTGCTATCCGTTTCCGCAATAATTTCTCGGATCCGGCTGCGAGCGTTTTGTGCCCTTGACACGATTTCCACAGCCGCCGCTCCGCGAGCGGAAAACTTTTGATTTCGCCACAAGATAATTTGCCAGCTAGTCAAGGGGCCTGCCGGCTGCCAGTGGGCGTGGCACTGGGTCGCGGCCACTTAAAGTAATGCAAAAAAAAAGAAGGAAAAACGAGCTAGAGAGCGGGAGAGATGGCAACGCGGCAATCCAAATAAGGAAATCAAAATGGCAAAGCAACATAAAAGACGAGCGAAAATTGAACATCCTGCAGCAGGATGCGTTGCGGGTAGCACAGGGTGGAGGAGCAGGGAAAGTAGATGGCTCCCAGTGCCTTGTTCCTGTCCCGGCCAAGACGAACACCATAATTATGGGTGACCGCGATAAGGAGCACAGAGCACTGAATGTAAGGGAATTGTGCGAGTCCACTCCACGTTGCACGGGACAATTGCGCCCAAGGACTACGCCCAACAGTGCTGGCCAAAAAAAAGTATTTCAATAGGAGGATGCTTGTTTCTTAAAGATAGCTGGGACACCTGGGAAACACCTGGGACACACTGGGAAAACATTTTGAGAAGTGAGAGAAAAAAGTAAAGGTGAGATAATTAAACAAAACTATGATTTAAAAGGGTTATTTTTAATTCGAAAAAGTATGTAGTAATATTTTACCAAAAAATATGAAAGATACTCAGAATTGCATAAAGTATATGTTAAAAATATATCCCTCTTTTATAACCCATAAATCCCAACCAAAAAAAATATGAAAAATCATCAACACTGACGCCTCGGGCCTCTTACAGTAAAAGTGGGTGTCACTGGCTCCTCCTGCGTGCTCCAAAGGCTCCTCAATCTCGGACGAGTGGTCACCCTGTATGGAGGAGCAACGGCGGGGCTGGTGTGCCACTTTGTGCAATGAGAAATTTCCGGTTGCTCGCTCCTTTTGCTTGAAGGATGACATTTTTGCAAATTGCCATCATAATAATAATCAAATTCGTGTAAATTTGTTTGCAAATTCAAGAAGGAAATGGTGTCAGCTGCCTCAGTTCCCTGTGCCAGATACAGATGGTCTTCTGGGATTATCAAGTTAATAGCTTTTCTCGTTTCTCATCTCAGCTTAATGTGAATGGAATTGAAAATATAAACTACCGAAACTACACAGTACATACAATGCTGGCTTTTATGGCATGCAAAGAGTTGGCACTTGGACATTTGTGGAATTCAAAAAGCAAATTATTTTCCATGCAAAACGGATGGATATTAATTAATTTCGTTTAATTGGAAAGGCAAAACGGGCCAAATGTTGCAATTATAAATATTTAAGGGTACACTTAACTGGACGGTAAACAAAGTGATTGCATTTGCACAATGTACTTGTATAAATATTAAATAAATAGCTAAAGGTAGCCACAATTTGGTCGTTATTTTGAAAGAGTTTGAGCGTTTTATAATCACTTTCAATTAAGGAGTAAATTTACTATTTAATATTGCAATATCTACCAGCTCATAAATAAAAGCTGAGGAAGAAATGATTTATATCCTTAACTGAAATTAAATTCTGGACAATAAATTTGCAAGTTAAGACCGCTGGCATTAAATATATTTCAATGGAGCTCCGAACAAGTTCGCAGGATATGAATTACAACTTTGAATTGACTTTCCCCGGCATTCATTTCCTGCTGCCTTTCACACCCCACTACTATATACACGCATTTATTCAGACACCTTGTAAGAGTAATCCCCCTTCGTTTTCTAGGCCACACAATGCGAGATCTGCTTTATGGCAACGTCAAGTGGCTTATTGCAAGGGAGAGCACCCACTGAATGTGTGCCAAGCTCAGGTGAGAAGCAGAAGCAGGTGGGGACAGACCAAGAGTGTCTCCCTCAAATCCTCTTTGGGGATTTTTAAGGACGATAAACCGGCATTAGTTCGTTCTCGTTCAGGAAACTCGCTTAATTTCAATTCCAGGCGGTGGTCACCAATCGATGGCGTTGGACTTGCCGCAACTTCTGAACCTTCCCCCTGGTGGCATGGTGGCACGTCAAAAGTTTCAGTCAACTTCATTAGGCCAAATCTGACGGCCAACAGACTGGGCGCCAGAACGGAGCACGGAGCATGTCATGGTCAGCCACTTGTGGATATCCTTTGCATTTTTGCCGCTGGCGCTGGCGTTGAAATTAAATGAAGCAGAAACTTGGGGCAAAGTTATTTAACCCACGAGATAGGCCGCCCTTTTCTGGCTGACTGGCAGGAATTAAATGCCGTGCCGATTTAAAGGCAGACCGTTGCTTGTACTCGTTCTTCGGTCGAGTGAGAATTCACAGTTCGTTTTCCCTGGCATCACCTTGCTAACTTATTCGGCTTTTTGCCGTCTGATTGTGGATGGCGCAAAGTTTGCCGCTCAGAAAGTTGTCGCTCGAGTATATCCTGCCGAGGGTAAAATAAGTTTGACACAAAAGTTGCCCCAACCAAAACCTTTCAAGCGTCCACTTCCCCAACTCTTTGGGGCCGGACCACGCCTCGTTGTGAATGCTAATCAAGGCTCGGGACTTGAGTCCGAATCTGAATATACTTTGGAAAGTGCAACAAGAGGCGGAGACCGACGGAGGCCAAGTTGATTGCCATTGCAATGGAGCTTAACCAATAATTGTCCGATTCCTGTGGAAGCTGATGAATGGAGAACTTAAATACTCCACTTAATAATAAATGATCACAGTGGCCTGTTTAAGAGTAAAAGTCAACAAGGCATAACATAAATTGTGAAATAAACTATCATAATAATTGAGACGAATATCTGTGGCGTTCCGGGAAATTACCCAGAGACACTTGCTCCACTTTTCCGTAAACACTAGTCCCCACGATGCGATTATCTGGTCTGGGGCGCTCGGTGGGCGCCATGGGCTGCGGCTCATTGGTCACCTACCTGGCTATCCGGCTGCTCGATCGCCAGCAATCCGAGGCGTATTCAACCGGTGGCGAAGGTGATAGTGAACAGGCTGCTGCTGCCGTGCGTAATGGAGCTTGGCTGCACAATTGGGATCGGCAGAAGCCCCTGCTGCAGAAGTTGACCTCTCTCAATCGTGAGTCCTCTGCCTACCGCCACATCATCTTGGTGCGGCACGGCGAGTACTCCAGGACCATGTACGGCAACCACCTCACGGATTTGGGACGCCTGCAGGCCCAGAGAACGGGCCAGCGACTGAGGGAAATGGGCGTGACCTGGGACCAGGTGGTGACCTCCACTATGCCGCGAGCCGAGGAGACGGCTACGATCATCCTAAAAGAGCTAGACATCGACGCGGAGCAGATGAAACACTGTTCGCTGCTGCCGGAGGGAACGCCGTATCCGGCGGATCCGCCGCAAAAGCGGAAATGGCGCAGCGTAAGACTGTCCTACCTGCAAGATGGCCCCCGGATCGAGGCTGCCTTCCAGCGGTATTTTTTCCGGGCCAGCCCAGAGCAGGAGCACGATTCCTATTTACTAATTGTGGGCCATTCGAATGTGATCCGCTATCTGATCCTGAGGGCCCTCCAGTTGCCGCCGGCCGCCTGGACGCGTCTCAATTTAAACCACGGCTCCATTACCTGGCTGACAGTGCAACCGTCGGGCTACGTGACCCTGCGCTGCCTGGGCGACACCGGCTTCATGCCCGTGGCCCAGCTGACCAATCACAGGCCAAAAAAATCAAATAGTAACTAGTAACTAGCTCATGATTAAAGCACTCCTCTGCGGAATATGTCATTTTGCATCGGGCGAAGTGGAAACGTGACTTCCTGCGCAATTTTGTCGCAACTGAAAAACCACTTTAACTTTGGCCAAAATCACTTGGCCAACACACACACCACATAGCACAGCACAGCACAGCTCAGCTGCAGCTGCATCGCCATGAGCAGATGCAGAGGCAGAGGCAGTGGCATTTGCATGTATGCATTCCCTCTCCAGTGGCCACATCCACAGCCAGCCAGCCGCCCGGTCGTTGGCACATTTGCGCCACTCTTTCGGGATTGTCTCTGCTCATTAGTGCGGCTTTAATTTTGGTTATTGCGCCTGTCCCATGTTGTTCGGTTTTGGTTTCCGGTTTCGGCTTTCGGTTTTCTGGCTTTGCCTTCGCTCGGGGTTTGAGTTTGAGTTCCCGGGTTTTTGGCAATGACGCTTTGGGTGTCTTTGCCGTTGGCGTTTCATTAAATTTGCATCCGTCCACAATTTGAATTTAATTTGTTCGAGGGGACGGGGGAGAGGTGGCTGAAAATTGCATTATACCCGGGGCAACCGGAGCAGCCGGAGCGGCAAGGAGCCGACGAAGCTCCTCAACTGCCACTCACAACGAGTGTCAGCTGCTAAATATTTGCCACGCCACAGAAATTCTGGAGCACATAAAAAAGGGAAATGTTTACTTTATGCCCCTGTTATTGCTGTTGCGGTTGGCTGCCTCACAATGGCCCTCGTGTCGGTCCTCGACGTCCCATAAATGTGCATATATAATATGGAAGCCGGGGAGCGATTATTGCATCAGCTGAGGAGCCCAAGCCACGGTGGCCACAGAGTGGATTATTTAAGGGCGCACTGATTTATTGACATTAAATTGACAAGGCCATAAATGGCTTTGATTTAAGGCTAACATGTAGTTTTGAGGGATAGCGGATTCGGAAAATAGGAGTTATATTTTAAGGAGGATTCCTTTTAGATAAGCAATTCAAGTTTGATAATTGTTCGGCGTGCAAATCTCTCGTCTTTACTCGCTGTCTTTACTCTTTAATCATCTTGTTTACTGACCATTATTATGACCACATTGCTCGGTATTAAATGTTTAATTTTTATTTATCACTGAAAGTTCTAAGTGACAAGTTTGTTATTTTTCAATTTAGTTTTATTATAAACATTTACATACAAGCTTAGTTTTTTTATTTCTCGAGTTGAAAGGAAACGGAAAAAAACAAAACCAAAAATGCAACTCTGCTTTCTGTGGCTTATCTTACTTAGATCGTGGTCCGGGGCAGATCGCGGTGTCATTAGCGAGGTCAGCGATGAAACCTTCGAGTTCCTGATCTCTGGCGGCTATAAGCCTATCGACAACAGATGGAGCCGTCACGTGGTCTCCATCAGGACGCTCAGCTACTTGAAGACTCCTGGTGATAATCACTTCTGCGCCGGGATCCTGATCAGCAGCCGAGCTGTGCTTACCGCTGCCCACTGTCTGACGGAGTAAATGCCAGATCTTAGATGATTCGCTCCTAGCTTTGAAATAATAATCCTCCCACAGCCGGTACAAGGCCACGCTGAAGCCGCGCGGCATATTGGTGGTGTTCGGTCACGTCAAGCGCCTGGAGAAATATAACTATAAGCAAGACAGCCGGGTCGTAGATCGCCTGATGGTGCATCCAGACTACGAGCGGTATAAGAAGAACGATCTAGCCGTAATAAGGCTCAGCAAGCGAATCCCAAGCAACAACAACAACGTGCAGCCACTGATGATTCATAGGGAGGCGAACATATCTATTAACGCCTCCTGTATCACCATGGGTTGGGGGCAGCTATATCAGGTGACAAGACAGGATTTTCTTGTTTGGAAATCGAATAATTAAATCAAATTATTTTCAGCACGGACCGTACTCGAATGAAATAATATATTTGGACGCGACCATTAGCCCGAAGTCCCTATGCGAAAAGCAATTCGAATCGTACAGCGCCAAGGATAACATATGTGTGCAAACCGAAGGTAGAGTTTGTGCCGGGGACATGGGCGGTCCACTTATCTGTCAGGGCTCTCTCGCCGGTGTAATTGGCGGATCTATGGACTGTGTTGGCGGTGCGGCCATGAAGTTTGTCAACTTTCCGTACTACAAGAAATGGGTGAAAAGTACACTGTATACCTTGAAAGATGGCGACGTTACACTCTCCTTGGACATACTGTTGCTTTGGAGTTGGCTAGCCACTCAGCTCCTCGGCCTGCTGCTCTCCCATTAAAGACCTAACAAGTAGTGCTTATGAGGAAAGAGAGATTTAGGGAATTCTTGTGCAACGCCAGCGGTAAGTGAGTCGAAGCTGCAGAAGTCAGAGCTACCACATAGATCTGAGTTATATTGCAACTGGTAACTGGTTGCTGTAACTCACAAAAGGGGCACCACAAAAATCGTCTTCCAATAAAGTACTGAAATACAATATATACCTGTTCGTTAGTGTTTCTTTGGCCCACCAGGTACTTGCATTTACCCTGAGATCACAGGCAGGAAGTGACAATGAAAGGATGTGTCAGGTGCACACTGGAATGTCAAAGGCTCTATCAATGTGGCCATGTCCGGCCAGAAACAAAACCGAACTTCGCTGGGTCATCATTTGCGTTTGATACTGACTCCCCGCCACAGACTTAAAGTTTGAAAAGCCCCTCCAGGCCGGCGTGCAAATCTGACGTAAAATGCATAAATCAAAGGCAAATTGAATTTTAGCCCTGAAAGGCACTTCTGGCACGGAGGCATTGCAGCTACCAAGGCCCAGAGTTGCCGGCGATGTCGTTGTCGTCGTCGTTCCCGCTGCCATTTTCGTTGTCGTCGTTGTCATTGGCGTCTCCCGCTGAGAGCTCTGACAATATGTTGAGGAAAATTCCGAGGAAAATGACAGTGCCCCCCCAAATGCCCCTCGTTCATGCCCAACTTTATTTCGCTCTCTCCGCTTTCGGCGCTGGCTAAAAACTTTGTCTGGCTTGGCGTTGATGCAACTTTAAAGTAAAGTCTACTTAATGCAAAGCTCAAGGCGCCTGCCGCCAACACAAACAAAAACTGCGAAATTGGTCGTTACTACTTATGAGATATATATTTGGCATTTTCACGAGAACTAAAGAGCTTTTAGCGAGGCTTTGCTGGAGATCTAGAGTGACATGGCCCGGCAACTAAATCGCAGATGGATCTCAAGAGGTCTTGGGAACATATAAATAGCATTTCGAAGTGAAAACATTGGCATATGAGGAGAAAATCATATATATGTGAAGCCAGAGTCCTTAAATTACTTTCCTTATTTAAGTGTTAAGCTTTAAAAAATGTTGTTTATTCAAAACTTTAAAAGGTCTTAAATTAGAAAGAAAAACACCAGCTTTTACTTTTTAAAAGTCTAAAAATCTCTGCAAAGCAGTGACTGGAATACAAGAATAGTCTAAACATTGTTTAAATACTTTTAAATACATTGTTTTCCCGCCATTGCAGCGGCGGGCTTTCCCCCAATGCAAGAAAAATGTCACCCAACCAACATTTCTATATTCACCATACGCCTCTTGTCCATTTTCACTCGCTGCATCGTCGGCTAATGCAAAAAATAAAATAGGGAAAAATTTTCTAAGTTTTCTTCGCTGATTATTTGGGCCTAACACCTTTTCAGCGTTCAGTCGTCTGACGGCGCTGGTCGAGCTTTGTGCTGAAATCGCGGAACAAGTCAAGTGAGCAGGATATATACCATACACACACAACTATAACTTATACCCACTGGTACGACTCTCTGCTAATTATGTGAAAATGAATAATTAATTGACTGACAATTGCCGGGACTGATTGCATGTGCAGAGTTATCAGCGAAAAATTGTCGCAAAACCACCAGATGAGGTCGAAAAGCGCGATCCGAAAACCCTTCGCGTACCTCGTTACATATGTATATATGTAGTTGCAGCAAATCGATATCGATATCAACTCAATTTCGGGTTTCGGTAACGCAATGTTCAAATAAACGAAACGAATCAACATATCAAACTAATTGCTTTCGAATTTAAATATAACGTTCAATTAAAAGCATGATTTGCAAAGCCAAACCCCATAATCACACAATTTGCATGGATGGGCGAGTGTGTATATCTAGGGAGCGTGCCGTTGTGTGAGTGAGACAGAGAGTGAGAGAGAGAGAGAGAGAGTGTGTGAGGGAGCCAGGGCTTGGGTTCGACATCAATCAATTAATTGGGAACCCAAACGAGGTGCGTAAGTTCATTTGGCGTGCAATTTGTTAATTAATCGAATTCGGTGCATTAGTAAAAACTGGAGCGTTAAGTCTGACACATTATCGTGGGAGTTAAATGAATGCAAATGCAAGTGACATCGATGTAAATGTAATTTTAGTGGACATTAAGGCGGCAGAAGGTCGATACAGGATTTTTCTGGAATTGGAATGGAATAATAATGTTGTTGTATTAAATACAAACATTTTTGTTGTACAAAGACCCTAATTTTAACATTTATTTGTGCAAATTTATTTTGCACCAGGCACTCAGAAGGCAGCAGAAGGTCAATGATCTGTTTTTATACAGTTTCCTTCTGACAAATCTCTCTATCAATAACGTCATTGCACAGTGCCAGTGGATCGTCGCTTTTCTGTTTTATGTTCGCCTGTTACCCGAAATGGGAAAGGGACCATTTATTTGGCGATTTCTTAATATTGTTTGTGTAAAATGTTGTAAAAATAGCTGACTTAGCCACTCATACAACTTTCAATTTATCTTTGATCGTTACAACACCCTCAATACTGTGTTTGACATAAAAATAAACTACAGTAACAGCAAAAGTATTTTCCCTTAAAATTTATAAATTGTTAACTTAAATTATTTGATTATTTGATATATATATATATAATATAGTAATTCACTTTAAAAAAACCCCTTTAGGTGCTACAACTAGTATAAAATACTAAATAGCTTATTCATTACTGATTTCATTTACTAACCACTCCTTTTATTCTCCTTTCAAAAATACACAAAGCACATTGTGAATAACTCTACTCTAAGCCCCCGGAGAAAGGCCCTTTCAGCCACTGTTGACCCAATGCATTGAACTCTGCCACCTCGCTCCATAATACTTCGTCTGTTATCATTGTAACGGCTTTCACTAATAGCCATAGCTACACATATAGCTGCAATAATAGGGAGATAATAGCCGACAACAAGTCCCCAGTATCGTTGCGTATCGAGTTGCCTTTGAAAGAGCTTGGAAGAGCCAGCAGCAGCACATTGGAGCGCCTTGACTCGTGTCCACTTGACTAACATAATCGCACATGCAGAGCAAACAGAACAGAACCGATATGTACATATATTCTATATATATATAGTGCAAAGAGAGATGGGAAGGTGTATATGCGAATATAGGGGGGAGGACACTGCAAGACCTAGCCGATGCAACGGGGTATCGAGTTTTAATGACCCACTTTCGGGCTCAAGACTATTTAAGTTTGGTCTAATTCTGCAAGTCCCACGACGGAGCAATTAGTGTGGCCAATGGCCAATGGTCAGCATGAATGGGCGATAAACGGCGCGCACGTCGTATTGTCAAGGAAAACAAATGAGTTGAATTTTCCAGCGGCGCAACTTGAGAGGCTTCCTCACGGGAGAGAGAGAGATGTTCATTCCCAGAGACAGAGAAGACTAGAGAAAGAGAAATGGCGAAAGACAGATAAAAAAGACAAGATAGTGGGGGAGTAGTTTTACAGTCTCTGAAAGTCATTACCCATTGATATGTGTGTGGGAGGTGAAAAAGAGACATTTTCGTTGCTTTTTTGTTTGTATTTTTTGGTTCGTTTTCGAAACGGTGTTGACAACATTGGAAAGGGCAAAGACAGCGCAAGACAGCAACAAAGCGCAACATGAAATTAATAGAATTAAGAGGTGAAGAATTCGATTCAAGGCAACATTCAGGGACGGCAATTAAATGGGACAGAACCTTGTCAGTCTATTCAATACTCACGGCGCACACACGGCGTATACGCAACGCCAAAACCTTAAGTATACGCCGTGTGCGTCTAAAATAATACATTTTTTAAAGATAAATAGTTCAAGTAATAAAGAAAGATACAAAATGAGCAAAAGGAGCAAAAGTTTTTATTTCTAGTTGCTACGTATACGTAATAAAGTAAACGCAACTTACTGCCACCTTAAAGTTGACCCCCAAAATAAAGGTCACTAGCAGCATAATAAATACAATGTGGGGACACAACAAAAAATTAATTTGTTTGGAAAATATGTGAAAATTCCTCACGGCTCGGTCATATTCATTAATTTGGTGAATGTCACATAGTCCCAGTGAGTTGCTAGCGTCGCCCCCAAGGCTAGTTACTTGGGGCCTGAACCCCATATATATACATATGAATGCATAATTGGAACATAAAATTCCGAAAATATTTTACAACATCTCCCGGGTAGCCGGCATATCTGTGTGTGGGCTCTTTTTTTTTTTTTGTTTAGTCGGATCCCTTGTGGTCATGCCTGTTCCGCATTAATTCATTCGCAGGAGGCGAACCCTGGCCAACAGCCAGTAAGCGCCAGCAGCGAGAGTTAAGGCCAAGTTAAGGCAGCCATCCGGCCGAAGATGGACCAGCGTAATCTAACACTGCCAACGCCAGCCGCAACAACAATTATGTCCTCGTCATCCGCAGCAACAGCAACAGCAGCGGCAGCAATGGCGAGCTTCGTATCCGGATCCGGAGCGCCGACCACATCTGCGATGGCGGCCACGACACTAGCATTAGCAACGACAACACCAACAATGCTACCAACAACGCCAGCCACATTTTTTACCTACAGCATACCAGGCATGGACATAGCGCCAGGACCATTTATATTCACCTACGTTAGTGAATTTTTATCGCTTATCACGCCCGAGGAATTGCCGCTGGGTAAGTCCTTTCCCCTTCATCCCTACCGAAATGGGCGGGTCCCTGATTCCATGTGTGGTATCCTTGGTAGTGGGCGTACGGGTATTCCGCCTACCGCTCAGCTCGACAACAATGAAGGCATTAGAGATGTAAATTCGGGACAGTATTTGGAGTGTAGGCAAGTTTTACGGGACAGATGGAAATGCCCAGTTAAATAGTGCACAGAGATAAATGATGCTGGGTCTAAATTAATTAAGTTTGAGTATGTTTCAAATCATATTATTAAATATAAGTATGTAAAATCATTTAAGCTGTTTGAATCGTTAAGGAAATTTTACACAAAATAAGAAGATTTGGCATTAATTATTTATATCTAAGGAAGAACTATTAAGTTATAACTTTTTTACACGCTAGTCATATATCAAAAAGAGTTAAATTAATAAGTTTTAACTTGTATTTATTTCAAATATTTAATACATATTAAAAGGCTGTTAAACAAACCTTTTTTCGCTGTGCACTAATACTCTGGTTTTGGTTTAAAACAATCAAAGCTTAAATAGTTTCTGTAGCTCCCAAAAACCCGAATGGAGGTCACCGCAGCCGTGAACCTTTTTCCATTAAATATGCATGTTGGAGGCGGGAGAGGATGTGGCTATAGCTGTGGCGATGGTCGCCACACTGATTTTCACTGCCTAACATAGGCGGCCTTGCCACAATGGTCAGGCCATTACAAAAAAAAAAAAAATAACATGAGTCTTTAAGTTTTATCCATCGAAATTGCCCCAAAAAATTGGTCCTGCCAGTTCAGATGACCGATGAGCAGAAGCTGAGCACTTTCATGAAGCGGCATGGCGTACAGGAGGAGGTAGCCCGTCAGTACTTAAGCTCCAACAACTGGTCACTGGAGGTGGCCAGCAGCATTTACGAGTCCGAGAAGGCGGCCAAGAAACCGGAGCCGGAGAACTCTGGTCAGGAAAAACCGGTCGCTGCGGATGACAGCCAACGAGACGTGCAGTCGATGATCAGTCAAAATTCCCGAAGGCGTGAGAACGATCAGGATGGCTACCAGGCTGGTTCTTCGGATGGCTCAACCTCGGTGGAGAAGCGGGTGGGCATTGACAACTCCACCCCAGCTTTGACCACCGTCGACAGCGATCGAAGTTTGCGGGTCTGGGGTCACGGTGTGCCTCTGGGCAGCGCTCATCCCATCAATCCGCCACCGTCACGGCGACCTGGCGAGGATTCCGATAACGAGCCCACCGACGACGAGCATACCATAGTCGTGCTTCACCTTTGGTCCGAGGGGTTCTCGCTGGATGATGGTTCTCTGCGACCTTATTCTGTGCCCGAGAACGAACGCTTTCTGCGGGCTGTGCTGCGTGGCGATTACCCAGAGGAGATGCTGGACTACAGGCCACGCGTACAGCTCAGTGTCCAGGATCACACCAACGAATCCTTCCGCCACCTATCGAGAAAGCAGTTCATGGGACCAGGTCGTCCCCTGAACGGTCCCACGTCCCAAATGACTGTAGCTGCCACATCCCAGGTGGTCTTGCCCTCGATGCAGCTCAACGAGGGGGCAGCCATAACCACTGTCCAACTGAGACTGGCGGATGGTAGTCGGGTGGAGGGACACTTTAACCATACCCACAACATCGGAGATCTGTATCGATATGCGAGGCTTGTGAGGCCTCAGTATTCCTCCAGGAACTTTGTCCTGATGACGGCCTTTCCCCGCCAAGAACTACTCGAGTCGGATACCCGCACTTTGGTCCAGGCCAATCTCTGCAATGTGGTGGTCATCCAACACCTGAACGAGGAGCTGGCAGCGCAATTAACCAGTGAAATTTCCGAGTAAATCCTGTAATAAAAAGTTGGTTGAGATGGATGGTAATGGGTTTATTTTTAAGAGGTTTATTGGGTTTTATAAACTTTATTAGAAGATCTAGGAGACTTGTTTATAATCTAGGGTTATTAATCGTTTCCTTCTTTCCCATATATATATATATTATAGATTCCATTCGCGATGTCCTACACAAAAATGTCAGCCTGCTGGATTTTGCCTCCAATGTGAGTCCCCCTTTGACTTGGCGCATTTCCCAATTTCCTCAAACTCCTCCCCCATTTAGGCCATTAAAATCGAGTCCGGCTTCATAGCCCTGATGAGCGTGTTCGCTATCCTGGCCCTAGTGCCGCTGATTGCCACCTGTGCCTGGTGCTGCGGTCGCCGGTCCACGCAGGAGGAGGTGGACCACATACGGAATGCGCCGTGCAACATCCGCGACGAGGCGTTGGAGGAGAGTTTGCGGTGTCGCAAGAGCGCCGGCCTGGTTACCCTGTGGATTGTGTTCGTGCTGCTCACGTGGGTTGAGGCTCTTAAATCGCTACAGTTCCAGAGTAATTGAAAGTTATCACCCCCGTTGCAGGCTAAGCGACTTTAGTATATTCTACGCGAATAGTCGCCTGTCCGCCGGAATTGAGATGACGCCGGAGATGGTCAAGTCAGCTGTGCACGACGTGGAGGTCTTCTTGAAGGACACGCATCTGCAAATCAAACACAAACTGGATAATGGCTTTCACGTTTCCGTTGAGCGAGTCGTCAAAGACTTGGAAGGTCAGTCAGGGGGGCGACGCAAAAGTTTTGCGCCATTTGCCAGTCACTATTGCCAACTTTGTACTCGAAGCCGTGCACTTACGGCCTTCGATTCATGCATTATGCTCAAACTTTCCGAAAATCTATGAATTTATATATAGTTCGTGTGTGTGTGTGCCTCTTCTCTCTCTTCCTCAGACGTGGACGTCCTCCTCGGCGAGCCGATTCAAGCGGAAATATCTGCACACACTGGCCTTGAGCTGGCGTATGATTCACTGACGACACTCAGCCTGGGTGAGTACGGATGCGACTGGTAACTAGTACTGGTTGTGATGGTACCAGGGCGCCCTGGTTAAGTGCTCCCATGCGATTGCCATGCGATTGTCTGGTTACGGACTTGACCCAAATTCCATTGTTTGTGGCAAGGCGAACATGGCCAGTAGACCTAGTAGCAGCCCCATTCCCCAGTTGGCCAAACATGACAATAAACCAGCCCCAATAAATTACGTCTAAAATGGGTGTGATCTTTCATTGCTGAACGGATTGTGCCGGGTGGGCGTTGTAAATATTTCACATTTCTCTTAGATTTTCCACTCTCAGTTTAATTTCCATTGATTCCAATAAACTGTGGCCTAAAGTAAAGATTCCTACAAGAAATTAAAGAGTTCAAGGATATAGCTGCCGCAATTTGTTTAGTTTTTCCCAGAGATTGTCATCATGTTGACATTTCTTTAGAACCCACTTCTACACCCTCGACTTTTAAGCACACAATTTGGGCTGAAATCCCAAGCAAAGACATCTCTTGGAAAACAGCAAATAGAAGGCGGCTCGGGCCAACGGTAAATATATAGTTTCTATAGCCAAAACGCGATTGTTTGCGCCCAATTTCATTTTTGGGGAATGCAAACGGTGGCAACAGCCAGCCAGCAAGAACCCATCCCGGCTGCAAGTCCTTTCGCACAATTGCCAAGATGACAACTCCATTATGGTTCGCCTTCGAACACAATGTGTAATTTAGAATCATGCTCCTTTGACTCCTTGACTCGTCCCACTGTCCTCCTACCGCCTATGGTGTCCTGTCCAAATAAAACACGCTACAATAACGCTGCAAATAATAATATTTTCGTGCATTTGTCGCTGTCAGCGAACGCGGAGCTCATCTATCGCGTCCTCATGCTGCAGGAGACGGTCGGCCGGGCACTGAAGCTGTCCCAGGAGGCGGCCGCCCGGATGGAGGAGCTGCAGATCCAGCTGTCCGTGCTGCAGCGCCAGTGCACGTACCGCGACCGCCCGCTCTGCGACACATTGCGTATACGCAGCTTCGAGGAGAACGGCGTGGTGGACGCCTTGAAGACTGTGAGTCCTTTTTGGGCGTGGCGTAAGCTCATATCCCGCCGCGCGATTATAAAACGTTTTATACTCTTTTATGGGGGGTATTTCCAAGGGGTTCCTTTGGTTTTATAACCATTTGTTGAGGTATTTTTGACACACTTCCTATGTAAGCAGTTGTTAAAGATAGAAATCAATGAATAACCAATGTTTATAGATTATTTTTGATGTTTATGTAATATATTCAAGGATTTTTAGGTCTAATTTAATTTATAAATTATAAAACAAACAAAAACAGATAGCTTAAAATGAGAGAGATGAACAGAAAATAATTATTTATCTTCGTTTAACTATGCTTTGTCCTAAAGCTATTTAATCATAGTTTATTCTGCAATCTGTATAAGTTTTTCTACTAACAATACATTCTTATAAATATATTGAACAGAAAAGAATAATATCCTCCAATCTCAGCTTTATTTATAATCTTAATTTGCTCTTTAATCGTATTAATTCATCTCAAAGAGTATTCCAAGCTTCGGTCACCGAGCTTAGCCTTCAATTTCCCGTTCTACGTATAAATAATTTGTACTTTTACTTCCTTTTTACCCTTTTTTTTTGCTCCTTCTACTCCGTACTGCACTGTTTTTCTAATTTTGCCCGCAATATCTTATTTCCTGGACAACTGCAACGACGACAACGTCGACATCGCCGACAATTTGTCAGCTGCAAGAGGACCAGAGCATCTTCCGTATGCGCTACTTGGGCGAAATTGAATTTGGGGCCACTGTCAAAAATCTGACATCGGAAGTTGGCGTGTCACGTTCCATTTTCAGCAATTTCCCGCAACAAGTTAAACATGACACGGCATATGAGCGGAACTGTGAGTAGAGCAATCAAAGTAAAGCGGAAGCGAAAGCGTATTTACAGAGGCCACCACAGTCTCTTCATTTCCATTCCCCTGAAACAGAACATAGTCCCTATTAATCGGCTTCAAAATCCATATTGTTCCCCTGGCCGAAACTCAATTATGGCTAAGGACTAAGTGTACAATTCAATCAATAGTCCAGGTGTCAAGCTTCCCATTCACCCATGAATCTGGCAATGCAATTTCCGATAGAGATACATATACAAAGCTGGAGGGGAGTACTTTACTCGTAGCTCAAGTTTAGCTCCAATATTAATTAGTGTCATTGGGTTTTGGTTCTGCTCTGTGGCTGCTCATTGAATTGGCCTCAAAAACTTTTCTGTTCCACAGACACCTTGGAGCAACTGGCCAGCATTCGGCACCGGACGACGGCCAATGCCCAGCAGCTGACCTCTACGGTGAATGGACTGCTCCAGCGACTGGAGGGCACCTGGCCCTCCATCCAGCCGGCGTACAACGAGCTCAAGGACTGGGCTGATGCCTATTGGAGCGTGGGCTGGATTGCCGGCATGGTGATCGTCTGGGTGATGCTCTTCATGCTCATGTCCTACTGCTGCTTCTTGTGCGAGTCGAACTCCAAGTCGGGCGTGGTCTTCTTCATAGCCGTCATGCTCATCTGCCTGGCCAGCATTGGTCTCACCATCTACGGCGTCTTCTCCTTGGCCATTGGTGGCAATGCGGAGGTCTTTGTCTGCCGATCGCTATACGATGAGGACTATTCCACGTTGGGTAAGCTGCTGGACAAGCCGGGTTACGCATACGCCCGGGAGCCCCAAACGGGCATTATTGGTGAGCTGCTGAGACCCGCTGGCGTTAATCGTTCCGTGGTCAATGTGGGTCTAGGGCAGGCCCTCAGGTAAGTTGACTAACGTATGTACATGTGTATGTGTATCCCGAATTTCCCAGGTAGCCCAAGCCAAAGCCCAGCCCAAGCCAGCGCCGAGTAACGAATTTTGTTATCCAATTACTTTGATACTGTACGTGCCTGTAATTTTGATTGCCCCCCAGAGACCAAAGACCGACTAACTGCCTCTTGCTGTGTGGCAAAAGCAAAATGTACTTCAATTTTTATGATCGAATCGATTAGCTGTTGAGAGGGAAATTAAGTCGAGCAGGGAGCCAAAATATTGGCAGTATTCTTTTGAATTTCCAGCTGTAAATATTAATTGTAATCTTATTTAATAACAAAACAAAGCTTTTATAATTTGATCTTTCCTTAAATATTTAACATTTAAATATTATGGGGTTACATTCTTTTTAGCATCCCTGAAAACGTTCTATTAAAGAAATGTATCTATAAATACCCAATAAAAATCAATAGTTACATCCTTCTGATAAATAAACCTTCTTTTAAAACATTTTCTGCTAAATTATGTCCTTAACAAGATAATCTTTCTCTCTAAAAAGATAATTCAAAGGACTCTAAGTGAATCGTAGACTGGAACCTCTTTAAATCTCATTTCTGGCCAATCGAATTCCCTGCAAAGCACTTAATCGATTCCACTGTGATTACCCATTTCTGTGATTATTGTTGCCACACTCCCAAACTTCTTCTGCTTCTTTAAGCCAGAAACTTAGGCAACCGCAACGTAACGCAATGCCAAGCACATCTCTTCTTCTCCCCTCGACTTGCAAAGTTATTCGGCTTGGAAATGCCAGCCAAAACCATGCCATTCGGAAGTGAAGGGTACTACCAAGCTACCTAGGGCCCTAAGCCACAAAGTTTTGAAAGCCCAATGAAATTTTGCTAGCCACATGGCACTCAATTTTGCAGGGAACACGCCAATGCCAATGCCAATTCAACTAGCCCGCACGCACCACCCCCACAAGGACCCAGTCCAAGCACCCACAGTCCAAGGCCCCCACCAGCATCCCCCCTCTTGCTCTTGTAACCGCAAATTTTAAGCACGATTCCAATTATCCGAGCAGCATACAAAATGCACATGCAGGCGTAGGAGTCCGGAGTAGGGGCATAAATTGCCAAATTCGCCAGGACGCACAGTCACATCCTGCCCCGGTCGCTGCCACTGCCACTGCCCCAGCCCCTTTGCCACGTAGATATCATGGGTTTATCCGGGGGCTCCGATGAGGCCCCCAAAAAAGAACCGTAGCTCCGCCCCTTTGGTATTTTGACGTTTCTCATTGACAACCCTTTGAAACAGAGGCTGCGAGCAAAATCAAGCATCGTACAATGTCTTTCAATTGGATGCATTCGTGAATACCACCAAAATAGCCGATTTGAAGCAGTTCCCCAAAGTGTCCACCGCCATCGATGCGATATCCGTGTCCGGGCGCACGCTCCTGTCGCTAACGCAGTCCGTCCAGAATATACTTGAGAACATGCTGCAGACGTCCTCATTCAATCTGACCACGTACCGCAGCAGCGTGGGTGCGCCCACGCCCGAAAAGGATTTGGCCACGTTCATTGATCAGATGCAGCGGGTGGCCTTGCAGGTGAGTGCACCGCCTGGCACCCCGCCTGATTAGTTTCAATTAAGCGCAGCGGATCTACGTGCAGGGCATAATGTAACCGCCGTGCATTCATTTCACTCATCCGATTTGTATTCGCCAGATTCAGGATGTGGCCACGTCCTCGCGCATGACCACGCTGGGCAGCCGAGCCAAGCGGCTGCAGGCCTCGATTCTCCAGCCGCTGGAGAACCTACAGAACGAGATACTTTATCATCTGACCGCCTTGGAATTGCAGCGGGATCCCTGGGCCAAGCAGGTCAATCAGACGCTCAACCACCTGAAGAGCATCCAGGGGTATTTGGAGAACAAGGCGGGCGAGATATGTTTCAATATGACAAGAGCTTACACGGATCGGTGAGTTATGTACTATTACTATAGAGGAAAAACAACAAATTGAGTAATTTTTATAGTAATATGGTATAAGAGAGTCCCAAAAATCATGTTATATAATATTACATCGAAAGAAACTAATTTATCCCGAATTTGGTACCTCAAAACACAAATTTTAAGGGGTTTTAAAACCTCTAGTGTTTTCTGGAGCATCGTAGACAATTTAAAAGTCTGATTAACAATTAGATTGTATATCTTAAGTTAGTTTTCATAGTACAAAATAGGGAAAGAATTACATTAAGTAAAAGCCCTTGGATTTCAAGAAGTAACTCTTTACCAGTTTTATGGCATTCTTTTTTCTTTCCAAAGAAAAACCTACAAGTTCCCTAAACATTTCGAAGCCTCTTTCCCTTTTGAATGAAGTTCATTTGAAGTTTTCAGAATATAAATAACTCAACTCTATTTAACAGCAAATTATCAACATATTTTCACAAACTTTTAAGGAATAAAACAATAAAAGAAGCCCTATTATTTCACCTCTTTATAGTTTTTCAATTTCTAAGCTACTATAAACTACCCATATTTTTGAAATTGCTGCACCTATGCAAAATCAACTCACCTTGCCAGGCCCATGCACACACTTTGGCCGAAGTTAATTGCGGTAAATTCTCAGTGATTTTAAACCAAAAAGTTGGGAGAACTATAACCCCACACCTCCACACTCTCGAAAATGCTTCCATTTCGCTTTTGCAGCCACTTTTGCCACCGCCTGTGGCACTTGGAGCTGCATTCTCGGTCTGTCCGTCTGTCTGTCTGCGTGTTTGTGTTTTATTATTGTGTTGCTCTTTCGGTAGCTGGCAGAGAAACAAACAACTTGAACAATTGTGGGGCTGTGCACCCCCTGAGAACTGCACATAGTTTCCGGCTTTATCAGATAATTGAAAGTCCTAATCGTTTGATTAAGTTTGCCAAGTGTCATGATTGCATTTTCAGTGTTTTTCCAAGTGTACACTTACGTAGCCACACACACACTCGAAGGTGGGCATTTAGGGGCGTGGAATGCTAAACATTTTGCTGCTGAAACTGGCGAATGTCCGATGACAAATTCCCTGTACAATTTATATTTGTTTTGAAATTGTTACAGCCACTTACGAGCTGAAGTGCTTCACTATGGACAATAAACAATTAAGTTTTCTTGAATATTTGAGGGTATTTAAGCATGCTCTTCAGTTCTTAGTTATTGTTTTAGGCTTGAAAGCAGAGAAATTTTATTAAATCGAAGTAGTAAAATATGTGGAGATTCAGATTGTGTATTTTGTTGGCAAATGTACATAAATGTAAAAAAGCAACAGCAACTTACTTAAGCACTTGAATCATTGAAGCAGAAATACTTGGAATTAAGTTGGTATTTATTATATTTCTTTCTGCCTCAGCTTAAAGGCCTACTTGACCAGCAGTCGTGCCACCATGGAGTCCCAGCTGGGCGACACCACCACCAAATGCCGACCCTTCTACGACACCTTCGATGCCAGCCGCTCCTTCCTCTGCCGCAATTTGGTGGACTTCATCAATGGCCTGACCTTCTTCATTTTCCTCACGCTCTTGCTATGGGCCATAGGCACTCCAGTTGGCCTTAATTTGATTACCGTCCAAACGCGTCTGAATGCCATGCAGGCGGCGCAAACGCGCAACAAGGGCCGCCAGCGGAGAAGCGACCGGAGTCCGGAGCGAGAGCAGCGTGGCGAGAGTCGGGGGAGGAAGAAGCAGCGAACGAGCAGTGCCGCGGCCAGCGGAAGGAGCGGCAAGCGAGAGCAGAGCAGGGAAAGGAGCACCAGCAGCACGGGACGACCAAAGCCACCACTGTAAGTCATCCCCAGTCGGGCCCTTTCCCATTAATTTTTATGTAAATTTACGGCGTGGTTGGATGAGGAACTTATATCAAAAAAGTTACAATCAAAGCTCTTGGGCATCCTTTTACGATTTAAGGCATTAATAACACATAGACACTCATCCTTCACAGACGACGCACTGCCACCGAGGAGACCCTGGACCTGGCCGACGAAGACTCTACCCCATCAAGGGAACAGCAGCAGCAGCAGCAGCGTCGCCCGGACCAGAACCAGCGGGAAACGGATAGGGAGCGGGAGCGGATCAGGGATCAAAGGAGTCGGGAGCGTGAGCTGAGCCGTGGCCGTGACGTTTCCGCCTTGAATACGCCGGTGCGCAGCCGCAGTCGCCAGCAGCTGTGAGTAAAAACCATCGTCCATTCGAGGCGCCGCATCTCAAACTCATAACATCATTGCCTTAGGCGCCACGACCCCGAGGATGACAATTGGGGCTCGTCCAGTGGACCCAGTAGGGCCAACTCTCGTGAGAGGGAGCGTGAGACCAGTCAGACTAGAAAGATACTGAATATTTGGCAGTCGCGCAATAAGATCAAGCCGCCGCTGTAAGTTAGAGGTCCTTAGAGATCCTTAGCTCCCTCGATAACTTTATCCTCCTCTCCGAACAGTCGCCGGCAGGGCACTGAGGAGTTCGACTTTGACGATCATCCCGAGGACAGTGGGTGGCGCAGCCAGAATCAGTCCCAGAACCAGAGCCAGAATCAGAGCCACAGCCATACTCATAACCAGTCCAGTGTTAGTCCAGAACAACGGCCCGCAGATTCGCGCAGCCATCGCCCCAATCTCCGTACTAAGCCCAAGTTGTAAGTGACCCGACCCTGAGCGCCTCCGCCCGCCCCCTGTTGAGGTCCGCAGCACCCCACTCACTCTGTCTGCCCCCCCTAAAATCTCTGCATGCCAGACGTAGTACTCGTACCAACGCGGATAGAGCTAGCAGTGAAATGGTCCGGCGCCCCGTAACCCCCGTGCTCAGCGTCAATCCGGACATTCCGGCCGCCATTCCGATGCCCCGCACGCCGATGCGTTTGAAGAGCAAGGTATCGCTGACCGCCCGAGCCGTGCAGGACATTGTCAACAAGCGGAATCAGCGCCTGTGAGTGTCCAGGACCCCCGAAAAGAATCCCCCGCCCCCTAGGCCAGTTAGAAGAGCACCCACCACCAGCACGCACTACAACTCACCCCGTCCATTAGCCTAAAGCTCCTTTGGGCTTTGGTTGAAGATGCATTAACCTTGTGTATCCAACAGCCAACGCACTGGCACTGATGAATTCGACCTGGACGAGAGCGATGCCTATGGTGCTGGAGCTCACATGGATGCGGACGTTGCGGCGTAAGTAGGGGAAAATGGGAGAAGTGTTGCAGAAATCTCAAAGTGATCTCTTGGAAACAAAGCCATCTAAAAGGTACTCAGAATAAAATCGAAACAACAGGCTGTTTTAGAAACTTACAAATATGTCTTTTCTTACTTATCTACAAAATAGAAACCATTTAGAAACCATTGAGTAACTCTGTGGCATAAAATATCTATAAAGTATTGATATTTCAGAAGAAATTCGATTTATAAGTCGATTTGTTAATGTTGCAATATAAATTAACACTCCTATTGTGCCGAAGAAGAGCCTAAACTTAGTTTAAACTATTATTTTAGGAAATGATTATAAAAAAGCGTAGTATTACATATTCCTATGAATGAAATGTTATCTTAACCATGACGAAATCAATTACTCAGCAAAGATCTCAATACCGAAACAGACGCTACAGACTTCAGACTTGAAGCACACCCATTGATTTTTCAAGGGGTTCAGCGAACCAATCACTGGAGATTTCTGTGACACCCGGATAACCTGATAATTAGAGATAATGAGCTAATAGCAACTTCCCCCAATAACAACTATTTTCTATCTTTCTAGCGCCCGACGCACGCCGCCTAGGGGCGCTCCGCCGCCACCGCCACCGCCAGCGGCCGGCTTGAACAGGTTCTACCAACGTTATTAACCGTATTCAGTTGCCAAAATGAGTTTGTTTTTTGCCTTGCGTTTGATTTTGATTTTGGTTTTTTGATTGATTTAATCGAATCTTGAGCACATGCCCAGTGACAATGAGTACCAACCGAAAAAACACACACAAATTCTTATTGTGTTCACAGCGACAAAGTCTATATATTCTGAACTTACTTTCTCTCCCCGAAAACCGATCTCGCTCTCGCTCGATGTGGTTAGCGATCGCACGGTGCGCTGGAACGAGGACGAAACCGAGGACATTGAGTTCGAGGAGGCCGACGCACCGAAGGGTCCCATCTATCTGAGCCACTGAGCCATCGAACCCATCTCCAATCCCATCTCAAATATTGCAATTTGTTTTGTATTTCGCCCCTTATCGCTCCCTAGTTCGTAAGTGAAAAGTAGTTATAGTATCGAACCGATATGTTGTAGGCATTTACCAACCGTAATAAATCAATAATCTATAACGAATATATAACGAATTAATGGTCCATTTGCCGCTGAACGCTCCACTTTGTTCCTAACCATGACGAGAATTGGACTGTGGAGCCTCTTGTTGCTCTCTTGCATATCAGATGAGGCCCAATCGATCCAGATCTCCCCTATCCAAATGTTTTCGAGGATGATCAACGAAATAGTGGATAACAATGTCATCATATGTCCACCGGCCATCGATTTGGCCCTCAGTCAACTTTACGTAGCATCCGCAGGTGAAACTGAGGCCGAATTGCAGAAGGTCCTGAACTACACCGGAGCGGCAAAGGAAGGTATCTTTGATAAGCGCTTTCAGTCGATGACTAAGTGGGAAAATCCTCATATACGGATTGCAAGTCGACTGTATCTGAACAAGGGAATCAAAATCAAGCCGAAAGCAGCGTTTACCGAGTCCGAGACCATGGAATTCAGTGCCAAGGCGGCCGCAAAGATTAACCAATGGGTTATCTCCAAGACTGATCGTGGCCTCGGGGACCTCATTGATCCGGCGATTTTCGAGGAAACGAAGAAAATCTTTCTTGTTAACGCCGTCAGCTTTTCGGGCCTGTGGAAATACAAGTTCAAGCCAATTGCCAATACCAGCTTCTATATCCCAGATGAGAGTCGTTCGGCGACGGTTAAAATGATGCAAGTGGTGGCCACTTTGAAATACAATTATGAGCACAACATAGACTGCCACGTGGTGTTTATTCCATACGCCCATTCGGAGATATCCATGGTTCTGTTGATTCCCCGATCTTCGTATGGCATTGAAAAGATAGAGGAGAGTCTAAAGATCATAGATGTTCATCGAGCAGTTCTCAAGAATGTCCGGCTCTCCATGCCCGAGTTTAAGTTCCGGTATAGCGTCGATGTGGTCCAGGCCCTGATTGATCTGGGGGTCAGCAAGGATGTATTTGCCAAGGCAAATCTCTCCGGACTTCTCTCATCCAAAGAGGTATTCAGTATCGACAGCATACATCACTCGTCATTCATTAAAGTTGGCGAGGAAGGTTCGAAGACAGCCTTCGCCACAGGTTTGTTGTGAATCTTCAGCTATGGTCTGAATTACTTAAAGTCAGTTTGAAATCCATTTTTTTAGGCAACAACATGATATTCGGACGAACGCCGATTGGACCAAAATATGTGGACATAGTTGTCAACCGTCCATTCCTGTTTGCCATCACAGACAGCACGAGAATGTACTTCTTCGGTCGGTTCAGTCATCCTGAAATCTGAAAGCCTTGAAATAAATCCACACTTTGGGCAAACATTCGCTTAAATTGGCGCTTTATTTAGTTTTCAAATCGTTTGGATGGATAAATTGGTGTCTTTGCTGGCATCTCACGCTTACTTCTTCTTCAGGAAGGGGCTGATGATGGCCGGAGCAGCGTAGGTGGAAATGGGAGCGGTGTAGGCGGTCACCGGGGCGGTGTAAGCCGGAGCACTGTACACCGAAGCGGTGTAGGCGGGAGCAGCAGCGGCATAAGTAGAGTAAGCAGGAGCAGCAGCGGCATAAGTAGAGTAGGCAGGAGCAGCAGCGGCATACGTGGAGTAGGCAGGAGCGGCAGCGGCATAGGTGGTCACGGGAGCGGTGTAGGCCACTGGAGCAGCGGCGGCGTAGGTGGCGGCATACGGAGCAGCGGCATAGGTGGTCACCGGAGAGGCGATGAAGCCAGCCTGGGCGGCGGCAATGCAGAGAGCCAAGCAGATGAGGAACTACGGCGGATAGAGAACAGAATCCTTTTGGTAAGATCTTCAGGTGTTGGAGAACAGTTTGAGGCTTACCTTCATGTTGATTTGGTTGGTTTGGGTTTGTTGGTTTGTCAGCAACTGATGCTGTTGGCTAATTTTCTCGATCATTTTATAGGGCAAAATGTCGCCACATTCGCCAAAACGGGTTTCCGGCTTAGGCAGCCCCCAAAAACACCTTAGACACCTACAAGAAACCTAAATTAGAACACAATTGCGTTCGCAATGAGATTTCTGCTGGGTAACGTTCAATGAACGCGGATGCCAAGCCTCGCCGCCCCGCCGCCACGCCCGGCAACGGCGTGTCAAATGGATTACTCTTTCCCAGCATTCTCGAGCTCGAGCTGAAATGGACAGGGAATTGGAATTACGATTCTGATTACTGATTACGTTTGAAGAAACAATTCCGTGTGTGGGTGCAGACTCACCTCTCCGCTGGGATTTCCATTTCAGCTGCTCCGCCTTGGCTTTGGTCATTTGTTGATATTATTCTACAAATTGGCTCGCGTATTTGTCACAACTTAATGGATAGTTTGAGATTAAGTAGCTAATTGGTAGTGACTAGGAGTATTTATAAGGTATTTATCAAGTAGTCTGTGCGGTTTGCAGGAATGCTCTGCAGTTTGTGCTTTACAAGATCAGAAGTACAATAAAAGGTAGCTTAGTTTCGAATTGCTAATCTTAGCCTACAACTTTGGTTCAAGGCACTTGGAATTAGTGAAGAATAAAGGCACTACGCCTTACATTTTCTTCTTCACTTCCACTCCTCCACTTGGCGGCTTCTTGCGCCTCACATCGATCTCGTACAGCGCCAGTCCTAGTTGATGGACAAACGAGCTGAATTGCTTGTTCAGGTAGGTAAAGCTCAGCGCCGGCGGTTGCTCCACGGCGCAGGTTCCTCGGAGATCATCGTGCGCCCAGTGGGGAGCGTCCACGTCGCAGGGATGCCGGCCCATCAGGCGGGGAAACGCCTCCGTGGAGAGATGCGGATAGAAGACGTTCAGCAGCTCGAAGTTGAGGTAGCTGCTGGCATTTGAGTGAACCAAAGCCTCGTGGAGATCGCCGCTCAGCGAAGCGGGAATGGCTAAGTATAGTTTGTACCTCAGGCGACTTGGTCCGGACTGCTTCACCTCGCAGTTGCCACTGATGAGCTTTACCTTCTGCAGCAGAGAGTCCAGTGAAAGCCCACCGTACTCGTATAAATAGAAATCCCTCGGACGGCGATAGCGCTGATGGGTTTGCCTATTGAAGTGCAGCACCCGGGAGCTGGGAATGTTGAGCAGATGCAGAGGCAGGCTGTAGATGTGCGAGGTCATCAGGTGGACATGTGTGGCCGCCGGTTTGGTGGCCATCACATGAGATATGTCCACTGCCAGGGGATACACCCCAGCCTGATGGATGAAGCCGAAAAAGAGGGTGAGCGCCACATTGCTCACGTACCAGATCTTCAGGAGATACGGGCCGGAAGCCTTGCTCGAGAGCCATCTGTCGTAGAACCAACGCATCAGCGGATGATCCTTCTGGAAGGGATACTTGGCACTGAATCCGGTGACCAGCTTGGGAGCGTGCAACAGCAGCAGCGGAAACGTCACCGGCAGCAGGAAGCGCGGCTCCTGATGATTGATCAGCGAGAGAAAGAATAGCGGCACAAAGATGGCGCCCGACATCAGCGACACGATGCTCTGGAAGCGCGGCAGCACCTGGTACTCGGCGCGGAAGAAGCGCAACAGCAGCTGGGCAAAGGCACCCAACGCAGCCAGGGCCAGGACATTGAAGAGCATCGGCATGTTGACCATCAGATGAACGTAGCAAGGATGCACGCCATGGCTGGCCGTCTGCGCCGAGTCTAGGTTCGCCTTGATGAAGTTCCAGGGCGTGAAGACAAAGTTATCGATGTTCAGGTGCATCATGTGGAGCTCGCCCACGGTCAGGTGCTGGTAGTACAGCGAATCGCAGAAGATGAAGACTACGAGGGCGGGCAAAGCGCACAGGCAGAAGAGTACTATGCGCAGATTAAAGTCCCGGAAGGTCACGGTACGCGTACCCATGCCGCGCAGCAGCCAGAAGAAGACCATGGGCGCCCCGAAGAGCAAGAAGGTGGGACGATTGAACACTCCGGCCACACAGATCGTGGACATGGCCAGCAGGTGCTGCAGATTGTGCGGCGGCAGGGCGTTCTTCAGCTTCCAAATGCGCACGCGCTCGCTAATGGACTCCGCCTTGTCATACTTCTCCTCGAGGAACTCCTTCTTGTAGACCACCGTGTTTGTGCGCAGCATGCATTCGGCCACCAAACAGAGCAGCCACGAGCACATGGCCATCTCCAGGCTGTTGGAGAAGGTCCGCGTGCCGAAGACGAGCAGCACCCACGAGCTGCCTAGCGCCAGCAGACGGATCTCGAAGCGCAATCCGTACAGCCGGCAAATCCTGTACAGACACCAATCGTTGCTGTACGAGATGAGCGTGTAGACGAGCCGCGGGAAGACCACATACGCATACGATCCCAAAAGCTCTACATCCCACGCCCGCAGGTACATGGCTATGAACTCGTAGAAGCTCCAGGGCACACGGAGCAGGGCGAAGGGCAGCGTTATGCTTCGTACCGGCATCGAGTTGTTGAACTCCCAGGTGCGCGTGTGCTCCAGCCGAAAGTGGTCGCCTACAGGGGGAAATTCTATGAATTAAGCCATTCTTCAAGCCATTTCCAATCCCCATCCTCACCAGTCATCACCTCCACGCTCTGGAAGAACTCATCCGGATGCACATAGCCCAATTGGGGCACGAAAACCAGCAGCAGTCGCAACGCTGCAAAGCAGAAATAGGTGCTCAGGTGGCGGTCACCTGGTGACCGGATTTGCCACAGCTTGGTCAGACGCATTTCCTACTCTGCACCAGCTATGAACTACGGAAATTCCACTAGTTTTGGGGTTTTTGTGATAAGAAAACTAACGAAAATGCATTTGTTTTGGTTTTTGTTGTTGTTGTATGGTAACATCAAATTAACAAAATCAATTTGTGGATTTCTTCCTCCAAGAGAGCTGGTCACACATAAGTTGCAGCTGGTTACCCTCAAAATTGGTCTGAGCGGTCTGGCTAGAGGCTTTTCCGGGGGTTTGCGGTAGGTCTTCCCAGAGATTAGAGCTAATGCCTTTGTCACGGATGAGGGCGCACCCGTTCCGAGGGTTTTAAGTCGCTGCCAGAACCGTAGAACGCGATGAATCATGTAAAACTAACATTTTCCTCGAAAAGTATGGCAGCACCAAATGTCTTGAGACTATCTTTTCGTACTATCTGGCAACGCTAGACAGATTGTAACGTGCAGTTGATAGCAAACTGTGCTATTTTGGCGGCAAAGTTTGAGGTTCATTGGGAACTTGAAATTTAAATCAGAATTCTTGAACTTTGAAGTAAATAAAATACAAACAACGCTTGAATGTTCTTTTTTGCTTACTTAATACTGCTGTTGAAATAAAATACACTAACTTATATATATTAATTTAAATGTGTTTTATTAAAATAATAGCTTGTTTGTTGTATGAAACTGATTGCTGGCTTGGATTCCTCTCTAACTTTAATAGATTTAAGGTGTGACTATAATTCTGACCTTCATTCATATGGTTGAATCAATTAATATCCCATTAATTTGCATTATTAATACGTTTTCTCTTTTTCCCTCGTTTTGAAACCTCCACCACCACCTGATCCCCAGATCAATTGCAATCCATTCAGCTTGTCGCGCCTTCCGTTTGCGTATTTTGCTTTCCATCCGATGACGTAGTTTGCGGCTTGGCTAGGAAATTCGATATCGGATTACAGTTACATAAGCCCCCCCGATTCTGTGACCAAATAGTTCGTAAACGCACAGCTATGATCCGCCGATGAATAATAATCGCACAGCCTCTGTGGCCCAATAACCATTGACAGACAGAGTAGCGTCTAAGAGCAGACAGGAAAAGTAAACAAAAGTAATAATAATACTAAGTTGAAGCCATGAGTCACAGTTCTAGAGTTTTGACTAACAAACTGGGGCGAGTGCGAGCGAGATAGATAAAAGGTTACATCTTTAATGTCTGATAACTTCCATGTTGATCATCCAAATGAACTTAATTTATCAGCTGACGTCCTCATTTTGTTTACTACTATATCTATACCCTCATTTCCATTCAATATATATTCCGGTGTACTCGTTATGGTGATATAGGGATCGGTACCGCCTACCCCAACCACAGAAAACGTGTGCAGCCCATGACGAAGGCAGCCAGTCGACTCCATACGAGTCGAACGCCTCCGCGAAGTCCCCCGATCCGGAATGAGCGATTCGCAACTTGCAATTACGCTGAATTACCCACTTGACAGTCCCCGTTGAGTGTGCGCGGAACGCTATCGTTAGCTCTGGGCTCGCAATAATTAGCAAAAATAACTAAATAAATAAACAAAGAAAAAATCAAATTAAATTCCAACGTTTTACTTGGGAAAAAACTCTAATCTATCTTTCTCAAATCAAGTGATTTTAAAGACAGACGGCAGAAGCTCTTCAAAGTGTAAACAACTGGAAACGAGTCTGTTGAAACTGATTTAAACCGAAAATTAACTATCTTTCTAGTTATTTGTGATTGTCAGTCATTATTCTAGGGAACTATAAATCATTGTGAACTACACTAATAAGCAAGTGCAATAATTTAAAGTGAAGAGAAATGTTTTACAATGTTTAAGTCATGAAAATAAAACGCCAGTTTTATTTTAAAATATTTGATGTGCTGTAACCAAGTGAATATTATCAAAATCAGTAACTTACATGCAATAATGCTTGTAACATGCAGTTTTCCGCATTTCCTCTATGCCAACTCGAAACTGAATTAGTGAAATGAAAGTTTTCCTCTTGTCAATCGGCTCTGGACAGTTTAGTAATGTGGCAAGCATTTAACAAGGCTTCTAGGCAAACTTAATGGGCCACGCCCCCTAGCTCCAGCGCCAGACCCCACCCCCAAACGCCCATTAAACAACTTCGATGAGCAACAGTTGGCTGCAATTTAAGTTACACTTTGCCACCTGTCAGACCCAGTTCCGCTGCCAACCCCCAATATAGATAGCCGAAGCTGGCTGGCCTCGTCGTCCTGCCGACGAGCTCCTGGCGCCCGCCTGCGCAGCGAGCGTATAAAAGGCGGACTCCAGCAGGAGGATTCATCAGTTGGCCCAGCGGAGCGGCGCGCGTCTCTCAGATCGGACGCCTGAAGGAAGCAACAGACCAAAGGAATTTTCAAGATATTTAAAGTGCAGTGCCATGGACAAGTAATTAATAAAAGTGTTATCGGTTATTTGTGGCAACGGAAACTGTTGCATTTCGCAGTGGAAATTTTCTCAACTTTGTTAACAGTTCAATTTAAGAAAGTAAGTGCATAAATTAATTAATTAGATGTACAATTCAAGTTTTCCTTAACCTTTATTCCTTGATGTTAAAAAAGTCTCCAAAAAGTGTTTTTTATATTATAAATAAGAATTTAAGCAGATAATTCCGAAGTAAAGGAGTTTGTAATATTATTTAACTGAAAAAAATTGAAATTGAAGTGATAAAAGTTCGAATATTTTTACGAATATCCATTTTTTATATTTATTGCGTCAGTATTGAAATAATTTAGGGTTTTAAACCCTAAACAAAGGTGTCTAAAAAAATGCAATAACCATTTTTTGGCCTAATTTCGGACTCACTTTTCATATTAATGATTACTTTAACAACTTTGGAGACAATCTGTACCTTCTAAAAAGCATATTCCTTTAATTTTACTTACTTTTAAGACAGTTTTTAACCCACAAAATTTATCTTTTATAATGTTTAAGAAGGACTTGCTGTTCTTCCCAAAAATATTAACCAACATATTTATTTTTCCAAAGATTTGATATTTATTTTTCGCATATACAAATTAAACCTAGTTCTCCAAATAACCAAATAATTGCACTTAAAAGCGTATTTATATTTTAATTTCCATATCTGTTGTGGAGCATCTGGCAAAGATAACCTAGGCCTCCATATCTCTTAAGTGCCTTTTGATTGTTTTGCATTTTTTCTTGGTACCTTGGTCTCCGTATTCTTAGGCTTTGTCTTATCAAAAAGATTTAAATTTCGGAATTCCAACTGTTGCCGTCGGCACAAGTGTTTTACTTTCTTTCTTGGCTTTATCATTGCTGTGGCTTCGCGTGTGGGCCACAATTAAATGGTAATTAAAAAGCCAAACGGATGGTGATGGGAAAACCCCGTTGCTATCCCGGCGGAGACTGTGTACGCTTCGTTACTCATACGCCGGAGTGCTCCACAGAAGGTGTGTCATTTAAGATTTATTGGCAAATAACACAAAGGTTTAAAGCGGTTGGAGAAGAACAATAGTCAGGGAAATGCATAAGCCCCGACATTGACACTGAAAGTGCATTTTTGGGGGACAGCCATTAAACGACACCGCGGGTGCTCGGAAACAGAAATACATGCGGCCTGCGGTCAGGGGCATTTACGATTATTGGTTTTTACCATTTTGAATCTGTTGCGAAACTGCATGCAAAAATATCTGTGTTAATTTCAATGTCTCGCTCGTGGTCATCGATAAATAACCATCATTAGCCAAGCCCCATTTAATACGGTTTCCCCCGTTTTTTCAAACTCGCTTTCAGTTCCAGCATGTGAAGAGTGCCGTGGGGAAAATGCAATTTCCACGACCACACACGCGCTAAAAGGGGCAACGGTACACGCGGGAAAAGTGGAAGAAGAACCGAATTGTGGACGAGCGGAGAAGCGAGCGAAACAGTATAGAAGGTCGCCAACGGACAACGGAGAGTCGCCGCAGTGTTACCTTCCTCGAACACGGACCGAGTGCAGAGTTCGGCTGGCTACGCTCGTACCGCGATCGGCGTACACTGCCACGCCCCCCGGCACAACGCCACCGCCCACGCCCACGCCCCTGGCACGCCTCCTCCGCTGCAGCGGCGGCAGCGGCAGCAGCAGCAGCAGCAGCAGCATGGATCGCTCCGGAAGCGCGAACAACGGCTCCGAGTTTGTCGGTGGCGGCGTTGCGGTCGGTGCCGCTACTAAAGCGGGCCGAGCCAACACCGCTCCCTGGAGCAATGACAAGGAGTCGCCGAACAATGAGGACGACTCCAACGAGGATGACGGCGATAATGCGTCGCCAGCCAAAGTAACCGATCCGCTGGCGCCACGATTGGCCAACAACGAGGTAAGTTCTAAAGTGAATTAAAAAAAAAAAAAAAAAATAGATTCCCTTCGAGGATATGCTTTATGATTTCCTTAAGTAAATTGAAGGCACTCTAAAAGTTACGAAAATAAATTAAATTACATCACCTTGGCAGATTTTATTATAATGAATTGAGAAGCTCAGTAAGTGATAGGAAAAATGCAGAGATGCCGGCAACATGTGCTTTTCAGCTAAAGGTAACAGCTTCATTTAATCAAAGGAAAAACAAAAAATAATACACCAATAAGGAGTCGAAGCCAAATATAGTTCAAGTGGGTGAACGATGATAATTGATACATGATACGTACAAATCAGGCACACATAAAATCAATAAAAAATTATTATTTAGACTAAAACAGTCTGCAAATGATCAAGAGGCAAAGTATTAATTGCAAATCAAGTTGAAAATAAAATTAAAATAAAATAAAGAAGGAGAGAGGAGAGAACTGTTCACTTGAAAGGCCAGGACTTGACTGAAAATATCTGCGTGCCTTAGAGCTGTCATTGGAGTTAGAAGTGGCATTTGATAATCGATTCGGATTATATCGATTCTTATATCGATTAAGGCTTATGGGCAACATTGGAGTGATATCGATAAACAGTTTTTCAAGCTCTTTTTCTGTCTCAAGTGGCAATATTTCGATGATTCTTTCTAATATGATTTTTTCACACACAATTTAGGATGTTTCCTTTTACTATTTAATAATATTTCCGTACGGAATTTTCCTCTCTAATTACAGCGCATTTTGGTAGTATCTGTGACGGAGCGAACTCGTGAGACTTGGGGCCAAAAGGCTGAATTCCTGCTGGCCGTAATTGGCTTTGCCGTTGACCTGGGCAATGTGTGGCGATTTCCGTACATTTGCTACCAGAATGGCGGCGGCGCCTTCCTGGTACCCTACTGTCTTTTCCTCATCTTTGGCGGCCTGCCCCTTTTCTATATGGAACTGGCCCTGGGTCAGTTTCATCGTTGTGGCTGCCTCAGCATCTGGAAGCGCATCTGTCCAGCCCTCAAAGGTGAGTGGCAAGCCCTAACGTAACCCATATTCAACATACCCTATGCGGGCAATAAAGAATTCCCTTCACATGATAAAAAATATATAAAAAATCATGTACAAATAAATATGAAGACGCCGGAGGCTTTCAAATAGCATAAAAGATTAAATGGCAATTTAAATGAATTACAAATATTGAGTTTTAGTCGCAGATTATTATATATAAAAAAAGAGAGGAAAAAACGCGTGATTGCATATTGGAATCCATAAAGCCGTTCAATATTTGCGCAGAACGGAGACCTTTTGCCGGAGGGGCTAGCATTTTGTAATGAGAAATTAAGTGTACGCAGCGGGAACAGAGTGTATGTGTGTGTGTGTGTTGTTGATGCCTGATATTTCACGCTCGGCCGAGCATTATTGTCTCAGCCAGATTCTGTGGCCGCCCGCACTTGTGCTGGCCCGAAGGACAAAAGACCAAAGTTAGCTCCTGCATTGTTTCCTTTTTCGGCGAGAGGAGACATGGATATGTGTGGCTTTAAAAACAGCAACACGGGCTTGGCACACAATTGTGTGTGCCAGCGACATTATCAGTCAGTCGAATGGATAAGAGTCGCCAGTTTTTGTTGCAACAATTAACAGCGCATTCAAGTGGAACGCACAAGGCCCAAATCAGGACAAACATCCGGGCCGGGGGCGGGAACGGAGACGGGACTGGGGCCCCAGCTTCAGGCCTAATTAAATTGTCCTCAAATTGATTTACAAGCAGCCATGAAAAGACACAGCCAGCCACCGAAGGGGAAGTCCTATTCAAAGTTTGCATATCGAGTTGATAAATTCATTAAGTGACAAACAAAATGTATTATGGCCTGGATCTGTGAGAGTCACTCCGCTTTAAGCTTGCTCGAAAAACTTTGCCAAGTCACTGGTCTAGGCCAAGTCCCACCCTCTTATTGAAAAGTCGAAGAGCAAACACCACTTTGTGGCAGTCATCATTTGCTCAACAAGTGTTTGCTTTGGCGAACCTTTTGCCAAGCGACTCTGAATGAGAAAAGCAGCCCGGAAAGCAGTTGGGAAAAGCAAGTGGAAACTTAAAAGGAGGGAAATCACGTGACGTGTCTTATTGGCCTCATAAGTAAACTGGTAGCAGGAGCAGCCTTAGGACCGTTTGTTCAACGGCTGAAACCTGCGAATTGTCACGCGGGAATATTCCAATTTTCTTTCTAATGCGACCGGGCTTTCAATCAGAAATATTGGCATTCCCAGGCTGAAACGAGCTGGCTTTTAAGTGCTACCTGTTGATTTGCATGCTTTGTGGCCTTGTTAGCTGGCACAATCAGCGTAATTAATGTGGAAAATAGGGATTCTTTGAGTTCTTTCGTGAATCATAAATGGCAAGACACGAGCTAGTACTTTAAATATTAAATATACATTTATTAAATTAATCCTCGCAGGTGTGGGCTATGCCATCTGCCTGATCGACATTTATATGGGCATGTACTATAACACGATTATCGGCTGGGCGGTGTACTATCTCTTCGCGTCGTTCACCTCCAAGCTGCCCTGGACATCCTGCGATAATCCTTGGAACACGAACAACTGTCTGCCGGTGACCAGCGAGAATTTTACAGAGTTTTCCACCTCACCGGCCAAAGAGTTCTTCGAGTGGGTTACACTTATAAACCCTTTAAAACAAATGCCTCAGGTATTACATTTACAGGCGACGAGTACTGGAGAGCTACAAGGGCAACGGTCTGGACTTTATGGGTCCTGTGAAGCCCACGCTGGCCCTCTGTGTCTTTGGCGTCTTTGTCTTGGTCTACTTCTCCCTGTGGAAGGGGGTACGGAGTGCTGGTAAAGTGGTTTGGGTGACCGCCCTGGCACCCTACGTGGTGCTGATCATCCTCCTGGTGCGCGGAGTCTCTCTGCCCGGCGCGGATGAGGGCATCAAGTACTATTTGACGCCGGAATGGCACAAGCTAAAGAATTCCAAGGTGTGGATAGACGCCGCCTCGCAGATATTCTTCTCCCTGGGTCCTGGCTTCGGGACACTGCTGGCTTTGTCCAGCTATAATAAGTTTAATAACAATTGCTACAGGGATGCGCTTATAACGAGCAGTATCAACTGCTTGACCAGTTTTTTGGCCGGATTCGTCATCTTCTCCGTCCTGGGGTGAGTGTAACGAATTCAATTTAAATATAAGAAACTATGATAATAAACATTGTGTGAATAAATTTCGATAAAAATGCCTCCTTTATTTATTTATATTTAATGCCGACAGGTACATGGCTTACGTGCAAAAGACCTCCATTGACAAAGTGGGCTTAGAGGGCCCCGGACTGGTGTTCATTGTCTATCCGGAGGCCATAGCCACAATGAGCGGCTCAGTGTTTTGGAGCATCATCTTCTTCCTGATGCTGATCACCCTGGGCCTGGACAGCACCTTTGGCGGCCTGGAGGCGATGATAACTGCGCTGTGCGATGAGTATCCGCGTGTGATTGGGCGGCGCAGGGAGCTGTTCGTCCTGCTGCTGCTGGCCTTCATCTTCCTGTGCGCTCTGCCAACGATGACCTATGTGAGTACTCCCTGGACTGTGATTCGGTTAATTAACTCCTAAGCACCCCTAATACATATGCATGCGTATGTCCAACTGGCCCATTTAACGCACCATCTAGCAGAGATAGTAGTACCGTCTCGCACCCCCTGCTTAGATATGCCAGCTCCAGAGTCGATGGATTGCCGTGTTAAGTGCTTTTTATCGTTCGCCAGTTAATCTCACACACTGGCTCTGGCACCCTTCCTCTCCTGCATTTTTATCACCTGTCAAGAGCAGTGGGCTTGTTTGCCTTTCACCTGACCAAACATCCACCGACCGACGTGTTGCTGCGGCTACTGTTGCTGCTGCTGCTGCTGCGGCGTTCAAACACTTGGCTGGGCTGGCCTTTCTCCCGCCACTTTATCTGATTACATTTGAAATTGTAATTTGCTGCCTTCTTTATTTCTGCCTGTCCTGGTCAACTGGCCACTCGGAGTGACCAGTATCGGTCAAAGGATCAAGCTATTCAATAACTCAGCCGCCAGCCATTAATCAGCGCCAGCTTAAGTGACTGAAGTGACTTATTAAAGGACTAAAGAGGTTCGAATAAAAAAAAACCAGTAACCTACCAGTGAATAAAAAAATAGTCAAATAAAAATAACATCACAACCAGAATATGAAGAAGTCATATATATAGAAGGATAGATAGAAGACTCAACTACTCCAGGCACTTGACCCGTCTTCAATCGACATCGAGTCCCTTTTATAACTGCAAAATAGAAAAGCCAGAAAGATTTCCACAGAGATCCGTACAAAATGTATTATTGTACAGCTACAGTTTTGAGCAGTGTATGATGTCACTGCCACTTATTCTTTTGTATTAACAATTTCCAGTAAAAGGTTTAAGTTACAATAACGGGGAGCTTGTATGGCATCAAAATAAAAAGAGGCTTAATTAAAAAAAAACCAGTAACCGACCAGTGAATAAAAAAATAGTTCAAAAAATAATCAAATAAAAAATAACATTACAACCAGATTATGAAGAAGTCGTATATATAGAAGGATAGATAGAAGACTCAACTACTCCAGGCACTTGACCCGTCTTCAATCGACATCGAGTCCCTTTTATAACTCCAAAATAGAAAAGCCAGAAAGATTTCCACAGAGATCCGTACAAAATGTATTATTGTACAGCTACAGTTTTGAGCAGTGTATGATGTCACTGCCACTTATTCTTTTGTATTAACAATTTCCAGTAAAAGGTTTAAGTTACAATAACGGCCAGATTTTACGGTATAAAATAAAAAAAGGAAAAACAAAAAATAATACACTAAAAAAACTGCTGACCGACGCATATTTTGGGCAAATATAAATAAAATAGAAAGTTAAAACCAAAAAAAATTCGATTTGCCTGGAAAAGTTGTATGTAGAGCGAAGAATGACATATGCACAATGGAATCGTACAAGAAGAAGTCGTATATATAGAAGGATAGATAGAAGACTCAACTACTCCAGGCACTTGACCCGTCTTCAATCGACATCGAGTCCCTTTTATAACTGCAAAATAGATAAGCCAGAAAGATTTCCATAGAGATCCGTACAAAATGTATTATTGTACAGCTACAGTTTTGAGCAGTGTATGATGTCACTGCCACTTATTCTTTTGTATTAACAATTTCCAGTAAAAGGTTTAAGTTACAATAACGGCCAGATTTTACGGAATAAAATAAAAAAAGGAAAAACAAAAAATAATACACTAAAAAAACTGTTGACCGACGCATATTTTGGGCAAATATAAATAAAATAGAAAGTTAAAACCAAAAAAAAAATTCGATTTGCCTGGAAAAGTTGTATGTAGAGCGAAGAATGACATATGCAGAATGGAATCGTACAAGAAGAAGTCGTATATATAGAAGGATAGATAGAAGACTCAACTACTCCAGGCACTTGACCCGTCTTCAATCGACATCGAGTCCCTTTTATAACTGCAAAATAGATAAGCCAGAAAGATTTCCATAGAGATCCGTACAAAATGTATTATTGTACAGCTACAGTTTTGAGCAGTGTATGATGTCACTGCCACTTATTCTTTTGTATTAACAATTTCCAGTAAAAGGTTTAAGTTACAATAACGGCCAGATTTTACGGAATAAAATAAAAAAAGGAAAAACAAAAAATAATACACTAAAAAAACTGTTGACCGACGCATATTTTGGGCAAATATAAATAAAATGGAAAGTTAAAACCAAAAAAAATTCGATTTGCCTGGAAAAGTTGTATGTAGAGCGAAGAATGACATATGCACAATGGAATCGTACAAGCCATGCAAAAATAAATACAAAATTATATTAATTGCAAATCAAGTTTAAAATAAAATTAAAATAAAATAAAGAAGGAGAGAGGATAGAACTGTTCACTTGAAAGGTTAGGACTTGACTGAAGGTACCTGCCTGCCATAGACAAGGCATTGGAGTTAAAAGTGACATTTGACAATCGATTTTTATATCGATTTAGGATTATATGCAACATTGGTGTGATATCGATACACTTCGATGTATCGCCAGCTGTACTTCAGATTTCAAAGCCATATTTGAATTTTGATGATTTATTTACTGATTACATTTGAAATTATGCATTTAAGTGACTGAATGTATTTATAAAAGTTGTTTTTATGGAAGATATTAAGAAAAACAAAATGATAATTGGACAAACGGCATTTTATTGCCTTAAAGCCAGCTAATGAATTAAAATATGAGTTTGAAAATGCCGCCAAATGATATATTCCCCTCCTTTCAGGGTGGCGTGGTGCTGGTCAACTTCCTGAACGTGTATGGACCCGGCCTAGCCATTCTCTTTGTGGTCTTCGTCGAGGCCGCTGGAGTGTTTTGGTTCTACGGAGTGGATCGCTTCAGCTCCGATGTAGAGCAGATGCTGGGCTCCAAGCCCGGCCTATTCTGGCGGATCTGCTGGACGTACATCAGTCCCGTCTTCCTGCTGGTTAGTTATCAAAACCAGTTATCAAAAATAATGGAAATACATATACAAATCCTCCCCATTGACAGACCATCTTCATCTTCTCCATACTGGGCTACAAGGAAATGCTCGGCGAGGAGTATTACTATCCCGACTGGAGCTTCCAGGTGGGCTGGGCCGTCACATGCTCCTCGGTGCTATGCATTCCCATGTACATCATCTACAAGTTCTTCTTCGCCTCGAAGGGCAACTGCCGTCAGCGGCTGCAGGAGTCCTTCAAGCCGGACGACAGCTGCGGATCGGTGGTGCCTGGCCAGCAGGGAACCTCGGTGTGACATGACCACGCCCAGGTCCAACTTAACATCCGCACCAGCTGCACCAGCATCAAGATTTACAACCTCAACTGTAGCAGCAACAACAGCTTGTCACCAACAACCTCAGGGGCCGACGCTCTCCACACAAACAATCTCAACTGGAACTGCAACCACAGCTTCCCGCTGCCGGCGCCGCCGGAGGATCCGCCTCAGTATAGGAGTAGTAGCCGGAATCGGATAAGCAGCGATATAATTAGTGCTAGTCTTAGGCAGTCGCATAGCCATAGTTTAAGCCTCTGCTCGGTGCAGAGCAATCCCATGGCGACCACAAGGATGCCACTTGCTGCCGAGGACAATAACTGCTCGAACTGCTCGCTGAGACTCAGCAGCTGCCAGCCGCTCAAGTTTCCGCTGGCCAGCGAGTGGCTGGTCTAAGAGAGAGGAGCCGCCACAGCCCTTCTGTTGGGTGTCCTGCAAAGCAGCCATTTTGCAGGATTCCCCATGAATGGCACAGATCGAGAAACTCAACGTTTAATCTAGTTTGATTGCTTCGCAAGCCCACACACACATAGTGAACCTAAGTATTCTAGTTGTCCAGCCTCCCAAGGGCAGTAGCAGCCTTAGCCCGTAAGCGTTAACTAGAGCTCAGCTGTAAGTGAAGTGAAATTTGGTAAAATGCTTTCTAAGTAATAAATACGCTCTACGATAGAGAGATCGCCCTGTACAATGCATTACTCATACACAACATTTCCCGCACGCTGGCAAAGGCAGTCGTAAGACAGCCATTTTACACTGCTTTTCCGGCGTGCTCGTTAATTTCGTTTTAATTAAATATATAATTTCGGTTTTACGAAATAAGAAAAAAAGAATGAAGTTTTCTTAATAGGGAAATTTGTAAAACCAAAGACAATGTAAGCTTCAAGACAGGTAACGCCATACGATACAAAAAATAAAGAACTAAGGAGAGCTTTATACATTCTTCAGGGTTTCCTGTCTTAGTTCGAATTAATATTAAAAAGATATAAGAATTCCCAACTTAAGCTACCCAAATTTCTGTGAAAATAAACACTGTATTTAAATTATTTAATTTTTAATTACATAAACTTGCCGTTAGTTAGTTACGCGTAGCTGGCGAAATAATAAACAGGGAGCTTGATTTCATGGGTGGAGGATAGGGGAACTATGAACGATGAATGGGAGCAATGATTCATTAATCGGGGGCCATTGCGCACACCCACACCGAGTGTAGACGAGCTGTATAATTTGGGAGGCGGCTGGTCACAGTTCCTACGGATCGGAGCAGCTAGTCCTGCGGCGCTTGCTTCTTTCGCTTGCGACGAGGCTTGCGCTTCTTCTTCCGCTCCTATTTGCGGGAACCCTTGCCGCCCTCGTCCTTGCCTTTGTCGGCCTTCTCCTCCGCCTTCTTGCCATCCTTGGTCTCCTTGTTGTCCTTGTCCTTGCTCTCCTTGTTTTTCTCCTTGGCATCCTTACTGTCGCTCTTGCCCTCCTCGGCATCGCGATTCGCCAGCTTGTTGTTGATCAGATTGTGCAGGGCGATGATCGAACGCACCATGGAGGCCAGGTAGACGACCAGCATCTGGTCGTTGGTCTTCACGTACATGGTGCCGGTGAACTGGTCGTTGGTAATGTCCGGCAGAAGGTTGAATATGTCCTGCAGCTGGTACACAATCTGGTGATTGATGGGCATCTTGCCGTCGCCCACACGCTGCAGATACTGCTTGATGTCGCGCAGCTGGGCGTTTAGGCCCTTAAGGCCCATCAACTGGTTGGTGATCTTCTGCGAGAGGCTGCCCACCGTGGTGTCTTTGATGTCGCGGAGCAGATGCTCCACGCCCACTTCCTCGGCCTCCTCGGCACCGATCTCGCTGGGCACATGCTCGAAGGTCTTGCTGGTGGGCGAGCCATCGTCGTGAACCTCCTCGACGGATATGTAAGCCTCGGTGGGCAGACCCAGGTCCTTGGGCTTGGCGTCGATGATCACCAGCACAGAGTTGGGGCAGTAGCGGCGGATGAGCTCGTTGATGGCAATGTCATTCTGGTGGAGCTTGGGTCCCGTGTGGTACCAGCCCACGACGCGCTCCCTGGCGTTCACCTTCTTAAACATGCCATACATGTTTTCCAGGTAATCGTGGTCCAGGAACCACACCGACTTGTCCTTGTCGTCCTCATCAAACGGCACTGCAAGAGGGAGCAGCCTCTAGTCTTTTTTTCTGTTGCAACTTGAATATCTACTAACCTGCAAAGCTGTTGGAAACGTCCAGGACGCCCTTGGAGCGCCAGCATCCCAGAAGAACGCCCACGACACGCTTCTGGTTGCCAATCTTGCCCATGCGATTGAAGTGATCGACCACGGACAGCAGAACCAGCGGATGCACAATAACTTTGTTTACGCTCACTTCCAGCGACGGCATGTTTGTTGTTTTTCTCGGATTTCGGTTGGGGTACTCCTATAATATGTGCACCGCTTGCTAGGTGCCAGGCTGCTTTGTGATTTCGGGTGAGTTTCCTGCCTGGCGATTATATATTTCGCGAAAATCTTAGAGTTTTGCGGCAAAAATTGAGAGCAAAATGACAAGCAGAAACGTTTCTTCCAGTGTGACCGCAGTGCGCCTGTTACAGTGAGGCAGAAAACTTTGAAAATATATACCGAATACGTCAGTAATTGTTAAGGACCCGTTTCCACTAGTATTGTGTTTAAATTCGTGTCTCGAAATTAGTGGAAGAGCTTACTGTACCCTATAAAACAATTTAGCAAGTACATCTAAGTTTATTTTAATAAAGAGATGTAAAAAAATCTCTAACGCAAACTTATTGAAAACAGCGGAGATGAATATAGAATGTTCTTGATGCCCAAGCACGTGCTTGTTATGGTAAAGTGTTTGGGTGATTAAAAAAAATGTAATTTTCTAAATACTGCACTTTTACTGCAAATTTTCACATGTAATAATTAGTTCGAAAATGGAATTAAAAAAAAAACCGCATCAAACGAACAAAACTTTCATCCTTGTTTCGTGTCACAAACGTAGTCGCGCTACCACGAAGTCGTGGTATATTTTTAGCGCAGACCGTTGGTATATTTTTACGGTCGAGTTGCGGTCACACCGGTGCGCAAATCTCGAGTGGAAAATCATGAAAAAAACGCCGTGCAAACAGTTGAAAAGTGCAAAAATCAACAAACAATAAGGCTGTAATTGCTGCACCCTGGCCAATAACAAAAGTAAATAGCCGCCATCTGCGCAATTAATCACCTTTTCTGCCTGCGTGCGTGTTCGAGTGTGTGCTAGTGTGTGTTGTTTCTGTTTTTGCCCTTGGCGAAGGCAATCCATCATGCCGCTCTCCTCGCACACCAGGGCTGCCAGATGACCTAAACGCCATTTTTGAGCGCAATAGCGGCGAGTTGGCAGCACCGGGCGCGAGAGAAATTACAAATTGCTTAGCTGCGCGTTCGCCTGTTCGGGAAAATACGATTTTATCGCTGGCGAAAGGGTGCGGGCGGCAGGCAAAAAGGCCAAAACAACAACTGCTAACGTTTGCCACAGCACCTGATATCGGCGGACAACTGGTGAATGAGGTGCGGATGAGGTAATTCCCTGGCTGCGTGCGTCTACAGTTTCACGCCCATTCGCCGTCGCCGTCGCCGCCGCTCGTAATCATCAATGAGTCGCTCCGCCAGTGCTGCTGCGTCCACTTTAAACTCGGATTCGTGCGCGTGTTGTTTACAAATTCCGGGGCTGCATTGTGCGATTCAAGGCGCCGCCTGGCCGCTAAAATTATATGCTAACTGGCCCCTTCGAGGCTTCCAAGTTTCGCCGAGATTTCGGCCAAAAAAATAACTCAGTGTGTGGATAGTTGATAGGGAGAGAGAGGGGGGACTGTAAAAGCCCAGAGACCAGCTCACAAATACTTAGAGAAAGACGAGACACAAACACACGCGCGCACACATACACACATGCAGGCGGGCGGGCAGAGCTACGCTCTTTTGTCTACGTCTTTGACTTTTTCTCGTTTGTAATCATTTTCCTCCCATTCGTACGTGTTTTTTCTACAAATATTAGAGCTCGCGAGCTGCTAATTAAATTATAAAACATACAGAAGCGTTAAAGACTGCGAAGACGACGACAACGACGACGGCGGAATCCCAACCAAGCCCACAATCCCCGCTCGTTGGCCCATTTTCGCTGGAAGAGCGCACTAAACGCTAAACACTGAATGCGGAACGCTTTGAAAGGCGAGGAGGAGAGAGTGTCAAAAGCAACGGCTAATAGGTGAGTGTAGTTTAAACTGGGCTACGGAATAGTTTGCGTTACGTTACGCTTACGGGGCTTACTGTTTGCTGCTCCCCCGGAGACTTGAAACCCTGCCAACTCTACTTCTACCTGCTGGTGCGGCTGGTGCAAAAACCAATCAATAACCACTCGCCAATGTCCAATGTGTCGTCGCCCCGCAGCTTTCACCAAATCTAGTTTTCCTGGTTGGACTCTCGCCCAGGAGCTCAGCTATGTAGAAGCCAGACTGAGCCAAACAGCAAGCAGCAGGGGAAATCTACAGAAAGAGAGACCACACCGCACCACACCACCGCCGCCACCATGTCGTTCATCACCAACCTAAAGAAGGTCTTCCACCTCGGCGGGGGTGAGGCCAAGAAGAAGCGGCTGTTCAATAACATCAAAATGGACACCGATCCGGCGGAAGTCTGGGAAATGGTCGGCGAGCTGGGCGATGGTGCCTTCGGCAAGGTGTACAAGGCCCAGCATCGGGAACAGAAGCGCTTTGCCGCCGCCAAGATGTGCCAGCTGGAGGATGAGGAGAATCTCAGCGATCATATGGTCGAGATTGATATTCTCTCGGAGATCAAGCACCCCAATGTGGTGGAGCTGTACGAGGCCTTCTCCATCGATGATAAGCTGTGGGTAAGTATCCTTTGGTCTTGCTTCTTACCTCAGTAGCAGAGTAACCGCTTCTCGTGTGATTTCCTGCCCAGATGCTCATCGAGTACTGCGATGGCGGGGCCCTGGACAGCATTATGGTGGAGCTGGAGAAGCCACTGACTGAGCCGCAAATTGCCTATGTCTGCAAGCACATGACCGAGGGTCTCACCTTTTTGCATCGCAATAAGGTCATCCATCGCGATCTGAAGGCCGGCAACGTCCTGCTCACCATGGAGGGCGGCGTCAAGCTGGGTAAGTTAACTCTTTTAATCATAACCGAACTGTATTTCATAGAGGATTTCGTATTTAGCCGACTTTGGCGTCTCGGCCAAGAACAAGAACACGATGCAAAAGCACGACACCTTCATTGGCACTCCCTACTGGATGGCGCCGGAGTTGGTGCTCTGCGAAACGTTCCGGGATAATCCCTATGATCACAAAGTGGACGTCTGGTCACTGGGCATCACGCTCATCGAGCTGGCCCAGATGGAGCCGCCCAACAGCGAGATGTCGCCCATGCGCGTGCTCCTCAAGATCCAGAAGAGTGAGCCGCCCAAACTGGAGCAGCCCAGCAGGTGGAGCAAGGAGTTCAATGACTTCCTCAAGAAGTCTTTAGTCAAGGTTGGTAGCTAGCTCTTCTGCTCTTATTTGCCCAACTATATGGTTTGTTTTCTGCGTTAAACAGGATCCGCAGATGAGGCCCACAACGGATGTGCTGTTGCAGCACAGCTTTATAAGCAGGGATATGGATGCCAAGCCCATCAAGGACCTGCTGCTCGAGTACAAGGCCGAGGTCGTGGAGGAGGTGGTGGACGATGAGGCCGAGGTGAGTGTGCGCTTCCCTAGTGATCTTAGCAATCTCTGTGCCCTGCACTGCACCCTGGTAGTCCAAGTGCTAGCTGTGACGATAATCTCAACGTTCTCTCACCACTCCAACTGCTCTCTCTTCTCTCTTACACGCTGCCGCCTCCCAAACAAAAAAAAAAAACGTACTCCGTGCAATATAATTTATTCTTAATTTATCTTGGTTTATTTTGTGCCTTGCGTTCTTTTTTGTTCTTTTCTGTTCTGCCAAAATGTCGCCATGTTTGTGCTTATCTTTTGTTACTTGGAAATATAATTGATATAGAAGCTTAAGCGCCAAGTGAAGCGGCGTTCGCTCTATCAGAGGGTTGGTAAGTCGTTCTACAGCAACCCGTCTCCGTCCGTTCCACAGCCTACCCCCATCCGGCACTGCATCCCCGGCACTGGGCACTCACTCCGATAGCGCAAGCCCCAACCCAATTAGTTTACTTATTTTTATCAGCATTGCCAAATGCTGCTTATCACGACGAAGGCATTCTTCTTAGTCTATATATATAGTATGTGTTGTATATGTGTAAAGCCTTGCTATCAGTTTCTTGTGGTAATTATAGCCAGCACACACTTTCGCGCCTACACAGGGTTTCGAGTTACTAATCAGGCTGACAACTGTGTATCTCTGGCACTGTCTATGCCCATTAGATCAAGACCCAGATATAGTTTGTGGGGGCTATAACATTTGGAATAAGCACACTTCGGGTTGGTTTGAAGCACTAAGCAAAGTTAGTGGGGCTTTAAGCCAAACACATTCAAAGCTTAACTATCTGTACGCTGCTGCTGAAGTAGTTAAAGACCAGTAGCCTCTGCTAGTTGAACCAGCTGTATTAGGAAGCACTTGAAATTATTATTATTACTAATGGCGATTTCCTCGCTTCTCCATCCACACAGGAACCCCGCAACTCGGCGCTCCAGCTCGACCTGGACGATGACTCTGCTTCGCTGCAGAGCCAAGACATTGACAAACGTAAGTTTACTGCTAAACTAGATAAGACTAGAGCTTAGCTCTTGTTGCATGATGCCCAGAAGTAGTAAGTCGATATAGTAACCCCATATTTTCTGTTTAGTTCCAGGTACACCTACATCCATTTTGCGGGATGCCAAAGAGCAGTCCCAACCAAGTAGCAGTTTACCAAGCGCAGCAGCAGCAGCAGCGCCAACTGCAGCAGCAACCACAACAACTAAAGCCACCACTCCGGACAGACCAAACCATACAAAGGATGACAATGCTGAAGCGGCAGTCCAGCAGCCACCGCCGCCGCCTTCGCATACCAAAGTGCCTGCTCCAGCGCCGCCGTCGCCCCAACAAGCAACTCCTCCAACAACTCCTCCGGCAGCAGCGGCTGCTGCGCTGCAAAAGATACCCGAGGATGTGGCAGCTGTTACGGAGTCCGACAGGAAGGTAAAGAAACGTTTTACTAGGCATACAAATATATACTAAATATGTATTTCTCCCCCTCCAGCACTTTGTCAAAAAGGAAAAGGGCAAGGCGCCGCCACCACCGTCTCCCTTGGGCCTTACAAACTCCAAGCCACCGGCTGAGAAGTTGGCCACACCCGAACCCCCCGTCACCACAGCCATTGAGGTGGCCATTGGCCCAGAGACGGCGTCGGAGCAGAAACCCCAGCCGCCCTCGCCCACCGCCTCCTCCATAGTGTCCGTGGCCTCGTCCAGCTCCTCGGGCAGCATCTCCAACGCTGTCCTCAGCTCGAGTACGTCCCTAATAACCATCAACAGCGATGCGCCCACACCGCAGCATCAGCAGCATCATCTGCAGCCCCAGCATGTGGTCTTGCCGAATAGTTTGGAATCGGTGAGTCAGATAACAGTGGTGACCAGCACTCATCCGCCGGTGATTATCGACAACTCGGTGGTACCGCCGCCGCCGGTGCAGAGCGAGGTTATCATCGTGTCCAACGATCTGAACAAGAGCACGCACTTGCACGAATCATCGACGGACGATGACTTCCCCTCGCTGGACGACAGTCTGGGCGATGCCAGCACGCCGCCCCACAAGCAATCCTCCATGATATTGGCAGTCAATGAGCCAGCGGGTGTGGTTCCCATCCCACCACCTCAGCCGCAAGCAGCTTCCTCTACGGTCCATGCCCGCAAGCTGGACGAGAGTGAGGTGCTGATCGTTAGCCCCTCGTATGCGGATGATGACTCCGCCTATAACACCGCTTCGGGAAGTCATAGCCATGATCACAGCGACCATCTGATGGACACCAGCCATGTGTCCGTGGTGACTGTGGGCGATGAGGAGATCAAGGTGAAGGATAGTAGCAATGAGCTGGGAAAACGGCAGCCCAACGGACTGCCCGAGGATGTGAACATCATTGTGAACCGATTCAAGCAGGAGAAGCGATCGCCGGACAGCTCGCTGAGCGAGAATGGCTCGGTACGCGGACGCCGGGGCATTGAGGTGCAGGTGAGCGGCAGCGGTGGCTCGGACGTGGACAGCATTGGCACCAACACTAGTCAGGACAGCAGGCACGAGGTGGATCACAACAACAAGCAGCAGTTGCAACAGCAGCAACAGCAACAGCAATTGCAGCCACCCGCCGCCGTGCTGATGCCTCCCCCGCCGCCATCGGTGACGAATAACCACAATCACATGACCATCGACGAGGAGGAGGAGGTTGTGATCCGGCCCAAGGCGAGGGTACCGCCCGTGGTGAAGTCTGTGAACGCCCAGGGCCTGACCAAGGAGGAGATTGAGCTACGGAATCTGCGCAAGAAGACGCGCAAGCGGACGCGCAAGTTCGAGATCGATGGCGTCCAGATGACCACAACCACGAGTCGGGTAATCTACGGCGATGAGGAGAATGGACGGATCTACGACGACCACGACTTCCGCAAGCAGGAGCTGCGCGAACTGAAGATGCTGCAGAAGCAGGAGAAGAAACAGCAAACGGAACTCCACATGAAAGAGCAGCAGGCCAAGGAGCAGCAGGACCGACGCTTCGAGCAGGAGCGTACCTCCCTAGAGAAGACCTATGAGGCGGACATGGACATGCTGGCGCGCCAGCATAAGCAGCTGGTGGAGAAGACCGAGCAGACGCAGGAGAACGAGCTACGCTCTTCGTCCAAGCGCATCCGCTCCGAGCAGGAGCAGGAGCTGAAGATATTCCGCGAGAACCTCAAGCAGGAAATCAGGCTACTCAAGCAGGAGGTTGACCTCTTCCCCAAGGACAAGCGCAAGGATGAGTTCAAGCAGCGACGCTCGGCCATGGAGCTGGACCATGAGGAGAAGGAGCGCGCCTTTCTCGACTCCCTGAAGGAGCGGCATGAACTCCTACTCAGGAGACTCAGCGAGAAGCATCGCGACCATCTGGCCACCATCAATCGAAACTTCCTGCAGCAGAAGCAGAATGCCATGCGGACGCGCGAGGCTCTGCTCTGGGAGCTGGAGGAGAAGCAGCTGCACGAACGCCACCAGCTGTCCAAGCGGCATGTGAAGGAGCTCTGCTTCATGCAGCGCCATCAGATGATCATACGCCACGAGAAGGAGCTGGACCAGGTCAAGCGCATGCTGCAGCGCAAGGAGGAGGATCTGGTGAAGAAGCAGACGCTGGAGAAGCGGGCGTTGCCCAAGCGTATACGAGCGGAGCGCAAGGCACGTGACCTCATGTTCCGTGAATCGCTAAGGATTTCCACCAACTTGGATCCGGAGATAGAACGCGATCGCTTGAAGAAGGTAAGAAGGCTACAGAAGAATCTAAAATCAAGACTAAATCCACTTGAAATTTCAGTTCCAAGAGCAGGAGAAGAAGCGCTACATGCAGGAGGAACGCCGCTTCGAGGTCAAGCATCAAAAGCAATTGGAGGAGCTGCGCGCCACACGCGAAAGCGCCATAAGGTGGGTAGCCTAAAGGCTATGCTTATGAACACTTCAAATTAAATAAATTAAAATTACAGAGAACTGGAGCAACTCCAGAACGAGAAGCGTAAAGCTCTGGTGGAGCACGAGCATGCCAAGCTGGCGGAGATCGATGAGCGACTGAAGGCCGAGCTGCGCGAGTGGCGCGAGCAGTTGGTGCCCCGCAAACAGGTGTGTATGCCGCTGCAGCAGCAGCAAACCCCCCTTTGACCGCCTTATTTTGTTGGTGTTTTGTGTTTTTTTTTTTTATTATCTTCTAAATGTACAAAGTAGATCAACTCTCGGTTGATATAAGTTGGTACTGATAATTATATTGTATATTGATTGGTATACGGTGAACTGTGGTGTCATGTGCTAGCCTCTCCCTCTAAAAAGAAAAACAAAACCCCTCCCGACCCGTTTCGTTCCGTCACGGCTGTTTGTGTGGCTTACAGATGAGCAAAAACCCCGAAAATTGACTGTTTAGGGGTTTTTCTTTTGTATTTGAATGGCTTACAAAATTATTTTTAATATTAAAATGAGTAACGAGTTTTTTTTATGGCGTTTACTCACCCTGTGAGTTGTCCGACGATCAATAGATGGACTGACTCATTAATTTGTTTGAAGTAAAGACAATGAATCATCGACCAGTCAAGTGTAATCTATTTTGAATTGCAAGGCATTACTGATACGAGAGGGCGACAAAGCTAAGACCTTTAAGGGAGTTACATCTAGTTAAAATGAAAAAAAAACAATGTACATCTTCTTTCGGATTATATTTTCTCGAACTTAAACTAAGCTTTATAATTTCCGATACAAAGGTTTATTTTATGATCAATTTAAGTTCAAAATAATGGCGATAAATAATATTTTATTTTTATAAGCCGCCATTAATAATTCCACCGATTAAGTTCTGGATCTGTGGCCACATGCATACATTAACACGATATATATTTGAAATCCCTCATTGCTTAGGATTCCAAACTAGATGTAACCCTCTAAAATATCAAGATGAGTAACAAACCTACATTTAAATTGCAATATGCAAGCAGTTTTTTTGTACTGGCTACGTTTGACGTTATTTATCTTAAGGCTTATATGGTCTTTGGTCCAAGACTGACGACCGATGAAGCCAAAGCTCATCTGTAAGCCGCGACAGCTTGACAGAACCAAGGCTGAAACTAAATCCAATTATTTTTTCAACTTTTTCTCTCTCTTTACACCCACGCAAATGCATTCACTTTGGTGGCCTACTGTACCTACTACTACCTACAAAACTAAACCGAAAAAACCGATAACCGATAACCGATAACTGATAAAAATGTAAACAAAATAAAAACCAAATGCTTACCGCTGTGCTTCCCAACTACTAACCAAAAAAAAAAACCAAAACAAAAAACCAATCAACGGACTTGGTCATGCATGTGTGTTAACCCCATGGTAACGAGTGTAGCGGCTGAACCAACTGATCACGACGGCCATCGATCAGCACGAGAGGCGCTTTGGCCTGGTGGCCAATCGACAGGAGTTCGAGGACCAGGAGGTGGAGCTGCCCGTGCGGCTGCGCGGCATCTACAACGAGCGCTCCACGCTGCCACGCAACACCTTCATCGATCCCCAGCACATGCCGCGCTCACGCTCCTCCCTTCTCATGATGGGTGGCGCCGGCAGCCGCTTATCCAACTTCCGGGGCTCCGCTCCAGACCTAAGTCGCAGTGTGCCCAGTACGCCCATTCTGCACAAGCAGCAGCGATCACAGATGATCAGCGACCTGGTGCTGGAGGAGGACGAGGAGCAGCTGCTCGCCGAGCAGATGAAGCGGGCCAGTGTGACCACGCTGCCGGCACAGAACCAGCTGCGGCTGATCACCCAACTGCCGGCCAACGAGCTGGTCAAGGTGGTGACCAGCACGCCGCCCCTGAACAGCGCCGAAGATGCCAGCGCCAAGCCAGCCATGAGCACTTTCCGGGGAAGCAGCACATCCCCCAAGACCCCTGATGATCTGGGTCTGGTTACCAATCGATTTAGTTGCCTGGATGCCAAGGCCGCTACAGAGGCGGCCAATGTGGAGCTGCGCATACGCGAAGGACCCGTGCTGACGGCGCACACCCAACGCCTGCTGCACTCCACATCGTTTGCGATCAAACGGCCCTCTGTGGCCAGCCGGAGTAGCGGTAGATCCTCGCTGAGCAGCGCCCAGTCGATGTACAACATAAATGAGCTGACCACTCGGTTTACCAGCGATGCGGACCTGATATTCGACTCGGGCCGCAAAGCAGCCGCCTTGCTGGATGAGGTGCAGCCGCAGCTAAGGTCTTCGGTCAAGCCAGGACACAGTCGCCTGAATGGAAGTTCGGTGTCGGCGGATTCAGCGACTTCGTCCACCGATGATTTCTACTACGATCTGAATGCGGCCAAGTACAGGCTGCCGAGGGTCAACCAGCGACAGCACAGCTGCGAAGAGGACTCGTCGGCCATCTAGGAGGGCTAAAGAAGGATCATAGCGATGATCACCACTTGCCACGTTCCAGCCTGCATGCAACTTGCAGCTACTAACCACTAACCCAAGCAAACAAAAGCCTATACTCACACCTACTGACACTGAATTAAGAACCCGCTTTCATTCCTCGCTTGGTGCTGGCTATCAACCCGTAGTGAACCCCTAACAACACTCTCCACACACACCTAACCGAATTTGTAAAGCTTTTTCTCACCCTTTTACTGCTCTGCATCGGAAATTGTCATATCTATCATTAGAGCTGGGAAAATATTGATGTTTAAGGCCGATAAATCGATAAATTCGATACTTTGCCAGCTCTACCTATCACACATTCTTCTTCTGTCTTGCCAAAGTTGATTATGTTTGTCCGTTGGAATCAAGCAAGTTTTACTATGGATTATGTACTTGTGTCTTGCCTAATTTTAATGTTAAAAGTATTCCCTTGACTTGGACCAAGCCTTCCGCCTCCAAATGCATTCCATTTTAGCAGTATTATCGAAGTACTTAGTAGCCCAATGATGAGAACCGAAGAGTAATAAAGAATAAATACATATAGTCGAGAACATTCCAATCTTAGCCACATGCCAAGCATTTGTCTAGCCATATCTAACTCTAAACATACTTAAATACGAACATAAATATATATATTATAATCATAAAGCAATTTTTATGATGCTTCACTGTACACAACACCCACTCTTACACATATTAAATAAACACAACAACAAACAACGCGCTGCAAATACAAAAACAAAACAAAAAACCAAACCAAATCTGTATCCAAAAAAAACTTTTCTTGCCGGCTCTCCTCCTACTCTTCCTCGTAATGTGTAAAGCAACTACAGCAGCGGCTGCAACAAGAGGTTAGTCCTTTGATCTATCCCCAGTGTGTTTTCCCCCACAAAGGGAAACGTGCTGTGTATTATAGTTACTCTCCTTAATGTCCCTACTAATGCATGCGCTATTCTCTATATCTCTAACTTGATATTGTCACTTTAAATGTTGTTGCTCCGTAAAGATGCCTAACCCAAAACCAAGATACTAATTTTAATCTTAACCCCAATTAGCGCCTGGAGGAGACCTTCGCCCAGCAGCTCGACGAAATGGAGACCCTTTACGGAGGCGCCTTGATAGTCTCCATGCCCTCGGACACGCTGCAGCGGGATCACTTTACTGGCTCGACGCGCAGCAGCCTCAGCTCGTATTCGGAGGGATGAGAGCTGGCAGGACATGAGGTGTCCCTCCAAGCTGTCGAAGAGGCAAACAAAGGAAACTGCAACGGCAGCAGCTACCGACAGCTTCTGCACAGAAAAATGAAACAAAACAATTGTCAGCCATCCATTAAGGCTTCCGTCGGCGAAAGAGCGCCTCCTTTGTCTATTATACATATACATATATATATATATAGATATATATAGAGATGTATGCGAGTCGCGTTGGGTCAAGCTTAAGTTTTTTTCGTGTCGTAAAAGCCTAATGCATAAGCTTAATTTTATTATCTTGCAGTGTGTATGTTAGCCTATTGTTCTATTATTATTATTATTATTATTATTATTATTATTACTTATATTATCATTGTACATGTCTATCGATCTGCGTTGAAATGTCATCATATCTACGATTATACATGTAGCCATGTATATAACTAGGTATCAAATGTGTTATATGTGCACGAGCAGAATTAAATCTACTTAATATTTATCTATGTTTAACACAACACAACAAACACACACCACACACTCCCGTAAAACAAATGGACACACATAGATACGTACACCAAACAAATAGTTTTTTTGTTGACCTTATCGCTATTGTAAATATATCTATAAATGTATCTTAGCTACACACACACACACACAGAGACAGACATTCACGGGAAAGTTTAGCAAAAGTTTATGTGGCAACAGGAGAGGAGATATATGTGAGATGTTTGGGATTCCATAAAGCAAATTGTGTGAGCAGACGTAGAGGATATGAAGGATATGGATAATGAGAGGCCGTCGGGTAACGATAAAAGATATTTATATTTGTAAACGTTTATGCTTATATATTTTATATAAATATATATACCACATATATATATATATATTAATTTAAACAAAAATAATATTCAACAAAAAAAATATTAAAAACAATAGAAAAATGACAACAAAAAAAGAAGTTTTTTCTTGGGTGGAAACTATAGTAAAAGAGGAGTCCTGTCTATTGTATTTATGTTAATTACTCAGTTTAGAAAGTTTCTGTCTATTACATGGCTCGTACGTTCATCTGCAGGCCAAATAAATTTAATTTAGCAAGATTAAATGGAATAGTTTGCCTTCGAAACTTCCACTAACTTGACTGCAGTAACTCAACTTGACTCCGCTTCGCTACACTCGCATAGTTAAAGGGAAATTGTGCTCGAATGTCATCGGGGCAGGACATGCCACAACCAAAAATCTAAACGAGCAAATTTCTGAACTCTCGAGAAAGGCATCTCAAAAATATCTGTCCTCTACTGGGCTTGGCAGCAGCTCTCGTTCAGCGGCATGCTGTGCCTTTCAATTATATGGTCAACGGTGCGTATGGGTGATGCGGGGAGGCACTTTGAAGAAGAATTTTCCGGCTTCCTCGACAGTGTCGGTACAAAATTCCAGCATATGGATGGATGGATGGATGCATTGGCCTGCCTGCCTGCCTGCCTGCCTGGACATGCTTCCATCGAACGACCTTCCTGCAGCACTCGATTTCTGGCCATTTATTGCAGCAGGCAGCAGTTCTTGGAACGAAGGAAAGCCACACCCACTCTGCCCCCATCGAAGCCCACTCGCAATCATTTCTCGCCCTAATCCACGCTCTCATCCTCCCAGCGGCACAGAGCTCTTACTCATCTTTCCTTTTGCATTGTCCATTTATGTATTTTTATATCATATATGATATGGTGTATGGTATGACGAGCATATAGAAAGTATCCGCAGACCTTAACACATGCCATGCCCAAGGGGATGTGCGGGCCTGTCGGTTGCCAGGATTTGGATGGGTGATGTGGGCCACCGCCGCCCAGCCGGGGGATATGTGTTACGTAGGGTGTGGTGTGGGTGTGTCTGGGGGGGGGTCACCAGTGCCATTGCCAGTGCCATGTCAGGCGCGTTAGATCCATTGTTGTCCAGTTTAAACGCAACATGAGTTGCTATTAATAAAGCCAAGGCACTTGAGGGACCAGTTTGTAATTGGCAAAGGGTTCGAAGTTGGAGTACTGTAAGGTAATTACATTTTTAGGCATGGTTTTCATAACAAATTAAAGAAATTAAAAAAAGCCTCTTGCTTAAATTATATGCCTGCCACGTGCTTGAGGGATATGCTATTATATGAGTAAGAGTCTAGAATTTCATTGTTAGAAAATAGTGTTAAACTATTAAGGGACAATTTTATGTTTCATTAAAATAGTTTGTATATAAAGTTGCTTAAAATTTAAAATAGTGTGATTTTACAACGAAAATTATTGAATTATCAATCAATGCATCGTTGCTCTACTGATCTCTGTTCGCCTGTTACACGAAATAGAGAAACTTTCAATTTGTTCGACGATTTCTTTATATTGGAACGGAAAAATGTTTTTGTTGTAGAAAATCTTGTTGTTGTAGATGAGAACATGGACCCAATTTTAACATTTTTCAGTACAAATTGATTTTTTGTACCAGGCGCTCAGAAGGCAGCAGACGGTGGCTTATCGATTTTGAATGTCTCTCTCTATTCTCTATCTCTCTATTCTTAAAAGATCAGTCGATCTGGCAGCATCGAAATCAAATATCAATCTGGTAGCACTGCTCTAAATGAACTATCGATATTCAATGTCAATCAGGCAACCCTACGAACCATTCTTAAAAGATCAGTCGATCTGGCAGCACGGATCTCAGTCCGCTATTGAAATCAAATATCGATATTCAATGTCAATCAGGCAACCCTGCGAACCATTCTTAAAAGATCAGTCGATCTGGCAGCACGGATCTAAGTCCGCTATGGATATTAAATATCAATCTGGTAGCATTGCTCCAACTCTACTATCAATATGAAATGCCAATCAGGTAACACTACTCTGAGCACGATCTGGCAACGCCGTTTTCTATGCTCGGTAATTGTAATTGTAATAATAAACTATTGAGGTAATTGTGAAACAAAGATTATTATGTGTAATATTATATTTCTTTATATTTCAGCATGCATTTTATATAATACATATGGTAATATATATATTTTATAACAGTTGATTGGCTCAGTGTGACCATATTTTAAAACCGTTTAATTTTATCGCGAGAGCTACTTTCTTTGATTATTTCTGGCCAGTCGTACGCAAACGATCGACTGACGTCAACATTTATTTAAGTGCCCCCCTTTTGTGGCTTACATTTCTTTGTGGCATTCTCTTCTTTCCTTTCTAAATTCCCCAGCGAGAGGACCTGGGTCCTGGCCCAGTACGCCCATTGAACTGGCAATTGTGAACTATGCTGCTGGTATTATTTAATTGAAATGTGAGAATGCGCTTTTTCAGCGTTTCCACTTCACACGAACACCCTCGCAGCGCCACTCACACAAACGCCATCCCTCCCACCCCTCACACTTATTCGCCCAGAGTCCCATTGAAAAGCCAGCGCGCGGACACAGGCTCTTGATGTTGCCGCTGTTAGTGTTGCTGCCTGCAGATGTTGCTGTTGCTGCTGCCGGTGTGTAGATGTTGCTGCGGCTCTTGCTGCTGATGAAGAGCGCGCAGAGCAGTCGTAAGCTACAAAAGATGGCACGGCAAGCATGCTTGAGCAATGCCCGTGGGCCTCGTGGCGGACTTGCCTTCGCCACCTGGAATTTGCACAAAAAAAGGGGGGTTTTTTATATGGTAGACTGAAAACTAATCCCAACTGAGCTTTCGAGCATTTTTTGTTTTAAATGTTAAAAAGGCATGGCCATTCTTTAAAAGAAAACTGAAAATACTTCTAGCACAACCCTTTTAAAATTGGTTTTGAGGTTCCAATAATATTATCCTATAACTGGTGGCACTGGCACATCTGCTTTTGTTATAAACAATTCGAAAGAATTTACTTATCTAAAGGGCTTTAAGCATATAAAAACAAGCACAAGACATTCCTTTATTATCTTTTTTCTTGGATATCCTTGTTAGCTGAAGTAAAAATTGTATATCCTGTCTTGGTCCCTTTTTTTTCTATGTGCACTCATCTTACTAACCACCAAGCAGCCCCCTAACCGCACCTCTGCTCGCAAACCCCTTGCAGTTGGACTGTTGCGGCGTTTTCATTCATATTCATCCATTAAGTTCCGCTGCCAGCACATTTTCGGCTGTGCAGCGTAACACACACACACAGAGATACGGCACACACAGAGACATTCCTGCAGGCGCGCAGTTTTCCGCTTTTCCGCAACCCACACAGACACAGGCACGCACATGTCCTTTGTGCGAGGGTGTTCGCCAAAGGATGCTCGCCATGTTGCCCAACAAACACAAATTCCAGCACAAAAGGATCTCCCTGAATCTCGCGCGCGCTCTCCTGTTCGTGTTTGGGTTCGGCAACTCGGCGGGTCTTCGGTTCGTCAGCTCGGCAGCTCCGATTGTCGGCTCTCTTCGGCCATACCGTTATATACCTTAATTGAAATTTTCAGCTTCAGTCCCGGATGAGATTTAGCAACGTGCGCTACAGCTTCTCACTGGCCAAATAAAAAAAAGAAAATAACTTAAAAAGAAGAGGGGAAGCGAATCGGAAGGCAGGCCAAGACGCGTGCACAAACGCTTAACAATTTTTATTACCTAGCCCTAGAGTGAATTCCAAAAGCAATAATTAATGAGAGAGAATAATTAAATAATAGCGAATAATTAAAAAATAAAAGTGTGCAAAGTTCTAGCGTGTGGCATCTATCTATATGGCGAAAATAGTAAACCCGATTACAATGTTAAATGTGGAAACTTTGGGCACGCAAAGCGTCGCAGCGTAGACGCCGACCGAGCCAGCGACCGTGGCAGCGACGCCGGCGTCGCAGTTCGCATTGTGTATAATAAAATTGGCGAAAGGCGAAATGAATTGAGCAGGCCAGCAGCCCAGCGCGGAGGCGAAGAAGCTGGGGAGCAGCAGCAGCAGCAGCAGCAGGAGCAGGAGCAGGGGCGGCAGGACTAGCTGGAGCAGAGCGAGGAGCGAGGCGGAGCAGAGGAGGACTAGAAAGCAGAGCCAAAGATGTGCGCGCACAATACAAAAAATTACAAAGCATACTTTTGGGAGCGGCAAATGGCCAAAATCAACAGAAACACCAACAACAACAGCAACATCAACAGCAACAGCAGAGTAGCAGCGCCAGCAGCAGAGGAAGAAGCAGCAGCCTCAGCAGCAGCAGCCTCGGCAGCAGCAGCATCAGCAAAAACAAAAACAAAAGCAAAGCCAAAGGCAAAAGCAAAAGCTACAACAAGAAAAACAACACTGGCGATGTCACCGTTACAACTGAAGCCGATGCTGAGCGTGCACAAATAAGCAATAGGTTAGAGCAAGAGGGCAAACGCCAAAGGAGAGCGGTGAGCGGAGAACGGAGCACGGAGAGCGGCAACAGCGATAGCGAGAGAGCACAAGTAAGTGTGTATGCGTGCGTTGGCAGCGCTGCTTTCTCCGTTTCCAGTGCTCTCGTTTTGATTAAACTTTGTGCGAGTGAGTAGGTCGGTGGGGCGCGGCTCAGGCCACCTCCCCTGTCCCAGCACCGCCCCTCCGTGGACCAACGACCACCGCCCACCAGCTCGCAAAAATCTCACAGCGCAGCATGCACGGCAAAAAAACCCTAAAAAAAAAAATAGTAGCCATAAACTAGATACTAGCTGGAGGAGGTCCTTTAAAATTGTAAAATATTTGTAATACTTTTTAAAAAGGTCAAAACACTGCCCTGGGATTGGCAGTAAGCTCCATAACAAAGTTATAGGGCAGATCTTTCTTTCTAAGGGAACTTTATATAAAATTAAACTCTAAATTTACTTTTTAAACTATAAAAACCTAAATTACTTAACCGCCAGCATTAAAAACCTTAAATTCCATTATTATTTTGATTTTATAAGAGTTTACTTTCAAAAATCTTGAAGAAATCAACTAAAAACTAAGCTTTTCCCGTAAATATTCTATAATATTTCAAGTTTCCATTAAACATTCGCTTAGGGAAACAACAAAAAGTCTTTGCAATATTTCGCAGACTATTTAGTTGGGAATTTAAGCGCCTAGACTCCCCGAATACACATAGATATCCTTAGAAATCAGCTAGCACCCATAATTTCTCCCTGTGCGGCACACATTTCGCATGGCAATATGCTTAGCGGACAGCCCGAGCATAAGGTGAAAGCCAGGGTTCGTCCAGCAATTCAATTTCCGCAAACAAGCCAGGCAAAAGTAAGAGCGAAGGCGGCCCTCGGCTCGGACAGCTCGAAAGCAGGGCCGAAAGCAGCAGAAAAGCAGGCAGCTAGCTAACAGCATCCGCTTGGCATCAGCAGCCATGTGGCAAGCAATTAAACTCGCGCAAAAATTAACATAAGCCAGCGGAAAGGAACGGAAAGGAGCGGCCCAGTGGCAGAAGACACTGAAGGGCGCACAAAAGTATGCAGCTAGTTGCTGGCCTTTCTTCTCCTTTGCCCAGAGTGTGTGTGTGTGTTCTGAAGCTGATGCTGGTGTGAGTGCGTGGGTGTGTGCAAATAGGGGTGTACGCGTGTGAGTGAGCGTTGCCAGAGCCCGCATAAAAGGAGGCGACCCAGAACGAGAGACCCCCCAAAATGCGAATAACCAAATATATCCAGTGCAAAATAAAGCCGACTGTTGATGAGCTGATCAAAAATACACACAGCCGCCCAGAGCAGAGACAGTGACAAGTGACTAAGGGCGAACAAATGTGAATTTCTGAGTTCTTTGAAAGTATTCTCTACCAGAAAATCAAAGAAGTTCATCGGAAGGACTTGTGAATGATAGAAAGGTTTTCCAACTTGATTTTTACGCGATTTGTTTTAGATATTAATAAATAAGGGGAATGAAAAGGAAAATATATTTTGTGTAGCTTATCGGCTCTGTCACAAAGGATATTACTTAGCGTAAGCTCTGAAATTGTAAAGAATTTAAAATAGTTAACCAATATGTGTGTTTTCTTAACAATAATCTTTCATTGAATACCTTTTGGCACATTTTAAATTGATTTCAAAACCAATAGAAGTATCTTTGTGTCCAAAAACCAAGCATTCAAAGTGTTTCCCTGGACTCTTTTCATAAAATAACCCAAACCTTGATAGTTTCTTATATTGAGATAACTTTTATTGGTTAATTTATTCCTTTTATATCAGAATGTTAGCTTAACAAACACTCCTGCAGTAACTAAAACAAATCTATCTTAAATGTAGCCTCAAACAACTAGCAAACTTTACCCAGTGATTGTTTCCGAAACCCAAGACGTTAAAACACAATCAACTAAAGTTCACTTCAGCCGAAAAGTCAACCGAAACTGCATTAGGTTATTAGTAGAATGCATTATTGACGACTTGCAATTGCAATTCCCATAAATTTCTCATTGGCAGGCATCATAGTTCTGTACATTAGTTAATTAGCAAATGAAAGCAGCTTTCTGCTGCCATGCTCCCAAACAATCAATAAATATTTCAGTTGGTATTTAATCACCGGTTGCTAGGAGCGTGTAAGAACTGTATCACCTGATTGCCAGTAAGCCTGCGATAAAGCCAACTTTACAATTATCTATTGTGCAGCTAATTAACTGGCCTCATTATTTATTAAGCACCAAAAATGCTGTGATAAAAGGCGAGATTCGCAATCGCTAAACGACTATTTAATTAAATGGCCAACAAAATCGGATGTTAACAGCCAGGAACATAACGCCATCTATTTGTTTTTAATAAATAAATATATATCATATATTGTATATGTATGTAGCTGATGAGTACATAGTTACTGCCCCTGATTTGATTAGCGGTTACTTACTGTGTTTACTCCATCGTTCCACTGGCTCTCTGGCTCGTGGCCGTGTCATAAAAATAGCCTAATAAATGGCAAAACAAATCCGCGCGGGTCGCAGGTTGTGTGTGCCGCTTTTCAGCCTGTGGGTGCTGGTGTGTGTAACATCATACCATACCGTATATATATATATAAATATAAGTATATGCCTGTTCGTATATGGTTACTTGTGTTTTTCGCCCGACGCATTTGATAATAAATCCATAAATCCTTTTTTTATGGCAGCCAAAAAGCGAGGCACGGCAACAAGAAGCTCAATTCGATTATTTGCCAAGGAGCGGCGGTCGGTCGGCCGGTCGCCTGATAAATTTGAATGTTACATGCGGCAGACAGCTATCCGGTTACCTCAGCCCGAGTACACGGACTCAATAACTAGTTAGCCACTGAGGGGCAAGGTCCAATATATCCGTGTAGGTTCAAATCACGTAGCCGGGAAGTAACGATGCAACTATACTTAGTCGAAAAAACATCTTACTACAAGGATATAACCGCCACTCACATAGGCAGGCTGGCTGGCAAGGCACTCCTGACTCCTGCGATTTGTTTTTCATTTATTGGAAATGTTTCTGCTCGCTCTACCATTCACCGGAGCCGCTGTTGTTTTTGTTCTTGTCAATACGATACGTCGGCTCAATTTATGGCGCCCCATTGGTTTGGCCCATCCCCCCCCTTTTTTGTGTTAGCTTGTTTTGCAATTGATTTATACGTGTGTGTGTGTGTCTGTGCGTGTTTTCAATGAGATAAACAGACGGATTTTGATTGATTTATTGGTTAACGCTGCATTTAATTGGGCATCGATAGCTGGGTTTTCCATAAATAGCTGAGTCGAAAACAAGAGCGAGTCGAATTCGATGAAAATTATACACAGATTGGGCCAGGCTCAGCATGGGGTCAATTATACAATTAATGCAGATATTACCCACAAAGCTATTGCCATTTAAAATATGCAAAATATGTGATTCCGATAAATGCATTTACCCGACAATTGGTTAATCAATTTGCTCGATTTGCCGCTGGGGGCACATTTATTGAGTGCAAATAGTTTGCATTTATAATGCCAGATATCTTCATTAATTCCATAAAAGTCATAACAAATTTATTTTTATGAATTAAAGGCTGAATTTCCTGAATATCCCTGAATTTCTTGCCATCTAAAATATTACGTATACGCAATTTATTTTCCACATGTTTCTAATCTTTCATTCAATTGAGTTCCCATCTCCTTGCTTCTATTTTATTGTTAGCCTTCAGAGCAATTAAAAATAATCCCAACAATTGTATGAAACCAAAACTGAAATCCGCTTAGATGGGAAATTTAGTTTTCTGCCGTTCTGACCCTTTTGTGGCCTGAAATTGTATGAAATCGCAGTGACAATGGTCTAGCAGCGCCCACACAATAACTTTACACTTATTGAATGCGAATCAATCACGGACAGTTCAGTTCGTTGTGGCCCTTCCTTTTTGCTTCAGGCCAGTATCATGGCCCATCAATCAGGTGGCAGCCATGGCGTATGCGTAACGTGGCTTTTCATTAAAAACAGAACTTTCCAAATCAAAGTCTTCGTCGCGCACACAATGGCTGCCAAATGAAGGCGATATGTATAGGCATATGGCCAATGACAACATCAATAGTTTTGAAAAGTGTCAGAGGAAGCCGCCTGGAACATTTCCGTGCCAAAGTGTCGGAGCCAGGAGCGTCGAGCGTCGAGCCAAGTTCCTACTGCGACACTGTTGCACGTTGTGTTGGTATTTCTTCCTTTTTTTTCCCTCCCCCCCACCTTGTGTCGTTTTTGCCACTGCCATTGTTGGCAACAGTAATAAACGAACAACAAATGTTGTGGGTGTGGCTGGAAACTGGCAAAAAGGCAGATGGAAATGGAGGGGGACTTCGGCCTGCCAAGGAAACGCATTCAAGCCGTTTTCATTTTCATTTTCATTTACATTCACATTTACATTCGCATTTCCATTAAAACAAATCACACAGAAAATGTCATTTTGCAGAAAGGACAAAGCAAGTCAGGCCCCTGGCATTGTAAATATATTATTTCGCTTCCTTGTCCCACGATGTCCCCTCGCCCGATCCCGCCCAGAGAAAGATGACGGTCGGTAGAGAGATATATCAAAGGCCAGTGACGGGGGACAGTTTCTCATAAATCTCCTCGCCGTTGGCTTGGACGGGCCATTTCCATTCGGGGAATGGAATCGCGTGGCTGCTCTGTGCAAGGGCTCGGCTCCGGGGCTTACTGCATTCGTCCTCCCCAACACAGCCACATGCAATTGCTTTTAAGCCCTTAAGCTGATTACACGCTCCTTAAGCATCATGAGCATATTTCGGTACTAACCGCCTAAGTTGACTTATCTTAATTAGCGATGCATCCGGATTCAAGCCGCGACGGAATCTCCATCTAGGTAATTATTTACCACGATTCTAACTAAGCGGCTGGCGGAGCCAAGTCAGAGGGCTCCTTCGTTACACCAGCATTTTGCGGTATACATTCCGCCATCAACTACATTTAATAATTTTCCTTGGCGCCACTTTGCCACTTTTGCCACTCCTGCCTGGCCGTAAGCACCTATTTCACTTTTATTACTGATATTCGAGAGGGTCTATAAAGGCGACTAGTTACGAGACTTTTAAAGGTTGACTATGGGAGAGGAGAGTGATGGAAAATTTCTCAGTTCTTTGTTTACTTATTGAGCAAAAAGTGCTACTATTAAAGTACATCAAGATGGTATAAAAAAATATTCAATTTTCAAGGATTACCAGTCAAATAAATCAGTACAAGATAAAGGATATTATATATTTAAGCTGTTTGGTATAAAAAACACTATGTATTCAAAGAGAAAAATATAATCTGTGGAGCAGCGAAGAAGATATAAATACTATATGCACAATAAATAATCAGGGGTTCTTAAAAGCCTTATAACTAAGCTACAAAAGTTGTATTGCAACCTTCTGGGCACCCTTTAAAGTGTTTTTATTATTAATAAATTAATTTACAATATTCCTTTTAACTTTAACAAGTTCCCTTAAAACATACAAGAGAGAATATCCCTTGAAATGTAATCAGGAAATGTTAACTCTCCAATTATAATTCACTGCTCATGGAGACCTAGAAAAATGTCGCTAAATATTTGCCTGAGTCCAGAATTAGCCACCAAGTGTATACCCTTATTTACTTAAGAGCATTCCATGGTCGCCCTTGCCACCCACATTTGACACCCCATTTTTTTTATTGCTTGCAGGGCCGGAGGAGAAATGGCCAACGCCTTGCGTGGGTGCAGCCAAAAGGATAAGCAGCGGATGAAAGCAAACTAAACGACCAGCGACACACACACACACACGCACACATACAGCGAACCAGTGGGAGAGATTCCAAGAGATTGAGAGACAGATAGCAAGCAAGCGAGAGAGAGAGAGCGAGGGAGAGAGAGAGATAATCGTAATCCCTACAGCTGCAAGGCAGATAAAATCACGTATCCGCCATGGAGCCAGTGATGAGTTTGGCGCTGGCCGCCCACGGCCCGCCCAGCATACTGGAGCCGCTGTTTAAAACCGCAACCACGAGCACAACGACCACCACGACCACGACGACGAGTACCACGACGACGACCAGTAGTCCAGCGGGCCTATCGCCCACAGGCACAACCCTGCTGACCGCGCTGCTGGAGAACCTAACGACAACGGCGGCCAGCGGTATGTACGATCCGTTCGGTGGCGGTTATGGCAATGGGACGAACGGCACCATGGGCTTTGAGACGAAGGGACCGCGCTATTCCCTAGCCTCCATGGTGGTCATGGGCTTCGTGGCGGCGATTCTGAGCACGGTGACGGTGGCGGGCAATGTGATGGTGATGATATCCTTCAAGATCGACAAGCAACTGCAGACGATCAGCAACTACTTCCTGTTCTCGCTGGCCATTGCGGACTTTGCCATCGGTGCGATATCGATGCCGCTGTTTGCGGTGACCACGATTCTGGGCTACTGGCCCCTCGGGCCGATCGTCTGTGACACGTGGCTGGCCCTCGACTACTTGGCCTCGAATGCCTCGGTGCTGAACCTGCTGATTATTAGCTTCGATCGGTATTTCAGCGTAACCAGGCCGCTGACATATCGCGCTAAGCGGACCACCAATCGAGCGGCTGTCATGATTGGCGCCGCCTGGGGCATCAGTTTGCTCCTGTGGCCGCCCTGGATCTACAGTTGGCCATATATCGAGGGCAAGCGAACGGTGCCCAAGGACGAGTGCTATATTCAGTTCATTGAGACGAATCAGTACATTACGTTTGGAACGGCGCTGGCGGCCTTCTACTTTCCGGTGACCATTATGTGCTTCCTGTACTGGCGCATCTGGCGTGAGACGAAGAAGCGGCAGAAGGATCTGCCCAACCTGCAGGCGGGCAAGAAGGACTCCAGCAAGCGTTCCAATAGCAGGTAATGCGATTAGGGTTTCCTATAGTTTCATAAGCTAAATCCGGTTTAATATATATTTTCTTTAGCGACGAGAACACGGTGGTGAATCATGCCTCCGGCGGCCTGCTGGCCTTTGCCCAAATGGGCGGCAATGACCACGACACCTGGCGACGGCCGCGCTCCGAGAGCTCGGCGGATGCGGAGAGTGTCTATATGACCAACATGGTCATCGACTCGGGCTACCATGGGATGCATTCGCGTAAATCAAGCGTAGGTTGCGCGAACTCCTTAACTGCCTGATTACTAAAGATTGTGAATTACAGATCAAAAGCACCAATACAATCAAAAAGTCATACACCTGCTTCGGCAGCATCAAGGAGTGGTGCATCGCGTGGTGGCACTCCGGTCGCGAGGATTCCGACGACTTTGCCTACGAGCAGGAGGAGCCGTCTGATTTAGGGTATGCAACACCAGTAACAATTGAAACTCCTTTACAAAGCTCCGTCTCCAGGTAGTAAAAACAATCAAAATTCTGATCTTTAATCGTCTATATCGAGTAAGCCGACACAGCACCCACAACTCTCTGTCTCTCTTTCACTGTATCCTGTGTCCGTGTGTTTTATTCGCATCGATTGCACCCAGAGAGCACTTATCCACGTTTCACTTTCACAATTCACTTTTCACCGAAAAGCACAGGCACCCAGCACCAGCACCAGTGCACACACAGTTTAAGCCTTAGGTTTCCCCAGCAAACGGAATGTGAGAGAACACGAAACTCGAAATCCTTCACTGGCCACTGGCCATCCATTGCACTACTCCCACTCCTAATCCCACAACCATTGCCCCATCCTTATCCACAAACACACACGAATCCATCAAAGTCGTAGCAGCCAGCACTCAAATAAGCCACGTAGATGGAGGGCTTTGCACCAATGCACCAGCAACACCGGGCACACACAAGCACACACCAGCATGCCGGCACACCCCCGCACTCTGTGTGACTGTCCTGACTGGTCCTGGACGGAAACTAATTGAGGCTTTCGTCCGAAGAGCTGCCGGCCAGCATTATTGTGCTCCGCTCCGGAGTTTGCCGTAATTAATTCATGCAATTGTATTTAGATAACTGATTGTTTCAGCTTTGTTTCCAATGCTCCTCGGAGCCCTTGCTGGATTTAAATTGTCTTGTTTATAGTCGAGAATTCATGAGTTATGCCCCCAACTGAGGTAGGGAAAGTGCTGTTGTTATTTTGAGAAATATTTACATTGTTGCATTTACATTTTGCAACTAAAAAGCCATTTAATTTAGTTTAAAAGCCATTAAATACGGTTTAAAATCTATAGGGGTTAAAAATAAACTAATTATTGGCTTTAAAAATGTGCAAAGTTGAAGCTGTTTTTTTTGTTACCAAATATAAAAAGTTTATTGGCCATTTAGGGGTATAAAAGGTGATATATAAAGCGGAAAGTAAACACTAAATAAACAGTTTTGATCAGAAAATATTCATAGTTTAAAAGTAAATATTGCAAGGTAAATTATTAAGGAATATTTAAAGTAAAGTAAATATTGGCTAGGTGGAAAATTAGGAAGTACTTAGATATAAATTTAACTTTTTTTCAACTGCAAACTTTATAATATTATTATGATATTATCATCTTTATTATTAAAACCAAAGGAATTTCTTAACAAATATAAGCTCATCTTTATTTATTCGTTAATTATATATACTTTTTTTTTTATCTTTTTATTTGTTGTAGCCTTAAGTTTTAAAGTTTCGCTTTTATTGACAGCAATTTGAAATCCAACTAAACAGAATAAACCAAATTGCACGCTCATTTTGTCACAGGGGAATAATCAACAGAAATTAAGTTGGAAATGAATGGCTTTTTGCATAAACAACTAGAAAATTAGTTCGAGGATAAAACACAATTAAATGGAATGAGCGTAAATTGAGTTTCGCATGAATCGACAAATGAAGCCGCATTCTAATTTCTATGCTAATATGCTAAAATGAGTAAAATTTTACGTTTAAATTGCGCTATTTTCACCGAAATAAAAGGCATTCCAGAGATATACAATCTGTATTTGTGCATATCTAGGATTGGGTGACACTGTTTGACCACTGGTCTTGTTTCAATTTATGTGTGCCGCTGGCATTCGGCTGGGTAATCGATTTGAGTTGCGATTTCCGGCCACTTGTTTCCATTCCAAAACGCACTGCGCAGGCATGTGTGTCACCACAACGGCATTTAACTGTGAGTGTGTGGCACTGAGGAAAAAAATGGGTAACTAAATGTGAGAGAGATTTTTTGGAATATGTAAAGAGACAATTCCTAATACATTCCAAAAAAGAACTATGGAAATATGTTTATAGAGAAGAAAAGTTTAGTAGACAGGACCTTTTCCAAGAACCTTTTCTCGCTGTGCATCCTTGTGTGCCAGTTAGACGAGCAGTTGCATCCTGAGTTTGGCCCCGGGCCGTTGTTTTTGTTGTCAGCTTTCGGTTCGTTGCCTGTCAGTGTCAGGAGTGGTCCACTCTAATGTATCTGCGTGTGCCTGCCTCTGCATCACTGTATCTACTGTATATATGTGTATATGCATCTCTGTGTGCGTTTTAAAATGCGAAACCAACCACATCCTTTCTGTTTCTCGCTTCCTTTTCGCCCCTCTCTCACGCAGATGCACCTCGATGAACGTAATGCGGGACAACTACTCGATGGGCGGCAGCGTTAGCGGCGTACGACCGCCCAGCATTCTCTTGTCGGATGTCTCGCCCACGCCGCTGCCACGCCCACCGCTCGCCTCCATCTCGCAGCTGCAGGAAATGAATGTGAATGCGGTAGCGAGTGCAAGTTCGGCCACTGGGAATGTGAATTCGAATGCAATGGCGATTGCGAATACCGGCAACAATTCCAATGGCAACATCAACAACAATCACAACAATAACCACAATGCGAACGGCATTGGGACGGCGGCCAATGGCAATGGCGGCGGCGCTGGCGGAGGCGGAAACGGAAGTGCCGCAACGGCGCGCGACTCACGCACACTGCCCGTGATCAATCGCATTAACTCGCGTTCGGTGAGCCAGGATTCCGTATACACGATACTCATCCGGCTGCCCTCCGATGGTGCTTCCAGCAATGCAGCGGCCGCTGCCAACGGGGCCAATGCAGCGGCATCGGCAACAACGGCAGCCTCCACATCCTTGAGCCTGCAAGGCGACTGTGCGCCCTCCATCAAGATGATACACGAAGATGGGCCCACATCGACCGCCGGCGGAAATCTGAACGCCAATGCGACAGGGCCACCGACCACCACGCGACGACCATTGGCCTCGCGCGACTCCGAGTTCAGCCTGCCACTTGGCCGAAGGATGTCGCATGCCCAGCACGATGCTAGGCTGCTCAACGCCAAGGTTATACCCAAGCAGCTGGGCAAGGGCGGTGCCGTGGTGGGCGGGGCAGCTGGGGCCCATGCCCTCATGAATGCCCGGAATGCGGCCAAGAAGAAAAAGAAATCGCAAGAGAAGCGGCAAGAATCGAAGGCGGCCAAGACGTTGTCGGCCATTTTGCTGAGTTTCATCATCACGTGGACACCGTACAATATCCTGGTGCTGATCAAGCCGCTGACCACCTGCTCCGACTGCATACCGACGGAGCTGTGGGATTTCTTCTACGCGCTGTGCTACATCAACTCGACGATCAACCCCATGTGCTATGCCCTGTGCAATGCCTCCTTTCGCAGGACCTACATACGGATCCTCACCTGCAAGTGGCACACGCGCAATCGCGAGGGCATGGTGCGCGGCGTCTACAACTAGAGATATCTATAGATATACATATATATATATATACCCAGACCCAAATCCATACCCAGATCTTTATATATATGTTCACCCAGAGTCCGGTCAGCTACCAGTAGTTGCAATAAGTGTTGTGCGGGCTTGAGGAAGAGTTTGTTTGGCGGCGAGTAAAACCAAAACTACGCTTAGTGATTACCCATTGACAAGCAGTACTGATTTTTTGATGTCTAGCCCCCGACTTTATACACAGAAATATATATATAGAGCAAAGAATATACCCAATTCCGGGAGGGTTGCCAGAACAAAGGTTTGAGAGAAAACTAAGATTAGTTTATAGTTGTCTAAGAGGGTTACTTCATCGGGGGATGATCGAGATGCCCGGTGTTGGTTTAAGTTCCCATTCCTAATCCCCAGTTCGACCAACTGCTTCCAAGTATGCCAAAGAGATCTCATTTAGGTATCTTTAGATTTAAAAGTAATTCCCCAAGGAGGCAGCCCTCCCGGCACCAGCGATGATCAAGTTCCCCAAAGAGAAACAAAAAATAAGGAGCTGTAAAAGCTAAGGAAGCGAAGCAACAGATTCCATTTTGTTAGGCGATTACGTACTGTTAGGTAGGCACATGCTCCATGCAAGAAGAATTTAATACAAATATAATGGATTACGATTTGGAATTCATATATATATATATATATACATTATACACTTGGCAAAATGAGTTAGCTTAAGTTGTTGGCGGCGAGGCAGGAGGCAGGAGAAGTCAGGTGTCGGGCGAAACCAAAAAAGCTTTAATACAAGTTCAAAGTAGGATGAGGAATAAGTTCCGCTGGCAACGAATCGCAGCGCAGCGGATCTCGGGAGGAGGTTGCACCTTGGCCAACCAATGGAATCGTTCTGTTCTCGTTCCGATTTTCGTTGTGTAGGTTGGGGGAATATATTATATTATAATATATATTATATATTAATCGTAGGGGGAATATTGTGATTGTACTGCTCGTTTTTGATAGTTTGAATCCGTTTTTTTGTACATGTGCGTAGAAACCAAGTAAAAAAAAAAAACAGAGTAACAAAGAGTCACAGAGCCAAGCATCAGCCGTGCGAAGAACAAGCAAGTTTGTAGACACATACCGCTAAAATATATCTGAATATATGTATGTATAAACTAACGATAATTTGTATGTATTAAGAACGTAACCCACCATGGTTCAACAACTACGAACAAACCTTTTGTAACTGACGAGGCGAACTAGTGAAAAAACAAAAACAAAACCCAGTGAATATGGACGTAACAGCAACAGCAGTAGCACAAGCAATAGATATCGGGGCCCTAATATCGGAGAGATGGCTCAGTCGAGAGGGTGGACAAGGACAAGGAAAAGATATTCGAAAGGCAATATAATAATAAGAAGCATAGCGCCCATATGTGCATGCAGGAGAGGGTAGGCGCTCTCTCTCAGGCTCTAGATTTGTGCTTAGATCGTACAAGACATCTATCGCTCCTTTAAAAAAAAAAATCCAGGAGAGAAAACAATCGTTTGGCGTTACGCACCTTATTATCATACTGCCTTTGCATATGCTATGTAGTTTGTTTGTGGGGTCTGACGGGACTGGGCACTAGACTAGGTACTTAAGATATTTAGATAACCCACACACACGGTTGTGCTGAATGTGGCCAGGCCGTCGCCTCGACTGGCGGACCATCTCTCGACGGATATATATGGGACCCTCGAATCGAACCACAACTCATAGTTATATTAAACCAAAAATGCTTCTTCGAAGTGCACCAATTCAAAAGTAACGTAACGTAAACTAAACATAACTTAATAACGAACCGCAAGCATATTTCAAGCATATGAGATAGTAACTTAAAGAAATACATACAGTGTAAGCAAACGAGACATCCAGGTACTACGATATATATATATACATATATATATATTCGAAGAGGAGGCGATATGAGGAGAACTTTTTAATGAGTGTGGTGTGTAGGTAACTAACTAATTTGAAGGATTAACAAATTGAATTGAATTGGACGCGAAATCAAGCCGAAATCAAAGCGACATTTGTAGTGTCTGTGACACAATACGCATATTTATACCTAACGATACGATATATACAAGTACACTTACTATATATATATGTACGAATACGATGTTTAATATGAGAAAGTAAAACCAACAACAACAACAACCAACAAACCCAAAAGACATGATTTACAACCAACCACGCACACACATCCAAACGAAGCATATATAGTACGGCAAACCATATATATATATATAGTATATATCCGACTAAACCGAGCAACCGAAGACCCGAAATACCTACATATAGCCTTTAGAGATACATATTTAATCTCGGCCAGGGCCGATCTCACTCGAATCGATTACCAAATAGTTCACGTTTTTGACTACCAGCGAGAAAGGGTTTGCAGGATTACCAGAGCAGAACAGGACAGCATTTTGATGATGAGAGCAGATTTAATTGCATACAATCTAATTGTTTGGAAATATACTACGATATATAGTAAATACATATATATAATTTAAAGCTAACAATAAAAATGTGAATGAAAAAGAACCAGTTACTCCTCGGGCTTTTCTTTCGATGCATCTTCATCTTCCGTTTCAGCTGTGGCAGCTGATCCCTCATGCCCCCGCATCAGCATCTGGGCATTCTTCTGTATGATCTCCAGTTTCTGCTGCATCAACTCCTGACGCCGCTGCTCGGCCTTCTGTTGTTTATCCTCCAGCTCCTCCAAGGTGGGTGGCTCACAACTGGCCGCCTCTTGCATCATCTGCTGGATCCTCTTCGGCGGCTGTCGCAGTGTCTCATTGAGGGGAACCTCAGGGTTCTCCTCCTCGTTGTCCAAGGGTATGGTAAATGCCTCCGAGGCAGCTGCAAAATTGGTCTTCAGAAAGCCTAAACTTTATAGTAATCACTCTTAACTCACGGTACTCATTCTGGCCGGCCATCTTGGTTGACTTGGCTGAAACGGGCTTGGCTTTGATATCGTCTATGGTGGCTGTGGACTTGGAACTGGAGCAGCCCATGCTACGCAAACTGCTCAGGCGCAAGGCATTACGCCTAAGACTTCCGTTTGGGCGTTGCCTTTACCTTTACCTTTTCCGGAGATGATAAAAACGATGCCGATACCGAGATGCTGCCTGCCGTTGCTGATGTGATTTCCTGCTGCAGCCGCTTGGTTAGACTCAACATTCAATTTCCGCCGCTGACGCTCAGCTCATTAGACTATGGCCGACTGCAGCTGAGGCCACGTTTAATGGCTCATTAGTATTGATTTTCCTGGGATTTTCCGAAGGGCGGACAGCCAACCGTAACCTGCCAGGACACTGGGACACAGCAAACTGACTCGACCGAAGGAGAAATCGCAATGCAAAGTTTTCCGCGCGCGTGACCATTATTAATAATCGTCTGTCGGTCTGGACAGGACAGGTGAACGGAACACAGGATCAATATTCACATGAGCTTTGCGTGGGTGCGGTTAATAATGAAGCGGCTAGCCAGGACAACACACACCGACAGAGAGACATAGAGTCACTCCACCAGGACTAGGACCACACAGAAATGTCAATCAACTCGGCGACCAGGCCATAATAAACGCTAATTGCGGTTTGCAAACACCGCCAAGTTTAGTGACCCACTCAACTTTGACCGGGCCAACCGCAGAGATGGCTAGCTTTTTAGCCTTTGATTTCTGTCTCTCCACTGTCAACACTTGGCCATAAAAGCCCACATGGCCCAAACAACTAACGGCTTCCGGCTAAAGACCGCGGACGAAGACGAAGCCCACGGAAACCGCGGCGCGTGCCAATCCACCGCACAGGTCGTCCACACTTGGCCAAGGCACAGTGGTATCGATTTCTATAAGATTCTAATTACATGGAAAATATTAAAGAAAAAAGGGGAAAAGAGGTTTAAATTTACATGGATATACCAAAGATAATATAACTGGCCATAGAGTGCTCTCTCCTTCTTGCTTTTTCACAACATTTCAAGACAGTCTGGTTTTTAAGTTAATTTCTATAAATATACCATTAAATAAATTAATAATAATAAATATAAACAATAAAAACAATTTTAATAAATAAATACTTAATCATAATATTAAATCGAACCACATTTATAATAAATCGGAGAATAAACCAAGTATGTAAGTATTCATCAATTCATTCAAAATATTCTCTCTTTAATCGAAATTCAAGATTGAATTTGAGGCAGAAACTCTGTAGGCTCCATTGTGCACCATTTGGTAAGTGGCAACCATTAGTATGTGCCACACGTTGCGCCTTTTGTGGCCTTTTGTGGGTCTCCTGCATGCAAAGTGCCTTCGCCGAACCGGAAACACTCGTCGCGCTCCTCCTCCTGCAGGCAGGCAGGCAGAGAGATCAATGGGTAAGACGAGGGCCTTCTTAGCCCCAATCGAGAGCCATAAGCGGTAACAGGTGCTAGACGGCGAGTAGCAGCGACGGCAAGTAATGAGCGACGTTTAATTAGGTTAAGTGTCAATAAGATTATGTCGTCAATCAATCAATAGCACAATACCCACCACGGACACATCCATCAAGCGGCTAAATACCAAAAGGCATTTGTCCGTCGCTCGTACTGTGTGAGAGTGTGTGCTTAATCCAAGCACTCTCGTAGATAGACACTATGTACTATATGCTATATGTATATATATAGTAGATATCCGTCGTATATGTACATAATTACTGGTGGTTGGAAGGCGTTGCCCTTTTGCCCGCCCAAAGTGTCATTTCACTTGATTAAACAATAAATTTCCCGATTTAAGTGCCTGCAGAGTGCAATTTAAGTGAATTTTGGCCACAAACTTGACTTCATTTCGCTTTAAATAATTAAAACTAGGTTGTTTCTCTTTTCTTTTTATGCAAAAAAAGTGATTTATATTGTATTTTCATGTATTTTGTATAATAAAACGATATAAACTAGTAACAAAGCAACATGATCTCTGCGGTTTAGGAACATCCATATCATTATCCTTGTTTCCATATTTCTTCATTTAATCATCGATCATAATTCATCTCGATATATATATATCAGTTTAATGCCTTTACGATTTTTAACTTGCAAAACTTTTAAAACTTACGTACTTTTCTCAGGGTTTCTGTTCTATTCTTCACTTTTGCTTTTCTTCTTGTTGTATAGGTATAAAAAATAGTATATATATATGATATAGTAGATATAGTTTGACTTAGGCTTAGCAGGCGATCGTCACGAAACTTTGGATAGACTTTAAGAGAGTGCGGGTGTGGATTATCTCCGGCTGATCTTTCAGATTGAGTGTGATTTGTGGGATAAACGCAGTTTTCATTAGGGGATAGGCGGCTGGTGGGGTGCTAATCGTATTCCTGCTTAATGGTGAGTGGTTTCTCGGCACTTGGTTCTGACTTGGCAGCGGTTACTGTAGCTGTTGTTGCTGATCCTGATCCTGATCCCGATGCTCCGCTATTACCAACCGATAGCTTATTGCTCTTGATCAGATTGGCTGCCGTGGAGCTTAGGGGTATGGTCACATACTGGTTGCCATCTTTAAATATATATAAAACAACATTATGCTACCTTATCTTAGTGGCAAATTATTCTGCGTGGAACACTCACCCTCCTCGGCATGCAGCTGCAAGTGTCCTGTCTGTATCAGTTGCCTCAGCATCTTCTGCGGTATGTTGGCAAACGAGGCAGCCGGATAGACATACTTGCTGCTGTCCGCTGATGATCCGCCGCCGCCTCCGCCTCCGCTTGCTGTCGCAGCAGCCGCTGTGGACGTCGAGGGTCCGTTCTCAGTCTGATAGTTCAATGCTGGCATCGGCTTGGAGCCCGTTGAGGCGGCGGCGGCGACTCCCGTCGCAGATGTGGCGGCCGCTGGCGCTGAGACCTCAACTTTGATAGCTGGCAGCTTGGCGGTAGACGCCTCTAAAGCCTCACCCGGCATCTCCACATCCGACGAATCATCCGACTCGTTGCCCGACGAAGTCGGCGATCGCTCATCCTGCAAGAAGCCCGAAAAAAAGAAAGACATTCGATTAGTACAGGTGCAGCCAAACAGTCTGGCGGATCTTATGGCTAAGCCAGGTTTTAAGATTGAGCCTGGGATGAGGAGGGAGATCGAGAGTTGGGAAGATCTCCTCCAGCTTCAAGGCCCGCTGCTCTCAGGCCTGTTCTATATGCCGGCCAAGTGTGCAGCGAGAATACGAAACAAAAAAAAAACCAATATGTTTGAACCAAATATGGCGCGAAATTGCGTATAAGTGCTGGCCAGGCTGTTCGCCGGCACGCATCTCAATGAGCTGGCGTTGCCTTAAATGTGCACACGCGTTAAAGAATTTAGAATATTGATTTCTGGCTCTCCGGCCAGAGCAGGAGGTGGTGGGGGCCATCCTCGAATCGCATTGCCTTGTCTGTCGTATCGATCGCGTCATTTTAATTTTGATTAGTGCCCGAGACCCAGGCAGACGCGACAGCGGCAGCACACAAAAAAATAAATCAAAATAATTGCAAACTGTAACAATGCGATCGCCATTTTGTGCGAGGGAGATCGCAAATTGCATTGCGCATACGCCACGGCAGCTGCAGACTTCCAATGAAATTGTAGCAGCCGCAGCCACAGCAACGCGAAAGGCAAAATCGCATTGTTGCCGGTGACCAAAATGGGCGTCGTCATCGTCGTCGTCGTCGCCGTTGTCTGGTGGTGGTGCTGGCCAGGCAACTGCCTTTTGAGTGACAGCACCAAGACATTTTAATTAGCAAAGCCAGCGACGACAGACTGTCTCCAAGTAGCCATGATATACTTGGCAAGCACCAGCATGTGCAACTGTTGTTACGCTCTCGAGGCTTCAGAAAAGAAAAAAAGAAAAACAGAAGCCGAAGCCGGCTGAAAGTGGAGCTGCTCATGTAAAGGTTACAGCCAAGTCCCTATATAGTTAGCTAATCACTAAGGCCTGCCTGCCTGCCTGTATCTGCCTCCCTGTGACCATAAATCATTTTTATCTTCTCACACAAAACAAAAAATCTAATTATATTCCTTCCTACTTATCTAATCAATTCTTTACGAGCCCCAAGACCTCCCAAAGCGATTGGCGATTTCACTTTATTAATTGTACCATTAAAATTCGCAACACAACAACTAATAAATATGAGTTTTAATGAAGAAAAACATTAAGGAAGCTATTTCGATTTTTTACTTATTAAAAAAAGTAGTATAAAATAAAAAGAAAGAAAAAAAATATTGATCCGCCCCCGGGTGGACTCGAACCACCAACCTTTCGGTTAACAGCCGAACGCGCTAACCAATTGCGCCACGGAGGCTCTTGGAATCCAGCTGGCAGCGAGTCCAACATCTACTCGCTGCCGGATTTTTTCCACCTTATCAATCTCTAGGGGTTGATTCCATTATTTAAGTGGATAATATGCGTCTTAGTTAATATAGAACTGCTTTTTTTTGCCGCCTTTTCTTATATTTATATGAGAATGTATGTATTTGTTGTTGTTTTCTTCAAGAAATGAATTTATTATACTATGATGACCTTTTCTGTGCCAAGAAACTATTATGGGAAGCTATTTCTGAGGTCAATTCAATTATTTAAAGGGCTTGCTTCTAGTTAAATGTATAACAATATAAAGACACATTTATTTATTCATTAAACAACAAATTATATTTATAATTTCAGCATTTGCGCGAATTAATCAAGAGAATAATATACGTTGAAACTGTTTAAAATAATTTATAGTGATTTAATGTACACAAATAATAAAAAATAACAAATAATAAGTATGTATTTGCCTCTTTCAATGCCATGAAATTGTAATAATGTGCATAATAGCTAATTTGTCATATTAATTTAGGGTATTCCTTAGTTATTAAAGGGCAAAGTTTAAGTTAAAGTAGTAAAACTCATTAAAAGCGAATTCAATGTATATAATTATATAAAGATAGTAAGAAATAAAAGATAAAGAAATTTGAATAAGCCGAAAGAAACTAATTAGTCTTATAAGGTTTTAAATTAGTGGAGAGGTTCTATAAAGTAGTTCAATTTGAATATATTGTAATACATTTTAGTTAGAAATAAATACACATTTTAAACATTTTATAAGCAAAACAATAAATAAAGGCTAAACTGAATTAATTTCTTGCCCGCAAACCTATTTAATGCCATTCTTTTGAGACCCGTTGTAAGTATAAATATATCCCACCTAATGTGCTCAAGTATTTATATTTTGGGCACTAATCAAATGATACCATAAGACCCCGATCTTTTTGTTTACATTTAGCGTGCCAAGAAATATAGAATTTAAAATACAAATGTGGTAAATATAAACGCCACTGTGCCAGGCCAAATTAAAAAGAGAACCCGGTAAAACCTAAAAACCAATGCCAATTCAATTTGCGCTTCATCAACAACGAATTAAGCTTCCATCAGCAGCAAAAAAAATAAAACGCTTCTCGATGGCAGGACGAAAAGTTCAGTTCGGTTTGTCAGAAAATCGAACAGATTCATCTGTGCCTTCGATTCCAATTCCAATACCGATGGCACTGCACACAACTTTGCCAAATTGATAGTCGTGTGTCGTGCGCAAATGCCGAGCGTGTCTCATTAAATGACAATTAGAGTTTGAGCCTGGCTAAAAGCAAAAAAAAAGCAGAAAAAAAAAACACAATCGGAGCGAGAAGCGAGTAACTCGTAGCTCGTAGCGAACCCAACCCCGGCTCTTGGCTTTGGGCTTTCAATTGGCCGGATGGAATGCCACCGGGCCGGGCCAATGGCATGCAATTTATATAAAAATAATGCCTGGCATTGTCCGATGGCCGATCTGGGTTCGCAGCTTCGAGGTTTTGCTGAGCCTGCGACAAATGCAATTATATAGAAATTTGTCTTGCTGTGATATGTGCGGCATGTTGTTGTTGCTGCTGCTGGCAAAGCTACTGCTACTGCGGCTGCCACAGCTTGCCACTGCTGTGTGGCCATCGGTTAGCTCCAAAAATAGGCAGTTTGGGAAAGGCTAATAATAAATGTTGGCAATAGTCAGTCAGTCCAGTCAGCCAGTCGTCAGTCAGAGAGCACACATTGAATGAATGAATTTTCAAATTGGCCAACTGACATTCACAACCAAGGTGGCATTTTATTTGCCCCAAAAGTGAATGCGAGTCAATTCTGCAGCAGGCAGCAGGCAGCAGGCAGCAGCTCGTGTGGTGTCGTGTGACCTACACCACCACCGCCGCCGCCGTTGGACTGACTCAATTGATTGACGGATGGCACATTTGCCAATTGATTAGTTGTTCTTACCAAAATGGTTGCTGCCACAAACAAAAGGCGACAACTTTGTGGCAGTCAGCACCCGCGACTAGAAGGCCCGAAAGAGGCAACAGGCAACGGGCAACAGGCAACAGTAGCAGCCGCAGTCAACATCGAAAGGGGGGCCCCAAAACAGTGTTAGCCCATTCTCAGTTTAGCCGGCTGAGATCGTTCAGCATTTGGCCAATAAACATTTGCATTTTGCATGTTGTTGCCCTGTTGTTGCTGCTGTTTCTGCTGTTGTTGCTACCGTTGATGCCGTGTACATCTACCGACACTGATAACTTTAAGCCGAAAACAAAGGAATAGCCAAATGTGCTCCACCGAGCAGGCAGCAGCCCAGCAGCGGGCTCCATTGATGCTGGCGCTTTCAATGAAAACATAAAAATAAAAATGCAAATTAAGCCTGGCAAACGAAAGCACTTAAATCTAACGCACAATTGCCCAGGGAACGGGCCGAAAAGGATAACAGTGGTGCCAAAGGGTGAGAGTTTTAGGTAAAAATTGGTTTCGATTTGGGGGGGTTTTTTTAAAGGGAGTTTTCTTAAAGAAATGGAATGAGGGGGTGTTGTTTGTCTAAAAAAATTAAAGGAAGTTTACGGTAAAGAAATTGTATAAATAGAATACAAAATAAGGTAAGCATATTGAACATTTACACAAATTTACATCTTTAATGTTGTGGAAGCCACAATTTGTCAGAGTTTACTAAGTATTATTATTCTGTAAACTGTTAAAGAACTTATTTAAAATTATGAAACCCTCGAGATAAGAGATAAGTATAATAATAATAGGAAGAAGCCTTTAAAGTAAGGCATAAATATTACAATTTTCATTATAAAACGTATGGTAACAGTGTCATTATTTCATGAAAACATAAATATATCTTCAAGTAACACCAATATGTGTTATGATACTTTTAAATATGTTTCACTACTTTTCAAGGATGCAAAATGCAATATAAGATATAAAACTAAGTGAAACCCAAGACAATAAGTGTTCTAAACATAAAATTATATTTCAGAATCATGCGAGTATTTTAATAATACAAGAAGAGAATAAATGCTAGTATGCAGCTTTAAATTAACTTAAAAAACCTTCCCGAAACCACTGTCTTCCTGGATTTCGTAGGAGGAATCACACAGTCACAGTCACAGTCACAATCACAACCCGGGGACAGGACAGGACAGCGGGCAAAACATTCTGAACAGGAAACGTTGGGGCGAATGTTATGGGATGGCTGGCTAAGCAAAATGGGGCGGCTTGTGAAAACAAAAGCCGAAAGCTGTGGCTCGTAGCTCGTAGCCGGGGCTGGAACTGAGGCTCAGGCCCAAGTCAGTTGACACGAAGCGGCAACAACCGAAACACAACAACCACATCATCAGCAACAGCAACAGCAACAACAGAAGCGGCAACAAAAGAAGGAGAAGCGGCGACAATGCTGCGTAGACATTTGCCGGCTGGAGTCGAGTTTGGCCATTTGGTCGTCTTCACAATTGTCGTCGTCGTCGTTGTCGCATCCGGGCCAGGCCACAATATGGAGTTTTAAAGCGTTTATATCCGCAAAGCTTTCTGGCCGGCTTTCTGTTTTTGGGCAAATCACAGTTTTGTGCTGTGCGGTTACACGGATTCACGCGCAAAGAAAGCGGCCAGCAGGAAGTTGGGAGCAGTGTCGTGAGCTTGCCCCCAATCGGATCGTATCGGATCGGAGTAGAGTTCAAATTCATTAGTTCAGTCAGTTATGATGGGAATTAGCATCTATTTAAATGTCAGGGCCGCATTAAGATGCCACGATTGGCCCGCAAGTACAGCCACAAAAAAAAAGCAAGCTTATTGTTTTCAGTTGGCAATTATTTGGCCTAAACCTGCTGCAGCAAATGCACGACCAAAAAGAGGTAGTAAGTATATAAATTAATGAAATAATAGTCAGTCTTCTACTTGGGTGTCTTTTTAATGACAGAGAATTAGTTATTCTAGACATTAAATACATCAGGTTGAAGAATTTAAGCAACTTTGGATGTATACAACATTTACCAATAGAAAATAAATACAATTTGGTAAAACAAACTATTCAAAAATAGCTTTTTAATAAATTCATCCTTTTCTAGAGCATAAAAAGTCCCAAAATCAAGGGGAATTATCCTAAATATATAGCCAAAAATCCTCCTAACCATAATCCCCCTGATTTCCCTCAGTGCACTTGGCCAAGCGATTGTCCTCAAGCCTAATTATGCGTGTGCCGACAGGCGAACAAGCCGCAACAAGACAGCAGTTCACAGATGAAACGCCACCGATTAGCCCTGCGCCTGCCCACTCCCACTGCTCCCACCATCGCAGCATGCTTATCCTGATCCCCTGGATGGGGCAGCTCCCGTCCTCCACCTCCACCTCCACCTAATTCTTGCAATTTATGATGGGCACTAACAACCGCAGCCAACTGGCCAAACAAATGAAACGGAGTTGGACACAAAACCGGCGGCGAACAAACAGTTGAATGGAAATTGCAATTATACGAAGCAGCTCGGGTTAAGCGGGTCTGATCGAAGGGAGAGGAAGCTCTACGGATTGCGGATACTGTATCCCAATGTGGGTGCCCAGCTGGAGTTGGATGCTAAGCTGGAACCCTAACTAGCCATACAATCTGGAGCTATTGACAGCGATTAAGCTCGGAAATGCAGCACCATTTCTTGTCATAGATGGGTAACTGAAGGATATTTTAAATGGAAAGCCAATGCTATATGTTTTTAAATTAGACTATTAAGTAAGGGAGGCATTTTAAGGCATATTAACCTCATAAATTAATAAATAAAGGATACATTCTTTAACAAAATTAGGGAAGAGGTTGTAAAGAACGAGAAAAGTATAAAATGTGAAAGATCTAGTAGATTTCTAAGCCAATTTTTAAGTTCGTTTTCTACAGGAGGTTTAAAACTAATTAAAATAAATAAAATGATCTTAATACTTGTAAGATTTCCACCTTTAAACAAGATTTATCCACAAAGAAACATTATTTGTATCTCTTGACCTTAAAACAGAAAAGAAAAGGGCAACACTATATAGTTTTTTACAGCCAATCAAGCTATGTACCATAGTTAATATATCTCCGCTAATTAAAGCCAAAAGTAAAGATATATAACTCAAAAAGAGACCGGACTCTGCTCGACTACAACTCCAACTAATTGAAAAATCAGTTTTTGGCACACCGATCAGCACCTTCGTCATTAGTCAAAAGACACCAAGTCGAGAATTGTTTGGACTTCATTAAATTGTGTCATTTCTGACAAAATTGAACAAAAGCTGAGCAAAAAGCATGCATCGGATGGGGGATCGGAGACCACAGATCACAGATCGGAGCGTGCCCACGCCCACAGTTGTTCAGCCAAACAAATATTCAATCGCTGATTTCATAAATTTTTTGTTTTTGTGTGCAAAAACTGGTTACACCCAACAAATCGCAGCGAAAGAAACATATATAACTTGAATAAATTTCAATGAAATACACAGCCAGAGAGCGGTACATACGTCATTTTGTAGCAGGTTGGTGTAAATTGAATTTTCATGCCCCCGAGAATGGGGAGAAGGAGACCTGGAGCCACTCATTTGTTTGCCCATTTGTCCAATGTCCCCACGCAGCCAATGTATATAAGGCCCGGCCCAAAATGGAATTGGTGAGCAAGCCGCCGCCGCCGCCGCTCGAGTGGCGAGCGAGTCTATAAAATCTAATACGCACACGAGCGGCGGCAAGTCCCGCCCACAGATCGTAGCTATATATATACGAGCGACTATATAAAATATAAGTGCCTAATGAAAAGCCCCGAGAGAGAGAGAGAGACTGAGCCGGACTTAAGAGAATTCTAAAGAGTTCAGACCGATAAGTGTGAGTGGATAGGTTGGGCGTTGAGCTTCTCCCTCGCACTTATCGCTGGCAAAGCCGGGTCTTGCTCTTAAGTCTCCTCCAAACTGGTTTCTTTCTGGGGTTTCTCCAGCGCCACTCAAGAGTTGCGAGCTCAGGAGACACGCTTTCAGTCTGTGAGCAACTGCGTGACCTGCACGACGATCGAGGAGCGATTTTTGCTTCAGTGATTGAAAGACGTGATGAAAAGTGTGATGATCGATCGCCGAGAACTGGGAAAGTGTGTGAAGAAAATTAATAAGCGAACACTGAAGGATGGTGACTTGAATACATAAGATCGATCTGCTGGGAAGCGCAGACGGGCTGGGAAACCGACTTGGAAGATCCGTTTTAAGTTAATTGCACTTATTAAATGGGTAAGTCAAATTATATATAAACTATACTTGGAAAGTACATATAAATCAAGAGAAGTTTATCAATTAAGTGTGGATTTAAATGGTATCTTGGAACTCGTATAAATTAAATCATTTAAATTTAATTTAAATAAGTTAAAGATGGAGACAAAGTGACTGATACTGAGACTTAGTATGCATAAGCCTAGAAAAAGGGTTTATTAATACTATTGGAACAAGAAAGGTTTACTCCTATATATAGTGCTTTCTTATTCCTAATTCTATTTTTAATTAAATATTCACAAAATGTATTAGAAGTGAAATTATAATTAAGGCTTCATGACCTTAAAGATGTATCAACTATTGGTCTTATTTCTGTAAACTCAAAAGCCTTTTTATTATTAATTTTTGAGCTAAAGAAATCTTTATTAAATAATCATAAAGCAATATAATAAATGGCTCATCTTGTACCCTATTTCCTCAACCAATAAGTGACTGATCGAAGACATTTTTCTTAATCTAAAGAATTAACAAGACACAGCCGAGGAATACATCTTCCGAAACCCATAAAATTCCCCTAAGAAGATACTTTTTATTAAAGCAAATAACTAACTAATGCGTAACTTTCAGCCAAAACTAGCTAAATCCCTGACCCCTTAAGACCTCCGATAATCTCTAACTCTAGAATAAAGCCCGACTTTCCCAAACAGCTGCGATTCCGAGGCAAAAGATAAACCATTCTCAGCTTGCCGAACTGCAAACAGTAGCCCAGCATGCCGACAACTCAATCACCGGCTGCTGCAATCACACAATCACAATCACCCCTGCCGCCTGGGCCCAGTTAAGAGTCGTGGCCAGAGTCTGACTTGGCCTATTGGGTTTTCCGTTTGGGGGGTTGGGGGGGACTCCGATCTGTGGTTGTGGTTGGGCCTGCGTTTGTGGGCCGCCACATCGGCGGGCACATTTCATAAATCAGCATGGGAGAGAGCTAGCGAGCTGGTGAAAACCGCCTGCTGCGAGTCCTGGCTATTTATTGTATTTTAACAACATTATAAACGAGCATTTAAGTGGCGAGTGTTTGGGATTGCTGCTGGCCGCGCGGCTATGATTTGTGTTAGAATGCAAAATCGAAGACAATAACCAAAATATCCCCTTCTGATACCGACAAAGCCGTTTCATAATCAGTCGAGTCGAGACTAGCAGGCGGCCAAAAGCCGGGCTTACCAGGCAATAGTCAAGAGGCCAGGCTGGCTAACTGGCAACATGTGGCATTGCCATAACGTTGTCGTTTGGGCCGGGTCAAATGTCAAGCACATTATTTTTGTATTTACGTATAATAAATATAAAATGCATGATGCATTTTTGATAGATTTTCATGCCAATAAACAAGCTAAACGAACCGCTAGAATGGTGTTTAGGCCAACACCACAAGCAGCGACTCTGTCTCTCGACTCCAACTGAGTCTGAGCCGCCAACGAGGACGGCAACGTCGACGGTCTCAACTGTTTTGTTACCCCATTGTGTGGGTACATAAATTTAAACCAACAAAAAAAAAACAAATAAAATCACACAAAAAAGACCAGGAAGCTGCGTTTGGGTCGGTCTTGGGGTCTCTCTCGGTCTCATATAATTTTGTGTCTATGCAAATGTACGCGCTGCATTCGGTTTTTTTTTTTGCATTGGGCCCGACTTTGGTCTGGAGATGTTGAAAAATCGAAAATCGTCGACGATCGGACGGCCGATCGAGCCTGTCAGTTGAGTCAGTTTTGAGCCGGGCTCCAGAGCCGTGCTCCGTTGGAGGACCAACCACGTTGACGTTCGCCAAACAATGCCTTGTTGACACTGATGGAAAATCTGCGTGTCACAAATATCAAAAATGCAATCGTTAGAAAGCAGGACGAGCCTCCTCCTCCCCATCCTCATATGATGGATTCCATATGATCACCGGTCCATCCGTTGATGCGATCCAATCTTAGCGGGGCGGAGGCAACTGTCAGTCGAGAGCTCTCCATGAGTTTAGTTATAGATCTTTTGACCGATATGCTAATGCCTGATTGGATGGAAAATGCAATGCCAAGTAGCCAAAAAGGCAACTTTCTTGCGAGTGCTTCACAAAATGAAGGCAAACTATAAGGATATATTAAATAGTTAGTTAAATAACTATAAAATAAATAAAAAAAAAGAAAGGAGAAGGAGCGGCTTAGGATTTTATATAAATTTGAAGGCTATGTTTTGTTCTATTTTGTTTATTATTTATAAAAAAAATTAAAGGAACATAAAAGGCTGTCAGATTTACTTAGATTGCAGATTAAACAAATGGAAACTAAGGGAATTAAAGCCTTAAAACAGAGGTGCTCACGCCTACGCACACGATAAGGTTTTCGAGCACCCGACGCTATAAACAAACAATTTTGCACATTCTTCTTACTGTCGCTGTCGGTATGCTCATAAGACTGATCAAGACATAAAGCTTCAAGGAAGTAAGAACAAATAGCTCAGGAAAATGAAGACTAAAGTATTAACATGGAATTATGTTTGATAATTTTCCCTCCACATCTTTTCTCGTTCCCTTTGTGGATCGAACGCCGTGTTTCCCCATCAAGGATCAAAACACCTTTACCCTAATTGAATGCCAATTTATTGCATTTATAGGAACAATAACAAATTCAGCTCACAGAGAAGCTCTTTAAACAAATACGCCAAATGCAATACCCAGAGAAAAAAACTACAAAAAAAGGGCCAACTAAATTACTTAACAAGCCGTTGGTCCCGACGACGTTGGGACAACGACGACGTCGTCGATGATTTACTTGTGCGTAATAATGCAACGCCCGCAATGTGCTGGCGGACAGTGGGTCTCCTGCCGACCGAGGTGGAGAGCCTGGTCCAGTCCAAGTCGCAGTTAAAGTCATACTCCTCCGCTCGCCACGGAGGACAGAAGGATGCCGAGGTAAATGCATGTGAGAAGAAGTATAACTGGGAATGCGCCTCAATTTAAAATGCGAATTACATTATCTGATCAAATGCATTCTTCAGTGCGCTCCAGGAGGAGCACACACACAAGCACTCCACTCCAGGCGAAGCCACTCCAGGAGCATCCCCACTACCCATCTCCTGAGTGTGTGTGGAGGCTGCACAAATAAATAAATTTTAAAATACAAACAAGTAGCGCGCGCAAAAAGCGCCGAGTGGAAAATTCGTGACAGCAATTGTTGATGAGCAGCGTGTGAACAGCAGCAGCAAAAGCAGCAGCAGCAGCCCCAGTCCCCATCGATAACTCAAGATCACAGAACAGAGCTGGCCAGAATAAAAAAAAAAAAATAAAATAAAATAAAAACAATGTTGTCGGGCAAACGCGTAATATTGAGCGACTAATAGCCGGGGCTTGACTTGAAAGCGAACGACAACGCGCCGGATCGACGGATCGCTCTCGGAACTGGGTCCGTACACCTCCGCAGTCTAATTAACTCCTACGAGCAGCGGGCCACGGTTGTTTTTTATTTTATTTTTTAATTAAGGCGCACCACTCGCTCTCAGTATTATTTACTCTGTGTTATATATAACAAGAATCAAATGTATATTAAAGACCAATAACAACAATAACAGCAAAACAATCAAGCAGTTCGTGGGCAGCAAAAAAAAAAAACTAAGCGGCCAAATCAAACAAAAGAATTGCACAATTACAGAGAGTCTTAGATCCGAGGGAGTACTTGATAGTTCTTAAAGAAAAGTCATGCCTTGAGAGCAGGGTTATTCCCAGAATATTTCTTAGGAAAGTAATTAAAGAGCTCTTGTAATATTCGAAAAGAATGTCACAATAAAATTAATCACAGAGCATTAATTATATTTCTTTGTCATTAAAAAGAAATATGTATTTGAAGGCTTGGCATTAAGGATTGTAAAAATATTTAAAGAAGAAAGTTTACGTTGAATTTAATTAATATTTCATGGCATTAAATGGTTTTCCTAATTTAACTTTAACTTTTTTAATAAAATGAGTATTATAAACGATTTAAAATTGTATATATTTCGATCATTAAAATTGTCTTTTCATTAACAATATTTCATTTTCATTTATATTGTTCATATTTTACTGACAAGTATTTTAAATCGCTTGTTATTCAGTTACATTTTTTTAGAATACTTTGCAGTCTGATTTCTGTGACTTATTTACATTTTAAATGTTCCCTTTAAATACATATCTTTCTTATTTCATAAAAAGTATTATATATATTATATATGATAGATTTGGCAGTTTATTTTGATCTTGTTTATAGAAAATATCCTTGAGTTTTTCCCTCGAAGTATAAAGTAGAAGTAGTACTTTGGGAACATGACTTTCGCTTTGAAATAAAGTTCCTATCAACATTTTTTATTCCAAATAAATATTTGTAAAATAGTTTAATGACTTCTTGTTTTAAAACCAAGCTCTTCTAGTTCCCTAAGCTGGTAAATCGGTGCTCCCCTAAGACTCTTGGGAATACAAGCCAAACTCCCGCCCCGAAAAAAAAAGAATAACTGCGGTTCCAGGGAAAAATGAAATGCCAAAGTGCGCAAACTGTGCCAAGCTCTGGCTTCTGCCCACTTCTCCGGACTCCTCCGATCTCCTCCCCGATGATTCTGCTTCTCTGATTCTGATGCGTCCAACGGACCGATGGACTGACTGACTGACTGGCTGACTGCAGAGACATCAATCTAGAAACGGCAGGCAGAAAGATAGCCGGGACAGACGACGACGACGACGACACAACGATTGGCAACTCGTTGGGAGTTGACAATAATGACGATGGGACGTCGTCTTCGTTCGCGTCTGGCTCGCTGACTCGATGACGATGATAGAAAGTAAAAGAACGGAGGCACAGGCACAGCATCTTGCATTTTAACTGCAATTTTAATGAGACGTGGGAAAAAGAGTCGACATATATGTACCACGGACGACGAATGCCACCGAATGCCACCAAGTTCCTTGCCGTTTTGCTCGTTTCGTAATTTGTAAAACTCGCACGTTGCCGGCATTAAGGACATGCAGATTTCTCTCACTCCTTCGTTACCTTGTTGTCCTGCCGATCAACATTTATGGCTATATTTTTAGTGCTCCGGCTGGATGGCTGCAGCACGAGCAGCAACAAATTAGCACTGACAGGCTGAGGAGGAGAAGACGAAGAGGGCTGGCGGGAGAATGAGAGACAAAGGACCACCGGCCAGCGATCAGTGACCATTGTCCAGTTGGTGGCACCATGTGGCCCATGCGGCGGCCATGTGGCATGACCATGATCGGCGCGTTGCAGCTCTAGCCAATTGGACGCCTAGCGTGAGCTTTCTAGGTGGCATCCTTGGCCCAAACGGACAGTCGATGCTTGTTAAATGTTTGCCGCCAAAGAGAACGGAACGGTTTGCCACAAACAAAATGTGTCGACTTGTTGCCAGTTTGCCAGCTTGCCAGCTTGCAAGTTGGCGATGCCTGGTGGCCATTCAATCCAAAAGGCCCCCCCGAACCCAAAGGGTTGGTAACATTCGTGAGCGTCATTTGAATGGTGTGATAATTTTTGCGCCTTCGCCATCGGCAGCACCTCTGTGTGGCAGTGAATTAATTGCGTGCCACATTATAAATTTTGGCTCCCTTATTAAAAAAAAAAGAAGGCTTCTCTACTTCGAGCTGGACCCACAATCTCACCTGTGGAATTCTCACACGCCGCAACAGCAGCGAAAAATTCCAAAAGTCTTGTGGCATGTTGCAAAGTTGTTGGGTGTTGTTGTCGCCGGACGTGTGGGCATGTCAAGGCGTTGTCGCGTAAGTGGCAGGCCGAACGAACGCTGCCTGATTTCCCTCACATCTTACGCAAATATTGCGCATACGCCCCGTGTGGTTGAACACAGTTTGCCAAAGAAAAAAAACGTAGCATTTTGCCAAAAGATCAGCCACGGCAGAGATCCTGAATTGATTTATTTATTATGGGAATATTTAACTCTGAGTTAAGTAACGTTAAAGGATTTTTAAGGAGATCTACTTTAACATTAGCTAGGATTATTTAAAGATTTAAGGATTATCCAAAAATGCATGCCTTTTACTAAGGAATAATTAATTTAAAGCTTGAAAAGATATTGAAATATATCCAAAATTACAGATCTTTAAATAGCAGAACCTTCTAAAAAGGGAAAATAAAGAAATAACCCTACAATATATCAATTAATTCTGATTTGGATTCAACAGATTATATATTTCTTCCATAACTTGTCTTTTTACTTATTAAATTGACTAATATTCAATATTTGATTGAATATTACCGCCAAAGAAAATGATACTCGTGCTATGCAATTATTAACCACTAAATATACAATTTCCTAGGCTTTATTTTTTTGGTACACGAATGCATCTAATTTCCATATGTTGCCCCTGCTCTATAGCTCCCACTACAGCAACAACAACAACTACAGGCAGATACGATAATTCTGTGTCTCTTTCTAAAAGCACAAAATTTGCATATCAAACGCAGCTACAAAAAAAAAAATAAAAAGGAAAAAATAAACCAAAAAAGCAAGTAAAAACAGACGACGCCGCGCAGTCGCCTTTCATGACAACAACAAGAACTACAAGAACAACAACTACAACAACAACAACAACTAAACAAACAATAACAACGAGAACGAACAACAACAACGACGACTGCGGCTAATGCATGGACAATGTTTTTTTCTCTCTGCCAACAATTTTTATTTTCTCGCTTTAGCGCTGAAATTTGCGTATTCTGAACGATCCGAAATTAAGTAAATTACAATATTTGTTCGACGATTGTCGCAGTCTGTGTGCTATATTTGCCTCAAATTATTATGGCAATCGATTTTGGACCACACACAAGCTGCCTCAGAGAAAGGAGGCTCCAAGCAGAAATAAAAAGAAAAAAATATACGTAGAAGAAAAAATAGTAATAAAATTGGCGATAAAATTATTATTGATTACTCATACGCCGCATGTAACGGGCTAATGAAAACGGGCAAACTGCGATGGGCTTTCTGCGAATAATCGATAACGATGACGATGACGCGATCGCCAGTTAGAGATAGCAATAGCCAGCAATTATTTTCGTCATAAGTCAGCCAATGCGGCGGCGGCGACGACTTCTACGTTGCACTCGGCTTTGAAATTGACTCAAAAGCTAGCCGTTTGGCCACCGACGCTGCACTGGGAGAAAAATAGGGTTCCAATTGTAAAGGAAAAAAGTTGAATAATAAATATTTATCGATTTTAAGAGAATTAATCATTTATTTTTGATTGAACTTGAATATTTAGATGATCCTTTTTAGGAATCTTTTTAGAACATAAAAGGAATAAGTAAATGATGCATAAAAATAAGAAAGAAAGCTACTATTATTTTGTTATAAATGTGTTTTTGCTAACTAGAATCGGAAATCGATAGATTTGTCCGATTTTTATAGATCCTCATACAAATAAAACCAAAGTTCTTTGGGGAAAAGAGAGATTTAAGTTGATTCTTTATCAGAAAAGGTGTCATATAATCTCCGGTTTTTAAAGGGATTTCTTTGTAATATTTTCTCTATAAAAACTACTCCATATTTTCTCTCAGTTTATTGATGTTGTTGTGCTGGTTTTTTCTCTCTCTCTGGCGTTCAGCTGTGTGCGTTTATACATGTTCGTATATATATAATTGTTGCGCTTCGCACACAAGCTTCCAAATAAGGGACGGCACATGTGAGCTGAGGAAGCTATAACTATCGCTGCGGGCCACGCAAATCGCTGGCGTTTCCACTTTCGCATAGATTTCGGGGTAAACTAACGCATGCCGCCAATCGGGAGTCCAGCCCGTTGATGCAACCGCCTTGAAAATGGTTCAGTTGTGCCAGGTGGTGACAAGTCGCCAGCCCCGAAAGCGATCGCCGATCAATGGCGACCAGGAGTCGTCGTTGTCGTCGTCGGTGGTTGTTGGTTGTCGCCGGTTGTTTGCTGGTTGCCGCTGCTGCTGCTGCCACGGCTGTCGTGCAACATATGGCAGCGATGACAACGCATGTTAACAGCTTTTTAAAGTCGTTGCACAACGCGGCAGGCGCAGAACAATGCCACAATTCCCAGGCCGATAAGGCCACACCGAATCGATGTTTTATACTCGTATATAACTTTAACCTCTCGAACCGCAAAAAGTCGGGCCAAATTTGGCTGAAATCCGATATGAAATGTCCCGAAAGTGAGGCAGACAGGAAATCTCACGCGTGCCACAGGCGAGCGCACTGGAGCGGATGCAAGCGGCGAGTATATTATCCAAAAATGCGGTCTGGCGTGCCTTTGAATTAAGGTATCGATTTAGCCCAGGCCGAGGCCCAAAGCTGCTCCTGCCACTTGGTCATCTCCGTCAGTCATTTTCATTCATTGTTGGCGCGCGCTCATTGTTGGTGTGAAATTTAGCACAGCAGCAGCAGCAGCAACATCACATGCAGCAGCAGCAACAGCAGCAGCCGCAGAGGCAACAAGTGGCTGCGGTTGCAATGAATCCGCATAACAGACATACAACAAACGGACGGACTGAGACTCTTAAAATGCGGCAAATATTTCTTTAGTTGCCTCGGTGGCTGCTGTTGTTGCTGCTGCTGCTGCTGTTGTTGTGGCACGAAAATACTTTTTAAATGCGCTGAAGCGTCAAGTCAAGTCGAGTCCAACTTCCAGAGCCAGCTTTCAACGGATACGCACAGGATCAAGTGTTATAAATGTTAATTCGCAAATAATTGCAGCAGCAGCACAAGCTACGAGAAAAGTCTCTGGCAGAATTGCTTAATCGGCGCCAATCAGACGTAGGTTCTTCGCAAAAAAACAGAAACTGCATCTCTGAGTTTAATTGAAAATTTATGGCACTTTCATTAGCGCCCAGTGGAAACGTGCCATTAGGGTTTTAACTCTTTTAAATTTTGCAGCCAGCAGAGAATGTACACATCTCAGTATATATATATAATATATAAAAGTATAGTTAACTCTCACATAAGTTGTGTTGATTTCAACATTTGACTTTATTGTGGGCAGGAAATGAGCTGAGCCCGAGCCGAACATCGATTGTTGTTAACTTTTGTTAACCGTGCGGACGACGGACTGTGGGTAGAAGTCGACTTGCCACTGCTGCCCGTGTGGGAAGACCGCGTGTGCTTCATTATATAATGAATCGGGCGATGGGAGATGGGCACAACGCAATCACAAATAAACCAGACGCCAGCCGCCTAAAGTTTTTGCCTAGAATTTATTACCAGATATGTTTTCTTTTTCTCTCTGCTTCCCCCAAGTACAGTTTGGTCGGAGTTTCTGCTGGAACTTGCCACAGATTTAGATGGCTACAAACTTGCCACAAGGGTAACTTGAAAGTTTATAATCATTTTTAGCAGATAAAGTTTTCACAATATTTGTCAACAGTTTATTGGCTTATGCTTGTTATGGTGAAAAAAAAAGCAGGGAAAAACATTATTTAAGGGAAACCATAAAGGGGAAGGAAACTTTTTACTAGCTGGGAGAATATAGGCAAAAGATAGGTAACTTTCTAGGAATTTTAAATCTTTAATTCCTTTATTAGGACGTTTTTTGGAGATTTAAATTCTTTAATTTAATGAATATGACACCTTTTGGAGATTTTAAATCTTTGTTTTTTTAGATTTTGTTTAATTTAGATTTTCTCAGAAAATTTGTTTATTCTAACAACAACTTCATGTATTTTCAGTTTCGTTTTCAATTATTTGAATATTAAATATTGAAAGCTAGATTTAAGCCTTCATATAAACGTAAATAAATGAAAAAACAGATGCAAAAATAAGGCAAGACCTTTAACTAATTATGAAACATCTTTTTCGTAACATTTTGCATCGGCAAAAATTTGAATCTAGCTTAAATACCTTTTGAATTTTAAGTAATATCTCTAATCCCTGCACTAAGTATTTTCCCCCTTGAAATCCCAACAAACTCTTCTAGTTTCTACCAACTTTTCGTTAACGCTTGCTGCCACAATTAGGCAAACATCTTCATACAAAAATCCAAGTGGTGAGGCAACCTCCGAGAGGCATCGAAAGAAAAAAATAAAGAAATATTCTCAGCCATAAATTGGTCAGTGAAGCGGAGCTGCCTTTGCCTATATAAGTAGCTAAGGCGGGGAGCGGTAGGTATGGCTATAGGAAAATCCAAATAAATAAAAAAGAAAAAAAAAAACTATAAGTTTCCTCTGCCACGCTCCACTGAATGGGCGTTGCATTGGGCGTGGCTCAGCGGCGCTAGAAGAGCTCTAGACGGGCGGGAGGAGAGAGAAAGGGAAGGTCGCAGAGATTTCAATGTGGATAGCAAAGAATTTTGATTAACTTGGAAAATCATTGCGAGTAAGCTCCAAGAGGAGGGAAAGGCAGGAGAAGACGTAGCGAACCTCACAATGTACGCATTATTTGTTTGCATTGCGGCCAATAATTGCTTAACTAAATGTGAGTCCTGAAAGGCCGAAAGCGCCTCGTTAAGGTCCCCTCAGACGGGCTTTTAAATAATCACAATGAAAGCGGTCAGGACAAAACACAATACACAGGGAATAAAGGGGGGAAAAAAAAACAAAACGAAACTGAACTGAAACCGAACTGAAACCAAAGAAAAAAGCGCTCACAAATTGTCATTTCTTAACCTTTTCAGATTGCGAAGGCGGCGCAGGAGGAGAAGAAACTGGAGGTTGCAAGTTGCAAGTTTGCCCAGTGGCCGATCGGTCGCCAGAAGTTGCCGACTCACAATGTGTGTGCTGCTGCGCGCGGGCTTTAAGAAATGCCGAATTCCAGAAGCTGCAGTACAATCAGTTGAATTAAAAAACGAGCCCACAGACAGAGGACGACGACGACGGCTGGCAAGGGAATGGTACCTGGCTGGTGTAGTCTGGAGTCTTTTGCTGGAGGATCGACGGCGATATCATCGCGTGGAGAGCGCGAGCGAGCGCGCGCGCGCAGCTGCGGCGACTAGGAAATTAAGAGGACATTGTGGCGGCATGCGGTTAGAACTTGAAGCGGCGGCTTAAACACAAAATCCGCAAACTGGCCAAAAGATTCTTTGCGTGGCTGCGTTGTTGGTGGCTTTCGGACAGCTGGACATGTGGACATCTGGACGCTGCCGCTGCTGCCGTAGCTGCTGGCTGACAGAGGTCGCCCTCGTACGTAATCGACGAGCATTGCAAATGCTTTTGTCCTCCTCCGTCTGCGTCTGCATCTGCGTCTTGTGCTGCGCACGTGGCCACATCCCCCCAAGTAGGAGCCACATCAGGGAGGGGGATCAGGAGCAGCAGCAGCAGCAGGAACAGGAGCGGGAGCAGCAGCCAAACAGCAAATCATTGAAATGTCGTTAGAGGCTCGAGCGGCACGCAGCGTCGATAGTCAACGAAACCGCAAAATGCTTTTAATTTCTCAAACTGATATGCACCCGTGCTCCCACTCTTTGCAGGGAGGCGAAAAACCAGGGCCAGAGGTTCGATCTAGGTGGGTTTTTCTTTTTTTTTTTTGGCTGGCATCGAGGCAGACAGAGAGAGAGAAGGTTTCAAGAGGGTGGGGATCAGAGAAGTACAGCCTAGGCTATAAAAAGCTAAGGGATTTCTGATTTAATTTGAAGAAAACTATATATGCCTTAAAGAAAAATATATTTGAAGCGGAACTCTGTCTAAAATTTAAACCAAAAATTGTTCAAAGGGTTTGTAGAAGCATTTACTAGGATACCTTAAGGGAAACTCCTTACTTTAGACTTTGTGACAAAGGAAAATCCACAGAAAAGACTTAGAGCTTGTAGGCAATAACATATTATAATAAATGAAGCATTTATCCAACTTTTAATCAATTCAAAGGCCCTACAACTAATTCCCTTTACTCCAACTCTTCGCAAACTAAGCACGCAAAACAAATAAAATTTGGAAATAAATACAAAATTATAAAAGCCAACAAACTTGCAGTGTTTTTTTTTATTGTTATATTTTTATTGGTTGGGCTGCGTGGGCGGTTCGAACGATGATGATGATGATGATGCGCAGGTGAGCGACCATAGAAGGTAATCTATGTAGCCAAGACACCCGCGCAGACCGATAGATCGCACTCTCGATGCCTGGCTATATTAACGTACATAATGTAAGCCAGCAAATGTGTGTGTTGGCCAACTGAAACAGCGAAACAGCAGCTCAGCTGTATCGGCCCACTGCAAGTTGGCAATTAACCTTGGCTGGACAAAGAGTTGGCGGCGGCGGAACGACCTACAGCAGCAGCGGTGCCAAGTTATGAATTTTATCAGTCAGCTGGCAGTTAGAAGAACAAGCGAGTACACAGGGAAAAAGGTTGGAAATATAACTATGGAAAATGTAGAGGAAAAATGGAATTTACAAAATATTACATTGATTTTCTAGGTATTTTCTATTGTATTTAACATAAGAATAAATCTAGGAGAGCTAAGTTATGGAAGTTCAAAAGTAAATCACTTTAAATGGAATTTGTATAGCTATTTGAACTGTTTAAGTTTATAAACAATAAAGAAATGGGTTTAAAAATCTATAATATTTTATTTCCATTATTACTTTCTTGATTTTCCCAGCTAGCTTTTAATAAAAGCTTTTATTTGATTTAATTTCCTTTCTAAATAAAATAGAAAGACCCCCAAAAGATCAGTGAGTTATGACGAATACCCTCTCGCTGAATTATGGCTTTTAAATGAGGCTAAAAGAAATTAGCATAATTTTCTTTGTGTGTAGACAGCCACAACTCTGATGACCTGAGCCGGCGTTGGTGTCACACCCACAACATTTTGGCGTTCATTCATCGGGGCCCCAGCTGAATGGAAAATGCTGAGCCGCGTCGAGCCACCGAATGAGAGGGGTGGGGAATTGGCGGTGATCGGAGAGGCACACGTCATCGGGGCAGCAGTGGAAGCCGGCGGTGTGCCTACGCCGCCAGGCTTTTGGCATTGAAAAGTACGAGCCACAAAACGCGATTTGCATGCCAAGCCAAAGTCAAGTCAAGTCAAGAGGCGGCGTATGGAAAGAGGGAGCCAACTGACTGACTGACTGACTGACTGGCTGGATGGCTGGATGGTTGGCTGACTGTTGGTGCATGACGAGAGTCCATTGGTGGCTCTGATCGATTTATGAACTCGTCGCCGTGACGTCACAGGCCCCACACAAGATTGTGGAAGCGGAAGCTCTTTGCAACAACAAGAAAAACATCGAGAGGAAAATAAATATGCTCGAAAAAAAAAAAAATCAACAACAACACAGAAATTCATTCATAGAGGAGTGCAGCCCACTCGCAATTTTCGGTGGTGGTTTTGTGTAGGCAAAGACTAGAGACTTTTTGGATTTGGTTTTTGGGGTCTGGGGTCTGGGGTTTTCGGGGCTTATCTTAACGCTCTTAACCTTGCTCTTGAAACAGCTTTTACATCGTACATACACAGCATACATTCCTTGTTTATCGGGTTTTTCGTTTCTGTTTATTATTTTATAATATTTGCGCTAAATAATATATATATATATATTTATATACTTCTTGTGTAGATACTATTTTGTGTGGTGTTTTTTTTTTGTTGTTTTTTAAACATATATTTTACGATCGCTTAGGGGGTAAGAATTGCTTTAGGGTTATTGCTTCGGCGAATTGCACGATCCATTAAATAATAAATTTAACTAGTATTAAAAGGATTACGTTTTGCTCTCTGTTTGACAGAAATGTGATCGCTAATTATTATTAAATAAGATGTGTGTGTGAGAGATAGAGATAATAAATTAAATTTAAAGTTGATTTTGTGGTTCGGCTTTGAGCTGCTTTTTAATTTGGTATTTTAAATTTAAATGTACAATAAATATTAGTAGAAAGAATCGTAAAGCAAACAGCTCAAAGATGAGTCAATGGCGGCTATGTTGCACGAAGTCCTTAAATATAATCTTTCGTTCGTCATGCAACATTCCAATTAGTAGAGGTCATTGGAAAATATAGGGGGAATTCAAGCGAATAAACATAACTATAAAGGCGTAAAGTAAAAACTACTAACATTAGGCTAAACGAGTCCGGAAAATACGCTTAAACTTTATTGAGCACGCTCATCACACTCGCCGACACACATCAGGAAAACGGGAAATGGCCGCCGGCGCATTCGACATTTGTATTTGTATTTTTATTTATTTACTATCATCATCAACTTTGTTTAATAAGTATTGTAAACACGCAGCAAGCACTCTCCTCGAGCTGCTTACCCCCTTTTAGACTCTGTCCAGCAAATCTTGAAGGGAAAGTTTTCCCTAGTTTCCTTCTCCTCCTCCTTATTGCACTTACGCGTTAATATATAAAAAGGACTAACTAAAGCAGTCTCGGCTGTGTGTCTCGGATATATGTTCGGTAGAATGGCACTGGGTTTTAGGAGCTGCAGCTGATGCGACAATTGATCTATTGCTATTGGGATTTACATGGAGGAGCTGAGCTGTGTAGCTTTGATATGGCACAGTCGCCTTTAAGTAAGAGTCTTGACTAGTATACAAAAAATAAAAAAAAAAAAAAACACTGCGGTCGGTAAACAAGAACAAAACGAGCGGCGAGATCGTATTGGCCATGGATCCGAAATACGAGTATCGAAGTCCCAACGAGCCATTTGCAGCACTTTGGATCTGCTAAACATATATAAACTGCTGTCTAACTAAAAACTGGCCTGGTTTTTTCAGCGGAACAACACATTCGAGGTGGGGCTTAAGTTTAAACATTACTTTTTAACTAGAAAAAACCAACTAAGAGGTTTACAGAATGTTCGTAAAGCCATAAGCGGGCTAGCAACTTTTTTAAACTTGAAATTAATGTCTCTTTCCTGATCTTCAACTTCAAAAGTGTTTATTTTCCATTAATTTAATATTTTTAATTTCAAAACGAAACTTCAAAACAAACTGGAATGTAATAGAACCTAATAAAGATTAAGGAACTCATCTTGAATTTCATTTATAACTATTTCAAGCCCCTCCTCTAACGCTGTCCGCCTTGACCAAGTCCCAGGATATTGCCTAGAGAAAATACGAGGATCACGGACTGCGTCCGGATTTAGCGCTGCGCATGCGTGTGCGACATGTGCGAGTGCGTCGAATGCGGCGGCGGCACGTGCGGCACATGCGCATGATGCGCATGTCCACCATAGGCCTGGGCATGGGACAGTGGCGACGCCTGGCCCCCACTATACCCCGACTGCATCAGACTCTGTTCGAGGCTGTAGTGCGAGGGCGGTGCCGGCGGATGCGCCAGATGAGCGTGCCCATGGTGACCGTAAATCAATTGTCTTACTTTGGAGTCCTCATCGGCGATGTTGTAGCTAAGCTCCGTTTCCTCAAAGCCGGTGGCCGACATCCGTTGGTCGCCGCCACCGACACTGGGCGGATCCGGCGAGTTAAGGCAGGTCTGGATGAGCTGTTTGCCCGCCTCCGAGGTGATCATCGGCTGGAGCTTGCGCGTGGCAAATGTGTACACGTGGCCCGTTTCGCTGGCCACCAGCAGCATCACTTGTGTTCCAGTCAGCGTGGACAGCTCGTAGGCCTGCAAGAGAAGAGGGGAGGGAGACAGGATCGTGTTAAGTACTCGATGGTATCGGTTTGGTATCGGTATCAGGATTGGGTATCTGGCGGCCGCGGTAGCTGTCGACGCGTGTGTTGGCCAAGCGGCACATAAATTTCCCCACCAAACTATGCGATTATGTGGCGGCGATAAGGCGAGGAGTTAAGCGTGGATCGCTTGGATTTTAAATTATCAGAGATGGCAGCGTGATTTTACTAGGGTTATGATACAAATTAAGGGTAATGTAAGGCTTCAACGGAGACAAATCTTAGCTTTTTCTTAAAAATTCAGAGAGAGAGGGAGAGAGCTAGAGAGCCGAGGATTGTTCTCAAGCATTCTAGATCTGTGCGCACACATACGCACTTGCTTTATCTGTGTGGAAGAGCATTCTGTTTTATAGATTTTATATATATAGATAGATATATAGTATAGATGTTTTATAGATCTTTAGCTTCGAGCGAGTAGAGAGGAAGAGAGCGATTTTCGTTGCCAGCTAAAAAAATTTCTTGCCTAATGCAATTCAAGTGTAAGGTCGTTATCATCTTAATCCTAACAAGTCTTTGGTTTAAATTAGAGTTTATTGAATGAAAGAGAAACTAAACAAACATAACCCAGAATGTAGAAGTTTATAAAAAGAGTACAAAAGTTATTTAAATTAAATTGAAACCTTAAACAGGTAAAAACTATGTTTGTAAAATATTCAACAATTTAATAAAACGTTTTTACTTGTTTATTTCCTAAAATATCTAAACTAAATGCTATAATTAAATGCCTAAGCGAAATATATTCATATATGAGCGTTCCTTTTGGCTAGATTTTCTGTTCTAAAATTAAGTATTCAGGTGATTCAGCTGAAATTGAATAAAGCAGACCTAGGCAGCGACATATTAGCCTGAATATAAATGGGATCTACATTAAATTGAGACTTTTTTTGTTTCTATTTCTGTCAACAAATTATTATTGCCCTACTTTGCAGGAAACAATTGATATATATGCTTTGTAAAACAAGCTTAATCCCCAATAAAAGGCAACTAGATCACGCCAGGGCCCCTTTTCGTGTGGCAAAAAGTCTGCAAGTCGAACCCTATTCCACCCACGCAAATGGGCCAGAAGTCACGCAATCATCGCGATGGAGCTCTCCGTGCTGGATAACACCTTCCAGGCCACAGAGGCTAGACCTCTGCACATTAGACGGTAGCCTAAGCTGCCTATCAACAGCTCGTAATTACTATAAAAGCGATAAAGTCGCTGTCTGGCTGACTGCCTGGCTGGCAACAACAGTATTTTCTTTATTTTTTTCTGCTACTCCGGGGCACAGCGCATAAATAACTGGCAGAGCAAGAAGCGAACGCTCCGGGAACATTTATTAATATTAATGAAATTGTTGTACACATTGTTGGCGAGCCTCTGGATTGGGTTTCGGATTGGGATCGCCACAGATCGTATTGGATTGGGTTGGGGTTCCCAGCTTGCCCGCAACATCGATTGGCTGCCAATTTTATGTGTAACATGTGTAAATGCAAACAATTGACACGGTCCGAAAGCGGAATCTGCTGAATCTGAATCGGATTTCGATTTCTTTTCCTCGATTCTGAGTAGGTGTCGATTGTATGTGAGAGCCTGCCTAGGTAGGACCCGAACAGGCCAACAATTCATGTCAATTTGAATTTCGAACAAAGACAAAAGGACACGACACTGGCGAGAGGATTGGGCAAAGGGTAAGGGCAAGGCATTGACAGGATAAGAAGGCACAGCCCCAGAGACCGCTGCTGCTGCTGCTGGCCAGATGGAGAGTCATTTGTTAGAAGCCGATTGTTGCCTGTTTTGTTGGTGGCTGCTGCCTGCTGCCTGCTGCCTGCCTGCCAGCCTGCATGTGTTGCATGTGGCCAAAAGGCGAGCCGACACGGCCCAGCCATGAAGGAGCCTCTCTCTGGGCCGGCTTTTGGGGCTTATCTGGGCACAATCTGCCGCCGATGGTGAAGCTTCCGTGCTGCAAGGGGCACCCGAAAACAATTCCCAAGCCCAAGTCCAAGCCCAAGCTCGCTGCCTCGTGATTTCAATTTAACACCTTTTGGCGGCATTTTGCGCCTGCATCTGTGCTTGTGCCCTTTTGGCCATGGCCAATTGTTGGGAACTTGTCGGATGGTCTTCGCTGTGCATTATGCAGGAGCGCGCTTTCGCTGCCTTTTCAAATGGAATCGTATCGATCGGCGTGTAAGCCCACGCAATTAGGCTGGCCAACAAATGAGATCACTTCTGATCTGGACATTAGCTCACTTTTCACTTTTGTGTCCATTTTTGGGTGCCTCCCTACTACTACTACTACATACACTAACCGCCCACGCCACAGATCCGCAGCTCGCAGCTCGCAGCGGTTGGAAATGACCAAAATTGGCCAGCGGGAAAGCATGCCAACAGGTTGTCGCTGTTGGGTGACCACCGCTCTCTGGGCCAAGTTCATTGGCCGCAATTTGTTGGCTGCTAGGGATTGCGCATGGCGGATTGCAGATTGCCTTTTCGCTTTTTTTTCCAGCCCCTGCGATGGTAGCGCCAAGTCGCGATTCCATTGTCTGCCTGTCAACTGTCCGCCGGCTGGACATCGATGAGGGACCGCATCAAAGTCACCAAAACGATATATATTTTTTGTTTATATTTTGTACTTTTTTTTTGAGGTACACATATATAGAAGCGGGATCTTGGGGCGTGCGCCTGTCATAAGTTTGGAACCCGAGAACAAGTCAGGAGGAGAAGGAACTCTGCTCGTCCCAGGGGTCAAATATTATGGATACTCTTTTGGGAATGGGGGATATAGGAAGGTCCTTTACTTTGTTGAAAGTGTAGAACATTTTGCCAGACCACCTGGTTTTCTTGTGACACTATTTCTGAAGGATTTACTTGGGAGAAAAGGATATAAAGGGTACCTTTAGATACTTCCTTGTAGGGCAGAAAGTTGAGGCTTTATTTCTTAAGTTTTTACTAATTAGAAAAGGAAATCAAAGGTAAAATTAAGTATTTTACTAGATCGAACCTTTGCGGCATTCAAAAAGAGTAAGAAACATGCCCAATAAGAGTTATTTTTAATAAGAAAAGTAATTTAAAACCTACTAACTTCATTTCTAATTTCCAGCCCAGAGTATTTCCTAATTCGATTTCTTAAATATATTTTCTTGTACATTTTTTGTTGTAGCTCCTATTGGATTTTTTGGTGGCTTGGTCTTGGGTCAAATATTTCATAAGATTTTGTGCCTTGGCCAAAGATCGTGCTGAGATCGTGATTTAGCGCCGCGATGTTGATGCTTTTTGTGTCTGATTTTGATCGCGGGCTTGGTTTGTGTGGCGACCAGAAAAGGTCTATTTAAAAAATGTGAAAAATTTCATATGCAACCGCCGCGGCCAGATCGATGGAAGGCACACAGCAGGAGCAGGAGCAGGAGCAAATGCAGTGGCATTATGTAAGTTTGCGTGTGAAAATTGGTCATTTGAAAATACCAAGCCAGCAGCAGCAGCAGCAGCACGCATCAATTGCTGCGGGGAATAGGAGGGGGACTGGGGATTGGGCATGGCTAGCAACTGGTAGGCCTCCTTTGAATGCAATTGCGGCGGCAAATTAACATTTTATGAAGCCGAAAACAAAGGGAAATGCGGAATCGTGGGCTACCGCGCTTACACACAACGCCGCCAAAGTCAAAGCCAAAGTCAAGCAGGAGATGCGATTCGGGCGAAAAGCCGAGGCTGCTCTGTGGCTACTGTTCTAGAGCGGAGCGAGGGAAGTTTAAAGGGCACAGTGGTTAGGGGATACTATATATGTTCCTCCTTTAAAGTGTACTCAATTGGACCTAGAAATGGAGTTATTATTGTCCAATTTCTAGGCTTTAAATGGAATTATGTGTGCCGCTATAATTTAACGATTTTTTAAAGGTAAATTGCATTGAAGAAAACATTCTAAAGAAGAGTTTCTAGAGGCAAAAAATTGACTTTAAGTTTGTAGTACTTTTATTACTCATATTTAAATGAATTCCATAGCATTTTAAAGGTTTTTAAGCATTTATGGTTTGAAATTTGCTTTCTTTTACTAAAAACCAATATTTAAAAGTATTTTAAAGCGAAAAACTACGCTTTTAAGACCCATTTAAAGCTTACAAATAATTATAAAATCCCTAAAAGGTTTAAAAATGAATAAAAATGAAGCTAAAGGTCATAATTTGTAACCCAGCTTATCAGCTCTCTTCAACTTAGTAATTTTCCAATAGGAACTCAAGGGTTTGCAACCAAAAGATTAGATAAAAGAAATACCTATTCATCCCTCTTATTTTCCCATAGGATCCCCCTTAACACAGAACCACTGTGCCGATTTCCACATGACGATAAAGCACCAGCATTGCTCTCTGCAGAGCCTAGAGAGAGTCGGAGAACAATGCCAGGCAGCAGGGCTTCTGCTCAAGAGGATCTTTGGACTCCGACAAAGTCGAAACGAAGCATTTATTAATTGCACATGCGCTGGAAACGTGGCCCAATGTCAACATCCCAATTGCAGGCCCCAATCGTGGGCCAATATGGGAATGGGGATCAAGGAGCTGGGAGCTGGAAGTTGGGAAATGGGAGCTTACCTTCTTCATGATGCCCGTCTTGCGCTTGGAGAAGGTCGTGTAGCGACGCAGCTTGTTGTCGATGTATTCCATTTTGATTTTGACACGTCCCTTTGTCTTCTTGCCGTTGGCGGGCGGTGACTTCTTGTTGGGCAGCGGGTTATAGCCATCCACGTTATCCTCGACGCCGCCGGCGCTGCTGGCGACGCTATCCAGTCCCTGAAGCGTCAGTCCGCCGGCGGATCGATGGTGATCCTCATAGCAATCGCTGCCCGAACGCTTTAAGCCGCGATGTTGCTGCTGTTGTTGCTGCTGCTGTTGCTGGTGTTGCTGCTGCTGTTGCTGTTGTTGCTGCTGCTGCTGCTGTTGCTGTTGCTGCTGTTGTTGGGAGGCATGCTGGGGACTGTGTAGGGTCTGACACTGGGCAGCTGTGGCTCCAGTGGCGGGATTGGGACGCTGCATGGAGGGTACACCACCAGCACTGCCGCCACCTGCACCGCCCATGCTCTGGAGAAGGCCGCCGGAGGGCGGGCGGGCGCCCAGGGCGGCCACAGCCGGATTGCCGTACATATCGGAGGGATCGGAGAGGCTCAGCCCGATACTACTCATCGAGTAGTTCAGGTTGTAGCGCGAGTCGCCCCGCGTCGGATCCATTCTGAGGTAAAAGTTCTCCACCGTGGAGCCGTAGAAATCCAAGGCACCGCGCGCGTCTATTATTGCTACCTTTTCGGTAGCTGTGAGAGGAGATCCGGCCGCGGCACACTTTCCCAGCCGCCACCTTCCTGCGCGCTGCCTCGGATCGGATCGGATCGCTCTTTAATTCCAAAAATAACACACAAAACACACACCGCGCACACAACGCGATTCGGCGGCTGTTCGCTGGCTGGCTGGCGTTTTCCCTGCCGCTGCTCTGGGCTGGCTCTGCCCGGGGGGCGCTGCTAACTGTTTAGCCTGGTTTATTCCCTCAGTTAATCAATTAATTGGACGCTTTTTAAACCGAATTTAACGCGAATTTTAAGTGCAACGCCGACGTTTTGCAATACGAACGCACACACACGCAGACGGCTCGCACACAGACACTGGCCGTCGCTTGGCAAACTGACAGCTGACAGTCCTGCAGTGTTGGAATGCGGCGGAAACCAGGGATGTAGCGCTCGAGTGTTGCGAAGCAGTGGCGTTTTGGCGCTCGAATTTGAATTTCGAGTGGTTGCAGTTGCTGTTTTAAGGTTTCAGTTGCAGTTTATGGCTTTTTATTTATATTTAAGTTCTTAATGATGTAGGGGTTTATTGATTGAGTTTATTTTTATATTTTGTTGTGATTTACTAGCTTTATGCTGAATAAGTTGTATTCCTTTTATTGTTTAGAAAAAGGTTCTTGCTTAGTTGAGTTCTTTTTTATATTTTTAACAATTATTGATAGAATTTTGTAGTTCTTTTTGTGTTTTTAGTTATTTAATTGATGAAATTCTTTCCAGAAGTGCTGTGTTGCTTTTGTAGTTCCTTAATTTCTTCCTGCTGATGTTTTTCTTGTGAATCCTTTCTGTTTTTAATAGTTTAATATTTTATCTTTGCTCTTCCGTTACTGTAATTATTTCATTACAAAAATGATGTATTTTCCGTTTTATTGATTTATTTTTGTGGCTTTTGTATTCAAAGACTCCTTTATCTCGTTTTATTTCGAATTATTGCGTTTAATTTTTGTTTAAGTTGGGCTTGAGTTCTCGAAAATCCTTTTTCAGCTGCCGCTTGTTTTGATTTTGTTGTGTTTGCGCGATTATTATTACTTGTAGAAATTATATTTGGATATTTGCTGGCGCTCTCTCCGAATGTGTTGCATTTAGTTTAGCTTATTTGTCGTCGTCGGTCGGCGGCTTGGCACTTGTTTGGACCGCTGTTTGGCTTTATTTGTGGCGATTTTATTGTGGTTCATTCCAAATACGAATCGGAAAACGGAAAATACGGAGAGCTGAGGGCTAAACTAGCGATCGATGGCTGGCGTTGTGCTTCAGATGGCGTGCAATCACCTAATAAACTGCGGTGTATAAACAGCGACGACGTTCGTTCGATATTCCAAACTTGGCCCGGACCGGTTTCTCTCTCTCTCTCTCGCTCAGTTTCTTCTCCAAAAGAGAATTCTCCAAAGAGTCGTCTCCCCAATCAATTCGTAAGAGAGCTCTTTAGCTGGCGGAGTACATAAGCTCGGAGGGAGACGCATTTCGTCTTTCATTTTGCAGAGGCGGCTATGTTTATGGCTTAATTAATTAGATATATCTGGCGGATATGCCGCGAGTGTATCTGTGTATCTCTTTCGCCACGCCCCTGCCCGCGATATGCATACTCATTCGCCGCGCAGGCGCATAGATCGGAACGGAAAGAAATATGATGAGGAAAGCCCCTACAAATCGTAGCTCCTCCCCCATGAAGCGTTCGTAATTACACAAAGTACGCCATTTTTTTAGAGCCTGAGCTTATCAGCCGCTTAATTTGTGTTATTTTTTTCTGTAATTTTGTAATTGTTTTTGTTGATTTTCATTTATCTCTTCTCCGCTTATCGATCGACAACATTTGAGGTCCCCACGAGAGACGAGACGACGGACAACAAAATAAAAAAAAGCGATACACTTAAACTATGCCAGGAATTTTTGTGAGCTCGGCCAATATGGTCAGAATGCTCTAGAGGATTTGCGTGGTGGGCCCCACTTGTACACAGGAGCACGAGTATTTCGCCATGTCCTTAAATAGAGGTTCGCAAGAAAATTCTGCCTGGCTGCGGCTGGGAGAGAGAGGGTGACCACGTGCAGTGACTAACAGATAGCAGGAGATATAGCCGCCGCTGGATGAGTACATTTCGATACATCGATACACTCACCTCCGGGGGCTCCATCTCCTCCAATCCTCCAGCAGCCTGGGCTCCTCGACGATGATGCATTCCTCGCTGCAACTGCAACTGCGACTGCGACTTTTCCCCCAGCTGCAAAAATGGTCATCTTTGCCTTTTCCAGCCATCGGTGTCGTTGTCGCCAGCTTGTCTCTTCCGCGAATAAGCCAGCCAGCTCTCGAGTCCCGACTCCGTGTCCCGAGTCCGAGTCCAGAGTTAGAGCCCGTTGCCAGGACCAGGATGATGTCCAATGTCGCCCCGCCGCCTCGTGCATTTAATTAGAATGAAATATAGGAACTCGTCGCGGCCCGTCCATCTCCGCGATGGTTTGTCTACCTGCCCGGGCTGCCTAATGATTTAAATTAATCATAATGACTGTCAAAATAGAACGTTTGCCGCTGGCCTCTGGCTCATATAAGGATCGATTCGCGCAGCGGGCACCCGGTCTTGGGGTTCATCTGCCCCCCCAAGGGCACTGTGAGAAAAAGGTTAACTCGCTTGGTTAAATGTTTCATAGGTTTATTTTGCTAAAAGGAAGCCTTTTTATTATCCAAAAAGCATTAATATCAATATATTTATATATAAGTTTACAAATATTGAATAACTATTGTATTTTCTTGAGAAAAAGTACGATATATCATATGATTATATTATATTATCATTAGACTAAACTATCGCGCTCAAAATCATATCGAAAATTCCGTAAAGTTTTATATATCGAACTTTAAATTATGAAAAAAGATCGCATTAAACTTTAACATATCGATTTTATCAAAAACTATCCACAGAATAAAACCTCTTTTAAATTAAGTTCGCTTTTTCCCTAGAAATACATTTTATGGTAGAAATATATATCAAATAAACTATTTTAGTTGCTCTGCACAATAAACTTTCTAGGGAGTTGCCGGAAAGAAGGCAATGCTTGTCAATTGAATAAATATTTAGATTAGATAGTTAATTTACTATTAATCTACACCCCGTATTTTTCCCACTGCACTTCGCTGCAGCTCTTGCTCCTGCTGCTGCTCCTGCTGACATTTCATCATACTCACACGGCCCGGCCTGGCCTGGTCTAAGGTTCTCACAATTGTAGACGCGTTCTGTGCAGCGCTTACTAATTGGTTAGTTGGCCATCAGCCTCTGGATCCCGAGATCTTCCAATGCTCCTCCTTTCTCCATGCCTCCAGCCTCTCCTGGTGGTTGGCTCCACTGCGGCTGTCTTTCTAGGCGAACGTCAGCCTGTCTGGGCCGTAGAGCAGCTCCTGGCTCAGCTGGGAACAACTGCAACATGCTGTTGCTGTTGCTGCTGCTACTGTTGCTAGTTTTTTATTTTCCACGGAATTCTCTGCCACTGAACATTTCTAATACTTAATTATTTGCGAGCCTTGGCTTGGCGATCTACGTGCAGCTATGGAGGCTTTAGCTGCCTCAGCTGCTGCTCCTGTTCCTGCATTCCGCATTATGTAATCCTGCAGAGTTCACCTTCAAAAGGGGGGCAACGACGGATCATCTGGTAATTCTGTATATTCCCGAAAATATTTATAGATGGCGGGGAACAAAGTTTGTTCCATTTACGATGTCGAACAATATTTTTTTGTGATTTTGCCCATGCAGTCGTCTATGTATATATATATATATATATATATAGACTTTTTTACTATTTATAGAGCTACTTGGGCATTTGCCATAAGCCAAAGCCAAAGTGTTTTAAATAGTCTAAATATGTAAATTTTTTTGTATTTTGTCTTATTTAGTATAGTCAAGAGGAAAGGCGAGAAAGTATCTAATGGATGTTGGGGCTGGAAAGTAGATTGTAGCTAAGAGATTGTCAATGGGATAAGGCGAGATTTAATTGATTAAAATGAAAGTATATTAAAGATTATGTATTATATTATACTTACTAAAAGTTATATGCAATTGAAAAGTAAAGAAATATGTTAGAGATTAAATTAATTACTAATTTGCAAAGCAATCTAGACAATAACATTCCTAATTTGTGCTTAGCTAAGACAAGAAAGGCTAAGAATAAATCTATGCAACTTTAATTTGTATAATAAGAGCCATAATCTATCTATAAATATTATAAAAGATTATAAATCAAATTTCAGGCCAAAATATAAATCAAAACAAAAGACAACAAGTATATTATAAAGTCGGGAACATGTCAACACCTAATTTTCAAAATACATAATTCACATAACAAACAAAACAAGACCCCAAAGACTTATTTAAATTCGAATTTCGATTAGTTTAGAAACTAGGTTGTTAGACTAACTCAAACACACTCCTTTTAGAGCCAAGATTCAAGATCACAACCGCAATGAATATATCTGATTGAATAAAAACAACGTGGCACATGTGGCATGCATGATGCATCACCAAAAACAAAAAAAAAGGAAGGAAGGAATAAACTCAGGTGTCTAATTGGGCGCTGGGGTGACAATGAACCACTTAAGCATGCCAACTCGGAGGGGACTAAGCCGCAGATTGACAAAAGCCGGCACAGAAAACCGCCAACGCCAACCCAGAGACGAGAGCCAACTCAAAGTCGAACCAATTGGCAATTGGTACAGGCGATCGCAATGTTTCTTTGCCTCATGAATAACGCATAAGGATTGCGTTTGGGGTCTCGGGATCGGAATCGAAATCGGTTTCGGGATCGGGATAGGGATAGGGTTCGTCTTTCAGTTTCGGGTTCGGGGTGCTACGCGGGGCAATTGACTTGGCCCGGGCCTTTGGGGCCTTTTGTGTTACAATTTAAATAAAATTGAATCTCTCTCTTACTCTCCGCTTGAAATGGAACAAAAGAAGAAGCAGACATCAGGCGGGGATTTCGGTTTCTTTAGGTTTATCATTTTTAACCGCTTTCAATGGCTTCAAGTACCGTTCCGCTGCGTCTACAGGAAACAAAAGCACCGCTACATCGTCACAATCATAAAACGATTAACAGGTCGTGACCGTTTCACCTGATTACCGGATCCCCCAAAACTCATTTGCATTCATCGCCAGCCCCGTCTTTGGCACTGTGACAAGTGCAGGCAAGCGGCAATGGCACCTTGGCGGAAGTTCGGAAGCCTCTTCCTTCTCCCCACACTTAGTTCTAACTTCCTCGCCAGCATTTTAATTCACTCAATATTTAATTATGAAAAGACGGATAAAGATTGGGTTTATTGGTGCGTGCTTTGCATCGAAGACGGCCGATTTTAGCCCTGACTGACTGACGTCAGGCTGGGCTTAGACCAACTCGGGGCCTCCACAAATTAGAACAGAATTATCCCACGCATCTCGGATAATGTACGCGAAATACTTGATCGATTGCCAGCGATCGATAGTTGGTTGGCTTGTTCTTGCACAACGAGACGAGGAGGACCGTCCTCATCGTCGTCGCAGACAGTCGAGGAGCCATCAGCCTCAGCTTCGGCTTCAGATACAGCTCCAGCTTGGGGAACAGCCAGCGGAGACAGAAAACAGCAGCTTGGGATCGTCAGATCGTCGATGGCACAACAAATTTCAGCGCGTAGAACGGTAACTTATTTTTTTCCTACCCGCTAACTAAGGGGTATTTTTGTGGGTAGCTTGGACTGGAATAGGTTGTGGCAAAAATACTGATTAGTTTAAATATTAACTAACACTAATAATAGCTGGCAATTATAGGAATATCTTATTTTCTTGGAGAATAATGTAGAATATCGACTTATTACACTTATCTCTAAAATATCAGCTTAAATGTGGTTCTTTCCATAACATTTTAATACAGTATCTGTATATATATATATCCTTAGTAAATCCATGCTCTTTGTCAGGAGGTATTCCCCATTCGATTACCAGCCAAAACCCCTTGAGTTGAGTCCACTTATTGTCAAGAGCTGAGGCGCAGCAGCAAGAGGCAGGGTATGCAGCCTTCTCCAGGAGTTGGAGGTGGAGGCTCGCAGCAGAGTCTCCAGCCTGGCTGTGATAAAATGTGCGTAAGTGATCAGTTCGAAGACAACGAAGACTCAGACTCAGACTCAGACTCGGACTTGGAATCGGCCTCGGACTGGGACTCAGACCGAGATTCAGACTGCAAGCCGTTGCGTTGGGGTTAAAATTCCTGGACTTGTGCGATTCTTGGCGTTTTTTTTTTGCGTTTGTGTTCAGCTGTTGCTTTCAACTCTCTCGGCACTCGGCAGCATTTTAAAATTACAAGTATGTAATTTTACTGAAATCAAGCGCTCATATGAAAATTCCATTGCCGAGAAGCTGTCGATCGTTCGATCTCGCACGCTGGCGGGGGCAATTGTGGAGCATTTTTAATTTGTGCCTGGAAATCAGAGCAGTAGCAGCAGTAGTGACTGCTGCTGGACTCTGCGGCGACCTTATCGCGCCCACTGTGCACAAATGCACACACAAAATGTCAATTCTGCGCACGTCGCTTCACCAGGCATCCCAATCAGTCGTGGCCCAGGCCAGCGATCCGGAGAGACACAGAGGGTGGAGCAGGAGCAGGAGCATGAGCAGCTCCAGCTCCAGCTTCAGCTCCTTCTGTTGCTGCCTGGCTGGCTAGCTGGCAGCTCGTCATCATTATCTCTGCGCTCTGCCAACATCACAAATAATATGAGGAAAGCGCAAAAAGGGTAAAACAATCGAGGGAAGGAGCAGGGAAGCAGCAGGACTGGCCTGCAAATAAACTATTTCAATCAATGCGTTTGTCGTCGGGCCATCGCTCGATCGATCGCATGCCAAAGGCAGTTTAGGTTCGATGAGTTGTGGGCTCCTCGTCTTGGTTTTCTTCAAGGTATTTTCGGTGGCTCGCAAGATTGGAGGCGGAGATGGAAATGGCATCGAAGGTGAGAGGCGGCAACATGTTTTCTTGAAGTTTTTGGATACGAATTTCTTCGCGAATTTAACATTTTCTGAGGGAATTCCATGCAATTGATGTATTTTCACATTCTTTTTATTGACAGTGGATTTTTTTATTAAAATATAAAGTTTTTATTTAAATAAGCTTAATTTGGTCATAAAATATATACAATTTTTTGTTAGGTTCTGCATTCTGAACATTTTTTAAATGTAAGCTTAATAGCCGCCAACTGTAAAGCAGTTTCATGTCAGCTTTTTACACTGCTTACAAACGGAAGCACCTGAAACTGCTTGCTTAGATGGCGCCAGCAAACTTATCGAAAACCAAACGCAAGCTAACAAGCAGTTCTCTAGTAAACTTTTGACAAACTGCTTGAGAAGACTAACCTTTAAAAAAGCGCGCCATTTTATAAATTTGAATAAAATAATATAAGAAACAAATAAAGAAAAATACTAAGTAACAACAGAAAACCACTAAAGACTATATCTATATTTTTACTAGACCAACGGCAGCTTGCTAGGAAAACTATTTATAGATAGTATTAAAGAATTAAAGTACAAGAATAATGTTATTTCTATAATAACACAGTTTACTAAAAAATGAAGAATATAGTTATAACTTTAAGGGACTATTATAATACTTAAAATTCATTATACTTTTAATACAAATATTTCCATTTTAAAAAGTATATATAAACTTTAACTTCTCTGAATACTTCTCTCGCCTTGTAACAATTCAATTACGCATTCCTTGACTCATTGAAGTCTTCAAAATAATCCCTAAATAAACTCAACACCAGCTCGTTAAGTTTTCCACAAACCCCCGCTTAGGGAAAACTCTGTCTCTGGCGATTTCCGACTAATTGCAGTGTTCCCTTTACCGCCAATTCAAAATGCAGTCACAGTTCAACGACCCTTAAACTCTTTTCCCAAAAGGGGCTTGGGATTCTCTTCTTCGATTCTTCGCTGGCTTCTGGTGCTTCTGTCTCCGCTTCTGATTCTACTTCCACAGAAAGCGAGCCATTCGTTCCCTGCGCTCACCTTGTGTTTGCTGATGGCAACAGAAATTAATAATAATATTTATGCTGACTTTGCGTAATTCGTCTAAATTCGCGCCAATGAAAGTTCGCTTCTTCGGGCGAAAGAACTGTCTTTGGCCAAAAGGGGGAAGGGCAGACGGCTAACAGGGCCGTGAGAATAATACTCCCGAGTCATCCAACTCTAGGTACGAGTTCAATGCGATCGGGTTCAAATTTAAGGAAGTACAAAGCATTCGATAACGCGTCACTCTTTCGGCAGATAAGGTGACTAATAATAAAAGTTGAATAGCAAAACAAAAACAGAGAAAAAGGCCCAGAAATCATTGGCCAAAAACTCTCAATTATGGCCAGCATTTAGCTTCGATTTTGTATTTATTTTTGTTTCTTTTTTTTTTTTTGCATGTGTCAGACAACTCTTGGCGGAGTGCAACGAACGCCGCTGAGAGTTGTGAATTGTGCGGCTGGCTGTGTGCTACTCGTATTTGTTTTGTTTACGCGCCTTCGCGGCTCTTGGCCGGGTCTTATCAGTCGTTTGCCAAAAATATATAAATACAAAAAACTCTTTTTTTAGCGCTGCGCGTGGCGGGGCACAGATAAATACGCCCACGATCTATCTGCGGCAAGGAAAAGCGTCAAGATAAATATATATATGTTATAGGCGGCCTTATCTTTATCTTAGGTACTTGGGCTGTTTGCCGGACTTTCACTTAGTTGGAGTTAGCTTGGTAAGTACTTTGTATGAACGGAAATCATAAAGTGAAGTCTTTAAAATTTAATAGGATTTATTTTAGTTTACTTACTCTTTGATTTATTGGAATATATCTTCAAGGTTTAAGCAGAATCCCTTATTTTTGAACTTAAGCTTAGGTTTTAAGTTTTTAAATTTACTTAGCGGAACTTAAAGGAATCTGTGGAGTGTTCTTTCTTTCTGTTAAAATAAAATGAATTTACATTTGAAATGGAATAAACAGCAATGAATATATGAAGTTGTTTCTAGAATTTCAGAGAATTTTCAGAGAAGTATTATCTGTGATACTTTAAATTCAAATTAAATAAAGAAAAAGTATTATTTATATTATTAAAAATATTTAAGGGTGAAAATAAGGGCTATCTGCTTTGTTTAACTGTGCGATCAGGAGAGCCGATACGATATCATTGAGGACAATTGGAACTTGCCTCATCTACATGATTTCGCCACCCAATCGATGTGTTCTTGGGCAACCACAATGCAATTTGCTAAGAACAACAAGGGTGCAGTTTGAAATACAAATTGTTTTGAAATCATCATTGTTTTATTTACGCACAAGGAAGCGACTGCAACTGCCGTTTTCTTTTTTGCACAATACTTGGCCGATGTAGTCATCGATATCGCACCGATATATATGTTATATTTTGAATTCGTTGCAATAACTTGACTGATAAGCCAGAATCTTCCATCCTGTCATCGACATTTGCCTGGCTGGCGCTCTTATCGTCCAACCGAGCACGGGGCGTATGATTAATAAAATCCAAATCAACAAAAGGTGGACAGGGAGACAGCAATACAGAGAAAGAGGCAGGGAGTGGGCAGAGACAGAGAGAGAGAGAGAGAAATGCACACACCTTTGGCAGGTAAAGTTAAGCGACAACTTGACCCAAATTAAAAGGCACGAAAGCCCAGCGAAGGAGAGAGTAAATGTAGGCAAGGGAAGACGGAGACAACTTTTACAAATCGCTGCATTTAAATAAACAAAACTACGAGGCGTGCTAATTTTTTTATGAATTTCATAACACGATTTTAATTTTAATAAGGCAGCAGTGGCAGTGGCTGTGGCAGCAGAAGAAGCAGCGCCGCTGCGTATTACGTGAAAGCTCCCTGATGCGTTGCGACTGCGAAGTCACGCATGCGCGCCAAAATAAACCCGAAAACGCCGAGAAAACACAAACTCCGAACCCCAAACCCCAAGCCCCAAACCCCAATTCGAAACCCAAATGCAGCACGAGCCATGCGGCAGCTCTTCTAAGGCGAAAAAAGAGTCTAAACACAAATCGGAGTGGGCAAGGCACCGAAAAAAATTGGACATCGTCGGGGAGGGGGCCTCCGAACTTCCCAGCGGATCGCCGGTTTATGAGGGCGTACGCACACACACACACACATATGTATATATGTATGTATATTTATTCAAGTATTTAGCTGCCGCTTCTCCCAAAAAAAAGAAAAAAAAACGAAGCAAACGAAAATGAAAGCGAGCAGCGGCGCACCAAAAGACGCTGGCAGCGCCGTCGACGCTGTTGCCTTGCCTTGGTGTTGGTGCCCCTTTATTTGTATGCGTTGTGTATGGGTGACGACTCTTTTTCTTGTTGTGTGGAGTGCCTTTGTGTGACGTCACGCGTCAAACGTATAACGGTGCATTGAGTTTGTTGGTGAAATAAGGCCAGCAAAGGATGGGAGTTTTTCAAGGGGTTATCCGATTTAATTGGGACTTTTAAGCATTATACTTCTTGTTAATTAAATCATTTTGTATATATAAATTGTTAATTAATATTAACTATATTAAAATAACATTTTTAAAAAAGAATAATACTGAAAATGTTTTTTTTTTTAACTCTTAATTTGCCAGGAAAGTAAATTCTTGTTTTTTTTTTATAGAAACCCTATGTTTTATATTTTATTAAAAAACTATTAATAGTATTAATAATAGCTTACATTTTAAATATTAATAAATATAGAAGTTATGCATAGGAAAACAAGAAATGCTTAAGTATTTTTTATTGTAAGCTTGACATTACAGGTGATAATTTCATATTGTCTTCAGTTTATATTTATTATTTGTATAATCCTAAAAATTAAGAAAATATTACACATTTAATGGAATTTTTTATATGAATTGTATAATTATAGTTTAAGTTTAACTGGGTAAATAATATGCTAACAATAATATAGCAAAGAGCCTAAACTAAAACATTACTATGATAAGGTACTGAAGAATCCCTTAGTTATCAAAGTACACAGGGAACAAAAGTAGTTAAGATGAATATTTGCAAGATAACTTACTCTTCAGGTTTGTAAGTCAATATATGATTTCTTTTTAAACAATAAAGATAATTATTTTACTTTAAGAAAATATTTACCTGCCAAATCTTTAGATTTTCGTTAAGTAATAAATGAAAACATCAGTATTTTCTGTTTTGAATTAAGTTAATATGTTTTTTATGTTTATATGAATGGAATATGTATAAGTTTATATGCTTATATGGTTTATTTTTTATAATATGTCTTAAGATAGTGATAGTTTATGAAATGTTTTCAAAAAGTGCTTTAATATTTGTATATAAAAAAAGTATATCTTATAAAACGTAATTTTAAACTAAAGCTAAAGCTTTACATCAGTTTTGGTCTTTAAAAGTGGTTCCCAAGTCTTTAATATTAATATATATTCAAGTTAATAATAAAAAACAAGCTAGTTTTTTACATTAAAACACTTTTTCTTATTTAATTTCAATTTCCATGTTTTTATCTTGCATTTACTCTCGCTTTTTTCTGTTACTGTCAAAGCCCGACAAGAACTCTTGCCAAGTGAACTGCCTTGCAATGAGAGTAAAAGTGATTGGGAAAAACTTTTGCTTTTGTTACCTGCTCCGATGGCGATCTTTGCTCTCCTTCACTCGCCCTCTCTCTCGCGCTCCCTCTCTCTCCGGCTTGCTCTCTTGTGGCGCTCATCCACAGGTAGTTGCTGTAAAGGCAGCGCAGTAACGGCGCCGTCGTCGTCATTTTGGGGGGCTTTCTGCGTCCGTGTGTGTGTGTGTTTGTGTGTGTCTTACATGCGGCCGCTGCCTTCTCATTTTCTTTCTGTTTTCTGCTGCCTTTTTCTTCGACGCTGCTGGCGCTGGCCCGCTGCTCGCCGTACGCTGCTGGCTGCGCCAAAGACTTTTGCGTTTGCGTTCGCCTTTTGTCACAGTTGTAATTCACCAATTGTGAGCGACGGACGCGCGCTCAGCTCCGACTCCGATTCCGAATCCGAATCCGAATCCCCCCAACAAAGCGAGAAGACAGGCGAAGAAAAAAAAGCTCGCTCTGCTAACGGTTCTTCAGCAGGAGGAGCTTCGCTTCAGCTTCTAATACCAAACGGTTGTCGGGGTATAAAATCTGTTGCATCATTGCTGCGCCACTTCAGTCGTTCGAACGCGTGCGGCCCGAGAAGTGCAGTGCCAACAACAACAACAACAACAACAAATAATAACAACAATAAATTAATAAAAGAAAAACAAGTTAATAATAATAAACATGCCCGACTGCAGTGCTCCTCCCAAGTGCAGCCTAAAATGAAGCTGAAACAAAGTGTTTAAATATTTCAAGAAAATTAAAAATAAAATTCAAAATACTAAAGAAAACATTTCCTAAGTAATTGGCAATGATTTAGGAAGTAACTCAGAGTTTTTCCATCAACCAAATTTAAATTCAGTTAAAGAAAAGCAGCCAAAATTAGCGCGCTACAAGGAATCAAGATTTTACCCTCTTTTTCGCATTTGAAAATGCTGAACATGGAGTCGCCGCAGATGTATGCCGATGCCGTCCAGACATTGGCCCAGCTGGACCTCAAGAAGGAGCCGCCGTTGCAGCAGGCGACCATTGGCCAGATCACACTCACGGCCATGTCCACAGCCGCCCAACAGCAGCAGCAGCAGCAGCAGCAACACGGTCAGCAGCAGCAACAGCAGCAGCAGCAGCAGCAACATCAACAGCAGCAGCAGCAACACCAACAGCAGCAGCAGCAGCAGCAACCTCAGCAACAGCAGGCAACGGATGCCAACAACAATACGCCGCAGGATGCTGCACTGTTGGTGAAGCAGCAGATGCATCAGATGCAACAAGTGGCGGCCGCCAACAACAGCAACCTGCTGCAGAAGCAGATGCTGCAGCAATACACCACACAGACGGACCTCGACGAGCTGACCACGCAGGAGATCACCCTGGACTTACAGCACCTGATCGACGATCAGTTCCGGGACACCGAGACCTTGGGCATCTTCAGCGATATGGTGACCAGTCCGGGTGGACTGTCGGCCACGTTGCCGCCCAGCGGGATGGTCAGTGCAGCGGCCAAGGTCCTGCAGCAGCAGACGTTGCGTAATCAACATGGATATGGAGGAGGCGGCGCCGGAAGGGGTGGCGGTGGTGGCGGGGCCTTAGCCTACATGCCACAGCCGGTCCATGCAACGTACAACAACTCCAGCGATGAGAACAGCTCCGTGGGCTCCGATTCCAGCACGATCAAGGAGGAGCCCATAGATCCGGAGTATAGGCGGCATTTGCAGGAGGCTGCCAATCAGCAGGCTGCGTTTATGGGCAACGGCGGCGGACTCTACAATGGCTACTCGACGGCGGGCAATGGTTTGTCCAACGGTGGTGGCAATCCCCTCAATGGCAACACTACGCCCAGTAGTAATGGCAGCAATGGTAGCACCGGTAGCAGCAATGGCAGCCAGTTCACCAACCTGACCACGGCCAATGTCCTGGCCCATCACAATCTGCCACATTTGGCGGCGGCAGCGGGGGCCCAGCACCTGCTGAAGCAGCATAGCAAGCTGCAGCAGCAGCATGCCCAGCATCATGGCCAGCAGCAGCATCAGCATCACCGGAAGCACAGTAACAAGCATGTGGACAAGGGCACGGAGGAGTACCGGCGACGAAGGGAGCGTAATAACATTGCCGTGCGGAAGAGTCGCGAGAAAGCCAAGGTGAGGTCGCGTGAGGTGGAGGAGCGGGTGAAGAGCCTCCTCAAGGAGAAGGATGCGCTCATCCGGCAGCTCAGCGAGATGACCAACGAGTTGCAGTTGCACAAACAGATCTACATGCAGCTGATGAACCATGCCAATCCCGAAGTGAGTCGCGTCTGTCGCAGCTTCCTCAATACCAACGAGCATGCGCTGTAGCAGCTCTAGATACGAATGGAGTTGGAGATGTGCAGGAGAAGATGCAGATACAGAGATCCGCCGGATGCGTGAGAGAGAGTGTGAGTGACTGTGTGAGTGTGAAAGGTATTGCGTGAAAGGTCCTTGGGCGACTCTGCTAAATCAAAGATTCAAAATGCTGTGTGGGTAGCTTGTAAGAACCATTATTTTCCTTTGCTATTTTCATCGTAACCTTAAAACTTAACCCCCAAAAACAAGAAAAGAAAATGAAAAAACAAACACATCCTTGTATAAAATTCAACTCCTCGCTCCCTCTCTTGTTATTCATTGTAAAGCATATTTTTGTACTTAATTCTTAACGACTGTAACATATATTTCGCACATTTTTTATACACATAATCGTATACATTATATCTTTTATCATAAAGTTAAGCCAAAGAAAAATGTTAAAAATATTTATGTAAAAAAATGAGAAGAAGATGCAGAAGAAAACACAGGCAGGAAAGAAAACGGAAAATACAAAAAATCTAAAGATATTTATACCACAAAAAGAAGAAAAGAAAACTACAAAAAAAACAAACAAACAAAAAGTATCGAAATAAAATTTGTACATTTCTTGACTGGTGTGTGTGCCGCTTTGCGCTATGCTTCATGCCACGCCCACTCCCAGCCTCAGTCCCTGCTTCAAAAAAATCTTTAGCAAATCTTTAGTTTGTAAGCCGATCATCCTCCTCTCCCCCTCCCTGGAACATCGAGTAACCGCTTTACCTGCACCCTCGAAGGAATATGCCCCCGAAGTGCCCGCCTCTGCAAGTATCCGCTGAATGTGCGGCAATTCGCTTCCGCGAGAGCGTAGAAGATATGAATGCTATTAATTTGTAAGGCCAACGCAATGTTCTCATTTTAATTTATATATTCGTAAATTAAATATACACAAAACCACAAAGAAAACTGTAAAGCAAATCTAAATAAATTAAATAAAATTTACAATATACAAAGAAGTCAAGACAATGTTTCTTATTATATAATTGGGGGTTATTTTATTATAACTTTTGATCTTTTTATAGGTGAACTTAATTGGTTTATTACATATGCATATTATTCTGTATATTTCAGCTTTATTTTGGGCTAAAAAAAATGTAAATCCTTCAGATTAAAGCCTATTTTGTTATTATTGTTACGGTTTTTATTTTATGAAATATCTACAGCAGCAAAGAAGGTAAATAAAATAGAAATAAATAAAATGCTATGGTTTATATTCAAAGAAATATTTTTCCTTATGATATTTTACCTAAAGCTAACTTATTATTAAAGATGAAGTTCCAAAAACTGTAGGAATAAACACAAATGCAAAGAAATTGATAATTAATTAAATAAATATATTCTTTATGATATTTTACTTCAAATATAACTTAAACTTTAGTTTAAATATAAAGAAAATATTAGTATACTACAAACTTTGCAGTTCTTATTGAATTAAACCTTAATAGTAATACATTTCACATAAAAATCAATCTCAAAAGGTTTAAACTATTATTTTTACAGCAATTAAGTAAGTTAATTTATTACCCCCTTAAAACCCCCTTTTAACTTCCACTCTTGTGCTTAATTTTATTTTTCACAAATTATCAACAATTGGTAATTAGTTTACCGACCCAATGAGAAGTGAAACGCCCTGCCAAAAAATGTCTAATAAAATGTCTGCCATATTTAGGCGACAAAAACACACGAGCTGCGGCGAGTGGCCAAAGACCAGAGACAGAGAGCCAGAGGGCTGCCCATTTCTTCTGGGCCTTCTTCCGAAGACAAGGCAATGCATTTCGGGCTGCCAGTCGCGACAGCTGAGACACACAGAAGCCGGGGGGAGGCTAGATATTCAAGGGGAGGACACAGACCAAGGGACAATGTGCCGACCAGACCCCCAGACAATTGCAAGGCGGCCGTGTTGACACGATTTGACAGTAAGACAAACCCGAAACGAAAAGCAAATTTATAAACGACAAAAGCAAAAACTGAAAAAAAAAGAATTAATGCAAGTCGGAAAAAGCAGACAAATTAACGCGCCAGAGAAAGCCCAAACAAAGACGGGGGGAAGAAAAAAAACGCACATTGCCTGCCGACCTGGGGCAGATAATCACTTACAGAAATTTTTGGGCTCGGGCTAAGCCCTTTTTTGGGAAACCCAAGGCGCTGGCTAAAACTTTCTTTCCATCAGTCTCGGTTCCGTATATCTGTATCTGTATCTGCGGCTGCCCCATGCCCCTACCATTGCCACTGCCACTGCCACTGCGGCTGCTGCTGCTGCGTGCGCCCAATTTGTCTAGCTGCATTGTTGAGTACTTTGATTGATGAAAGCTAATTGCGCATGCACTCTAAAAAAAGTGAAAATGCCCCGAACTTGTGGGTGTCCAACGAAACGAAAGACCCTTCAATTTAAAGTCCGACTTTGATAAGGGTTCTAAGCCGCTTACGGTGAAAGTTGTGGCCAGCCTCCCTTCACAGCTAATGCCGCATCGAGTGGAAGATGCAAAGATGCAAGATGCATCTGGGTTTTGGCAAGCGAACAAAAATTGCCGCACAATTACTGTTCAACTAAGCGCCAAGCGAGCGCGGCGGCCACGAGGCGTATGAGTTATGAGCGGCGGCAGCGAAAAGTGATAAATTCGCAGCGCGAGAGGATGGGGCATGTGGCGTATATGTACATGCAATCTGGCAGCGCCTTTTTTTCTTACCTGTCTTACCTGCGCGACAAGCTAATAAATGTTAATTGCCCTAATGAAAGGGGCGGGGCTGAAACGTTGACAGGATTTGAATTTAGAAGGGTCCAAGTTGGGGGGAAAATTAAAAGGAGGCGAGGGAAGGGATTTTAAGCGATGGAAAAGTTGAATTTTTTGATTTAAGTAAAGTTAAATAGAAGAATAAATGTAGAAGATATTTATTAACAGATTTATTAGATAATTATTCAGACTTTTTTACATTATTAAGTGTTTCAATGAGTGTTAAGAGAGTTCATAAATTGTTTTTTAACCTTATGTAGTATTTTTTATGATATAAATTATATTATTTGTAGATATTTAAGATAGTTACAAGGAGTATAAGATTAAAAGCTAAACGGTAAGCTACTTAAATAGTTTTTAATCAAACTATGAATACAAGAAAATAAGGTAAAACCTTTCAAAGTTTCAGAATTTTAAAGAAAATCGTTTAGTCCTGACTTGAACATAAAACTACTTAGCCAGTTGTACTTAAAACCAATTCCACTTAAGTTCAAGTCTTTAAGAAGTGTTAATATTAAAATATGAAAGATTAGGCCCTTTCAATCACCGTCACTTTCAGTTTTTTTTTTCCTATTTGTAGCCCAATATTGAGGTGAACGGATCTAGGTGCAGATCCCCGATGCCGAACCCGATTCCCCCGAGCCCGATTCAGTTGTCATCCAATCCATCTTTCACACTTCAGTTCCACTTTGTCCGCGCTCCGCATTGTTGTGCCTCCGCGGCGCCGTCATCTGCCTCTTCATCTGCAAACTGCTTTTTTTTTTTTTTTATTTAGCTGCAGCAACTATGGAAACCATAACGGAAAAAAGTGGGTTACTTCATTTTTATTTTCATGCCCCAAAGAGATGGAGAGAGAGCGAGCGAGACCGACTTTACATCTATCTATCTATCTTTATTTTTGTTTCTTTTTAGCACAGATTGAGTAATAGTTAGTTGTTGTTGTTTGGCTTATATTTTAAAGCCAGGCTTCGTTCCCTCTCTTTTGCGCTGGTATTCGTTAGCAACTTCGCCTGGCAACGGCGATCGTGCGGCCAACTCGGTTTCACTTTCTATGCCAACTTGGAGTCGCAGAGGGGAGACGTAGACTGACTTTTGCTATCTAATACAGCTGCCGCAACAACAATGGGGCATCCAAATGCATGGAGAGAAAAGTTTAAAGGTATTTTTAGGGATTTTTAATCAGTGAAATATATCCTCTGGCATTGCTTCCACATAGTTTGAAGAAGGTAGAACTGGAAGCTACCCAAGAATCTTATTTACTTATGTTATTTTTACACAGAAGACTTCAGATAAAATAAAAATAAGATACAGTAAAAGTTTCAGCCTTAGCTGCTAAGGCTTTCTTTTGTCAAGGTTCATAATTTGGGATGAATGTACTGTGGCGCGTATCATATCTCTTACAAATAATGTATTTGACAAAAGTAATTAATTATATTAATTATATAATAAACTAAATCATGAAATTATATTAGTATTAAGCCTGTAGAAGTAATGTTTATTGTTATTATAATTATAAACTAAAAAACTACATTTTCCACATTATTTAAAATAAAGAACTCTTCTTTTTATTAACCATAACGTGGGAAATAATCTGAAGGGTACAACTTTCTTTAAAATCTTGGGAAATATTCTTCCTTAGACTTACATTTAATTGTATTTTTTTCTTCCTGTGTAGCCAGCAGCTAGCTCACCTCTTTTCCTTTGCGCTTTAATGTTTTCTTTCCACAATACATTGACTATTTTCTTTTCGACGACGCCATGTTTGCCGCTGTCTTAGACCCAGACTCAGTCTCAGTCTCAGTCCCCGGTCTCGAACTACGGGGCCCAAAGCTGCTGCGGCTGCGGCTGAGACTCAGCTTCACTCTCAGCTCGTATCTGCATCGGTGCGAGTATCTGTATCTGAGAGTGTGGGTCTTATGTAATAGCCATGACTGCGGCTGTTGTTATTGTTATTGTTGTTGTTGCTGCTTTTAAAGATGCCTTTTCTTTTGTTGTGCGCGCTGCTGTCTGCTGACTGATGCCTGATGACCAAGTTAAGATATTATGTTCGTTATGTTGCGCTTATTAACGTGGCCCACAAAAATTGTTTAACGTTTTGTTTTGCTTAAACGAATTTTCCGTTATAAATCAAGCGACGAACCACGCAAAATAGAGACATTCGATATAAGTTATCAAATACTTTTCGTTTATTCCGACTGAAAAGATACCCTTACTGGAATTATTGTAAATGTTCCTCTCTACTCTCACCCCTTCCCTTGATTTTTCACTTACGCAACTTGTTGACGGGGAAATGGCAGCGGCATTGTCTACCTTCTCTCTCGACTCAATCATTTAAAACAATTACAGAGCTCCAGCAGCCATTAAAAAGAAATAATTTTACGCATAGTAAAAGTATCTTGGCGGGAAAAGTATATCACCCGCGGGGGAAAATACAAAAAAAAAACCTATTTATGGGCCTGGCACTTGAAGAAAAAAGAATGCAATAGTAAGACAATTAATTAATAAAGTATGGGGAATGTTAATATTAATAATAAGCTAGAAATAATGTCAGCTTAAATGTGTTTAAAGAGCTTTGGTAAAAGGAGAAACTTATATTGAAGTAATCTGTAAAGAAAAATAACTTAAATTTCAGTTACATTATATTTATAATGAAAACAACTTGGCAATTTTATAACTTAAAGAAAAAGCTACCAAAGACATACAAATAATATGTAATTATAAGTTTTCTACATTCAAAATTCATAGCTTCCTCTTTTCACCTACTATATAAATAAAACCCAATTAACTTAAGCTAATTACCTCAAGGGAATAAAAACCAAATAAGATATAGATGGAATCAAAGAAGCGAAACATTTTTTCATTCAATAAAAAAAGAAAAAAAAAAGAATGGCGATATCAAAAGAAAGCAAGAGGAAGAGGAGACTGGGACACAACAAAACTAAATCTAAACCACTCACCCAAAGACCCATTGCCCTACTTTTCTTACGGAGCCCAGCGAGCCAACAACAATAAAAAAATATAAGAAAAATACAATAATAAAAAAGAAACAACAACAAAAAAATGCTAGAAAATAATCTCAACGCCAACACACGCACACATGGCTAATCAAGGCGTATCCGTGTGTGTGTGTGTCTGCCTCAAAATTTACAAGGGGCGCCCTTTTCCAAAAAGAAGAAAAAAAAAGCTGCGCGCGTCGCTTCTATTTTCAGCTGCGCGTTGGCGTCGCTGCCTTTATCAATCTTCAGCTGAGGCAGGGGGGTTGGGGTGCAGTGAGGCGTTTTTTTTTGGGGTGGTTGGGGGGTTTTTTTTCTTTACTTATCTTAGGGCAAGACCCGCGTCCGCTGAGCGAAAGAGACGACTGCCGAAAGGGCCAGGCCAGACACTTGTTGCAAGCAGAACGCCCCAGCAGAGCGCGGCAACAACAAATTGACCCAATTTTTGTAAATAATTTTTTTTCCTTTACTGCACACACACACAGAGACACACACGAAATACAAACAAACCTAAATATGTGCCCTGAAGTCATAAAGAATGAACAAGAAATATATAAACGACTATATGGTCGAACACAGGAAGAAATTGGTCACAGTTAGAGAAGGAATTCGGGGTTTATTAGGTTTAAATTAACAAATATTTAGATTTATACATTTTCTCTATGGTTTTATATATTGGAAATTTATAAAGAAATATTTTAACAATTTAATTTGATGTTAAGAAGGTAAATATGCTTTTATAAAAGGCAATAAATACTCCTTTTGCTCTTCAGCTTCTCTTACTTTTTATTGATTTTAATTTACTTCAGATTTCCCTACAAGAAATTGTAAAGTCTCTTTTTTTCAACATTATACTTAGTTCCACAATTAAATAAGTAAATACTAACTTATATTTAACATTATGTGCATATATTATAAACGTTTTAAAATGGCAAAACTTACTTCTTGTCCTTTTTTAAATTCGGAAAAATTCCTCTTCACTTTCTTCTATATTTGAATAATTTGAATATACTTAAAATTCTCTTATACAAATCTTTAAAATTAGAAAACAACCTGTAGTTCTTTTCCCTGTGTATAATGCTCCCTTAAAATTGAAATTGTTGTTAATTGTTGTTGCTGGTGTTGGTGTTGGTGCTGTTTGCTTTGCGGCATTGTTGAGTTGTTTGCAGAGGCAGACGACGGTGAGGTGGTGCTGCAGCAGCAGCAGAATTCACTTTCAATTTTTCGTTTCGTTTTTTTTTGTTTTTTTGAAAGAAATGTTCTATGCTGCAGGAACCATAGGCAGCCAGAGCAACAGAAATTTTCTTGACTTTGAGCAAAGTAGGTCAGCAGCTGTAAAATAGACTCCAAACAGACCAAAAAGCCCCCTTAAGAAAAGGCAATCAAATCGAATGAAAAAACTGAGCGAGAGAAATGTTTGTGCATTGCCAGCAGTAGTGGAATGTGTCTGGATATGTGTATCTGGCCGATCTCTGACTCTGTTTAGACGGTGTCTATTTCCCCCTTTGGTTTTCTGGCTGCTTTCCGGCTTCGCCCCTTTGCCATTCGGCCACCCGGAGTCTGTTAAGTAGGTCAGCACTTACGACCCGGTCTGCGGAGCCCAAGAACTTTTCATTATTATCATCGTTCCATGTGCATAGACGTTGCAAGTAGTATCTTTGAGTATCCACAAATGTGTTGCAACACATCGCCGGCAGTAATGGCAAAAAAGAAATGGTACAGAGACTTTCATGTCTAAACAATGTAACTCCATAAAATGTGTCTTTCCATAAAGGAGAGAGCGATAAAACAAATTGGAAATGTTGCTTTAAGTACAGGAGATCTTTGATAGATCACAACCAGAAGCAGAAACGAGTCATTACCAATCACAAATAAGTTTTCCTTTAATTTAAAGGCCATGCAATATTTAACTCACTAAATATTTGGGGGTAAAAGTACAGAATTCTTCCGTTTAATCTCTGATTAATGCCTCCTATAATTTATATTCATCCTAAAGATACTACTTGTCTTAGGGCATGCGTTTATGTTCTTGGCCAAAGATTTATATCATTGTTCTTGTCTTTGCCATCCTCTCTCTCTCATCTAATTTATTTTTCGCTTAAAAATAGCACCAAAAAAAGGTTCATTCGGTGTTCCCCAGAGAGCGAACAATAAAATCGACAAAAATGTGTGATTTTCTGCGTCGCATTTCTTATGGCAGCAGCCAAAAATCCCAAACCAAAAACTAGCCAAAGCAACTCGACAGCGGGCTGCCAACGAAATAAATAAATAAAATTAAATGAATTACATTTGAATGTAATTAGTATGAGTATACAAAACCGCCAAACTTGACGCAAATCATGTGTTATATATATTAAGCTAAAAACATGTCAAGATCACACACTAAGTTTTCCTATCACACCAACACAGGGCGCGATTGGGGGAAGTGGAGCAACAGCCTGGGAAAATGGGACAGTCTGTGTTTTCAGGGAGAGAAAGAGAGACAAATCTGAGACATGTTCGGTAATGGGAAAATTTGTGGTTTCTGATAACAAAAGATAGGTGTTTTTCTGGGTATAATAGCATTTGATTGGAGGTATATCTTACATGCTTATAAGTAGGTCAATTTGCTTGATGACTTCCTGTATGAAGCGAGGAAATGTTTCTACAGTGATTCATATTTTTCTCAGCTCGTTTTATTCCTGAAAATGCATTTTTAACGATGTCTCCTTTTCTGCAGAGAAAATAAATCTTTGTTTGAGATTATTGTAAATATTAAAATATCAGTAAACGAAGTCGGAGCCTATTAATTGCTTTAAATAAGGAAATAACTTCTTTTGAAATGATAGCTTCATAGAGATGTCAAAGATTTATAGAAATACAATTAATGAATATATATAAAGAAATATATATTTAACAGATAAAATGCAAAACAATAACTTGGAAGTTTAGTTTATTAGTTCTATATATCCTATCCTCTTTTCTTATTAAATTTTCTAATATCTAAAAGTGCAAGGAAAGTTTAGAGCTGCTTTACTTCCTCTTCCCTTTAAGATCCCGCCCATAATCTTCAAGTATAAAATCCATTATTTACTTTATTAAAAACTAATACTTATTGTTTTGTGTGTAGTTGCATTTTGGCGCCAAAAAATAAAGGCCCACACAGCCACCAGCTAAGAGGAGACGAGCGGGCCAACATTGCATTGGCATTGCCTCATTTCGCCGGCAAACCGACTCGACGCGACGCGACTCGGCTTGAGCTTGAAAGTAAAAGTGGTTTGGCTTTCTTTTGTGGCACACGCTTTTGGCGCTGCTTTCCAACACAACATTGGCCACCATAATACGGCAAACAGCGACAAGTTGCCGTGTTGAGTCCAAGGTCAAGAGGAAGACTTTGAAAATGCCTCAACAATGTGGCTGTGGATGTGGCTGTGGATGCGGATGGTCGAGGTGGATGAATAATGCAAAAGAGTGAGAGTGGAGTCAAGTCGATATATACTGTGGGATCGGGCTTTGTCTGCTCACCGTTTACCGTTATGCGGGCCAGTTCCGGTTTACGACTGGTTAACTTGGCCGGCAGAGATCCGGAGATGAGCGGGGATCATCTCAAAATGTAGTCCATGTAACTGGCACAGCCAACGATGACTGGTTTTTTGTTTTTTTGTATTTTTTTATGATTACGCGAAAAGCCAAAATGTATAAAAAATCATTTAACTCGGGCCCCAATCTCCATCTCTCTCTGTATCTGTATCTTTGCTTGTGCGTAAGTATCTCAACCTGTTGTCGCCTAACTCCAAAGCGTTATGCATAATTAATAACCGTTAACGGAACTGCAACCCGCAGGAAAAATCTGTGGCCCATAAATATAATAAAAAAAAAAAAACGAAGGGAAAGACAGTCATTAAAGCGAGGCAAGCTCACACTAAAATATGTATCTGTTGCAATCGGCCTGAACTAAAAGAAAAATGCATAAGCGTATGTAATATTATTACGATTATAAGTTTAGCCTTTTTTTTTTGAGGGGTAGTTAGTTAAAAACAATTAAATATGTGAGCTGTGAGCGCTGGCTGACTTATATAATCGTTCGCCCTGTTAGCTATGACTACTGCCCCGTGTTATTTAATTGCCTTTAGCCGACGAGAAAAACGAATACAAAACCCACAAAATAAAATGTGTTTTTAACTGTTAATGCAACTGCTTATGAAATGGGGTTGCCTCGACAATTAACTCGAGAGTTGGCCAGGCCTTTTGCCTGGATTTTATGTAAATGAGCCTGGCTCAAGAGCAAGCCAAATACTCAAACACTATCCCCCAAAAAAGTCAGACAATGAATGAGTCGTGAAGGAAATTAAAACCGAAAAGACCGATCTTAGTGGGTGTCGCGTGGGCACCGATATTTGACATTTGATAGTGCCAACAGCCCCGCACGGAAAAGTGTCAGAATCAGTGCTCAGATTTAATTGCTATTTACGTTTGTAATTTCAGACAGTCTGGCGGCGTTCTGGAGAACTGGACTAAGCCGAGCTTTAAATACCCTGAAAACTATTGTAATAGTTACATAAATATTAATATGGCATTTAAACAATATTAATTGCATTTAATTAAATGTATTTTTTGTGGTTGGAAAGCTTATGAATATTTTTATAAATGAGGTAATTGGATATAAGGTAAGTGAATTACTTAAAGTATTCATATTGATGTAAATATATATAACGTAATATATATATAACGTTTTTAAGTTAAGACGCCAACCAAGTTGGTAAGGAAAGTCTGTTGATTCTTATTTATAAATAATATTAATAACAAGTTACTTATAATTAATATGCATTTATTTCACAATAGTTTAAGAAAGCGTTTGCTCATTATTTAATTATATTATACAGTATCTTATTACAAATTCGTTATTATTTTTATAATAAAATATTTTACTAGCTATTCTTTACTTCTGTAATAGTAATTTTTCCTTAAATTGTAAACCGTACTATTAAGCATTGACTTAAGTATACACTTGCTCTTAAACTTTCATTCTTATTATAATATTTTGCATACAAAGTTCCTTTTTCTATTTCTAATAATATTTTATAGTAAAAATTCCTTGTTTCTTATATATTTAATGTTATTTCCATAGTATCTAGTTACCAATCACTCAAAATTACCTTTATTTTATCCAAATCGAACCCCACACATCCCCAAAAAGACACCTCATTGTCCCTTTGTCAGCGCGCCTTTAAAGAAAACCAGAAAACCTCATAGACAGAGACCCCAAAAAGTTTTGTTTTGATTTATTTCTTTGACTTTTTTTGTTTTTCTTGTTCAGGGGGGAAAAAAAGCGAAAGTGGCCAAGCTACAGTCGACACCTTTTCACTTTCAAGGCCGCGTAATCAAAACGCTTCGAACGTTGTCAATACGCGTACGCTGTCCGCTGTCCGCTGTCCGCTGTCCGCTGTCCGTTGTCCGCTGCTAGAGACAGAAACCAAAATAAAAAAAAAGAAAATACAAAACATACGTCGCGATCGAACACACACAGCCAAGAGTCACGCGTGTGACCCACAGCACGGAAGTCGAACACCAAATAAAATTAGAAATAAAAATAAATAAAATATCTTTGAAGCGGGAAAAATAAACAAACAAAAGATACTGTATCGGCTCGATCGGCCGATCGCCTAGAATCATGAATGGGATGCAGTTTTATAGGCCACACGGCAGTTGGCTAGCGGTTGTTATATAAGAAATGTTAAACAGTTGACGCAACATCGGATGACTTAGGTCAGTTACGTAAGGCGCCGTTTGAAAAGCGTTTACATTGGGTTTGGGATTGTGGATGTGGAGTTTATCTAACGGATGCGCTTCGGGTAAGCGGAAGTTATAGGTCGACAGCGACGTGTTGCCTGGCTTAGAAAGATATTATCAAGATTATGGCAGAAGTGGGGAAGAAAGGGTATGAAAAATAATTGTAAATAAAACATTTCTTTAAGACTTAAATAGGAAAAAAGAGGAAAAAGAGTTTGATCTTTCCAAGCAGTTGTAGCTATTTAAATTTAATTATATTTAATTAAGAAGTTAAGCTAATTAGTATGGTAACATTTATGAATATGTTGTTTTAGTGTTAAAGGTGATTTAGGCATATTATCTATACTATAGTTACAATCTTTTGCATAATATTTACAAGCAAATGTACACAAACTTATTCCTACTCTTTTATATATATATTTTGATGTATTAAAAAGGCAATCTTACAGATACCACAATATTTTCTAGGCATTTATTAAGTTCACAACAGTTTTCTATATAAAACCAGGCTGTTCTTTATCTGGTTACACTTTCCCTGAACAAAACAAATTAGTTTAAAAAGCGAATATAAGCCAGTATTAATCTCTTAGATATAGCAATGTTTTCAAGGAATTTATTATATTTATTAAGGTGTCCTTTTAATAGTAATATTATCAATGGATAAATCTATTTAATACTACAACCTTTTACCCTTAATTTTAAAAGATATAACCTCCAGCTAAAATCGAAAAAAGAGCCCCTGGGAAAACCCTTTTCCCCAAGCTGCTTCGCCATTCCCCCTCCTGGGATTGATAGCTCTCCCGCCCAAGTCGATGAAAAGTGCACTCGGTGGAGTGCTCTCTGTGTGAAAATTGTGGAAAGGAAATACAACAAAAACTTGAACTCAAGTGTTGAAGTGTCTTGAACAAACAAACAAACGGCGGCAACAACAACAAGCATCGACAACTGAGACGGCAGACAGCCGACAAACACACACAAACGGGACACAACAGGGGTGTCAAGGGGGTGTGGCCAAAAGGGGGCTACAGAGGGGACGCTGTCGCTCCACACACTTGTAACTGCATGCTAACATGTTTCACCTAAAAAAAAAGGAGAAAAAATAAAACGGAAAAAACAACACAACAAAATTTTTTATTTATTTATTAAACGAAAAGAAACAAAAAATAGATATATAGGCAAACTTGTTTACAGTTGTTGTTGTTGTTCGCATATTAAGCATACCCGAGCTCTTTTTGGCCAGGCTAAGAGCGTGGTTGTGTGTGTGAGTAGTAAGTATATGTAAATGGGAAGCGCCAAGCCATCCGCCTAAATTCATAAAGTTTTTTGAGTTGACAGCGTCGGTTACATCACTCCACCGCACCGTTATGCGTACGACATTAATTTTTGCATACGGCAAACCGAAATAAATTCATTTCTTCTCCAAATTCCACAACAAATTAAAAAATAAATATATACATAAATTAGCGGCAATGCAGGAGCAGTTCAAGAGGCCCGATGCCTCATTTTCGATCTTCCCCCGGGGGCAGTCACGCCGCTGTGATTGTGGTTCTTTTTGCCGGCCAAATTGCAAAATGCTCGAGATTTGCCCAATATTTACCATTTCCTCACCGAAAAGCCCGGGCTTTTTCCTCCGCCGCTCGGAGTTTTCCTTTCGCTTTCATTGACGCGTGAAGTGGGGCTCCGAGCGTAGGGCAGGAATACATAGTGGAGTTGGAAGTATAGTTGGAAGTGCATACAATAGTGGCAGTGGCAGGCAAAAGAAAAAAACAAAAGCAGTCACAAGAAACTGGAACATTTTTTCGGGGACTACAAAGTGAATTTCTATATACTCTTCATACAAATACTGAACATTTTAAATATTAAAAACAAGCTTCTTGTATTAGCTCTCTAAGAACTTTAGCTCTAGTAGAGAAATAGTTTTGCATTACTTTTCATCTTATAAAATAGTTTTCAATATCTACAACTAATGCTATTATATTATTTTGGAAATTATGTAGTTACTATATATAAGAATCATCGTTTTAAGAAGGTTTATATAATAAATGTTACAGAAATCTATAGGTTTTTAAGTCCCCTAGAAAAATGTGCTAAATTATGCCATAAATTTGTGATTTGTAATTAATACTGAATTTGGTATTTCAAAAATTACTATATAATTCAATTAAATATTAAATATCATTTTAAATCTCCCATTTTCCTCGCTTGAACCACAATACCCTGCCACTATATAGAGCATTCAAAAATGCTTAGTTAATGTGCATTACATTTTCGTGATTCTGATCGATATCGCCAGGCCAAAGCCAGCGTCGTCTCTTCTCCGTAGTTAATAGAGCTTTTGTTACAGACATAATCAGCGAAGCAGAAACCCCCTGAAGAGCTCTGTTAAGACCCCCGCCACCCCCTCTTCTTAGACTCCCTCTACCACCAATACTGCATAGTCATTGCTATGCCATCCGCCGTCCTTAGATGCCAAGTGCTGTGTGGTTTTTTCTACCCCCTTTTTTTTCCATTGCGCTGCTGCTGATGACCGGCCAATTAAGGCAAATGCATAACCGAAAAGAGATTCCCGAATTTCAATTATTTGTCAGAAGATAGGCAGGGCCCACATGCTGCATAATATCGAACGATCCGATCGGATCGGATCGGCGTACGATAATTGATAATGGAAATATGTGGATGGGCTCTCCACTCTCCACTCTCCAGCGCCGCGTAAACTGCATAAGAAACCGAAGCCGAAAGAAGAAAAAGAAAGAGAAGGAGGAGCAAGAAAATCAAGCAAACCAAAACAACAGAAACAACAACAGCAGCAATAACAGCAACAGCAACAACAGTAAGATCAGTAACAGTAAGAGCAATAACAACAACAGCAAAGAGAAATAACAACAACTGCAACATCAACAGCAAGCACAACAAAAGCAACAGCAACATCAACAGCAATCACAACAACAGCAGCAACAACGAACCATAATAATATTAATTCCAGTGTGTGCTTCCACGTTTGCCTGTAGTTGTATGAGAAACTGGGTCAGCGTGTCGTTTTGTGCACACACACACACACACCATCGCCGCTCGACAAATATATGCACACATGTAAGTTGCTGTTGCTGCTGTAAGTTGTTGCTGCTGCTGTCGGGCAGCGATAGAAAGTGAAAACGAAGCAACAGCAGCAGCAGCAGCGGCAGCAGCAGCGACTACGACAACAAAATGGCTATGACGAACGAACGACGGCAAGAAAAATCACATAATCACAACAACAACAACACACACACACACACACATAGCTCGACTGAAAAAAAAGGGCGATCGGCGGGCAAATGAATTATAATTTAGGGAAAATTATGCACGCCGCACTGTAAGTATAAATAAATAAATAACAGGCATCAAAAATCGAGGCACAAATTAAGCGCACGTCGCCAAATGCGGGGAAAATAAAATCCGAATTTCTTTCAAACCCCCTTTTGGGTGGCCCTTTCCAAGAAAAGGGGGGGGAGAAAAAATAATAAAAAAAAAACAATTATTATAATTTTTTATAATGGCTTTTTGATACATAAATCAAAACTGAAATCACATAACAGCTAGGGCCTTTCTATGGAAATGAAGTCGTTAAGGGGAAGTCGTTAGGTTCGAGATTGTTTTAAGTGAATTAATAAACTGAAGATCAAGAAAATGTAAGTATAACTATAAAAACATATATAAATCTTATTAAATTAATTATAAATATTCAATTTCGTTTCTTTATCAAGTTATTTATATTATTTTAAACATAATCTATCGATAAATCATTTACTAAGACCTCTAATTAAAATTCTATAATATAGTTCACTCCCTAAAAATATCACTCATACGCCACATAAGCCGTTTCCCTAAAATTCAATAAAGATAGCACCGAACTAAATATTGCATAATCAACGGAATCCCTTTAACAATAAAGATTCCAAATAATAGCCGAGTACCGAAAAAAATCAATTTCATGTGAAAATTAGCGCACGTTTGTCGACTGTTTACCTTTTGGAAGGCTCATAAATTGATGTGCCCCGAATAAAAACAAATGAATAGAGAAGCCAAAATAGATAAATATGTCAACGGCAATACAAAGGGAATCGAAGTAATCCCCCGATCGGCAACCCCCCCCCCCCCCCCCCCCCGATATATCGATATACAATCAAAATCGTGACAAGGCAATTACAAAGCGGCAAAGCGAAAGGGAGCCAGGAGGAGATGCCTAACTCTAAGCCTTCGGGCCACAAATCTCCGGAAAATGGTCAAAAAATGTGAGTGAGTGAGTGAGCTGAGCTGAGTTGAGGTGAGGAGCTCATATGGGGGATAGTGACTAGACTCCGACCCCTCACAAAAAAAGCTGCATAGCTGCCAGCTATGCAACCGGTCCAGGATAGCCGAAAAAAAACCACACCCAAAACAAGAAAGCGCGTTGAAGATTACAGGCCCGTGATTAGGCCAGACAAATTTTCAATGTGTCTATGAGTGGGCAGAACTGCAGCCCGAAAAGAAGCAACCATCGACCAATATAGCGCTGGACTAACTGGCTAGGCTGCAAAAATCACCGAAGCGCAGCAAAACAAATGCAGAAAAAAAGATATATATATAAAAAAAAAGATACAACGGCAGCAGGCGATTACGAAAGCCTGCGAAGATACTCCAAGACAAGCCAAATCGCAGTCACAGTCACCGTTCGGCGATGGCCACGTGATAAATATTAGAAACTAAATGGCATCCTAAGAATGTCGTGACACGAAGAGGGGATTAATGGGTGTTAGGATATTAGGGGATCACAAAAAGTGTATTTACTTATATAAGTATCTTATAGATGAAGATATTCCATAGAAAAAATATTCATTCATTATAAAATAACTTAGTTATCCCGAAAAATGTGGCAAAATTCAAATATATAATGGTTATTATGTAAAAATCATTTAATGTATTTGTTTTATGAGATAATCATATAAGAACAGTGGAACAATTTAAGTTCCTAACTTAAAGTATTGATAACCTAGGGTGGGGTAAGATAAAAACTGGCCAAAATGATTATTTAATCTACTTTAACCATAAGGGAAATATCATTTATATTATGTTAAGCATTATACTATTACAAATAATTAATTCAATCATTAAATTGATCAATTCCCATCTTATCCTGAAAAAACCTAGATTAATTTCCTGATTTTACACCAATAATTTACCCAGCTTTTTTCCACATAAATACCTTGATTCGTTGACTCTTGTTTTTTGTGGAATACCTCAACAATTTACAAAAATAGCTGCCCTAAAGATTTTTGTGACCCAAATTAGTGACTGCGTGACTGCTTTCTCGCTAATCACGACCCACTTGACGCCCTCGTAACGAATCGCTTGCATCTCTGGCCGATAGTCGCTAGTCGCTACACTAAGTCACTAAGTCAGTCTGTCAGTTTGGCCAGCGACGGCCCACGGTATGCGAGCTACACCCCCTTTCTACTCCGCCCCTCAGCCATTCCAACCCACTCCCGCTTCGGTCGCGATCCCCCGTTTGGCATACATATTTGTTAGTAGCTGGGTTTTGTTTTGTTTAGCGCTTTTGGCCTGGGCCTGGTTATATCATCGAGCACTCTTACGACGTGCCGCAGCCAAATGGTCAACAGCTTGGTCGCTTGGCTGGAGTCGCAGTCGCATTCGCAGTCGCTCCAGCCGACCAGTAGACCAATAGACTAACAGCCCCAGCCGACCGACTTAGGAGGCTTCAAAACGGCCAAAGAGTCTTCACGGAAAGAAATTTCCTATTTATATTTAAGGTTGCATATAACATTTTATGGAACTATATCGAACTCTTTTCTAAATCATCAAAATTTAACACTAAATACTATTTTCTTGCTGCCAAAAAGTACGCATAGAGTTTTTATGAACTATCTTATGATGGAAAAGACTTTGCTTAGTTGGAAATCCTTGGATACTTGTAGTTTTAATAATCGTGTGGTATATTAATATATATATTTTAAGATATCTTGTAAAGAGTGAATATATTTTACTGTTTTTAAGAATTTAGAGATTTGAAATCGCTTTAAAATGTGTCAAAAAATATCCTGTGGGTACATGTTTTCTTGCCTTAATTATACTCAAAGAATTAGTATTATTTTCCTAATACATTTTTGAAATATTACTGATAAATATCAACCATAAGTTAGTAATTAAGTTAATTTAATGAAAACATAACCAAAAACAGCTCTAAAATATAATCTAGGGCTTATATAATCTCCAGAAATCTCTCATGTTTTTAAAACTCTTAAAAAGATGTCCAAAAGTTTCCAACGAAATTTTTGAAGTACCAAATTTGTAAGACTTTGTAACTTCTAGTGTTCTAGTGTGTGTTTTCTGTGGCACCTCCGAATAATTTAAATATTTGTTAATATTTCATTTTTATATATTTTTCTCTTCGTGCACTTGGTGGGCCATAAGAGCCATAGCTATATGGCTATAGACCGAGCGCGCGCTTTATGCATTTTCGAGGCGGTACGAAACGGGACAGCAAACGGCGCTAAATGGCCGAGTGGCCGGCCGACTGGTTGCTTGGCTGGTCAGCTGTCCGATCGGCGGATCGTCCGGAGTGGAGTCCGGACCCCCCCAAGGCTCCCCTGGCTCCCCCGTCTACGTCTCTGTCGCCTCACTCTCACTATTCATTCATTCAGTGGTGCGTCGTCGCTCGCTCGCTGTATTTGAATAATGTTTGACCCAAATTCGAGTTTTGTGCGCTGGCTCTGGCAGCGTGTCTTTTTTTTTTATATATTTTTCCCTCTCCGGGACAAGAAAGTGTTAGATACTAAACAAAAGCCTAGCCGAAAAGTCAACAATGTCTTTTATATTTCATATTTTGATCGTTTTTTTCTGTTTCTGTTGATTTGTTGTATTTTTTTTTTGCATTCAAGCGGCTTTTATCTTTGGCTGTAACAGACAGTCGGCCATTTCTTGGCTGCGTGTGAAAAGTTGTCAGAGATCAGTTCGGTTCGTTTGGCTCGCTAAAAGCCGGACATAAAGATATCAAGAAAACTATGACACCAAAAATTCGCTAAGTGGATTTTTGCTTACACGGAAAGCTGTAAGCGGAATGAGAAAAAAAAGCAAATTCGAGAAACGTATGGCGCTGATTCAGACTAGTAAACAACAAGCTTCGTCCTTGAGCCACGACGAGTCAACAGTTTATAAATAAAAACAAACCATTGGCGATGGGAAAGTTGTTGATAAATATTCCATTTTATTTCGGGGCGATTCCCAAAGGGCTTGAGGCCAAAATATGCTTGATTAGTATCAAGAAATCATTAGGTTGGCTATTAGAAAGGTAAAAAGAGTCTGGGACTTTGATATATGTTTGACGTTGAAGAAATGCAAATGCCATGGGTTGTTTTACGGTCTCACACCATGTAAATGGGAAAACAAACAATAAATTAGCAGGGCTTTACAAAATATAATAATTATTACAAGTTATTAATGATATTAGCACATTTTTCAACACATTTTTAAAGGTGTAAGGAGTTGGATAATGCTAAACATTTCCTAAGAAACCATTTGTGTAAGATATTTAATAGTTTCAAGAGTATATATGGAAGGATAATTTCAACGCTTGACATTTTTAATTTAATATTTGCCACACTAATTATTTGGGTTAAGCATTTTTCTCAGAAACTGAACCCGTTAGCTGGGCTCCAAAACCCCTTTGGGGCTGCCAAAATCTGCTGCATCATTGGCAGCCGTTAAAAAGCCATTTTTACATATGACATAAAATAAAATAAGAGCCATGTGATCGTGCTTAACATATTTGGCTTAATGTTCGGCAGTTTTTCTGAGGCCTGGCCCAGTGAAAAATCCGTAGCCAGCACATTAAATCATGGAGGGAAAAAGAGAGCGCTCGCTGGCTGACTTGAGCTGTTTACATGCAGTTAAACTTGATGAAAATGTCAAATGTTTTTAGTTTAAGACAAAGGCCACAGCCATACACAAAAATAATGAACAGGGAAAAGAAAAAAAAATACCAGCAAGTGACAAAAACAACAACAAGAAACATTAAACAATCAAAAGCGCAGATACGTGAGCTTATGGACGTGGCCAAGAGTGTCAAACGTCGGCCACTTTTTTGAGGCCCGAAAACGATGTTGGACCTTTGAGCCCTAAACAGGGGGTTTTAAATGAATCACCACTTGTGAGTGCACATTTTTTGGCAACAAATTTAGCTTGGATAACATAAAGATACTGGTCTTAATGATGAAGATAAAAGTATCCTTGATTTGCAGGAAGACAGAAGATATAAACTGATTTCGTTTAACAAATTTATAAAGGAAGAAGCCTTAAAAGCAGCTAAGCAGGAAAAATAAACTAAATTATTTAAATCCATACTTTGGCTATAAACAATCGCTGTCTAAAATGACTTGACACGATTTGCAGATATATTTAAAAGATGACTAACAGGTAGCTTTAGCCTTAGTGATTCAGCCAATTCGTTTAACCAATATGTTTGCATACAATTAACAAACTGAGGTATTTTCTGGAAAAACATATACTTACATAGAGTTGCATAACGATGGGCGAGGAGACGAGTCTTCGGGTTTATCTGTGCAGAATAACTTATGGTAACTATTCCCGCGATTCATTTAGTTGGGCGACTTGGCCAATTTCACATCACGCCTGAGATTGATGCCACAAATTGGTTCACATGGCATATGCCGTCTCCGGCTGACTGACTCCTCTGCCGCCAAGAAAACCCACACACACATTGGCATACTGGGGTGCTACTGTTGTAATCTTACAACTTTAATTTCTGTTTTTCTTTGGGTTTTTCCTCTTCTCCTTTACTTTTTGTATTTTGGCTAATTTCGGTGCATTCTCGCGCATTGAAGTGCCGACGTATGTTTTGTGATTATTGCATAGCTCTTTTTGTGTCTCTCCTTTTCTTTATTTTTTGTTGTTGCTATTAGATTTGGCATGTGTGTGTGTGTGTTGTGTGTGGCTGATTGTGTGTTAATTAACTTTGGCATCGAGTGGCACATGGGGCAGGTAAATTTATACTGCGGTTATTACAGTGGAAACTGCAGTGATGCATCGGCAGGGAAGCAGGGAGAAAATCTAGTTGAAAGTAAGAAAACATACCAAAAAGATCTAAGATATATTTTTTAGGGTGCTACAGATATCTTCAAGAGGTTTAAAACCCTTAAAACTGTATCTAACAGATTTGCCATGCAACTTATTAGGTAGCAATTTAGCTGTAAACTTTGTAGCATAATTTTTGACATCTTTAAAAGGGTTTTAGGGAACCCTTGTGTTTAATTACAGCTTAAGTACTTAAATATTATTTATTTTAATATTTTGCCATGCTGTTATTGCCTTAAAAAAGTTAATAGAAGCCCTAAATTCCCTAGACTATCCTCTTGAGAGTAGAACTTCCCCTTCTTAGCACAGGAAGCCTCTATCGCAGTATGACATCGCTTCCTCTGGAATTTCCCCAATTATTTAATGGCTCAAATTGTAATTAGCCATTGGCCACTGTTTACCAGACTTTTATCGCCCCGACAATTCGTGGAATCTGTCCATAATGTTACTCTGCTGGCTGGAGTTTAATTTTTTTTTCGGCCGGGTTTATTAACCGTTGACATTTGTATAACGCACGTCGACATACAGTTAAGACCATTTAATTTGGAAGACACAAAGTACGGGCACTGGTGTGCCGTTATGGCACATTTTCCTGCTTTATACTTTAGATGTTACCTTTATATATATTCCTAAGAAAGGCAGCTCATCCACTTTGCCCCAATTTCTGGCCGAGATTACAAAACTGTCTGCTGACAACAAGTGGCAGTGCAGAGATACTTTTTCTTCTTTGGCCATTTGTAATTGCAGTTGTGCCGCAAAATCAATCAAATCGATGCCGGGCGGGCAATTTGTCTAATGAGTTGTTGCCACAGGTAGCCAGCACTCGCGCAGCAGGTAAATAGGTGCTAATAACTATTGCCAATTGAATTGAATCGTGGCGAAGTGAAGTGACCGGCATCTCCACTGTGCCATCCAGTTCCCCAGGCGAATTAAGGCTCTTTCCTAGGCTCTGTGTCGCAAATCTGCAATGCGATTTGATGCAAATGCTAATTTGATTGTCGCAGCTCATTGCACCGATGCGATGCCGCCGCCGCCGCCTGTTGCTTGATTGATTGCCTTGCCTTGCCACCGGTGGAGATACTCGCGCCTAGATACTTCTCTCACCCCTCGAATAAATGCGCATTTCGATGAAGCATCGAGGCAAGTCGCAAAAACACAAAAAAAAAGAAAAGGAAGCAAGTTCTTAGACTTATCGCTGTGTCGGCATATATTGAACTCTGCGGCTGATAAACAAAAGATACTCCAACTCGCCCAATATAGTATACAAAATGCAGTGCATATTTATGAGTGAATTGTAAATTCAAAACACTGCAAGGTAGCAGCAGCTGTATAGGGATTTCCACAAAAGAATAGAATGTTTTTCGCAGAAATGCTAAAATCTACATGGTGCCTAAAGGTCTATTTAAAATTTAAAACTTCAAAAACTATTTACAGCAATTGAATCTAAATTGGTTTACTATTCGCCGGTAAAGTGTTGGCAGTAGTAAAGGAATACAATTTAAGCTTTAAATATAATAAATATATTGTGGAATAAGATAATATTAAGAGATATATATATATATATAATATATTCAAAGAAAGAGGAATATAAAATTATAAAAATAAAGCGGAAATATTCAATGATTCTAATGTAGGACCTATTTATTTAACATTTAATTTTGCTGCAAGAAAAACTAAAAAAAAAAAAAAAACAAAACTCAATGAAGTAATTATACAAGTTAAATAAATACCTCAAATTCCTAATAATAAAAATATATGTAGACATTTTTAAAGACTTTTTTACATCCCCCATAAATCCTTTTCCAAATATTCCTCTAATCTTGTTGAAAGAAGACATAAAGCGATGTTTACCAACAAATTTAATGACCATAGTAGAACTTCAAGCCTCAGGAAAATGATAAATGAATGGAGGACCATTAAGTGTTTATTAACCGATGGAATTTACACCAAATACGAGCAGTAGTGGTGATTCGTCGTCCTTGGGCAATCGTGGCTTTTAGTGCATTGATTTACACCAATAAAAAAAATTTGCATAAGCCCCGACAAACCATTCATATATCACTCCGCTTATGACAGGCGTCGAGAGTGTTTTTGTTGCTTATTAAAAACTTATGTTGGAGACGGGGCCCGGCCCAGGCAGAGACTCACCTGAAGCACTTCCGCTGCACTTAGTCAAGCACTTGTTGTTGGCCAGAAAATACAGAGACAGAGAGAGAGAAGCTTGGCAACGCCGCCCGAAGTCTAAGTGAACGTCTTCTGTGAGCTTGACTTGGCTTGGCTTTTTGGGCTAAGACACAAGCTCTGTGCGGTCGCATCAATGACCAAGTCAAGCGTGTATTTTCGTGTGGGCCACCGTCGACTCAGTCTTTTCCTAGCTGCAATTTGTCTGGTTATATTGTTGTTCTACTCGTGTTTGTCTGCCAACCGCAAAAGACCACAAAAGCAGGGAGAGACATAGCCGGGCCAACACACGTTTGCAGTAGAAAACTCTGATGGCAGAAACTCAAAAAAGCGGCGTAGATCGCTGTCTAAGTCCAATCTAAACTAGTCGAGGCGTTTTGGCTACCACAGAGTGCATTGACGTGTTGTTTGCATGTGCCACCACCACCATCGCCCCCCTTTTTGGCCACTTCAAGCCAGTTTCGTTTTTTTCTGTTCGTTGTTGTTGTTAAGCTTTCCGAAGAACTAGCAGAAAAAACAAGATATTTTTTCCGATCTTTTCTGCTTGCAGTTTTGGCGAGTGCAATGCACTTCCCCCAGCGGGTCCAGCTTCAGAGATACAACTTCGCTTTCGGCTTCAGATACAGCTACAAAGATATATATGTATATATATATGCGGCTATATAGCTCCAGCTGAGTGAGGAGGATCGGCTTGGCGGCAGGTAAGCGCGGCACGTAGGAAGGTAGGTTGTTGTCGTCTCGGGAAACTGGGTCAATCACTGCTGCTGTCGCTGCTGCTTTTGCTGCTGCCTCTGCTGGTGCTGCCTTGCTCCGTGTTTTCTTGCCTGGACTGGCTTTTGGATGACGGCGCCAAATGAGTGTAAGTTGGCAACTATTTTATTGCTTTTTCATTTGCCTATTTCAAAGCAATGTTGGTGCACAGGAAAAAATAGGGGAGCTAACATTAAAGATACCTATTCTGTAGAAGAAAACAATAAATAAAAGATATTTGTAAACTAAAGTATATGTTTCTAACTAAGTGATCTTCTTGTCCTTCTGCAGATCAATGATAATCCCTTCCTTCATCTAACTTGCCCCACTTTCTCGGCAGTTCCCCGAGTTCTCAGCTTAAGTCTTTTGAATCTCATCACTTCCGCTCTGCCTAACCTTTCCTTTGACCTCGTTGAGTGATATAACTAACGGTTATCCGCACTTTAACCGGTCACTCGTAAGTAACAGACGGAAGAACGTGTTACCATGCTTTTTAGCCGGCTTTCAAAAAGGTTCTCGACTCTCACAGAGTTCTCGGTTCTCATTCAGAAACGCCGGCCGGCTCATTCGATCAAAAAAATAAAAACTGGTTCCCTCTTGCATTCGCTTCTTCTTTCCCTTCTCGTTCCGTCTGTCTGGCGTTTTGTTCTTAGCCGACTGTGTTATTGCCTCGTTTTTGTTGCTCTTTTTTGTGTAGTTTTTTATGTAAAGCTTTGTTTGTGTCACGAGACCGCTAACGTCGTTTAATGTCTTTTAATTCTGGTGAATTTGTCACATATGAGGTCTGCGAGTGCCAGTTAATGGAAAGGTCTGTGCGACTCTGAGATCCGCCGGAGATTATCATATCGCTGAGCATATGGCACGTTGATTTTTATGTGGAAAAATTACGGTTAAAGGGGTTGGCATTATTTTAAGAAAATTATACTACCCTCTTATGGCTACGATCAAGCTTATTTTCTACAAATTTGAGTGCTTTTAGTAAGAAGTAATAATATAATAAGTTATTGTTAGAAAAGGAATTTTTGTAGTTGAAGGGATAAGTAAATATAAACTGTTATTGATTGTGATTGTAATTGATTAGTGATTAGGCAAATAATAATAGTAAATTTTTTTAGATATACGAGAATTCAACAGTGAGTAATATTTCGAAGTGGGGAAGTGCATGAATACGTATTTGTATAGACTTAAAGTTTAAGTTAAATTTTTCGTTTCCATTTCTTTCAAATTTGGCCACCAGTGCTGCCAGACTTTATAAACTTTTCAAACGCTAGGTGGAGCTTTTAGCAAGCAGTTTACAAACTTGTCATTCTGAAGTAAGCAGCGCATAGCAGTGCTGTCTGTGCAGTACTGGCTTTTAATTGTAACAGTCTGGCAATACTCTCATTTAACACATATTTTTAACATCTTAAATGTTTTAGAATTAAGCTAGTTCAGAAGCTTAGCTTTCAAAGGCCCGGATATAGTCGAAAACCTGACAAAAATATATATATTATGTCAACTGTTATAATATTAAGTGGAAAAAATAGGCAGGAAACTCTGCAGTTAATTTTAAAACAGAATTTTATTAACTATTTCAGGCACAAAAAACTTCTAGTTACTTAAAAACATTTTAGAAGGTGTCTAAAAGTAGGCTGTGCAATATTTATATAGACACCATTGGAAATGTTTATAAATCAATGCTGGAAGATTTTATTAATTCGGAACATGCGTTATATATTAAACTTAAACATTTCTTAAAGTAAAATAAAAGAGCTTTAATATTTTTTAAATTGTTCAATGATCAAAATGTACTATTTAAACTTTAAATATTTCTTAAGAAATAGCTCCAATCCCCCCAAATGCTCACTCCCGTAATAAAACAGTTTTTCAATTAATTTTAAACAAATTCCATTTATTATTTGTCAAATATGTTGCCGTTATTAGTCATTTATTTGGGTAAAATGTTTTTATTGTTTTTTTGTTGTTGTTTTATTTAAAACTACAAGAGAAAGTTCTGCACACGAATACAAAATGAATAAGTTGTGCCCTAAGATTATGTAAATACAATTGCGGATGATTTTAGAATTGCCTTTTATTAGAGGATCTCGTGAGAGTTTGTCGATTATCTTTGGATAAGCTCGTATCGTACCATGTCGTATATATCTCTCTATATTAATATATATATTTATTGCCAAACTGCCGGTCGTCAGTCTTGAGTGCAAACTTCCTTGGACATTTCTCGAGATTTCTGCATAAATTCGATTTTATTTGAAATACTAGATACTTGTATGGGCGCTTGCTGACGATGCCATATATAAATAATTGTATAAAAAATGTTATGTCAGATACAATAAAAGGGTGGACTAAATTAGTGAAAAGTGGTGTGGAAAGTAGTGTGTGAAAGTGGTGAAAGAATGGGTGAAAATGGCTGCGAGAAATGCGATAGACGTGCCTCCGTGTAAAAGTGTGTAGCGTAGAGGACGAGGTTGACAAAGAACCGAAAAAAAAGACAAAAAGATGATGAAGATGATGAGAAGATGCGATGGAGAGGATGAGAGATGCGAGATGATAGATGAGATGGGAGATGAGCTGGACATAGAGATGGAGATGGAGATGGGCAGGGGCTTGGGGCATGGGGCTGGGCGGAAGCCGGGGCTTTGGAACATTTCCGTTTGATGTTCTAACTACGCTTGACCTTCCTGTCTCTGTCCGAGTGCGATGTGTGTGTGTGTGTGTGTCAGTAGTGGTGTGTGTGTGTGGTGTTGTGTGTGAACCATGGCTCATAGGATGCTACAGTGCTTGGCCGACAGCTGCTGCCGCATGCCGCGCAGAAACTGTCGCTCGCCCCTGAGCCCCGATCCCGGTCCCGGTCCCTCACGCACGCTCCTCATTCCTCTGGCCACACCATTAAATACAATCGCCCTCGACCTCCTCCTGATTGACGTCCGGATCGAACTCGTCGTCGGCGGTGGCCTCCTGATACTGCTGGTACTCCGACACCAGATCGTTCATGTTACTCTCCGCCTCGGTGAACTCCATCTCGTCCATGCCCTCGCCGGTGTACCAATGCAAGAAGGCCTTGCGCCGGAACATGGCCGAGAACTGTTCGGAAATACGCTTAAACAGCTCCTGGATGGCGGTGGTGTTCCCAATGAACGTCGACGACATCTTCAGACCCTTCGGCGGTATGTCACAAACGGCCGTCTTCACATTGTTCGGTATCCATTCGACAAAGTACGAACTATTCTTGTTCTGCACCGCCAGCATCTGTTCGTCCACCTCCTTCATGGACATGCGACCACGGAAGACGGCGGCCACGGTGAGGTAGCGACCATGACGCGGATCACATGCCGCCATCATGTTCTTAGCATCGAACATCTGTTGGGTCAGCTCCGGCACGGTCAGGGCCCGATACTGCTGCGATCCGCGCGAAGTGAGCGGCGCAAAGCCGGGCATGAAGAAGTGCAGGCGCGGGAATGGTACCATATTGACCGCCAGCTTGCGCAGATCGGCGTTCAGCTGGCCGGGGAAGCGCAGGCATGTGGTCACTCCCGACATGGTCAGCGAGACGAGGTGATTTAGATCCCCGTAGCTGGGATTCGATACCTTCAGGGTCCTAAAGCAGATGTCATACAGCGCCTCGTTGTCGATGCAGTACGTCTCGTCTGTGTTCTCCACCAGCTGGTGGATCGACAGGGTGGCATTGTAGGGCTCCACCACGGTATCCGATACCTTGGGCGAGGGCACCACCGAGTACGTGTTCATAATACGATCCGGGTACTCCTCGCGAATCTTGGAGATCAGCAGAGTTCCCATGCCGGAGCCAGTGCCGCCGCCCAGCGAGTGCGTCAGTTGGAAGCCCTAAAAGCAGGCGAGGATTGTTACCTAATCTAATGAATCCCTTTTTGATGGGATAACCAACCTGCAGGCAGTCACAGTTCTCGCACTCCTTGCGCACCACATCCAGGACATTGTCCACCAGCTCGGCACCTTCGGTGTAGTGGCCCTTGGCCCAGTTGTTTCCGGCACCCGACTGGCCAAACACAAAGTTGTCCGGACGGAAGAGCTGACCGTAGGGTCCGGAACGCACCGATTCCATGGTGCCCGGTTCCAGGTCCAGCAGAATGGCCCTGGGCACATACTTGCCACCGGAGGTGCGCGTGACTGCTGAGAGGGAGGAAAAAGGATGAGACAAATTGGGAATAATTTATGATATGGCAAAGTGTTACCAGATGCCTCGTTGTAGTAGACACTGACGCGCTCCAGCTGCAGATCGCTGTCGCCCACATAGATGCCATTGCTGTCGATGCCATGCTCCTCCGAAATGATCTCCCAGAACTGGAGAAAAAATATATTTAAAGGGTTAAATTATTCAGTAAGTTATAAAGGATTTACTAATATTTATGTATATATTCATAGCTACAATTACCTTTCATTAAAATCTGAATTAAGAGTGTAAATAAATCTATCTTATCTTCTTTTATTTAATTATCTAACACGTACAACTTTTCCCGAAAGTGAAAATTAGAATTCATAAAGACAAACTGAAGAGCATTTAACACACGTTTTAAGTTAAAACCTCTAATTAGTAAGCTCCTAATTAGTGACTTTATATATCCATTAGAAGAATTAGGAATATATCAAGAAGTCAACTGATTTATTTGGTAATTTTCACAATGCTTGCCACTGTTCACAAATATTTGGCGATAAGAAGCTGCAGCCCGCATCTTGGCAAGCTCTTATCTCCCCCTCTCAAAACAGAGGATCATTCATCCTTATAATCTTCAGCAAGAGGGCGATATCTTTATAGCCCCCAAGCCGACATCTATCCGTCAAGCACTTGGCGATTTTCCGGATTCTTTTACTATAGTATATATACCCGGGGTCGTTTATCAAATTGAATAAATGTGCCCGCCCAGCCATGTCAGAGTTCATGTTGAGCCTTGACATATGGCCGCAGTTGCAGACGCCTCAAAAAAATAAAAATAATAAACTGCGAGAGAACAGCCGAGAACAATTCTAACAATTTCCGAATTTCTGTTTCTGCCTCCTCCGATGTGACAATGTGACAAACAACAAGGCGCAGCCGCAGCCCATAAAGTCTGAGGTTTTTGGAAAAATATACAAAGAAAATATATGTATATGCCTCGCATGTACTGTTGGGGATAAATGGGATGCCCATATAGGGGGCTTGCGGCATCAAAAGTGAGACAGATTGCCACGAAAAAAAGCTGAAATAAAAAGGGAAAAAGTAAATTTATGTTTAGTTTTTCGAACGTCAGTTTTGGACGCCGGCGAACATGCCCTGATTTAGTGCTAAATTTAAAAGATGCGTCCGGGCCAGTAAAAAATAGTTGCGTTGCCCTGCCCTGCCCTGCCTCTGCCCTGCCTCTGCCCTCTCAATCTCACTGTATGGGGACAAAAATTTCCACCGCCGCCACGCTCCTGGGGTGCTGCAGGGAAATGCATTTAAAAATAGACCAGCCTGTGGGATGGCATCGCCAGAGATACACCATATCTATATAGATATGTAGACTATATAGACTGACGGCTGTGAGTCATCTTTTGGGGTTTGGGACTGGGGCCAAGGAGGTGATCGGATAGTTCTGCAGGCCAACGACCCAGCTGTATAGACAAGACAAGATCATTAGAGGGGCGCTCTGGCCTATAGCATTACCAATCGAAATGCGATAAATTAGGCACAAGTATCTCATGGATACACAACAATCGAGGCGAATTTATTGAGGAAGCGCTCTGCAATTGCCGTGCTGCGTTTAACAAGAACCAAATTCGGCCCGTTAGTTGCTCATTAGCCACTCGAATTTGGGGATGGAGGAGAAGATTCACTATTTTTGGTCTTGGCTCTTCAATAGAGTTGGCAGCGAAGCGAAACGCCGCTGCCACTCTGGCTTGGCAACAGTCTTTTTGGGGGGGAAATAATAAAAATGTTAGCGATTCCCCCAGCCCAGACACATTCCTCTTGTCGCTGCTCCAATGTCTGAGTTGTTTCCCTTTGGCACTTGAACTTGACGTGTGCGACTATAAACAACAAGAGAGGTTGGGGGGACTTTAAGGGGGCTATGCTCGTATGTAGCGGATCCACTGCATTTCTTTGTTTATTTAAAAGAAAGAAGAGAAGTATCTACAGCCGGGGAGAAGCAGAAACGTATCTCAGGCAACTGCAATCTTAGCAAGATCATCAAATTTAATTGGAGTGTGGCCGCTGCAATTATGAAGCTAACCAACAATGAAGCTCGGTCTAAAAGGCCTCACAAAACAAACAAAAGCCACACCGCAGCAAATACAGAAAAAAGAAAGAAAAATATGAAAACTAAATTAGCACACAAAACTGTTGAAGTGAAAAGTCGTTTTTCACTCCTTACCCCTCCCTCATTTTCAACTCTTCTCGCACGACTATCGCTGATCGCTTTACTTTTCCATTCAACTAATTTTTCACTTTGGATTTTTCATTTTGATGATAATGGTTCGGTGTCGGAAAATGGTGAATGGCAGTTGCAGCAGCGGATGAGGAGAGTTTGGGGGAGCTGCTGCTGTGTGTGATTGCGGCTTACAGTTAGATTGTAATTATAGATTGATGGCTTTTTTCGGCAGGATTTATTTCGTAGAAGCACGATCTGAGCTAAGAATTTGGTTTGGTGAGGAAAAATGGTGCTTTGATGACTCAAATCGAATTGTATTAACTGTTTTTTGGACTTGGGGTTTAGTTGGGGGAATTTCTGTTGAGGAAAATGTGTCAGCTGTGGAGTTTTTATTATTAAAAAAATAATAGTAATGCTTTTAGCATATGATTTTCATCATTAAGATATGGAAATTTGTTTCCAAGCTCATTTAGTTATTGTTTGAAGACTTCTAGATCATTTTATTGTATAATTAAACTATTCAAATAAGGAAAGTTCAGAGAATAACATTTCTGTTGAGGAAAATGTGTCAGCTGTGGAGTTTTTATTATTAATAAAATAATAGTAATGATTTTAGCATATGATTTTCATCATTAACATACGGAAAATGGTTTCCAAGCTTTGATAATTAAAGTTTAAATGAAATATTTAAGTTTTCTTTAAGGAAATATCATAGAATACATATTATATTATTTCTCAGAGATATCTTATACAATATTCAAAGATGGAAGCAATATTAATAATTTCCTATCCTAGAGATCATAAAGCACTCTTTTTCTATATTCTTTTTTCCTGATTTTCTTTCTTCTTCATGTGGAACTCTTCCAACTTCCTTTTTATATACTGTTAGGATGAGTTTTCATTATTTTTCATTCTTTTTCTACATCAAACTCGATTCCAATTAAAGGCAACATCTGTTCTAACAATTTTCCAGCCCCCTTGTATTAAGTCTCTATTCTCTCTCCCCCCTTGTAATTAATTTGAAAAGCTCTGCCACTGACCCCCCCTGTAGTGAGGGCCGCCTCTGGCATGCGATCATCTAGCGACTGGCAATCGAGACGCCCTCATTAAGTGTTGCATGTCTGGGAGTAGCCAGAAGAAGGCTCCGACTCCTCCGCGACTGCACTCGAGTCTCGTCTCGCAGAGGAAGTCACTCGGGCGTGAACTTGGAGCTGGAGCCGGGCCAGTCTTTCTCTGTTTCTTGCTGGCTATGCAAAAACAAGAGACGCAGAGAGTGGCATTTTCGCGATTTTCTCGAGATATAAAACATTTGGCATCAAAAGAAAATTCTTTTAATTCGAAAAGAGGGTGGTGGCAGTTCACCCCACACTGCCATTAAGCAGCTGCTGTGCTGGGTGTCAAAAAAGAGACGATAAGGCCGGGTTTATTGACTCCCCCGATCGTTCAGTTCGTTCTTTATAATCTTTGGGTACTTAATATGCATTAATCGTCGTGGCGCATGCCTGAAACGGAAACAGAGAGAGAGAGAAACGGAGTCGCCACCCCGATATCCTGTAACTGTATACTGCAGGCTGGGTGGAGAGCCTTCTCGTACAGGTGAATCACTTCCTTTCTGCTCCTGCACTTGTGCGGTTTTATTATTTACATATTCCGGTCTGGACATATTCTTGTCAGCTGTTCCTCCCCTCCAGCCTGTTCTTTAGTTTGTACTTAATTTTCTTCTTTTTTTTTTTTGTCTCTTGCTCTTTGGGGTCTCACATTACGCCGCTCAAATTACCAAGACAAACTTCCCATAGTACGTTTATATATATCCACCGAGAGCTGCTCCATAAAACCATTACTATTGCCCAAATTCCAGGAACCACAAAAAACACAAGACGAGGCGAGTTTACTTTTAAATTGAAGCTGCCGGCGTTGCTCACGCTGCCGCAAATTGACTCATATCAAATGATTAAGACTTATCTTTTGTATACCTAAGAATACTCGCAATTTGTTTACTATTTTATCAGCATTTCGGCTGGATGGCTCAGCGAATGTGACCCACTTTGCCGGGTGGGGAGGTGACGATGATTGAGCATTGACATTGATGCCACTGAAAAATGCACTCAGCGGGGACCCACTTGTCCCAATACTTGTCTCAATACAAAAACTGGTATTGCCAAAATCCTACCACACACTGAAAAAGAGTCTGCCTCAAGCCGGTTAACAGTCTGCCTCCTTTTTCTTTAGGAAAAAAAATTGAACAAAAAAGAAGAGAACTGCACTTGGCACACTGGTTCGGTTTTTCGGGGCTTGCTGATTGAGTGGAATATCCTATATATGAGATAATTGAGAAAATCCGACTTTAATTGCTCTGATTCGTATGCATTTCTCAGGTTTCCGTTTCTCATTCCAGTAAAGCCCAGTTAATGCTCAGTTAATTTTAATTTAATGCTATATTTACTGATCAGTCATCGGCTATATACTCTACATGCAATTCGAGAGATTATATAATGCTGGACTAGAACAGCTGCAATGCGATCGCACCAGGCACCGGGAAAATAAACATTTTTTGAATCATTCTTAAGTATTTTCTGTTTATTTTTGTTTAAGACTTTTCCAAGAAAATTTCATTGACGATAAGAATATAAAGCTATAACTTTCAAATGCATTATTTATGGATTTCCTTACCCAGACAGTGTTTGATTTATTAACAAAGAAAGAGGCATAATGATTAGTATTTTTTTATTTCTTATTTAGTTCGTAGAACTGCTTGTAATTTTATCTACCCTGAAATACATATCCTTAATATATAATAATACTTTAATAAATCATTTTATTATTCATTTTTTAATCACAGGCTTTCCTGGTTGGCTAATCATACTTTCATAATCACACTTTGCCCAGTACTTTTCGTATGAATAACTACTTATTTTTATTGCAGTTTTTGTTGTTTTTTTGTGGCTTTCTTTGGCAGTTCAGGAAACTCAAGCAAAGCGAAAAGATTTCTCCGCTCAGATTAATTCCAAGAGATTTCCCTTCTTTCTGGAAGTTTTCTTTGCTGACTTTCGTATAATTCTCCTTGTTCCTGGCTGCTCCCCTTGGCTACCTACAGATTTCCCCCTGGGGAGAGGTTTCTTTCGCAATGAATCACTTTTTTCGTGATCTTTAGCAAGCCCAACCCGGTTTTTGGAAGGGCATATCGAGTGCCAGACTAAAATTTCTTTGCTTGTCCACTTTTTTTTTTTATTTGCACTTTGCATTTTATTTTACGTTTTTTGTTGTTGTTAATTTTCTTTTGCTTTAATTGCTGAATGCGCTGAAAAAGGCGGCGACATCGAACCGAGAGACTCAGCCGATCATTTTGGAAACTCATTGAAAAACGTATTTTTTTTCTTTTTGGTCAAACTGAATAAATTAAGTGGCAGTGAAGAGAAAAAAAAGTCAAGCAAAATACAGTAGTAATGAGACCTACCTTAGCGCCGATTTGATTGCCGCACTGGCCAGCCTGCAGATGGACAATTTCTCTCATTTTCGCTGATTTGTTACTGAAAGCTGGAGCTGCTGTATCTGTATCTTAAGCTGATTCTTATTCGGGGACCTAGAGCTGACTCTGTATCTGAATCTGAATCTGATTCTGGAGAGGATGCACCGCACAGTCCGAGTATCTTTGCTGGATTTTTAGAACGAAGGCGCAACTTCACCGCACAACGCACAAGACTCAACTGATCGCCGGACCCCGACTCGAAGCCGAATCTCTGTTCTGGCAAGGCGGCGGCAACGGCGACAGCGACTTCGACTTCGACTGCCACAGCGTGAGTGCCAAAGCGAGATGGTAGATCGCACACATACTAACAGAGTAGCTACACACACACAGACACGCTCGCACAGTGGGCCGACAGGCGGATACCTTCCACATGGCGCTTGGTTTGTTCTAGACCTAAAATAAAGTGAAGACTCTTCGAAAGAAACTTTAATGTGTGGAATTTCTGTGGGAGTTCAGTTAATAAATTTAAAAAACTAGAGAGTTAGTCTTAAACTATACATTATTATAAATTTAGAGGCATTCATTTAAGAGATATGTTCTAAAAGAATTATAAATATGAAAATGTTGAATTTTTTACAAGTACTTACTTACTAAAACTTGCAATACTATCTGATCAATAAAATAGCAAAAAGACTACAATATATATATTTAAAGTTCTTGTCATTTTATGGATTTGTTTTCCATTTTTTTATTTCATTCTAAGAAACATTCCCTTCCTCCCATCATAAAATTCAGTCTGTATTTCTTGTAGACCTATAAATATAATTCCCGTAGAGGGGGTTAGACTCGAATTGAGCTGAAATATTTTTGGTAATTGGAAAGTTTATTCATCAATTGGCGGAAGTTAATAAAAAGTTTTCCCCACACGTTAGTGGGCTGCCAGTACGGCCTAAGTCACTGGCAAGTGCAAATTGGCGAAGCCCTTTTGGTTTTATTCTTAATTCCGATTTGGTTTATGTACTGCCAGGCACACAAACACATTTACTTATGTTCACATATATGGTATATATAGAGATATATATATAAATGGACGGCTGGCACCCCGCCGACGTTTTCCTGTTCCTAAGTTCACACATTTTTACGCTGTCAACTGCAGCGACTTTCACGTTCTAATTTTATCCGGCAGAATGCACAGGTATGCAACTCCCCGACCCTAGTTTTCCGTGTATCCGTATATGTGCACTAAGAAAAATAAGAAATATATTATGTAGAATTACAAATATTTGTTAAAAGTATTAAGAGACTTAAGGAGACTTAAGGATCATAATAAATAAGACTCTAAAATCATGTTAACATTTAAGGTAAGTTATAGTTAAGAAATCTTAAATGAATAAACCAAATAACAAAGTTTTTATAATAATAATAACCAACATAAAGATATAAGTAAATATTTAGTTCAGAGAATTGTCGAGTTCAGTTTTAATTGAAAAGATTTCAAAGATATATTATTTGTAGTAATTTTTCTGCCTGCACCTGGAAAGTCGTATATGAATCTATGCCCTGGTGTGAGTATGCACTTCCACAAAAGTGTCACCGCAGTCATTAGAAATGTTTCGTCTTTTTACATGTGCTTTTGCTTTCATTTTGGAACTCCACTCCTAAGGCACTGGGGGAAAATAGATGGTATTTATAGAGCGACGGCGATGGCGACTCGCTCGGCTGCTGTTAGCGACTCCCGAAGTTCGGGATCTGCGGCGTCAATTTTCCCCATTTCCTTGGAAATCAATCAATGCCCCTGGCAAGACAATTTGTAGTCGTTTTACTTTCTAATTGCATTCAAGTTGAAAGAGCAAGAGCAGGCCTAAGTGGCGAGGAAAAGCCAAAGGAGAAGGGGAGGGGATATAGATTTTGGTTGCAAAGACTCCTCAAGTGCCTCTGTCAGGCCTATTTTCATCTCTCTGGCAGTCAAACCGCAAAATTCACTTTAATTTCAACGGAGGCAGCAACAGCAGCAGCACAAGCATGAAGAAGCGAATCGTTTGCTCTGACTATATATCCCTATCTGTCTATATATCCATCTGCCACCTATCTGCCCTTCTGCATCTCCTTTTCCTGTCTTTTATTTCTCCTATTTTTTTGTTTTGCTAAATTTAAATGCACCACAAAATAATCTCGAATTTACGAGCTCGAATGGACAGAATGTTATACATTCATGCGCAACAAGAGAACTACAATCTAAACGCTCAATGAGGCTGTGGCGACAACCGCTCCAATCGGATAATGTATAATGGCTAGGGTCAGGGGGAAAAGGACATCGGGATCGGGTGGAAGGAGAGCACACTTGTCCAGGTCTCCAGACCAACGGACAACAAATACGAATATTTCTGACATTTTTTGGTTGGTCAAATAGAAACTGAAGTCTGTGTGCACAGCTTTTCGAAAGAGGCGTGCAATGGCAAGGGATTGGTTTTCTATATTAAATAAAAGGAAACTTAATAAGGCAGCAATCTGTAGATATCAAATTATATTGAAACTCTATAAATCAATCTGAACCTTATTAAGAAATATCTTTGCAGTTACAAACAGTTTAAAAAGTGTGCAAAAGTATGGAATTAAATATATTAAGGTTCATCTGTTTAAAGATACAAGGAGTAACATTTAATATCATACTTCTAAGCAAGATTTTTATTGATTTAAATATCTTATATTAATTATATATCATTCCTGAATAATCTCCATATTAAAATGTACCAATTTTTCTGAATTAATATTTAAAAAAGGAAATAAGTCTGATTTACTTAAGCTTCCACTAACCTCCTATCTAAACCAGAAATCTGTATATATAATCTTGAAGAAAAATATATTTTATGATAGCTATAGCTCAATTTAATCTTTCTCGTATTCATCCAATAATAATATATAATTCAAAGTTCTGATATATTTATAATAAGAATAAACCCAAGCTCTCTTACCTTCTTCCCCCAAATTTATAGGATTAAGCTGTCTTCCTGGAAACTACTCTCAACTTTTCGTATAATAACATGAATATTTAGCTATTTTTTGAAAGGGTTTCCTGTCCTCACCGCCCCCCATCTACCGTATCAATGAGGAAGGACTACGCTTATGGCTAAACACAACACACACATCCCTGTATTTCGAGAAAGCCCACCAATACCAAAGGCTAGCGGTGGCCTGCATTATGTTGTGCGAGTTTTGTGGGTGTGTGTCTGTGCTTGCGCGTGTGTGGTCACCCCCGTGCATTGGGCCATGCCCCCGCCCTCCGCAGGACCTTCACAAAAAGTAACAAATGTTTTTTTAGGATTTGTGTTTTGGGAATTTTTGCACTTGTGTAAATGTAAGCTTTGCACACGCACAAAAAAACACACACACTAACCCATACATCGTCCGTTTGGCTGGCATTTAGGCAAAAATATATATATATAAAACAAAATTGTAGCCCAGGCATTTGTCTTTTTTTATTCCGTATTTGCGCATTACCATAGTTAAGTTTATTCGCACATTTATGTAGATATATAGTAGGGGATGCGTGTGCAACAGTGTAAATGTTATTATCGTGTTTACATAGCCGCCTATGGGCGGGCAATTAGGTTTGATTGATTTCCCAGCGAATATTTTCATTTATTTTTGCAACTTTTCGTCTCTTAATTACAATTTGTAATTGGCATTTCACAAATTCTGCCACTGACAAACCGTTTCTTTTTGTTCTATTTAATTTTTATATGAAATTAATTTTCTATAATTGCATTTTGGTTTCCATGCTGTTTCCTTTTTTTTTTTCTCGGGGGGAAAGCATTTTGTTGGCTGCTTTTTGTGTCCTCGGGCTGCATTTTAATTGAACTTGATTGATTTTTGCTGATGTTGATGATGGAAAAATAATATTGTTGTAAAATCATAACAATTTGAAATCCGAGGGGATGAAGCCCGCCAGGCACGGCTTTATCTGTGGACACAAGCCCCGGGGAGCTTGCAAAAATCGAACAAAGCATAAACACCTGTGCAGAAGGGTTTAATTTCAATCCCATCTTTGATTTCCCTGTCTCTCTACTTTCTTTTTGTAGTATCCTTAAACAAAGAAAGAGTGTTTATGCAATTAGTACAATAATAAATTCGTATTTATTGGAAATTAAATACAGAAAATCTGCCATTATGTATGCTTACTAAAAAAACTTCAATAACTCCTTTGTAAAATATTTTAATCCTTACTTTGAGACTCTTTTTCTAGAGATTTGTATGTACTTTCTTAATTTCCAATGAAATCATTTCATAAAGCATTAAGTTGCCTTAGAAAATATAAAAAAAAATATAATAAATGCTATTTCCGGAACAAAAGAATACTTTACACATTTAAACAGATTTCCCCTCCACCGCCTAGTTGCAACTTTTGCTAGAAATTTATGCATCTAATTTTTCGCATACTTTTTTATGGATCCCTTACCAACTAACATCTGCTGCTGTTGCTGCTGGCCAATAGTTTTTGCTGCCAATTAGTTGTTTTAATTGCAAAAACGTTGCCAATTATGCAACACGAGGCGAGACAACAAGCAGCAGTAGCAGCAGCAGCAACAAGCAGTGCAAAATGACAATTTAATTGTAATCCCCCCCCTAATATCCTTCAATCCTCTCGCCCATTTCTAACTCTCACCGCCGTAAATCGCGCATACGCCATGTGGCCGATGGCTTAAATTGCCCGAGGAGACCTTGCACCTTTCCCAAATGCCCAAAAACGGAGACAATCTTCGATTGGGCATATGTATGGGCTGCGTTTATGGACGAGCCGCAGCCGCAGCAATTTCAATAAATCTTGGCAATGCCCTAAAAATATTAGCATAATAAAAGGCGCGACAACAAAACAGAAGGGTCAAGTCAATATTGAAGCAAACTGGCAGAGGCTTCCAGCGCATTTGGCACATTTACACAAACAGACAGGCAGGCAGTAGCAGCAGCAACATCAGGAGCCGTAGAAGTGGCAGCAGTGGCAGCAGCAGGACCAAATTTATGTCAGCAACAAGCTATCAAGCAACTCGGCTATAGACCCACCCCCTCCAAAACGACCTTAATACGCATAATTTGGCGGAGGCAGGGGGCCTGGGCTATGGCCCACAATGTGCTGCAGGCTTCGATCAGCAATAAAAATTCAAATTTTGCACAGAGCGCACAAAAATGTACGTTGTCAAGCGGTGCTGCTCTTAAATAAATACCCTGGAAAGCAGGGTAGTATGATTTCGAGGGTTTATTCAAAGTAACATTTATAAGGAAGGTAGGTAAGTTAAGTTCTAAGTAAAATAGGGACTGAAAACAGGTATTTAGAGAGGAAAAACTTAACTATTTTTACTCTCTTATTGGTAATTCTTACATACGGGAGTGCTATAAAAATCACTAGGATTTAGAAACCCTTTAAAAATTTAGCTACAAGAAATGTTATATCATAAAAAACCAATTTTACATCGAATTTGGTATCTCAAAATTTGTATTTATTTTTTTTTTGACGCATTTTAAAGAGTTTTAAAACACCTAGTGATTTCTAAAGCACTTCTTTTTCTTATTATAACCTTAAACTAAACTGTAAAACAATTATATCATTTATTGCCTTTTAATTCATGTACTTGTTATAATAAATAATTAAAAAATATATTTACAATATTTAATTCCCTTTTAGGGCATTGAGAACTCCATCAATAAGCCAAATAAAGCCTTGTTCTTCCGCTCTCTCATATTAGATAATGTGTGTGATTGCCCCGATATGCAGATATCTGTTATCTCGCCTACAAATAGATATATATAAATATATACATATATATTTGCCTCCGAGGAGAGCCCAACTCAGCTCCCATTCCATTCAATTCGGCTTTCTCTCAGCTGAGTTCTCCCGCCTTCACATTTTTGCCAATTGGCCAACAAGTGTTGCCAAATTGCGTTGCGGTTGCTGGCCATAAATAACGGTACTTTTGTCATTTATACACATAAATTGCAGCAGACGCTGAAACGCGACAAAAAAAAAAAAAAAGGAAACAACGACGGGCGAACCAAAAGCCAGTAAGCCAGTGCAGGAACCGTTACTGGCCATGTCCTGCTTTGGTATGCTGTTGGGCTTAAACAAAAAATAGGCCTCCTGCTATTCGTCCAGCCAGGATGCTGCTGCCTGCTGTATACCGATGTTGCTGCGTCTGCTGCTGCTGCGATGTTGCTCCTGTGCTGCTGTGCTGCTGCTGCCCACACTAACGACATTGGCGACACAACGCAGCTGTCGCTTGCCATTTGGCAATAATTGTTTAATATGCGGGCGCATAAAGGCGGTCGCCCCATAAAAAAAAGCACCAACAGCGGGATTGGCAGCGCACAGCTGCTGGCGGGTAGCAAAACTGGAAATGGCTAAGCCCGGAGTCCTGGCTAAAAGGAGTTACCATCCAAGCACACGTGTGCGTTCCGTTTCCGTGACTGTCCTCTTTTTTTAGCCCGTGTCCACTGGCTCTGCTGGCTCGGCTGGCTGCAGCTGTCACGTACGGCATATCAACTTGATTCGAGGCCAAGACCCAATCGGAAGTTGAAATGAATAGCATAAAGTTTGAAGAGTTTGTCGTCGCACCAACTAATTGCGTTACAAAATGCCAATTGAGGATTGAGGCGCCCCCTAAAGTATGCAGCACTCTGCCGCTGCTGACTGCAGTTAATTACAAAACTGTCAAACCCAAAAGGTGCCACGAATCAACGATGAAAAGCGAGGAAAGCGCACACAGAGGCTGCCAGGAGCAGCGGCAAGGAAATGCGGCCAAGAGAGAGAAGGAGGAAGAGGTACTGGGACTACAAGCCAAATAGGCAGATCAGCCAGCAGCTGAACGAGGCAAAATATTCAATAAAAACAAACAAAAAAACCAAACAAAACAAAGGGCTGGCTGTGGGTGGCACTGTGTACGTCCTGTGTTGCATTGTGTGTGGACTGTCATGAGTGTGTGTGTGAAATATAATTTTGCTGTATTGTTGTATTAAATGATGTCAACAACAGCCGTCCAGCTGAGCTCGCTCGAGTCCCGGAGTCTCCGGCCATCGAATGCCCAACCAAATCGAATTTAATTGCATTGCCGCCGCACGTTGGCTTTTAATTAATTTTTGCTGCCTTCTGCTGCTGCTGCTGCTGCCGCTGCAGCTCCGTCAGCGCCCTAAAAGGCCAAAACCAAACAAACTAAGCACACACACACACATAGCAGCCAAAACCAGCAACAACAAACACTGCAGCGACAGTCGAAGCTCGACAGGGCAACATCAAACGTCATGCACAGGTGCAATGTAATTAGCACGAACTGACAAAGCTTGCCAAGGACCCAGTGAGGGGAAAGGGAGGGGGGTGGGAACGGTGGCAGGACTTGGCGGTGGCAGTATGAAACATAAAAACAAAAGCAAGCAAAACCTTTAAGCCCAAATGCATACAAGCAAAAGCGTAGCGATCCAAACCAATTCAGGCAACGAGAGCAGCAGCCACAGCAAGTGGCAGAGCTGGGCCAAAAAAGGATAAGGATATATTGGTGAATATGGAGATACTCTAAAGGATACTGCCCTCAATTACGAAAGGGATTAAGTTGGGAAGGTTTATGTGTAAGAAAATGCGGTATTTGTGATGCACAAATTAAAGAGTTTTGATTATTTGTTATAGTTAAAGATTGGGTAAAGGTTTAAGTCTGTTTATGTTATTATGTTTATAAAATATATATCTTAAGATAGTCAGGAAGTCTTGTAATCTATTAAAAGATGTCTTAAATATTTAAATAATTATTTTTAAGCCAAAAAATACATATAAACACATTATAAATGCAAATATTAAACCAAAAGCCTAAAAGTAGACATCCTATTCGCACTCGTAGCCATATGAACTTCCTGTTTAACTTGACACCGTTTTAATCACTTGAGAAATCTAAGCTTAAGCCCCACAATCAATTCACAATACCCTGCGTCCTCGGTTAGGGCAAAGCAACAAAGGGAATGGCAGCGGAAGCAGCAGCAGCAGCAGGAGGAGCAGAAGGAGCAGCAGCAGGAACACTGGTGCCCGTTTGGTCGTAGCTCCACTGGCAGCGTTTTAATAGCTTTGGAATTCCAATGGCAGCTGTGGCGCCATCGCTGAGCTCCGGCCTTTTCGCCCACCAACACACACCGCCGCCCCCTTGTCCGTCCGCCTGTCCATCGGAAAAGCTTTCTAAATGAGCCCAAAAAAAAAGGAGGAAGCGCGAGAGGAGTAGGCAGCGGGTAACACAATGGTGAATGCCCCCCGGGCGGGCGTTCTCTTGTCGAACATTTCGAAAAATTATTGAGAAATTTTTAATTTTCCCACTTACGCAGGCGAGGCGCACGCGAAGTTACAATTACAACAACGTCAGGCAGGAACAGGAGCTACACCAACACCAACACCAACACCAACATCACTTGCCTGTTGGTGTCAGCTGCAATGGCTGTTTTTGTTGTTGCTTTTATTGTTATTAGCTATGCGAGCATATTCATGCACTCTGCACCCACAACTGCCATTTTGTTTATGACATCGACGATGGCGCCGCGAAAAGCGAGGGGTGCGTGTTTTTCACAAGGGGAAGTTGGGGTTTTTTGGTGGGATTTTGGGGGGAGGGTTTAGCTGCAACAGCTGCTGCAGATGCAAGTTTATGTGCGTTTTCGGCATGCGAGGTTCGCCCTTTACATTGTAGATTGCGTTCACAGGATCACTGGGAGAATTGTGTTTGGGAAAGGGGAAAAAAACCTAGAAAGCTAGAAGTTATCAGTTTCTCGTCATGATTTTGAATTTATAAGGGTGCAGTTAGGAGGGGAAGTCCATAAGGAGCAAGGAAATCAAGTAAATAATAATCTAGGGTGCTCCAGAAATTAATATGGGATTTAGGACACTTTAAAATGCGTTTAAAAGTCTGCGAAGAAACTTTGGAGGCACCAAATTTAGTGTAAATTTGTCTGGTTTAATTCTTCTAACTATATTTTTAGCTTTAAAGAGGTTTTAATGTTTCCTTTAGCATTATAATAGTAAAATATCTAAAATACAAACACAGTTCTTTCTACAAATAAAACTATTTAAATTTCCATTAAGATCTTTCGTTCATTAACCTTTTACCTTATAAAAGAAAACTTCCTGAATATGGATCACAATATATTTTTCCGTTTGGCCATAAATATCAGCAGTTACAAGGTAAAGATAAAAGCAACTTCCTTCGAATATCAATTAAGATCCTGGAAATGCGAATAAGAAGATAAAGATAGCCCACGTCTTCCTTTCACCTGAAAGCACTTTTGGCCATCGAGGAAGTTGTGGCTGCCAAGGAGCACAACCAATCGCCACCCAGCAGCAAATGCCGGCAAAATGGCGCCCAGCTTTGTTTGCCATTTCTTCGTTTTTTATGATTGCCTGCCACAACTTTTTCGCCATCGACATCGATATTGGTGGCCGCCATCGTCGTCGTCGACGATGTTGCGCTGTTGCGTTGTTGCAGCCACGCGTTGCTTGCGGTTGCCCGTCTGTGTTGTTGTTGATGCTGCTGCTGTTGCCGTTGCTGCTGTTGCCGTTGCTGCTGCTGCTGTTGTTTTGTATGGATTTTGCACATCGTTTATCTTAGGCGACGGGCAACGGAGTCGCAGCTGCCGCTAGCGAGCGGAAATGGCGTTAATGTTGCAACAGCAGCAACTGCAAAAGTAGCGAGGCAGTAACGGAGCCTGCAACGGCAACGGCAACGGCAACCTACAGCAGCTGCCAATGAGCGAGAACTTAATCTTGGGGATTTAACACTTTCGATATATCTTGTGGCTGTTTGCAGCATCTTCTGGCCGTAAAACGTATTGGCTCCCATTATCGGTTAAGCTGCCATTTTATGGCCAAGAAACGCGACCGGCTTTACTTCCACGAAACATCTTCATCACAATTTGGTATCAGTCGTTGTTTTAAGCATTAAATTTACGAATACATCGGGGACATACATACAAACATTTAGCTATCTATAAACACACCTATAAATTTTACATCAAAGGCCCGACTTTCCCGTACGCAAGTCCTGGAACTGCGCCCGGCTCAGCTGGCGATAGATGCCATCCCGATTCAGATAGTATATGGGATCGTGCAGCTTGTCCAGATCGTAGCCCTCCAGGGCCAGCTCCCGCTTCTTCAGCTTGAAGGTGGCCGTGCGCGGTATCTCGTCCAGGAGTCGAATAAACAGGGGACGGGCGTAGGGCGGCAGGCTGCCCCGCAGCACCACCGACAGGTACTCCATGTCCACCTTGCGAAGTGGATCCACAATCGCCGCCATGCCAGCCTTGCCCTCCACATGGGGGATCTGCAAAGATAAGAGAGTGAGGGGGGAAGGCGATAGTGAAAATCGTGAATCGAAAATTGAGGTTTATGGCTATGCTTCAGTCGGTCTTATCTGACTTTGCTGACTTGCAGCGGTGATTCAGCATGGGCAAGGGAATTTGCTTTGACTACACTTGGAGGAATAGGGAAAACAACAGACTAATCAAACGAAAAGAAAACCCACCTGAACTCCATACACCACACAATCCTCGAGACCAATGCAATTCGTGATGATGGCCTCCACCTCCTGGGTGGCCACATTCTCGCCGCGCCAGCGGAAGGTATCTCCAGTGCGATCCTTGAAGTAAAAGTAGCCCAGTATATCGCGCACCACCATGTCGCCAGAGTTGAAGAAAACATCTCCAGACTCGAAAACATTCCTCAGCAGCTTCTGCTCCGAGGCTCCCTTGTCCGCGTAGCCGTGGAAAGCGCTCACCGCCCGCCGGGCATCGACCTTGCCCACCAGGAGACCCGTCTCCCCGGCCAGACAACGGATGCAGTGACCGCGTGAGTCCTTCAGCAACTCCCCAGTCTGCTCGTTGCAGCGCAGGACTTGGACGGGATACAGTCTAGATCCGTAGACAGGGACAAATCCAATGGCACCCACACGATTCGTGATGTTGATGAGGTTCGAGTTGCCCTCAGTGGCTCCATAGATCTCCCCAATGTGAGGAATGGCGAAGCGGCGGACAAACTGCGTCCAGATCTGAGGCCTCAGGCCGTTGCCGTACATCAGGCGTAGGTTGTGCTCCTTCTGCTCGGGGGTGTAGGTGGTGGCCAGGAGATAGCGACACAGCTCTCCTATATACTGAGCCGCCGTGCAGTTGTAGCGGCTGCAGTCCAGCCAGAAATTCTTGGCCGAAAACTTCTTGCGCAGCACCACAGTGGAGCCATTAAGGATGGCATTGCCCACGCCAACAATGCCGCCGGCGGTGTGGTACAGCGGCAATGGATTGTACACCACATCTTTGCTGGTCAGTCGCAGCATGTAAGAAGCTCCGGCGGACATGAACAGGAAGCGCAGGTTGGTGATCACAGCCGCCTTGGGCAAACCCGTGGTTCCCGAGGTGTAGACATAGAGTAGCTTCGAACGTGCCCCCTCCGGAGAGCATTTGCGAGGCAGCTCCAACTTCTGCTGGGTCTTCAAGGCTTCACTCAGGTCCACAGCTCCTGCCAAAAGATCGTGTCCTGGCAAGATTCTCAGCACCTCATCGGTGTATTGGTAGATGGGCAGATCCTGGAGCTCCCCTTTTTCCTTTAGGGACTGCACGACATCCAACAGTTCGCTACCCACTATAAGGCCCTTGGCGTTGGCCACCTTGATGCAATGAAGCAGGGACTCTCCACGCAGATTGGAGTTGATGAGGGCCGTGATCACGCCCAGCTGGGAGAGTCCCAGCCAGATGCAGGGATACTCCAGGCGGGTCTCCATCAGCAGAGCCACACAATCACCGTTCTGCAGACCTTGATCCCTGAAGTAGCCAGCGATCTTTTGGCTGAACTCCAGGGCTTCCGCGTAGCTCAAACTGCGATCCTCCATCACGAAGCAGGTTTTTTTGGGGCGAGACCGAGCCTGATCGCGAAAACAGCGCGCCACTGTGAATCCTCTGCGATCCCTACGCAGCAGGTAGATATTCAGGGCTATGAAGCGCTGCAGAGCCCTGAAAACGGGAGCAGAGTCAGTAATAATTTCGCCAGTTAAGCTCAGGATATACTCACATCAAATCCCTGGCAGCGGTCATGGCCAGGCCAAAAACGAAAGTGGGATTCCGCAGCGACAGGGCCACAGCTGCGCCCAACGTGAGACTGGCCAAACCGTTGTCCCAGCAAAGGGTGGCAAAGATCAGTATGGCCAAGAAGAGAATGCCCAGGCGCGTGGCCAGCTTCTGCTTGAAGTTCAGCTCCAAAAGGATCTCCATTTTCTCCTCGTCAGCTTCCTGCGGATCCTCCTGATCGCCGCGTTCCTCGTTCTCGCTCACTTTGAAGGGCAGAGACAGACAACAAAAGCAAGCATGGTCGAATTAGTTACTCAAACGGACGGATACGAGTGTTGTGACAGCTGCAGCAAGGCCTAATTTGGCAATTTATGGGGACGGGACGCAATGGAACCCTACACTTGCGCCTAGGGCAACCGACTGGGAGCGACTGGCCCGCGATAAGCCTGACACGGCGTTGTCTGATACCGATTTACTATCGTTTTGTGGCTCGCAAGCTCTTATCATCAACCGACATGAGCCATGATACGTTATTTCAAGGGGGTTAACGGAGGGAGTGACAAATACTTAGGGGTATCAAGTCGGATTGGGTGCGAAAATCCCAGTTATGCACTAAGAACAATTGTCACTATTAAACTGAATACTTTTTTAAAAATTCAGCTATGCAATTGAGACTATCAAACTGGAGAATATTCATATAAATGTCATATATCATATATAAAACAATTAATACAATAAAAATGCACGATAATCTGCACCTGCACCTGTCTGTATGTTGTAATTTCATACAATTAAGAAGGCCTGTGGTATATGCAACTAGTTTATAAAGAAGTTAACCCATTTTTCAGGTCTTTAGCCCCAAAAATTCATTTTACTTTCAGATAAAGAAGCAAGTAAGTAGTTTAAATTATTGTTGTTAATGTTTTTATCATATTGACAGACCTTTAAATAGTGGTTTTAAGCTAATTACACTAGGGTAACCCCTAAAAATCACTATACAGAACCTAAGAGAGTTACAAACTTTCTATTCAAATAAAGAAAAGTAAGTGGTACTTACTATTATTGTTATTGGACTTTAACTAATTTACAGGTGTGTAATTAACACTTAACAGGCACTAAATTTAGTAAATCATAAAAGATATAATATAAAGAAAGCTATTACGTTTATGGCCTATTATTTTACCCTTTTTTATTTCCCCTTAAATGGGAAAATGACTAATTACCCTGCATATCCCAGCCACCTCACTTTTGAGGTATAATTTAATAGGTTTTTTTATGACAGCTCTCAACCCATTGAGCATGGAAATTTTTCCATATTACCAATAGATTAGTCTACGGGTTAAGTGGTTAGGCTGGGCTTATCAGGCCATAAAAACTGCAAAAGCACCACCGAGACGTTGAACCTGCCCTGAAGCGCAGCGAACAGCTGATAGCACAGCGCCTGGTTCTTTGTTATGCCGGCTTATCGTTAATTAATTCCGTTTAACAGACAATAAACAGGTGCCAAAACACTTGGCATCACTGGTCGCCTTAACTACAGTGAATAATATCTGGTGTAATGGCTGCCACATGGGGGGGTTAAGAAATATAAGCTATCAAGTGACGCCATGCCGCTCCAAAGTTCATTGCTACTGCCGAGACTCCTACATGGACACGAGTGCTATCTCTACAAGTCTCTGGGCAGTATGTATGAGTTATGTTCTGGCGTCTATGCTGGGACCTGGGGAACCCTGACTTATTACGTATGCCGGGCACACAGCGGTTCCTATAAGCGGGTCTGAGCGCGCACGCAGTTCTTGGCGCTGGCCTGGCCACGCTTGCCCATGCCCCTTAATCGATTTACATGGCCAACACTGGTCGATCTCGGTCTATTGGCGCCATGATCGTCATCTAATTCACTTTTCAATGTCAGGTCAGTGCAGCACTCCGCTCCCCCAATTGACATACTTTTGATTCGCACGATCGCTATCGGTTCTTGGCACAGACAAAAACAACAGCACACAGATGGGGACAGCGTCACACACAAGCGATCTGAAAGCGCGGAGGCAGATAGCTTAACTAACTGTAGGAGCCGATGAGCGGGGGCCTTTATAACCGCAACCGCACTGTGGAGCTTTGCACGAATTTAATGGGAACTTGGTAGATTTATAATTAGATTTATAAATAGAGTTTTTTAAATTCAATGAGACTTATTATTAATATTATTTGTATATTTAGACATCGGTTTACAACAATTTATCTTTGATAAAGCTTTGACTACTTTACTTTATAGCTTTCAAACATAGTTGAATTTTTTAGGCTATCTCCCATTTTTAATTATTGTTTTGCAATATTCCTTAGATTTTCCACTGTACTTCGAACCCCCAGCAAGAAGAAGAATATCCGCAAAGCCAGCGAGAATGAGCGTGGAAAAGAGAACGACAGCGATCGCAGCATCATTTCGTTTAGTAACGAGAGAGGAAAGCTTGAAAAGAGAGCAACGTCGGCGTAAGTAAGAGAGGTAAATGCAAGTGCGAGTTTGCGAGTTGCTGTTTATCTTTAACAGCTGTTACCAGAACAGTGCTCCTGAAGCTTACGGAAATTTCTGTTGACTGAAATTATTATTAAATATTGTATTTTCGTGGATTACTTAGTTTTAAGATGGTTAAGTTTATTTAAGGTAGTTATAACTTCAATTTTAAATAAACTAATTTAAGATAAAGTACATAAAATACATATTTTGTAAAAGTTAAAGTAGTAGAAGTCCACAAAAGTTAAGCAATTGTCCGAAACACCCTACTTAACAGTTGGCCTTTCCCACCTGTTACTGGGCCTCCAGAATTTTTTTAATTAAGTATTTTTTATTCGCCAACAAAAACAAAAACGAGCCCCAAAACCAATTTCTCCATTGCCCTCTCAATAGCTCTGCCCCTCTCCTAACCACTCAGTAACACCCGCCAACCAAATGCTGTGTCAAAATAAATTAACATAGAGCAGCGCTGCTGGCGCCAGGCAGAGCAACTGGCGGCGACGCTGGCGTCGCTTAGCTGTCAAATGCCGGCAGCACAAATATAAAAAATATGTGCATACTTTCGGGTGGCGCATATAAAAAATGTGCGCATACTTTTTGGCAGCTTTTTGAGTTATCGACGGTGTGAGAGAGCGAAACTACCAGTATGTGTGTGGTTGTGCCGGCTGCCCTGGCTGTTCCCAGTGTGCGTGTCTGTGTGTGTGGGCGCCTGTAATTGACACATGTTACGCGCACAAAAGCGGCTGCGACCCCCTCTCCACCCTGAGGCTCAGTCCATCGTTATTATCGACAATGGCGCCGCCGAAAACACACACTCGCACACACACACACACACAGAGTAGCAGCCGCACACACAGGCCATATTTCGCCTCTTTCTCTTCCTCTTCCAGGGGCAACCGTTATTCCTTCATACCGTCAGATGCCTTTGCTGCACAGCCTTCAAATGCAGGCTCGCAGACACGCAAGCTGGCAGCCTCAGTCAACTTTGTTTGTAGCCGGCGAAAACAAAAACACACAGCCAAGCGCACACACACAGAGAGTGAAACAGACACGGCACAGAGGCTCAGCACAGAAGAGCAATATGTAAGGACTGTGAAATACCATGTACTTGGGGGAAATGTTGCATATTCTAGATCAGCAACACCAGGCGATACAATTTAGACATGTCTGTGTGTTTAACCGTTCATTTGCCTGTAGAAAGGCCTTGATTTAAGAGACTATAAAAGATAGAGGACCTAGAGTTAGACCAAAGAAATCATTAACTCAATAATTTTATACATTTAGTATTTCATAAATATTATATTTTTATTATAAAGTACATAAAATTCTTCTTCCATCTTAGCTTCCCCAATTAACAGGGTATCAGCATACACACAGAGAGAATCAGAGAGTTACACACCGGCACGGCGGCTTGCTGATAACGTTAACGTCAGCTGTGCGCCACTTTGGGCCACACGTGAGTTCTCTGGGTCTGGTTCAGGGCCAAAAGCGGGTGGCCAATCGGTAGATGGAGTGGAGTTGGGCGCCCAAGTCGTGCGCAGGCAAGCGTCAAACGGTTTGTACCTTAAACCCCCGGGCGACGGCATCCTTGCCCCGCGCTGCCTGCACTTGGCATTTGTTTGTGTTGTCAACAAAAGTTTCTTTGAAATCAGTAACAGATGTCGATTGAAATGGCACAATTGCTGCCAGCGCCGCAGCTCGGCTGCCCTGTAATGTCGAGCCAGCGCCGGGTGGCCGCCACTTATGCTGAATATTTTTATGCCAGACGCACACAGGGACACATACAGGATTGCTTCTGGGCCAGGCCAAGATATCCGGCGAGCGGGCCCATTGTGCGCTAGTTGCCTGTCACATTTTAATTAAAATTTCTGCGCCCAAGTTTTAATGTTAATGCATTGGCATCGATTGGAGAAGCTGGAGAACAATACAAGACGGGAATGGGTTTTTGAGTTAGGAGTGAGGCATATATATACACTTGGGTAATTGGGGGATATATATTAGAGAGGTTTTTGGAGATTTAAAAGCATTGGGAAATTGGTAATTAATGTTATTTGTCATATATTTATGGAATATAGAATATAATATAGCATAAGGATCTTTTTTTGGATAAGGGAATACCAGGAAATAGTTTACGTATGAGTTACAGTTTTGAAATATGAAATTCTATAGTTTTTGATAAAAATTAATTAGAAAAAGTAGAAAAAAGGCAGAACTAAAGGCTTCCTTAATGAGAAATACTAAATAGATACTTTATAATTTGATAAACATTTGAACTATGTATATAATTGATACTTTATCCCCTTATTTGTATTGTAGACCAAAGAAACTCCTAGTTAGAATCATATTTCATTAATTCCTTACCAAACTTGCCTAAGTATTCAAGTAACTTACCTTACTACCTTATGAACTCAAAGAGCATTCAATGTTCGCCTTCAGTGTCATCCTTTATGCATTGTTGCCCCTGCTGACAACCTGCTTACTCTCCCTTTGCTAGTTTGGTTTGTGGCTGCTGGCGATAACAAACGATAACTGCATGTTAAATAGAAGCTAACGGTATACAAAGGGGTAATCGAGAGGATGGATGCCGGGGCTAGTTCCAGGGAATAGACTAAAAGACACCCGGGGAGCAGGGACAGACAGGACATGCAAGCTGGACGCTGGACGTGCAGCCATTTGGATGTGCAGGCATCTCTCTCTCTCTCTCTCTGTTTCTCGACAAACCGGAAGTGGAGGACGGGAGTTGTGCTTTGGGAATCACTCAGGTAGCAAATGCCACCATCATCATCGTCCTTGTTGTTGTTGTTGTTCTTGTTGGCAGTGGCCAAAGGGTTGCAAAAAAGCGCAGAGCATCTAGACAAAGGCAGAGAAGTAAAGGCAAGCTGCTGCCGTCTGCTGGCGCCTGTGTGTACGTGTGTGCGTGTGGGGTAGCCGCAAGGCATGTGTGTTTGTGTGGGTGTGTGCGTGTGCAACAAATGTTGTGGGTGGCGTTGTCCTTGGGGGGGGCGGTACGCAGAGGGTTAGGGGATGCTCCCTTAACGAGCTTTTACTTGGTCGCTTGCAATGCGACAGCAGCAGGTGTGCCATACATGCACACAGCCACAAAGGCGTACTCACCTCCCCCCTCACACACAGATACTCACCCACACAGACGGTGCGCACAGCTGAGTGACGATAATTGAAATTTCATCACAGTAGTTTGTGGTTTTGCAGGCACACCCGGCACACACCCAGTTCTCTCACACACTAATGCGCAATTCATGGCCTTCTTTCGGGGGCTGCCAATCGAAATGTTATTTTCTAATTTTCTAATATTACAGAGGAAATATCCTGGCTATCGGATCAAAGTCCTTGTTTTTTGGTTTAAAACACTTTATTTTTTGGGATTTTCCTTGCGGCCAGCAGCCTTTTTGCTTTTTTTGTTGTTGGTGTAACATTTACTTGGTATTTGTTTATGGTAAAAGTACATTAAGTTTTAGTTTAGGGAATACAATAAATACTAATCAATAAATTAAACTCATTCAATAAATTAGCCATAATCGTAATCATACATATATATGTATATCCATAGTAATAATATACTGTATTTATTATTATTATTAATAAAATCTACTATGTTCAGTTTTGTTTTTGTTTTTGCTTGCTTTGCTTTGGGTTGCTTTACTTACACAACTGTACTTGGTTTATGTTTATCAAATGTTGCGTTTAATTTTCATGATTTTACTTGCTTATGTAATCTTTAATAGTGTGCACATATTGTTAGTAATATTTATTCTTTAATGTTTGGTGAAAGTGCTGACGTTAAAGTGGAATTTCCGTACATTAATTCAGTGAGTTGCGGGCCAAGGATCAAAGGATTAATTTCTCTAATACTTCTGACTTGATTCTTGTCCGTAAATGTATCCTTTAATCCCTTCCCTAATTGGTTTCTGCTTAAAACATTGAAATGTATAAATTCTAGTGAAAATGCACATCAATCTGAATCTAATTATGCCGTTTTGCGATGTCAACCATCATCTAGTTTCTTTTTTTTTTGTCTAAGTGACGTTGCGGACAATATATCCTTACTTTCTGTCCTTCCTTATTAATTGTTTTTCTTTTTTTTTGGGATAACTCTATATTAGCTGCATAATTAAGTGTGTGTATGGTTCCTTCCCCTCCTTTAATTTGACTAGCACAAGTACTTCTTCTTGGGTTTCATCATGCGAATGCGTCATTTGGAGCCCAACCCGTTGGCCACCAGCGCACCTGGTGCGGCAGCTGCCACGGCTGCAGCTGTCGAGGATCCGCCACCTCCATTGGCACCTCCTCCCCCGCCGCCGCCACCACTGCTTACCCCACCGCCGCCAGCCACACCTGGCACTGGACCTCCGCCTGGGACACCTACACTGCTGGCCGCGCTGATCACTTCACGGGCACCTGCAGCGGCAGCTGCTGCCGCCGCCTGGAGATTAACGGCCGAGTTGGGTGTGGGTGGGGATCGGGTGGCCATGGCGCTGCGCAGGCTGCTGGCCGAGTGCAGGTGCTTGGCGCTCAGCTCAGTGGATCGCGAATTGCCGCAGACCTGCAAGTTAAATTTGAACAAAGATTGGTTAGAAAGGATGTCGGGAAATATAGGATTTCAAATTAAATTTAAGGCATTGAAATCTTTCATTATTTAATCTAATATAGATATTTTGTGTTATTAATCAACCCACCTGGTGATGACTATCCCAATCCCTGTACTGACACGAGGCGCTGCAATATCGGGCCATGTTGCAGCCGGAGCAGGTTTCCGTGGCCTTGCGACCGCAGTTCCAGCACTGCTGCTGCAAATTGCTGCCCTGAAAAGGGAGAACAATAATTAATAAGAATAATTATTAATACTTATAATACTACAAATAACAATGGGGTTTTTAAACATCTTTTAGAAATGAGTTCAAAATGAGGCTACAATTTACACTTAATTCGGTGTGTTATGATATATTTTTAGACACCCTAAAAACCTTTAATTTTAAAACCCCTATTAATTTCTGTGGCACCCTACATTTATATAGTTTCCTATTCTCTCTGGTAGACTTACATTCTGAGAACTAGTCATCGAAGGCGACTTGTTGTCCAGATCTCGCTCACCGCTGGAATGACGGCTCATCTCCATGAAGAACTTCTCCATTCGCAGGCGTTCCTGGGTCATGATTTCCGCGGCTCGTGTCTCGGCGGCCACCACAGCTCTTTGGATTTCGATGACAGCTTGGCGCTTGACCTGGAAAAACATAAAAAAATATATTTAAGTAATAGATAAAATATTGACAATAAAGAAACTTAAAAATATATCTCAAAAAACACTTAAATCCTTGAAATATATCCTTTTTTCACGACTTGACCCACCTGTGTGACAGCATCCTCGGCATTCCGCTTGAACTCGGCGACCTTTTCCTCCGTCTGTCGCCTCAACTCGGCCATGGCCGCCGGTGTCACCTCCTGGCCGCTATTCGGATGCTGTGGCTCAATGCCCCGCTGCTGCAGGATCGTGATGGCCCGCTTGGTCTTGTCCACCATGGCCGAGATGCAGTTGAGCATGGTGTGAATGTTCTTCCACTCCTCCTCGCCGCCCGCTCCACCACCAGCACCAGGTGCCGCTGCATTGGGATTGGGATTCGGGTTGGGATTGGGATTTCCTGCACGCTGGGGCGGAGCAGGATGCCTGGCCTGTGCTTCGCTCATGCGCAGATCTCGGTCGTCCCGTTGCAGGAAGGCTGCCGCCGAAGGCAGACCCTCGGCAGAGACGCCATAGTCCCCGTAGACCACCGAGTGGCCGGGATGAAGGGTCAGCCGCTTGCTAGGAGGCGGCGGATAACCCGCTCCTCCGCTGGCCATGTACTCGCTCCACTCCTGCAGGCCATTGTGGCCGCCGTGCTCCATCATGGAGTCCGAGGAGCGGCGCTTGAAGACGCCACTGCCGCCATTCGAGGTGGGCGCCTCCAGTTGGATAAATATGTCTCCAAACTCGGCACTCGTCACTCCGTGCGGGGTGAACTCCATCACGGCCTGCTCATTGTTGGTTACGTACTGCAGGGCAGACTGGTTGGTGGCCCGGGCCATGGCCACGATCTCGCGCTGCACCAGCGCAATGCTGTTCTTCAGCAGCGGCACCACATAGGGTCGCAGTGGCAGATTGATGGCCTCCTGCAGGGCAAGCCGGAACTCCTCCACGGAAATACTGCCGCAGCATAGGGAAAACACCAGGGCTCGCACCCGTTCGCTCACTTCCGGCTGCCCGAGTTCCTGCGAGAACTGCACCAAGGCGCCAAGGAACTTCCGCATCTTGGACACCAGTCGCGTCTGCTCCACGTGAGCGACTGCTGCTGCTGCTGCAGCGGCGGCTGCCAGCGAGGCGGCATGATGTCCGCCCGGTGTGGGTGTGGGTGAGGTGCCCGAGGAACCAACGCTGCCGCCATTAACCACCGGCGAAACGCTGGCCGTGCGCTGCGGTCGCTGGTGGAGCTGCAGCGGCGAGTGGGGCGAGCGGGGAGCCAGGCTGCGCGAACTGTCCGGCGGCGAGTCCGGCGGAGTTCGGCAAAGGCGATCACGCTCTCGCTCCCTCTCCCTTTCCCGATCGTTCCGGCTGGAGGATGTGTGGCTGCTGTCCTTGCTGCTGCTGGACGAGGAGGAGCTCTTGTCCCCGCCGCTGCTGCTGCTGCCGCTGCTGTTGGCTAAGAGAGAGGGGAGAAAGGAAAGCAGAGTCAGGTTGTTAGTTGGATGTCGACTTTGGACAAGTGGGAAACAAGTGCAAGTCCAAGTTCGAGACCGAGGACAGGATGTGCAGCCCGGGCGCATTACAAATGCATTAGCAGCAAGCCCTGGGAGGAGCGGAAATATATATGTGCCACCGACCACAACAAGCTACAGCACTTGTCCCACAGAACTGGACCCGAACCGGAGTGGCAAGTACACATCGTCGAGCCAACCAACTGCCGGCATTAACAAATTTGTTTGAACATGGGAAATAAATTAGCAAACATTTTTGGCCCGGCCGAAGTGTGCTGGCTGTGCTCTGCTGTGGTTTCGGCCCAGTCAGGCAAGCAAATCAAGCACCACATAACGCACTAATTGCTGGGCCAGCGAGGGCGGGGTCCATGGAGGAGGAAGTAGATGGTTGGATGGCTGACTGGCTGACTGGAGGAGCGGGAACAACACATTGCGGTACGTGCTGTCCTATCGCATCCATGATCCTGCCAGAGCGATGGTGTAGCTCAAAAATGAAAAGCTTAACGCAAATCCGCAGTGCGCATCTGGACGGAGAAGCTGCTGCTGCTGGGAAAGCCACTGCCAGGCGACAAATGAGTCAGAGAGCGGGGATTTGGTAATAGAATTTGTTTAATAATGCTTATTTTATAATGCAAAATTAAAGGAATGTTCAAGTGCAATAGATGCTGGAGTTTAATTAGCTTTTACTTGGCAAATATATAATATTTGGTTTATAATTATTGGACCGGTAAAAGTACACAGCATAGGATCGATATACACAAGCAATTTTGCACTTATGATTCGTGTCAGCCTACAACACTTCCACTAAGACTATTTGTTCATCTTTAATAACAGAGTAATGTGATGATATATGCACCCCTGCTTTACAGTCTTTACCTAATCCAGTCTAGTTCTAGTCTACCAACTAATGTATAATAAACTAATTTCTTTCTCTCAAAGGCATTTCTTTGAAAGGTGATTCCCTCCAAAGGTATGTTAATTCCCATTTCTTTTTTCACATCCCGCTTAAAACAAAACCAAAAATGCTAAGGACACACTTGTCGCCTGCGATGGCCAAACACATACAAACTTTGTTTGCACAAGCTAATGGAAATTGTTTATGGGTTGGGGGTTGCCGGGTTGCCTGGTTGCCGGCTTGCCGGGTTGATGGCTATTGGGTGTGCTGGGTGGATGTGCGGATGGGCGGCTGACAGATACTGTGGGCGGCGAATGCTGCTGATGACCATGATGATGAGGACGATGATGACGACAACAACGAGTACGATGGGAATGGCAGTCAGTTGATGTTGCCGCCGCTGCTGCTGCTGCTGCTGCTACTGTTGCTGATGCTGCTACTGCTGTGCGGCTGCTGCACGGTTTGCTTTTGTGATAATGATTGTGGATACAGCTGCAACTGGCTGTGTTTTCACAGCCATTCAGGCACGCCACCGCCATGCCAATCGAAGGGACACACACAGAGACACTGGCACACTGGCATACCCACCACTCCGTGGGCCGGAGCAGGCACATGGATGGCCAGAGACATCAGTCAACCGAGTCGTTGGCGGCTCTTATCAAACGCCAAACATAGACAATGATGGATCACATGGGTTCCTCCCCGCCGCCTGATCCCAATTCCCAGTTATTGCCACCACTTGAAACCCCTTTTTCCAGGCTTAATTGGCTGGCATTGCCACATTCCCGGATCCCGGATCCCTGATCCCGCCCCTGTCCTGGCTGGTGTACAATTGTAAAATATTGCACTTGACCGGGCTTAAAAGTTTCAGTTTGTTTTGGTTTGGTCCTGTTGTGGGAAAACCTCAACTGACCCAAAGTTGGACCGAGCGCAGCTGCTACCAAGAAGGCCCACGCAAAACCGAAAAACTATTTACGAAATTCTGTGTTGACAATTCACATATTTTCTAAAACATAATGTTGGCCACTTTTTGCGGTAGTGCAAGAGAGAGAGAAGGAGAGCTGGAGAGTGAGAGGTTCCAACTGCTGGGCCAACATTTGCCAGCATCATGAGCTCCCTCCAGGACTGGCATCGATTTAAGGTTACGTATACGCAGCATGGTCCCAGACTCGGCCAGCCTGCATGCTAACGGTCTCAATGCAGGCAGAGAAAACTATAGCAGGAGAATATTATATATTTTTGATAGTATATCATTTAAAACATAAGCTGACTTGAAGTTTTGGGTGTTAAAGAAGTACAAAGAAGTACCCACTTCTTGTTGTTTATTTAATAAAACTGTAAGGCTAATTCTTTGTACAAAATATTAAAAAAATGTCTTAAGATTTTCCCTCCAAACTATATAATTTCCCTTACACGAATTTTCCTATTCGATTAAAGCTTCAATTACACATTAATTACTCATCTTCCTTTACTTTCTTTTTGTTCAAACTTCCCCAATTCTCTCTGTGTTCTTTTCTGCCTCTGTGTGAGTGTGTGCCTACTCTGTGATTGTGTGTGTGTGTGTATGTGGGCAACAGAATTTGCACAGCTGCGTCCCATAGATTGCAGTCGAGCGCACAAAACGAAACGTTGGCAAGTTTAGTTTGTTGTTGGTGCTGCTGCTGGTGCTGCTACTGCTGCTGTCATTGCTGTTGCTGGCATAGTCATTTGGGAAAACAATCATTTTGGCAAATATTCATCATGCACTGCTTCTGATTATCATCGGCAGCGGCTGTGGATGAAACACTGGGACAAACTGTGGGTGGAGTTGTAAGCAAATCGCCATCCAATCAGCTCTCTGACTCTCCCTCATTCGAACGCTGGGAAAATGCTAATTGCTGGTGAAAGGAAAGAAAATCGAGCGACTTAAATGCTGGGCCACACATCATTTGCCTGGGAACCGGCACAGGTAGCGCCAATCAAAGCAACGACTGCCCTTGGGCACCCCTGCTCTCTGTTAGCCCAAAGGCAGGCAACGAAATGCTCGTCTGCGTGCGGGCTGCTGTTGCTCCTGGGAACAATGCCAGCAGCGGTTTCCGGTCTCTCTGCTTTTTTTTCGGTTTTTCGTTTTTGGTTTTTGGGTATGCGGGGGAGAAACTAGCAAAATGCTCTTGGCCTTTTCCATTCGCAAATTTTTTGGGGGGGAACTTTTCTGGGCTGTGGGCTGTGGTCTCTGCCCGGAAAACCATTTAAAAAGTAACGAATTTCCAATGCCCTGATGTGCAGTTTAAGTTGGCATACAGAGGATACAGGATCTCCGGCCAGATTCCAGCAAAAGTGGTTGTCGTGGGAGGACTCACAGCTGCTGGATTTTACACCAAGAACAGTACAGTGAAAAAATACAGGATTTCGGAAGTAAAAGAAGGTGTTCAAGGAAAGATTTTAAGGTGAATGAGGTTCAATACAAGATTGAGACAATAATAATAAAGATTAGGAGGTTCAGAAGGTTTTTATAAAAGCAACACAAGAACAATAAATTGTAATTGCTGAATATATCCACTCTCAAACAAGAACCTTATTTTGCACTCATATATTTCTCTCAGTGCATGCCACCGCCTTGATGTATGCTTCACTTACCTTTAAGCCTGCGACTAATTGCCGCCGCTGTGGCAGCTGCCGCTGCTGTGTTGTTGGAGGCCGCCGCTGCCGCTGCTGGTGCGGCGGACGCTGATCCTGCCGATGACGAAGACGATGACGCGGGCGGGACTTGGGCAGCCTGGACAGCTGCCATTGCCAAAGCCGCACCTGCTGCCACTGCCGCTGCCGCCGCGTCATAGGCGTCCTTGTCGGTAATCTCCTCCTTAATTATCGCCTTGCCGTCGAGCGCCATCTGGAAGAGGTCGGAAAATAGTTAGTCAAGAAAATCGGTTAAGCAGGCAGGGCCCACCCACGCCCAGCTAATTCCTGCCACAGGGCCACAGACGTCTGCACAGGTTCCCAGAGCGGCGGGGGCGATAGACAAAAACATCAAGTGACAAAGTTCTCACATTATGTTTTCAACTTATTTGATTTCAATTTGATTAAATGGTTGTCTGACATGCAAATTGGGCGCGCCGCCATACACTCAATTCAGCGCAAAAGATATTAGTAAGCCTTCGCTTGTTCATTGTTGGGGCCATGAAGAAATAACAGCTGCCGCTTTAATTTGAACAAATTGCTTTCGATTTTTAAGCAGTTTTAAGCACAGAATATTCAAATATTTAAAAGCAAGCTGACACAACGGGTTTTGGCTTTAATAAGACAACTGCAAGTAAGATTTAAGGCTTAAACAAAGGGAAGGGCTTCTAAGTCTTGCTATTTGTTTGGATTTTTGTTCCTCAATAACTTGAACTGTAATTATGAATTGTCAAGCTAAGGTTGCTATGTTTTTTAATGTTTATTATGATCACAAAGGCATTGTGGGGTTTCTAGGAATTATTTGCTAGCTATTGTTACATAAACAAAGACTAGTATTCAAATGTTTTGTTGCTTATTTTGTAACCCATTAATGGAAGATAGTTTTAAAGATTTAGTTTAACGAATATTTAGTTTCATTTACCAAATTATGATATTGAAATTCATTTACAATCCTTTCCCATTAATTTTATATATTTTCAAAGAATACATTAGGTAGACCGAAGGCACCTTGCCTTCAATGCATTAATTTGCTTTTGTGACATTTAATTTTCGTTTTATTTTTCATTCTCAGAATTCCAACAAATTTCAAAAAATTCCTTGGATTTTTGGCTTACCCAAAAAAATTAGGCAGTGCGACTGAAACTGAAAACAATTTTCGGGCAAAGAGCCCCCGACAGCTGCCAACAGTCCACACGCCGTCGACACCTGTTCCGTAATTGAGTTGAAGAACTTTTTATTCGAGGCGTTCTCAACTAAATGAAATTTTCCCCCCATTGGGAAATCTTCACGCTTTTCCCAAAGAGGGGGGAGAAATTAAAAGAAAAAGAAGCAGGGGCAGCAGCCTTGCTAATTGACTCGCCAACTGCATTTCCTGTTTACCCCGCAATTCGAACCACTTGCCCCGGGGGGTGGGTGGGTAGGTTGGTGTTCCGGTCACCCAGTCGGCGCCCAGTAATAGCAAAACCCCCCACCTGGTCTTGCTCATGTCCAGCTCGCATGAGGGGAAGCATTTTTGTGTTGATTTTTATCACTAAAATATGTAAATACCTTTGCGGACTGTGGGAGTTTGTGCAGCTTGCCGTGCCTCTCTGCGTAAACAAGCGAGCGGAGGGGGAAAAACAACAGGGTGCGAAGGGAACACGAAGGAAAAGCAAAAAGCACTGTAAACCTGTTCGTTTTCATTCATGTTTTCGATCAATCTCTGCTCTTGCTGCGGTTTTATTTTCGCGCGAGGTGCAAGAAATGTTTAGAGCAATTGTTTAAAGTCAATCGTCGCGGCTGCCTGGCAATATTTACAATCGAATGGGGGTCCCGGGATGTCGGGATCTCGGGTACTCGTATCTGCCGCTCATCAGTTGCCGCAGCTGTTTGGCATCAGAGCGAAATTACACACAAATGTGCCGCAAATGAAATTCTATTAAAAACAAACACTTGACACGCCGGCAGCTGCCGACTAATGACGACGACCCAGGCCCCCTTTTGACTGGGAAAGTCCAGGCCCGGATCTTTAGGCTGAGCCCAACACACCCATCCCCCCCAGATGCCCAGAGCACTTGACAACTGTTTTGGCGAGGTCTTTTCCAGAGCAGTTTGCGAAAAAAAAGGCGAAGAAAAAACATGCGTGAGAAGGTGGATTGGGGATGGGTATGTTGCCAGAGGGAAGGGCGGCGAACAACAAGTGTTTGTGAAAGGTGGCAGGTGAGCGTAATTGTGAGTCCGGAGGAGGAGAGCCCCGGGTCTGGGTCTGGGTCTGGGTCTGGGTCTCTGACTCACTTAATAGCCCCGAACCGAACAGAACCAGCAGCTGCCGCTTTTGGCCCTGGCTATGACGAATGAATCAAATGTCAGGAGCAGCCGTGTCGTTGTCGCTCAAGCAGCTGTCGCCTGTCGTCGCCAGAAGGCGCCCCATAGCCACACCATGCCCACTCCTCCCACCCTGCCCCATCCGGCGCCTGGCGCCTGTGTTGTAAGGCAAGCACTTCAAAGAGCTGGAAGAGCCTCGCAAGCTTCCATCGCAGCAAAATGGAAAATGTCGCCCGCAGAAGTTTTTCCCACAAAACTTGGGCCAGCTGAAGCTGATGCCGACGCCGAAGCCCGAGCCCGAGTAGCTCCAGAATCCGTGAATTGTGGAGACTGAGGCGGAGACTGGGGGCTGGGACTGAGGCTGCGACGGCTGCAGGCGAAATTGCCAAGAGGAAAAGTAATTATTTAAGCAGGGACCGCCACTGTGGAACGGGGGCGGCCCAGCTGCTGATTTATAATAAGAGTCGAAACTAAAAGAAAATCATTTTGATTTGATTATATTGGGTGGATTTATAAATAATTTCGTTAAGGAAATGGTTGATTTTCTTAATTAAAATGATCTTTAGGGGCTTAAAACGAATCAGATAACTCAAACTGTTATTTTAGTGACAAGAAAACATTTCATTGCCTACTAAATTGGTTGATTTTAAGGCATAACCTTGAACATTTTCTAATTAAAGCAGAGTTAAGGAACTTTCTACATCTTAACAACTATTTCTTATTAAAATTTTAGCTGACAGTGCCATATCTCACCCCTATCTTTTGATTCCACCCTCGAACAGGGCCCAGCAACGTGCTCAGCGATTTGACAAATGATTTGGCAATGGCCAAATACACTTTTCACTGCATAATTTTCAATTAGGCTGGCAAAGATCATAAAAAACAAAAGGACGAATTTTAAACGACACTCATTTAATTCCTTTTGTGGGGTTGTGGGTGCCAGGGCCGTCCAAGAGCGGAGCCATGTGCTGGACACACAGCAAAGCATTTTATACTTTTATCCCTTTTGCTAACAAAAACACACTCCAACACATATATAAAATGGGGGAGCCACAGGACGCAGGACGAAGGACGAAGAGTGGTTAGCGAAAAGGCGCGCCAACTGAAATAACAACAACAGAAGCGCCGTGGGAATGAGGGTTGAAGGCCAACAGCAGCCGTGAATGAGTGGGAGGCGGGAGATCAGCGGGAGAGGAGAGGTTTGGAAAATCACAGCACAGCTGCATGTGCTTTCCCGGTAAGCTGCCCATTTTCCTCACCCAACATGTGTGTGTGTGTGTGTGTGTGTGTGCGAATGACAACCAACTGGACCTCGGACCTCGAACCATGGAACTCCAGGGCACTTTGTATTGCGGACTCCGCATTGTGCGTCATTATGCGCAAGTGGCGCCACTGCCACTGCCACCGCTCTCGCTTCCACTTCCACTCCTGGTGCTGGCTGGGAGGGATTACTGGCGACGACACCTGTGCAGCAGCAGGAGCAGCAGCAGCAGCAACATCAGAGCCCGATTCCCTCAGTGTGTGTGTGTGAGTGTTTTACAGTTAAAACTTTTTTGCAACTTGCTGCGTCAGCTGCTTCATTACACATGGAGCTACAAATGTATGCTGGCGGAGGCGGCGAAAAAAAAGACCCGAATGGGTTGTGCGAAGAGTTTCCTTTCGAGGGGAGGTTGGGTAATTAGCATTAACAGCTGTAGGTCGTCCGATAAGGGCTGGATGCCGCCGGGTGCTTAATTATACACTAAGCGCCGACAATTATAGCCATTCGAACATTATGGGATTCGTTTTTTTTTTAGACTGTGAGAAATGTGCCAAAGCGTTTACTAGGCTTTAAGGCTTCATAAATCGATGCGTGGTCTAAAGTTCAAAGCCGATTGTAATTTTAATTATTATTTGTTACCACTAATTGGGGGGATTTTGTGAGGATTAAAGTGTCTGGTGCGGGGTTTTTGTTATTAATTAAGGGTCATAACTAGCTTAGGAAAGAGGTGGCTTTAAAGAAGGGTTTTCTGGACTTAATTGCTTTATATTAAATTTGTTTATAATCTTATAAAGATGTTTTAGGTATGTTTATGTTAGATAAAATAAAAGAAAAGTACTTGTTATGCATAAAAAACCTTCTAACTAATTTAACAAGCTAATATTTATATTAATTTGTTTCCTAATCATGCTTATTCCATTTACAATGTGTTATAAATGTATTTAAACTAAGCAAACCCTTCAGAAATAACCCTCTCTTGTTTTTATTTACCTTTAAATCCTTTGCCTTGATATAACTAATTCAATAAAAGTCTGAAAACCCTTTAGTTTGCCTTCATTAGACTGCTATAAAATTACCTAATTGCCTGACTCTTTGCAGAAACATCAGCGGCAACCCTCGTCAACTATTTGCTAAGCGCCTCTTCGTCTGCCACGTTGTCTCTCTCTGTGTGTGTGTGTGTCTGCTGGCAACGTGCCGCAGCATTGGCGTCATTTTAAATTACACCTCACACACACACAGGAACAGTAAGCAACAGGAGGTGGAGGGAGGCAGGCAGTCAGGGTTGTGACACCAACATTTTTGCACTACTCGCCGCACGTGCCACATCCCCCTTAGCCCGCCCCTTGAATCACCCTTCATTTGCAGCCTGTTTGTGTGTGTGAGGCATAATAAGATAATGGCTTGTCACAGGACAACAACAAAGGCAGCGGCAGCAGCAACATCAACAGCAGCAACATCAGCAGCAACTACAGGGGAAAAAACAGTTGAACGAGTGTCGCGCTTAATCGGCTTTATGGTCTGTTTTATTTCCAATACGAACTGCTTTACGTTGAGAGTGCAGCCACAGGCACGAGAGGGGGGGGGGAATGCATGCTGGAGAACATTTGGCTGCCACATGTTGCCCGCAAAACGTATTTAGGCATCCCAATTATGCCACAGCCAGCAGCTGATGGCCGCCAGCTTCCCATGTTGCTGCCACTGCCGCCGCTGTTGCCGTCTCTTCCTGCGGCGGCCGAATGCAATTTCCCAACGTGCTCTGCAATTGAAGATTTTCCAGCTGCCACGGCTGCCGGCGCTTGTTCTCGTCTGATTGGAAAATCATTCTGCCAGCCTTGCAGCACGTGACGCTATTCAAAAGTCTTTTTTTTTTCTCAGTTAACTTGTCTGCCAGCAGCAGCAGCAACCAAGAAATTGCACTCAGGGAAATACATGGCTAAGTGGCAGGAATATTATTTAAAAAGAAGTAATAGTTAATATTTGTAGATAACAAAAATTAAGGGAAATTACTTTGTACCTTCTCTCTTTGGATTTTATATATTTAAATTAAAAAATAAACTCAAATATGAAACTATTTCTTTACGAAACACTTTAAAGCCTTGAAGTGTTACCCTTTCTTGGCCAATTTTTGTTTCAAGTGGGGCAACACATGGTTGGCACGTGTCCCCGTTGATGTCTTTTGGGCCAGGTCTGCACTAGACAGCACCGGCGGCAGCCACCGCTGCCGTTTTCAATTAAAAATTGCGAATGACAGCAGGTGCTTTTGATGGCCCCGACTGGCTGCACCTGTGTGCGGCTGTGGCACGTCTAATAAGAGAGGCTCAACTTCTCCACGAGCCAGGGCCATTAGCAGGTGCGCCCGGCTGACTCTGGGTTATGTCAGGGATGAGATAATCATCCCCTAGACATCGGAACCAAATGCACAAATCGATGGATATACGAGCAACACTGGCCCCTTTGCCTGCAGTCCTGTTGAGTTTTTCCTTCGTTTTTTTTTTTTTGCTGTTCTTTTTGGCACAAATCTGTTGCAGACACTCGAGGCAGCAGCTCAAACAACTGTGTCCTGACAAGTTACAAGGAGGAGAGTGTGACTGGTGCGAGGAGCAGCCAAGTGGCTGAGGGGATGGGAAAGGAGCTGGGGCAGCTGCTGCCACTTGGACGCCGCCGGCATCATCTGTGTTTCATCTGGCGCAAGAAATATTGCGGCAGCTGTGCCAGCTGCTTCGCTGTCGTTTCTTTCTACCCAACGCCCCTTTTTGCCAGCGGATATTCTTGGGAGACAAGGTCAGACCCACTCCCCTGGCCATGCCCGTCTGTGGCTGAAGATTTAGGGCTGAGCTATGTTGTACCGCCTGGCGAAATTCAATTCAAATGCGCGCAAGGAGCTGAAGCGCATTTTGGTAGCCTGCCAGCGCTTCTGGGATTCCAGCGATTGTACTGGACACGCGGCACTCGTGGACAAGAGTGTTTTTTGTCCACAGCTAAATGTTTAAAACATAAGCGAGCAACGGGCTAGGGATTGCAGCTGGCACCAAGACAGGAGGGTGCCTGCTTTTTTTCTCTCCCCTTTTAGGGGGAGGAAGGTCACTGGCTAAGACGTTGAAATGGATTGGGATCCTGAAAGTGTTTCGTATTTTACTAATGTTCGGGGCCCAGATTTTAAGGCATTAGTTGCAAGAAAAGTATAGGGGGGAATAGGTTATTTTACAATTAAATAAGTTTAAGTAATTAATAAGATATAAATAGGTACAAAAGAAGGTTTTCTTTATAGGAAAACTATTATTTTTATTGTGCCTTTTAAATCTTTTTAATGTTACATCTTACAAACATTTAAAGAGCATTAAACAGTCTATAAATCAGCGTAAGATTAGTAGTTCTCCATTTCCTTGATATTATTTAATATATATTAAATCTAGGTTAGTTGGAAATCACAGAAAGTAACCCAATCAATGGCTATTTCTAACCACTAAATAAATATATCCCTGCCAACCAGCAAAGTGACTTTATTTTCTTTCTCTATTGTTTCTATACCAACCAAATAAAAATTCGCTTCTTTTTTTGTGGCTGGCTGGTTGCTGGCTTTTCTCCTATGACATTTTTGCTTGCCCCCAAAACATTTTGTGCGCTGCTTCGCTGTGGCCCACGTCTTTTTAATAAGCTGCCACTTGCAGCGACAACAATTTCGCTGGCAGTGTGGCAAAAGCCACAACAAACGCGGAGGGAAAATGAGGAAAGCGAGGAAAAAGGAAGGCAGCCGGGCGAACAGAAGAACTAGGAGTAGGAAAACAGGATGCGAGAGCGTTTGTGGCAGCGACACCGAAATTTTGTTTTTGACTTTTTCGATTAAGCGTATGCAGCCACACACACACAAGCACACAAACGAATTCCGGGAAAGGAAAACCGTTAGTTGCTTTTCTGTGTGTGACATTTTTCGCGATTTTTTGGCTTTCTGTTTTCTGTTTTTTTGTTTTGTTTGCTTTTTTTCCCCCCAACCCCTCGAAAGAACCATCTCTTTGCGAGTTCGCAATGTTTGCTTTTAAGCTTTGAGCAGGGTTTTCCATTCGGCTTCGGTTTCTGCTGATGCCACTGCTGCTGCCATTCGTTCGTGTCAGTCTAATAAGCAAATTGACTTATTTCCGGTCGCCATGTTGTCTGTTGTCTCAGCTGGCCCCGGCCGCAAACAAAATGGCGTCTCATTAGTCAATGTCGTCTAGGCGGGCCCGAGTCGGCATCTTAATTGCAAAAGGTGTGAAAATCCAAAGTTTTTTTCTGTTTGTTTTGGCTTTTCCTCCGCAACTCCAAGCTGCGCGCTCTTTTTTTTTCGTTTTTTTTGTATTTTTCCTCCTTGCCTCCGTGCGGCAAAGTTTGCCGTGCTAATGATTGATTGAGCCCTTGATGGATTGCCGCCGCTGGCTGTATGGTTGGGATTTTGGGCGACGGGGCAAGGGTGGCAAGCTGGCTGAGGGATAAGCCACATGTGGCCTGGACTAATTTGATGCCAACAGCTGCACTTGTCATGTGCATTTTCACCTGTTCCACAAGGTAGACTCCCTCTTGCTCTCCTATGTGCAGTATAGCTGTGTATTTGTTGTTGTCGTCGACTATTACGCTAATAACTTTGCCCTTTTTTCGCCGCTGTCCATTTTAAATGCAATCACCATGTGCAACCGCCTCCCAAGCCTAGTCCTAGGTCCTAGGTCCGTGGCCAAATGCATTATTTAATAGAACTTTGTTGAACGCCTGATTGCCCGCTGATTACTGATTAGACAAGGACCGGGGCCCAGGCAAAACAAAAAATTAAATTGCTGACACTAATTGGATTGCAGACTGAAATATTCGATCTATTTGCTGGAGGCCCAATTAAGTTGTCTATTATTGTTGTAGGCATTCGAAATGGTAATTGATTGGAGGCACGAGCCAATAACTAACCCATTTTCTGATCTAATTTTTTGTGTTGAGACCTAATTTTAATATTATTAAGTAGCCTGAGGTGCGTGATAATGTTGTTTATTTTAATTTCAAGGAATTTAAGCCTTTGTTGTATTTATATTCACTAATTATATCAAATGTTTAGTAAGTTTCCTTTGGAGCTATAAAGTACTATTCCCTACCAAAGAATACCCGCTACTTGCTAATCTTTGCTTACTTCTTGGCGGCTTAAACTAATGCCAAATAAAGGTGTTTTCATTCACTTAAGATTGCTGATTTTGTTGTTTAAATAATTTAAGAATAGTCAGAAATCACTAAGGTTTTTAAAACCCATTAAGAAGGTTGTAAAAGTATGGAATGAAAGGTTGTTAAATTCCCTTAGAAATATCTGTGATATCCCTGAGTGTCTATATATATTTTTGCTGAGTAAAAACCCATATGATAAATATAAACCTAATTTTTTATTTGCCTAATAAACATTATTAAGTTTCATTGAAAAAGATAACACCAATGATCGCTTTCTGTAATTTAAAGATCCCTTGATATGTGATAATATCTAGAACCTATAATAACCAATATATTAATGATTATCGACTTATTGCCGGCATTTAGAGGATCACTCTGGCAACTGGGTATCAATTAGTCCAACCCCTAATTAGGGCAAACTCTTCCGAGACGCTTTCGCCTTATATATCTTTATTTTTTTGCGTTGTTTAATGAGCGGCGGCGGCGCAAAAAAAAAATGGGAAAACACAAAACAGACCGCGGCCTGAGCCTACAAGCTGTTTCAATGTTTATGCAGGTGTCATGCCAATGACAGCGCCGCCGCCGAGAAGAGGAGCTAGTGAGATGGCCGAGATGGAATATCAACCGCAATAGCAATCGCCATAACAATAACAACAACAACTGCTGACGGGTCAGGAGGAAAAGAAAGAAAAAAAAAAGGAAGGCAAAGAAGACAAAAGGCCAAGAGGCAGCTGGCCTCACTCCCAACCTCCTGCGGGCTACCCCTCGCTCTCGTTCTCTCTCTCTCTCGCGAGATCATCAGCTGCAACAGCTGCCACCGAAGGCCAGATCGGCCAGGTGATTTCCAGGCTGAGTCACACACAGGGCCAAGCAGCTCTCCCCGAGAATTCGGCGATCCTCAGCCGATAATTATGGCCATGGTTAACATAATTCCCAATCAAGTGTAAAATACCTTGTCGGAATTGTTTCAATTTATAATGGTAGTGTAAATATAATATATCTTGTGATCAGGGGAATTAAAATTCCAATACATGTTGATAAATTGTACTTTAAATTTATTTAAAAGAATTCCTATTATAACGATAAAGATAACAAAATAATATAAGGATTAATAAACTCTTATAATTGCTTATATTATTTTGATATCTTTATCGTAGAGTCTGATCTTCATTTGTAAATATGTCTTATGTTTTTTAGTTATATTTTACGTTTATTTTAGAACTATTAACTAACTAACTAGCTAATAAATATTATTTATATATTTCTACCAGAATTTATTATTTCTATCCTTCAAATATATTTCTAACTTCATAAGAAACTAAATTAAGTCAAATATTTGCTAGAACTTAAACCTGTCTAATATTTTTTCCCATTGTTTCTCCTCTTTCGCCTGATTGTGTCATAAACTAAGCCTTTAAATTGCCGTTTTCCCCTCAACCCTTTCATTATTTTTCTGAGTGGACCACGGCGATAAACAATAAAAAGTTTTAGGCAGGGAAAAGGCCCACATCTGGCCATGGGTTTCCCTGATTTCCAGCGATTCTTTTTGGAGGCTGTTGCAGCCGGCAGGGTTCTGTGCTCGACCACTGATATATACGGATATAAGCAGATGGAATCGACAGACGGTGGCGACGGCGGCGGCGGCGACACATGGCAGCCAGCTGCAATTATTTGCAGTTGGAAGTTCTGTTTCTGTTGGGAACGCGGGGCGCACAAGGCCATCAGAAACAGACGGCGACGACGGCCAAAGTCATGGACCAAAAAGCCAGTGTGGATGTTGCTTCCGGACCGGCAACCCGCCTCCCTCCCCACCACCTTGCTGCTTGCTGCCGAAATGCGGCAAAAAGAGGGCAAATAATTTATAATTTCGCACGTGAAACTGACAAAGCAGAGGGAAAACTACGAGATTCCCTGGCACACTATGTGTGTGTGTTCGCCTTAAACTATTATTTGAGCACTTGACAAACGAATTTGTATCTGCAATTGTGCTCGCCGAATTTGCTTGAGCAAATAAAAAACAGATGCGACCAGCAGCCCGTCAGATCTGCATATATATATACATATATCTGTAGATTTGTAGCTGCCGCTGTAGATGTATTCGTATCTGTTCAGTATCTGTGGCACTGTCTCTGTATCCGCACTCTGCTCTGTACTGTATAAGGCCAAAGACTCTTTGAGTGGCAAAAGACAGCTGGCCGCAATCAACATGTGTTGGCCATGGCTCATACGCAGCATCTCTCGGATACCACTCGCATGGACTTTAATACACTTTATTTCGGATGCATCCGCCTTGATATTTCGCTTCAGAATCACAATCTATCTTGGTAACACTTCTATTTGTTATTAAAAACTGCATTAGTTCGGTTGACATATCTCCCAGATACTCACCATTTTGGCCTATCTTTATTTTGACTGATCTCTAGGGTTATATATAGTTGGTTTTTGAGTTAAACTGCTGCTGGCTTTGGTTTTGTTTAGTTCTCTAGTTGCATTTTCGAGGGTCACTTGTTTCGAGGGTTTCAATAATTCGCGTTCGCTGTTGGCTGAGCGTTGTTTACTTTCGAAACATAATATCGGTGGCGGCGAGGGCAGCGCGACACGCGAACCGGCATCTCGGAGCAATGCCAGGCGACTGACTGACTGTCGCTGAATGAACGGATGCGAAAGTATCTTGAATGGCGCGCGCTCTAGCTGGAGATACACGCGGAAGTCGGAATGCGGATTGCGACGGCGACTGAGGGTACGTCCGACCAGTCGAAAGTTGGGTTTGTTTGTGAGAGAGAGAGACCCAGCACAGCGGCCAGGTAGCTCTGGCTTCGGCTCGGTCCGTCGTCGTCGTCGATGTGCCTCGTCTGTCTTGGTTTTCGTTGCCGTTTCGAGGCGCCTGCGCCGTCGCAGATGGAACAGCTGTTTCGGCTGCTCGACTCGCTTGGGCTTCCCTTGCCGCTGGCTTATCGAGAGGCAACAACTGCCAGACGTTCGCTGCTGCTGTCGCCGGCATTTGGCCCGCTGGGCTATTAACATCAGCTGCTGCTCTCAGGCCCCTGCCTCTGCCTCTGTCCCCATCCCCGTACACGTTCCCTTGCCTGGCGGCAGCAGCTGAAAAATTCCTTTTTGGCAGCAGCTTGTTTCGTTCTCGTCTCTGCGCTGTTTCACATTTATTTCCACCGCCTTGGCATTCCAGTTGGCATTGCGTTTCCAACTGCGTGCCGATATTTAAATAAATTGCCAACCAATTGTGCACACACTCAGACCTCCTCTCCTCTGCTGGGTTTTCCTTGGGCCCCCCTTTCCATTCCCTTGCGCCCCTGTAAAGGCCCTTATGCGCGTGTTCACACCATGTCAAATGCTTAGTCCTGGGCTTGGGTCTCACCCTTCCCCCCAGGGAAAACTTGGTCGCAAATTAGAGGCGATTTATGTTAGTTTTGTGAGGGATCTCCAGATGCCGCCCCAATTGGAAATGGGCGGATATCGGGGGGGTTTAAGAGATCAGTTGGCCATATAATTAGTTTTGAGGCTACAACAGAAAAACACATAAAATAATAATTGAATAGATAGGATTCTATGGGAGTTGTAGTAATAAATAAATGGGTAAAGGATTTTATATATATAAGCGCGGGTTGCTTATTTATTTATAAGTACGTTTATATTTATTATTTAAAAATTATAATTTATAATATAAAGAAAGTGTAATATATTTCTAGGTTTATTGAAGGTGAGAGCACTAAACTGTTATGAAATATGTTAGCAATCATCCTCCTGCTGCGTTCTGAGTGCCTGGTACATGGAACTCTGCATTTGGTAAATTTGTTTTCCGTTCCTAATATCCTAAGGAACTGGACACACTTCTGCGCATTCCTTGTGAACTCCTCCTGCCGAATCGAAGCTTCAAGGATCACCCAGACTCGTACAGCAAGTAGACTAACAGGTGGAATATAGCTATAAATGGAAGAAAGTCGCAACCCAGCACTTTCACTTTGAGAGGCGATCTCTGGACAACAGGACGACTTGTTTCTCGAGTCCTAAGGCAGTAACTCTTTATTGTTAACTTGTTATAATAATTTCTTAACCACTTATCTGTTATGTATTTATATTAATTTAGTTGATTAACGTTTAAGAAATGTATATGCTATAAATGTATCATTTATTATTTCCAATATATTAAATTTAATATAAAGAATCAGGTTTTTATTTTCTTGGAACCGAAGAACAGATACCTCTCCAACTTTCATAACAAAAAATGAAAGGAAACTTTACATTTAAATAAGATCCTTATACCTCTAACATATTCTCGCCAAAATCCCCTCCAACAGACCTCCCATCCCTTAGGTAATTAGCAACCGATTGACATATCTATCACATCGCCATCTCATGCATATCCATCCGGCCAGGCTGCAGCAGGAGCCATCTGGTGGCACCATCAATCTACGCCTGCGAAGACGTTTCAATACGTTTGCTACAAATTGACCACCACAATTTAAACAAAACCCGCTTTTGGCCAATAAGTGGCCATTCATCTTGTCCGGCGAACGACTCTACGTCCTCGCCCCGCCTCGCCACCGATTTGCTCGAAGGAAAACTTGCCACAAACGAAAACCCAAGCACCCTAAACCACAAACTCTCGAACGTGGCGGGGCAGAGTGGGAATATTTGGCACTCGAGCTTGGGGTCCGAGTCCGGGAAATCCTGGGCGTTGGCAGGGATGGGTGGGGGCATGTTGGCCTGCTTCTTTTACTACTGCCACTTGGTAGCAGTTGGCAATGGCAGCGACGTCGTCCTCATCCTCAACGGAGCAGCAGCATCAGGCGGCAAATAATGTAAAACGCCATTAGGCGAGATTTTCTCATACAAACAACAATTGTGCATTGGCACACCAGCCTGACGTCGTCGTCGTCGTCGTCTGCGACTCTGGACTGGGAAGGGTCGGAAAATGCCGGGGATGGGGGGGGGAAAGCTGCCGGGTGGCTGTGGGCGTTGGACACAGCATTTTTTTATGCGCATTTCGCACAAGCGAATGGAAAAGAGAGAGAGCACAGAGCCGAGCCGAGGAATATTCTCATGGAACGAAAACAATTTTGGGCCGCGCTGCCGGGCAAGTGGCAACATTTGTTGCTGCTGCCGCTGTTGCTGTTGCTGTTGCTGCTGCTGTTGCTGCTGCTGCTGCGACAAATTGAATGAAATCACGGCAATTTGGAGTGGCATACATCGGCAGGCAGCAGCTGCGACCAGACCGGGCCAGCTTCTGTCCAAAAGTCCGCTCCCAAATGGCCAGTCGCAAAAATACAAAAAAAAAAGATGTATAAATATACACTCAGGGAAAAGGCGGCATTAAGAATGTGCGAATAAATATTTGGTTTTATGGGTAATTTGGTCTTTAATTGGAGGTCGAAGATAGAGAAGAATTTGATCATTATTTTATGTTTATTTATATGTTCTTTTTATATGTTTTTTTCTTATTATTAATATATCTTAGGACATGTTTAAAAAACTGAGAAAAGGTGTAATTTAATTTCCAAAAAGTTAATAAAAAATGTAATTCAAGTTCATATTTAATTGGAATTAAATTATATACAAATCTGTGATCTTTTGTGCATCTTAAGCTTTATTTTTTGGCTTTAGAATAAACCTCTTTCTTAAATAATATTTAATTATGCAAATACCTTTCTTTATATGCCCTAAAAGTATGTTATCTAACCCTTTTTTGCTGCCTTTGGATGTGAGTTATTTATATTTCTAATTAATTTCAAGAAAACTATATCCTTTAGCATTCATATTCGGAGTCTAGATTTTTTTCCCTGTGCCTAGCAAGGCTGGCAAACAAGAGAGCAATGTTTGCCTTGGCTGTTGACGCATAATTGAATTATTAATTTTTATTTTAAACAATGAATGACACGTTGTTGCTGCTGTAACTGCTGATGCTGCTGATGCTGCTGATGCTGCTGATGATGCTGATGCTGCTGCTGCACATGCGTCACTCGTGTTTATCTGGCGGCGGCGTGTATCGCCACGATAAGGAAGTTGTTTGCTCAGCGCCAATTCAGCAGCAAACAAAATCAGGAATCGTAACAGGAGGAGGAGGGGAGCTGAACGAAAAAGAGCAAAGCCACCACCCTGGCCGCCCACTTGATGCGTCCTCTAGGCCAGCAGGTCAGGATGAAGCTGTTTGTTTGGGTGTCTCTCCTCGTCCTGCCCGTCCTGCTTGTGTGTGGCATTGACTGACTTTTGATAAGGGTTGGGGGTGGGCTCTGGGGATGGGGCTGGCTGACTGGGAATGCCCAGATATGGGAATCGGCAAACGGCAACTGAGTGCCGGCAGATAACACTCTGCTCTATGGATGGTAATGGCGATGTTCGCTGCTAGTTGCCTTGGTTCTGTCACCCCCACCGAGGGAGCTGCCTATTAAGATCCCGCTACGCCCTTCCCTGGCTTTCCTTTCCTTTCGCCTTTCGCCGTTCTCGACAGTTGCTCAGCGGTTGTCCGCGCTAAAATTGTCGCCGTCAGCGGCAATCCTGCCGCCTGGCCTGTCTCGGACGTGAAAAGCCAAGAAGGGACTCGCTGCTCCTTCTGATTCTGCTTCTGCTTGGGCCAAAGTGAAGAGCGTAAAAATGTCGACTGCAAGTGAAGTGTGGACAAAGGCGAGCCGTGAAGAAAAGGGGGAAAGCGTACAGATGATGGTGCAAAAGTTCTGGCCTGATGACAGCAGCAATTATACACTTTAAGTTGACCCGAGGTTTCTATTGAGAAAAACTATGTAATTAGGGATAGATTTAGTATTTGCGATACCTAATTAGCTATTTAGTGGCGTTATTATATATATATGTAATTTTAGTATCAGTATCAGTATCAGTATTAATGCTTTTCTCTAAATATTTAACAACGAAAACACTAAGCCCAAGCAACCCCTTGAATTTGTTACCGAAATTAGACTGGGTTCCAACTTTGGGCAATAAACGATAGGCGATCGAGACAGCACCTGTCAGATGGTGTTCTCGAGACACCGGAAATGGTGCGCTCTCTCCCTCACTCTATCTGTCAATCTGACAAACCGCAATGACATAATCTACAATCTGTTAAGATCTAAGTTTTTACGGATTATTTGTGGGGGAATATAATTAAAATAGTATCCTATCGACATTATCCAACCTAAGCAAACTTTTCCACTGAATAATTTCGTTAAAATATTCTCAAAACCGACCTGACAAGCTACCATCAGTTGGTGCTCAAAGTGAAAATACATTTGAAGCCCCAGCAGCAACAAGCAGCAGTAGCAACTAGCAATGGCAACAAGCAACAGCAACCTGCTTTATGCTGTAGCTACCGCAATTGAATGCCCCAAAGACACAAAAACTCTATAAGGATAAAGCGCGTATATGTGTGTGTGTGTGTTTGGTAATAGCAATGGCAACTGGCAACTGGCAACTGGCAGCTCTCAGCAGCAGCATCAGCAGCAGCAGCAGCAGCAACCAGCAAGAGTAACCGTTATTAAAGATTTTGAATACCTAATTATGAAAATGTCAGAAGCAAACTTTTTTTTGTTGGCAGCCAGAGAGGGCGAAGAGGCAATGACAAGAGCGGGAATATAATCTCCGACAGGACTCCTACGCTGTGCGTGCTAGTGAGTGAGTGAGCTAGTGGGAGGACCTCATCGCTGCCAGGCGTTTGCTTTCGCCCGCTCTATGCCAGGATACTATTGCGGCTAACAACAACAGCAGCAGCAGCAGGAGCAACAGGAGCAGCAACATGAAGAACAAACTGTGTTTGTGATGTGCCTGGCAGCCAAACAGGAGCTGCTGCTGCTGCTGAGATGAGATGAGAGAGCAGCAGCAGCGGGAGCAGCGGGGGGAATATGAAAAATTCCATTTTCATGTCACTCAATTGAATTTCCATTCAAACTGCTTTTTTTTTGTATTCCTTGGCCAGGCTTCTCTGCTTTTTTGCGACTGACGGCTACGGCGAGAGCAAGCGCGATGCCTTTCCATTTAATATTTTTTGCCTATTTCACACACACACACACACACAGAGCACACACACACACACCGAGCAATATGCGGGTGTGTTTTGTATTTGTTGGGGTTTTCCAGCCAAATTAATTGCCTACGGATTTGTAGTTAGTTGCCATCGTCATCGCTTTTGTTGCTGCTGCTGCTGCTGCTGCCGAAAGCTCAAACACAAATACAGGCACAACAAAATGCCTGCCACACACATATACACACACAAATACAAACACAATAGCTCTGGCCGAAAAGTCCTTTTTGCCTTGACTGCATTCGGGTTTATGGTAAAAATAAATAAATTTTGGGTTTATCTCAATGGCACACAAGTCATTTGCAGCTGAGATTTTTTTTTTTCTTCCATTTCTTTCGCTTTTCTCCTATCTCTACTACTATTTCCCTAACGCCCCCATGTTTTCGTCCTTATGGTTATTTTTTTGTTCGTCCTTCTACACTCCCCTGTGGTTGTTTTTTGATGGCAAAGGTGAGCGAGCACATGTGATGATGGTTCCGGGCACCGGCTACCACTGTGTGTGTGGGTGTGTGTGTGGCGGGGGGTTGTGTCGAGAACAATATGTGGGGAACAATTGAAGCATGACGTGGAGATCTGTGGATTCCGGACACAAGCTTACATCGGATTAACATTGTGCTCGAGGCGTTCGAGTTCGAGTCCTTCGAGTTGTTCTGTCGATTTGAATGCATTACCTTCCAGTTGCAGGGACAACATAATGTAATGGCATCAAGGAACAAGGAGAGAGTTCACCATAATCGATGTGCAGCCAAAGGAATTTTTTGTCATTTTGTCAAGGAAAAAGATAAAGGAAACAGTAGATCACAACGTGTTTATGTCGGTAGATGTAGTGAGAGCTAGGTAATGGAAGGATTCAAGGGGAACTATTTCACTGGCTGTCTTCTTTGTATATATTAAGTTTAAAGTTAGTTAAACCTTAACAAAATTTAACAAGAAAACATTTTATACACTCTCTGATATTTCTTATATGTATTTTTACAGGAATTAAATTAGATTTCTTTGGGATATATTAACATTAATATGATCTGTTAATTTTGAAGAGTGAAATATAATTTTTCCTTTCTTAAACTTCTTTAATAATAAATTCTAGAACATATGCACTTAATTTATAGAAAATCGAATGTCTTTCTGATCTTTTAACAATAGTTTATCACAGTTTAATCTGCTTATTCCAATCCCTAGCTTTTGTTAGCCCCTTAAACATCTAAAAGAATTCCTTACATCCTTCAAACTCTAATAAATATACTTCTGATCAAATCCTTAACATTAAATCACAAAATATAAAACTTACACTAAATAATGCCAGGCAAGAGACCCATCTGACCCGAGCAGACATCCCGAAATCGTCCTTTTTAGACACCCACCAGAAATAAGTGTCCTGCGATTTTTGGCCAGCGGGTCCTGTGTGTGTTTGGGTGTGGGAAACGGTTAGGGAGACAACACAGTTCCTCCTTTTGTTTAGTGGCCAACAGCGATGCCAAGTGCAGCCACAGTTCCACTTGGTCGTGCTTATGGCCAACATGGCCCGTGCCTCATGCAGATTTATTTATAGAATTTGAATTTTAAACAAAAGCAAAAGCAGAGCAGCGACAACGACAACGGAGAGTGACCAATGCGCCGGCGGCTTTGGCAATGCCGCCTGCTCCTGACAAGCTGACAGGCCTGGCCTGCCGAGGCCTGACTCTGGGACTCTGTGGATCCTGTTGGAGCCTGGGCGACATTTTCACTTGTCATGCTTCTGCTTGAGTAATTAAATATAATTTTCTTTACGCGCTTTACACGCCGGCGGAAGTAATAGCGTCAACAGCATTGACAGACGCTGAAACTGAAAGGCGAGGTAATGGAAGAGGGAGCTATGGATGGAGGAAAAGGAGGAATGTGCCTGCCAAATTGATTTATCCTTTAAAATATATATTTTCTATAAAAACTATACTATATTTATTAATTAAACTTATTGAAAATATTAAGAAATATATTAATTTCCTGGTTGTTTTAATTATAATTGCCTTTTGCACGCTTCTTTATTAATAAATGGTAGAAAAGCAAGTATAAATTGCATTTAAATAGTTTAAAATGTATAAACACCACTCCTACTTTAATAAAGTTTAAAAAAATGTCTAAAATCTGCACAATTTTCAAGTTTTTTTTGGTATTGCACTTATTTGCCCCTGTGTTTTTCTTTGCCAGCTTGTAACAATAAATACTGGGCGTGTGTGTGTGCAGCTGCAGCAACAATAGATGGAAAAACAGCAATGGCATCAATTTTTTGTAACATGTTGCCAAACATGGCCCAGGCCACGCCCACCGCCTAGAGCCGATATGGTCACTGATGTTGCTGCTGCGGTGGCCACTTAAATGTCGTTATGTTGTCGGGTCACGCGCCGCCACACGCTCCACGCTGCCAGGACTAGGATGTGTCCTCTTCCCTCCTCCGGACCAGGCCAGGACTCGTGTGTCCTTTTCTTTTTTTTTTTTTTTTTTTGGCCAGCCAGGCAGCACGGGCCGAAGGGCAGAACAACTTTATTGCCGCAGCAATTATGCGTAGCTAATAAAACGCTGCAGAGAGGTGTTTGCCAGGGGAGGGGGTGTGTGGGCTTGGGGAAAAACCAGGAGGAAAATCAGCACTCAATTTTCCTAGAGCGGCATCGACATCGATTTATGCATGCGAGAATAATTAATGCGCTGATTTATTTAAAAACGTGTTCCGGCATTCAAATGAAGGCGCGCCGCCAATTCTAAAGAGGCAACCGAAGCGAACGAAAGAGCGCGTTCAATGGCTGTCAAAAATTAACCCATTGCCAAACAAATTTGTATTCAAGCTGCAGGGAGTATCGAAATATAATATATATATGTACTATATATTTGGCGCCACAGATCGGGCATTAATGGGTTAACATGTGTGAACTCCCGCGCCCTGTCGAAATGCAAATTTATATGGCAGCTTGACAGCAAACAGCAGCAATCCAACAACCAAAGCAAACAATGGCTAACAAAACAACAGAGATATATATAAAAAAAAAAAGAAGCTCTGCGTAAATTGTATTGGAAAAAGGAGGAAAAATCAAATATGTTAAGCGGCATTTAAGCGCGGCAGCCGGAATCCTGTGAATCCTGCGCCTGCCACATGAGATAATGCCCCCCGTATGCCGCCTGTTTGTATATTTTTCTAAAAATTTGCACGCATTGCATTGTTGTGCTTTTTGTTGTTGTTGCTGTTGTTGTTGCTCTCCTGTTTTTGGGGCTGTGTTTGTTTGTTTGTTTTCTTTGTTTGTTTGTCGCACACACATGTGTGCGGTTCCCAGCGGCAGCAGCGTCGCCCCCCAAAAAGTATGCAAAGCAACAAAAACGAGCAGCGAAATCAGGAAAAAAAAAGTAGGCGGCGCACGCCATTACCAGTGGGTGTGTGTGGGTGTACGGGTGTGAGGGATGTGAGGGAAATGTAAACGGAATTGTTTTGCTTCCTCGATGCTGGCTGTGCGAGTGTGGGAAAACGTGCGGGTGTGTATGTGTGACAAAGGGATAATGACTGGCAGCCAGGAGACCCAAACACACACCACACACCCATAAACGCACACACATCGCGCTGCGTGTCTTATCACCAATGAAGGAAAACACGCACGCCCGCTCAGCAAGCTCAAGGCAACGGCCACTCGGGCGTATTGACAACGACTAGGATATCCCTTTGCTGTCGCCACCGCCTTCGCCCTTGTCCGCCCTGTCCTTCCCCCGTTCGTTTGGCATCCTGCGTTTGCTCAAAGGACCAGCGTCAGCTTATCCTGCAGAGGTTTCGAGTTCGAAGTTCGTTGCGGGACAGTGCATTATGGTGAAAGGTAGAAGGCTTTATCATAAAGGTATTTGAAACGGGTTGGCTGGCTACTTAATTACTCCTTTAATGCTGCTTAAGCACAATTGTTGGGCTAAGGTGTATCTAAGTTTTAAATTTAGGAAATTTGATATTTGAAAAAACTCCTAGAGGGTCTTCATTAACTTCCTTTCTTTCCCTTTCCTCTTAACTTACTTATTAGATACTTCATATCCCCTTTTTTATCTTTTAACTATTTCGCAACAAAGCATTTTTGGTAATTTTAAAAGACATTTATTATATTTATTAACAAAATATGTACAATTTTTGACAAAATCATTATCATTATTTGTATAAATTATTTATTTATATTATTTTTACATCATCTTTAACTTTCCGCACTCTCACGTTATCAGCCCGCCTATTTTTAAGTTTCCCGCCAATTTTCGATACATTTCTGCCACTCACAACGACCTTTTACATTGCTATCGATAGCTTCCATGTTAGTTAACAGCACTATCTGCTACACTGCTGCACTATCTTACACCCCTGTAATGTTTTAAGCAGTATTGGTAAACACCTAACATATATACTTTTACCACACTGAAAACCATTTGAATTCGAATTTGGTTAAAATTAAATTCATTTTATCATTAACCATAGAACATATAGACCAGTCATTTCTTAAAACGAAAATGGACACTTATCTTATATTTAATTATTCAATGCCTTAATTTATTTTGAATGCTTTTTTTACTTTATCTTTAACTGTCAATTCAACATTATTAGCCCGCCAATTTTCAAAACTGCCGCCAATTTTCTATACATTTCTGCCACTCACAAGAGTTATCGATAACTTTCATGTTAGTTAACAGCACTCTCTGCTATACCAATGTTACTTCCCTGTTATGTTATGAGCAGTGTTGGTAAACACCAAACCTAAATACTTTTACCGCACTGAGCCGTAGAACAGCGATGCACTTACTTAAGACACACATATTTCGCCGTCAGTAGATCGTGAACTGTTGTAAATTATGATCCCACTGCGAGAGCAACTCTCGCGAGAGCAGTGAACTGTTTTAAATTATGGCCTATCAGCCGCCTGCTGCATTCTGCGCGCCTGGTACATGGAAACCTGCAATTAATACATTTGTATAGAAAAACTTCTGATCGGGATCTTAATGTTGCCGACAACAATTGCCCGCTTTTTACATATCGTGTAACAGGCAAACAGAGATCAGAGACAGACGTCAGTCGTTTGCTCTCTTTCTAACTTATTTTATAACAGTTTAGTGTTCTCGCGAGAACTGCCGGGCGAGAGAGAAGTTCTTACGAGAGCACTAAACTGTTATAAAATAGATAAGCAATCATTCTCCTGCTGCGTTCTGCGCGCCTGGTACATGGAACCATGCATTTGGTAAATTTTTACTAGGAAACTCGCGTTAGGGTACTTGTTTTTGCCGAAACAATAACAATAATTGCCCGCTTCTTAGATTTTTTGTTGTATAAAATGACTAGTCTATTTGTTCTATGGTTAGTGACTTTATTTACGATAAAACCTAAATTAACTTTACAATTACGCGCGTAAAAAGTAGTTTGTTCAACAATTTCCTTTCAGCCACGACCCATAATGCAGCGGCATCGGCATCGGCAACAACAACAACTCGACTCTATCGATTACATTTAAATGACTATTGTTCACTGACTCAGTTGGCGCAGGGCGTAGGGAGATATATCTATATATATATACGCAAGTCGGAGGTCGTGGGGCGGGCATTGTGACATCGTTGCGGCTACGTTAGCTTAGACAGAAGTGGGGGCATTAAGTACTAGTTATCACATAGTAAACTTAGGGGCTAGGCGATTCCTCTCGATTCCTCTTGATTCCTCTCGATTGCGATTTGCATTGACGTGCAGTTGACTGATGATTACAATTGGCTATCGGCGATGATCAGCGATAACCCAGGAGGTATTTGGGAAGGTAGGTGATTGAGGACAGCAGGCTATAGCTAATAGTGGCAAGGGAAGAAGAAGTTCCAGTTTAAAAGTCTATCTTAAGCTTTATTAGTATTAATCTCTGGAAAACGTTACAGATCCTCTCTCCACCAGGGTATATAGTATATGTACAATCCTTAACCACACCTTAACCACCAACGTTAACAATCACCAAGTCATAGGGATTGTCGCCATCCGTTGCAGTATCTTCGTTCCGTTCCTCAGAGCTGTGCAATTATTAGTTTTAGTTTGTTGAATGAACCACACCAATGCAGAGAATAAAATGAGTTCGTTATTATAATGTAAAAAATAGGCAAGTAACAAAAGTGTATATGCGACAACATAGAGACTAAAAACACGGGTTAATTTAATGATTTAGTTGATTAGTGCAACCGTCACCAGGACAACACGTAGCTATCAACGGAAATGTGCTTACGAGTTGGTCAGTCCACGATAGAACCACGACTTCCAGGACTTGGAGGACTCCTGATCGATCTTCGACTCGACCTCGGCACAAAAGTGTTTCCGGTCATGAGAACGTCCGCTCTTGCAGTCACAGATCAGGCGCTTTTTGCACTCAGCATCGCAGGTGGGTCGCGCCGGTGAGTTCTTCCAGTAATATCTGTATTCAAAGAAGATTTATTGAATTTAATAAGAAACAAACTTCCTGAAGACCAAACACACTTGTAGTAGAGCTCAAATAGCTCCTGATTGTTGGTCAGCTCATTGAGCAGATTGTTCCAATCGCTGGGACGCAGGGCCTTCATGTTGTAGGCAGCTCGGGCCGTGTACAGCTTATACCAAATGGGATAGCCATACAGATTGGCCTCCTTGAGATTCATTATCCAGGACTCGTGGTCAATGACCAGCCGCGTGGTGGAGTCATGGTCCCCATCCACATAGTAGATCCGATAACCAGGATTCAGATCGTAGTAAGGCGACACTGATGGACCTATGTAGGCCACGCTGTTGGGATGATCTGCAAAGTTAAAAATAAAAGTTAAAGTTCGGTTTTTTAATTCCCAATAAATACTTACTCAAGTCATGCGGATCGTAGAACATCTCGAACTCATCGTAGTGCGTGTGTCCATAGAACTGAGCTGTTATGGTGCTCTCATAGCGGGCAATGATCTTATAGAAGTTCCTGGACCAGACCTTCAGGCAATCCGAATGTCCTGGGGGAATGTGACCAATCACATGAACCTTCTCGTTGGAGAACTCGGCGCTCTGCAGCTCATAAATGAACCTGGAAAAGGAAATAAGAGTAAGGCAGTCTTTATATAAGTTGTAAACTTAAATTAAAGGCAACCTACCACTGCAGTTCCGTGGCTGGATCTGTGGAGTTCAAGAGGAGCCACCAGTTCTTGTTGTTGCAGTAGTTCATGTTCATGGAGATGATGCGGAAGCCCGGCCGCACCAGCACCGAGTAAAAGGCACCTCGTCGCACCGTGTGGGTCACACTTTGGGGCAGCCAGCGACGCCATTGGACATCCAACTCATCGTAGAGCCAACTGATCGAGATGTCCACCTGGTTGACGTATGGCGGCGGGAAGCTGTTCACCGGAGCACTCTCGTGGTTGCCCAGCGCCGGAAAGATGGGAATCCCTGGGAATTTCTCCACCATTTGCTGCACCGTCTCCTTGAGTATGGACAGGTTCTCTTCCTTGGTCTGATTCCACACGTCGTGCGGCGGCAGATCACCGGTCCATAGGATGTAGTCGATGTCCTTGTGCGTCTCGGCAATATGGGCCAGCATGTGATCCACCGTCCGCTTGGGCGTATCGCACTTCCTGTAGTCTCCCCACTTTCCGGCAGCCGCATTCGGCGTGGCCGGTCGTCCGCTGCTCAAGCGACAGCACAGCGGCTCATTGCACTCGGCATTGGAGCCCTCCGCATAATGCGGATCGTAGTGAGTGTCGGAGATGTGCAGGACCTTGAAGAACGGCGCAGCCTCCATGGGAACGGGCAAATCAGCAAGACGCGGCGGCTTGGGCACCGGCGGGAAGATCACCTCCCATTCGTGGTAGGGATTGTAGACATCCGCGCAGCCGTCGCCAATCACAAAGCTGCACAGCTCGTCGGGACTGAGATTGACCCGCTTGAGGACATAGATCAGCTCGGTGCCAAAGAGCTGAGCGACTCCCTGACAAACCCGGGCACTCTGGATATTCAGATTCGTGCAGTAATCGGTGATCATTTGGATCAGGTCGGCATCCGTCTTCCCCGACTGAATCTGATGTTGGATCATCCCGGCACCAGCTCGGCAGGCGGTGCACGTCACCTGGGACATCAGGCTGTTCTCCACCTCGAAGGCCACCTGCTTGAGGTTCAGCAATCTCAGTGCTCTGTCCACGAATGGGGGATAGACCAGGCCATCCCCACCACCCGCATCGTTCCACAACATCCTGGAGGTGGCCGTCGTATTGGCCAGCCGCTGCAGGAACTCCGCATCGGAGCTGTCCGAGGTGGTGATCTTGGTGCGATTGGGATGCGGCACCAGTTCCAGATGCGGCTCAATGCTGCGTGGCTGCTCCTCCACCACCCAGGGCTCCGTCTCCAGCTGCGTCCAGTTTATCTGCGGCCGGATGTGAGTGAACAGGAAGGGCAGGGCTGCAACTACAAGAGAGTTCCTTCAGTTAACCTTTGAAACAGAGGATTCTAGAGCTCTACTCACCATCCGCCACTGTCAGAGTGGCCAGCAGGGCGATGAGCCAGCAGTTTGCCCTGCATCTTGGCCAAGACAACTGGCGCTGTGTCATAATGTTCAGGGAATGGCTACGCCAGGTTCGCAGCTACAGCTTCCAAAACTCCAGAGATTTACAGAGATGTACGGAGATCCACAGGTAGGTCTCCTCCTCAAGTAGCAGGCGGCTTGACCTACATACAAGATGAAAAAATTAAAACAGAGACCGAAAATTGGAGAGTCATTATTTTGTGGAACGAGTTTAATTACGACGAGAAGCATGTTGGTTTTTGGTTTGTTTTTGATTTTAGTATGCAGTTTCTTTTTCCTGTATGATTTATGGCAAGTGTCATTAAAGTTTTATGTAATTCGTGGCATGGCTCCTGAGCTGGTAACTCCTCGTAATACCTCTACACCTTTTTTTAAGAGAGTAAAGCCTGCATGTTTATTATTTCTCCTAGTTGCAACATCAATTTCCCTTTGGCTTTTGCCAAATTATGTGGCTTAGTCACAAAATCCTGTTGCATTTATTTCCATATCCCAATTCCCCTATTAACCCTTGACCTTTTTCAATTGCCAACATCTAAATTTCGATTTCAATTCGTGCGTGTGTTTGCTGCTGCTTTCATCAACATTTGACAGCACTTAAAATCTCGTTAGCTGTAAATGGCAGACATGTTTGAACAGAGCAACATCAGCAGCTACATCAGCTATGAATGCAACCTCAGCAGCCGGCGAGAACTGTCACCTCCCCTCGGTGATGCATGCCGCATTAGATGGAATTGTTGCAGCGCTTTTATTTGGATTGACAGATACATTTGTATCTCACTGTTGCGAGTGACTCATTGTGTCTTTCGCGCCAGCGAGTTGTTTGCCCTAAGCGGACTGTTAGATATCACGGTTCCCCAGGCATTAACTCGTGCGTTTGTTTACTGTTTTTTCTTAGCAAAGATGAAAGGCCTTATCAGCATCTGTCGCTGCCTTCTTTTTATTTATAGCAACTTTGTTATCTGAGGGAAATGGCTTAATCAGTGTGAACTACATACTGGAATGTACTATAAAACTATAAATATAAACTAAGCAAACTAACATAGTTAACAAAATAAATAAAACTAAATGCTGATAAAAAAAAAAACACTAAAGGCAGGTCATAATGATAGGATTGTGTGCTATTAGTTAAGGTTTTTAGCCTAGATAATATTGTCTTACAAATCTATTAATATTTTTTAAGCTCAAAGAACTTAATTAAATTCTGCAGTGATGCCTTGAAGTACAATAATTCTATTAAAATTCATTGTGGGGCACAGGCACGACTAGCGAGTCAACAAATATCCCTACCCGGCCTCTGCCCACACGAATAGTGTAAGGCGGCGCTCTTCTTTACTCATATTACTCGTATTTGTGATTCAACCAATATAAACTCAACTTAATAGTAAAAATAAATTAATTTATTATAATTCCTGAACACATAACCCCTTGAAATTGTTTTCTCTCTTTCTTTTCGCGCCTTTTGACCCTGACTCATCTTCAGACCCGCAATTGAGGCTTTGGCCAGTCAATTGCCATCACATGACACGATATACAAAAACATAACAATCATGTGCGAGTAAACAAAACAACTAAGCGAATTGATTTGTTCGTGATGGATGGGTGTGTGCATGGTGGTGTGTGCGGTGTGTGTTGTGTGTGCTGGCTGTCTTGTGTGCGAGCTTCATTATGCACGCATCTCAATGCCAGCCAATTGGCGTGCTCCCCCATCGAATCGGCCGACAATGCCTCATCTATAAGCCACGGACAGACATGGCGGACAAGTGTCGCCAAGGTACATTGGCCTGCACCGAGTGAAATCGTTGGCGTCTGGTAATAACCGAGGGTCTCCCAACACGCCTCCTCTCACAAAAAAACTAAAAACAAAAACAAAACTTTTTATTTGCCTTTGCGATTTGAGCGAAAATCGAAAGTGTCTTCTCTAGGGCACCAGAGTTCAAGAAAATATGCATTATTAACACCTTAGGCAGGCCTAGAGCCAGAAAACTCGTTTCGCGGACAAGGTTAACCGAGGACACCACTAATTTCCAGCTGAATGCAGGTCAAGTTACAGCCATCAAAAGCGCCTGAACCCGCAGCCAGAGAGACATTACAAAACTATCCAAAAAAAGACGAGGAAACTGGTTTTCCCCAGCTCCGAGTTATAGCTGCAGCACGTGGGCAGAAAAATGGATTTTTGGCACAACATAACCATAACCATCTGCATCCGAACGGACGTTCTGTGGCATTTAGCTTTCTCGCTGACAAAAGGCCTCCGTCCCCTCCGTCCCAAAAAAAAAGGGCCGCTACCGCTGGAGGGGAAAAAAAATGTGTACGCGCCCAAAAAGAAAAACTTTCACTTTCTTTAGAAATTATTTTTTTGATAATATAATTTTTTCGTTTCTTTTTTTGTTATTTTCGAAAACACTTTGGGATATTATGTGCTAAATGGAGCGGATCCCAGCCAGGTCCCACGCCCAGAGCTTAAGTCATTCCGCTCAATCTTGTTGGCTTTGTCTTTTAGTGTCTATTGTATAATGCTGCTGCTGCAGTCGGTCACGCTGCATGTAATGTTTTAATGAACATTTCTTGTTTTATAATAATTAGGAAAGAGATGGGAGCAGCTGGCGGCGTCTATCTCGCCTAACCGAAAATGAAAACGAAAGTGCGTTTTCTTTTCTTTCGTTTCTTTTTTCCCGCAGCAATTTGGCCTATGGAAATTTTCGAGAGACATCGATTTAATAGATTTGACAAAAGAAAGCTTTAATTACGAGGGGGAATTGATGGATTCCCCCGGTAAGAATTAACCCAGATCACACGTTTTGAATTTTGTACAATATGTGGGAAATAATTGTCATTTCGGGCACGTAAAGATTAGAAAAGTACGTCGGGTAATGCCGGTTAAAATAGCTCCACGATCTTCTCATCGATTGAAGATAAAGTCGATCTTCCTATAATTTTCCCTGATTTTATTATTCATGGTCAGGCCTTTGGTTAAGGGAGTGCGTGTGCCTTGATTTGCCATTCGTATGTATGGTATCGGGTGGGCAATGGAACAGCCTCGTCATGACCAAATAGTGGCCTATATTTATGTTATTTTGTTGTTTTGTTTTTGCTTTTGTTGGTTTTGGTTAGCGGCGGCTAATTAAACATGCAGTCTCCACCGAACCAGCCACCGAATGAGCCACTCATCGTACCTCAAATGCCTGGCACGCACAGCGAACTGCACGCCAATAGCAACGGCAACTATAGTTTCTATAGAAAGAATATAAATATGGGTTGAATGGACGCTCAAAATACCCAGTAATTAATTTTAAGATAGGAAATATTAGCTGGTTAAAAATTTACTTTATCTTTAAGGGTTTCCAGAGCCGCAAATCTTTTAAATTTAGCTCGATTTTCGGTGACTTCAACAGCCACATATCTTGTTTCTTACTCTTTAAGAGATCCTAGATTTCAAATTATTCCTAATAACGTCATATAAACATTCATTTTATTAAACTATAATAAAAATAACATTCCATTTTAACTCCCTGCTCTGTAATCCTCCGAAAACCCCATAAACCCTCATTCTCTACGATCCTAGGGTACTCCTCCCAAAAACGGCGGCAGTCAACGAAAGCGTAAAGCTGCGTAACCAGAAGAAGGCATAGTTATAGCTTGGGAAGACGGGGCTCAGTCTATAGAACCTGCTGCAAAAAAAAGTGAAACAAAAAAGCGGACAGTTTACAACTTGGCGGCATAACTGCAGATTTTGCAAGCGATTCATAAGCACAGAGCTGCGCGGCGCTGCGGCGCATGCGTGACAGCCGGAGAGCCGTGAGAGAGCGTGAAGTGAAATGCGCAAACGTGTTTTACCTGACGGTGCGGCGCCTTCTGACGAAATGTGTAACAGTAAATCACAAGTTGCCACAAGCTACTACAAACTAACACAACAGGTTTACAAGAAACCAAAGCCGAATCAAGGTAAATTAAATAGAATTAAATTAAATTAAAATCCAAACATTGATCATCGCGGAGAAGACTTTACCAAGTTATATTTACCTTTATTTCTGAGCCGAACTTTCGTTCTTGACCCACAACGAAGGCGCTTTGTTCTTCGCCTCGTTTCGTTTCGTTTCGTTTTCTTTTCTTGATTTGGTTTCTTTTTTGGCTCTTTCCCTTTTTCTACCACTTTTTCTTTCTTACAGTTACACTATTTGTATTTATAGACAATATTGTGCCATAATTCGCAGCTCTCCTTCGCCGATTGGCCTCATTTATTTGCGTTTCATTTACGAATTTCTATAATCGCACAATGCGATGCGAACTTATCGCCTCTTCTTTGGCGTGCACTCTTCACTTGTCGGCTTGTTGTTTCTTTTTTTTCTTGCGTAGATTTCACCCGCCGTGAAGCACTTCTTCTTTTTTAATGCGCGTCTTCTCCGCTGAGAAAATCCAACCGCTCGCCGCGAACCGCCGCCACTGAATGACTGAGCAGACATAGCTCTTAGCTTTTGAGTCAAGCTTGGCGGCTGATAAAAGTTTAAAGCAAAGAGAGAGGAGAGAGATCCCCAAAGAGAATTAAAATAAACAAAGGGGTAGCACTAGTGAGAGAGTGAAAGAGTGAGCTTTTTCCCAACCAGAGAATATGCTCAACTGTTGACATTTAATTAGTTTGATTTGTATCTCGCTTGAGAATCTGTTCTGTCCATTGTTCCAAAACGGAAGTCGTGTGTGTAGTATAGAGATAGAATCTATATAATAGATCACTCATTGTTTCGGCAACGATCTGTGGGTTTTATAATGTATGGAACTCTTAGTCATGTTAATTCTAGGGATAAGTTTGCTTCACTTTTTGGCTGTCATGAATAATTAATTTTAGTCTAAATGGATTTTAAGCTGACATAATTATGGGGTTTTAGGTAACATATTAACCACTATTTATATCTTAATTCTTTAATCATGCTTATGAGTGAGTCACATTCTTCGGAAAAGCATAAGTTAATATCTAGTTTAGTTCAGTTTAAGTTAAGAAAGCAATAGTTTTTGGCAACTAGTCTTATTAGCTGTTTAGCACCTAAAAAGTATTTTTATAACAAGTTTTTTTGATGGTAAGAAATTTGCATATATCGTTAACACTATGCTAGAATGATTAACCTTATTAATTTATGTTTATTAATACAGACAACTTATATAATTTTAATATTATTACGGCATGTATAAATATCTATGTATATATCGCCAAATAGTTATCATAATTATATCATAAAGATAAAAAGTATAAAATTACGAAGATATAACAAGATAATAAGCTCTCTAATTCCTTATAATTTAATTATTATTTGCTTGTTAATATGCTGTCTGCAGATTTATGACATCTTATTTATTATTATATTAATTATTATCCTTATACCTAATAATTGACTTGCATTTCCTTATATTTATGTTTGCTAAATTATCAGCAGATGTTGGCTAAATATTTCCACAACAAGTTCTTCCTTCTCAGCCAAACAAGATCCCCATAAAAAATAAACTAGCTTTATATAGTCAGCAGTTTAAAAGCCTAAAAACAGCATCAAAAGTAGTCTTAATACTTGGCTGTTAATGACTTCAACCTTCCTGAATTTAATACAGCTTTGCTTTAATGTTTAGTTGGCTCCCAACACCCAATTTATTTATTTTGTTATTCTTTATATTTACACGTTTAATGAGGTACATAATATGTGCGCTTATATGCGATAGGTGATATGCCCGCCATGACAAACTGTTTTTATTTTTGCTTATTGTGATTGGGAGGAGGAGTAGGAGCAGATAGATCCATCAATCAAGTTCTGCTAACCGTTGGCCCCCCGTATCCGACAACTGCACTCGGGTTGATTTATGGCCATTATGGCTCCGGCTATCAGGCGGAGGACTCGATTGACGCACTCGACGAGTCATCGCAATGCTTGTAAATGGTGAACACCTCGCGCTGCTTGAAGCTGAGGAAGCTGAAGCGCCGCAGGCTGCCCGAATCCGACTGCTGCCTCTGATGCTGTTGCACTTCTCCCGAGGGCTGACCGGGCAGCTGGAGTTCTAAATCCTTTATCTCAATGGCAGTGGCTCCCTCCTTCTCCCTGGCATTGTGGCAGCGCCAGCTAAAGGTGGGCGCCCTCAGGCCGCAGCAGCACCTGCTCCTGCTGACCTCATCCAGTGGCATGGCTGCATCCTGTGGCTTGCCAGTGGCGCAGCCAAAGAATCCACAAATTTTCTGCTTCATCAGCGACACAGTGCGTATGGTCTGGGTGAGGAAGGTGTAGAAAATTGGATTCAAAGCACAACTGAAGAGGTTCAAGATGCCAAAACTGAAGTACAGCAGCCAGTCGACGGGCTCCGAATAGGAGCCATACAACCGCATGATCAGGAATACCCAGGCTGGGAGTCGCAGGCAAATAAAGACGGCCATCATCAGCAGGACCACCACCACCATCTTACGATGCCTGGCCTCTCTGGCCAAAGCTGCAGTCGTTGCCTTTCTCACTGGTTCCCCTCTGCCAGGACTCGCCGATGGCAGCGGTCCCGTCTTCTCCAGCACAAAGGGCAGCGCCACGCCCATGGCACTCACGAGAGTGGATGGCATCAGGAGATCCCCATTTCCACCCAGCGACTTAAATTGACCCGCCTTGGGCTCCTGGCGCTGGACATGCTGCTCCTGGTGGTAGTGCCTGCGCAGCCACAGTTGCCTGGCTATTGTGGTATTTAGCCAGAGGAACGATACGATGCAGGGCAGGAAAATCAGGGTGAACAGTATGACGTAGTAGAGTCCGACATCGTGCTAGAAAAACAGAATATTAATAGAATTGCATAAGTTTATTCACACAGCAGCTGCGGCGGCGATAAGATAAGCCGAACATTGATTCAACAACTGTCAACCTGCCACCTTAATCGCTGTGTATTAGCGGCGATAATCTAGTCGCTCCTCCACTTACATCCCCGGCCAGGCACATATGGACCAGCTCCAGTTCGGTAACCACCACCTCCTCCGGCTCCACAGTAGGCGTAGTGGTTGTCTGCTCCTCACCCGCCTGATCGCAATCCACCTCGAGAAGATATATCCAGCGATAGTCGTAGATACCCAGTAGCGGACCCGAGGCGCCAATGGAACAGGCCCAGATCAACAGCATGCAGAGGGTGCTGAAGCGAATGTCGGGATTCCAGAAGCCCAGCACAGGTCGCATAACGGCCAGGTAACGATCCAGGGCAATGGCCACCAGAGTCAGGCTCCCCGATAGCACCGATGTGGTGGTTATGAAGGGCACAAACTTGCACATGAAGCCGCCTATGGTCTGGAGAATACAAATAATTTAAATAACAAGAAATTCTACGAACATCATTATCTTTTTTAAAGGAGTTTAAGAACCCTATTGTTTCCTGTAGCATTTATTTAAAAAAAACCTATATTAATCCTTAATTCGAAGTTCAATACCCCTAGAAACCACTCACCCAAAGCTGCAGATACTCCGCCTGAAACTGCGCCATATAGGACACCGTGCAGAAGACGCTAGACACCAGATCGCTGCAGGCCAGCGATATTAGGCAAGCCCGAAAGAAGGGCCTTAGCTTCCTCCTGGTGTTGACATACAGAGTTCCCAAATTCCCGGTAAAAGCCAGGACAAACAAAGTGCCCACCACCACTGAGAAGGCACTGCGCTTAAACGCATTCAACTGGCTAAGATCGCCGACAAAGACGCCAGGATAACGAGCGGCGGTAGGACTCTCGGTAGACTCGCCATGCTTGGTCAGGGCCCACTGCAGATACAGATCCAATTGCTCCAAGGTGTAGTGTATTAGGGCCATTTCCCGTAAGCGGCCCGAAAGTATGCCGCGAAAAGACCGGTCCGGACCTAAAAGCTTTTGCCACTAAACTGCCGCCGGCAGATTTATGGCCCACGATGGCTACCGATGGATGGGTTTGTGGTCGGTCTCTCGCTTCCCGTTTCTGGTTTAATGTTTCATTATCGGGCGCCGTCGCTTATCGTCGTTAACCGATGGCTATCCGCTGTCATTATAATGCGCAGCTCGCTGCACACGCCATCATCGCCGGTGATAATGATGATGGCAGTTGTAATCGCTCATCATCGAGCCCAGCCCCCACGGAAACAGTTTAAGAAAAAGATTCACACTTTAAACGCCTTGCTTTTCGATTTACTTTAGCTGTGATTTCACATTTATTTGCGACACTCTCTCCTTTCTCCACTCCACTCTCTCTGTCTCTCTATATAGCACACTTTGTTTATTGTCCTGCCTTCCTTCGGTTGCATAGGTTTAAGAGCTTAAAAAAATACAACGCCATATATCCATAGTATATCCATAGTATATCTACGTGGTAAGCTTAATGTACAAAAGAACTACACATAACTTCTTGTTTAAACTTAACAGCGAAAGCCTAAGGAACCTAAACTTTAAACTAGGAGTGCAGCTAAGGCTAAGAACTAAAGTAGCTAAAAACGATTTGGGAAAGAGGGGGAAAAACCAATTAAACATCCTTTTTTTTACAAACATTAACGGCTAGCTAAACATTACAAAAACTAACATATAATATATATATATATAGTAAGCACTCGAAAATACTTGGAATCTGTTTTTCTTTGTTGGCAAAAAACACAATCAGAAGTCACACACGCACACTCACTCGCTCTCACACAACATTTGCCACGAACATATATGTATATATATCGGTATATCTGTATATCTGTATATCGGTTTATCTGTATATCTGTATATATATATATGGAGATAGGTGTATAGTCTTTTAACCAGCATAGCATTGGTAGGCTAGTGTAGTAATCGTAGTGGATAAGGTAGCTTTACAACGACGGATAGTTTGGGTGTGTTGGCCTTTTTGTTTTTGTAGTTTTCGAAAATGCAGCGAAGCTTTTTGTTTGCGGGTTGGGCGGAAACGGAAACGGAAACCGTAACGCCTAGTAGAGGGACTCGTGGGAGCCATCCAAACACTGGCTGGCCATGTGCAGGGTGAGGGCCTGGTAGGGCAGCGGCTTGCCCATGCTCAGGTTGGCGGTCACATACACCAGGTAGCTGGAGCCCGGCATCAGGTTGAGTATGGTCTCTGTTTCGATGTTGTCGGGACTGGAAATAATAATGGGTGGTATAAATAATAGTTTGCTATATCCCACAACTCCCCCTGAAGTTATCTTTTTAAGAATCAAACCTCAAACCCACCTCTGTTGCCTTTCCCGGCAGGTCATCCACTCGAAGTTCCTGTACTGCATCACCCGCTTGGGCACAAAATCCATGCAGTAGTTGGTGGAATCCACCACGCTGCGATTGCGCTGCGGCAGATTGAACACGATGATGCAGTAGCTGTAAGACCGGAAATTGAGATTTATGTTTTTTAAAAAATATTCATCTTAAATTACCTCAATTCCCGCTCATCCGGCGAGCCATTCCAGGCTATGGTGGCCCGATTGCATCTCGTTCGCACATTGAAGACGCTCGTGTTCTGCGGCAACTCAGGCAAATCCCGGAACATCGGTTCGCTGCTCAAGGCCACCTGTAAGGAAAATATAAAATATAATCCTTCATTCCAATAAAACCAGATTAATCGCAGCCACTCGTACCAAGACTTTCTGGGCGCGGAAGGCCTCGTCCTCGTTGCTGGGCTCGAAGCGCATCAGATAGCGCTCGCCCGGCAGCACGCCCGTCTGCCGGATGTAGGTGGGGCTATAGAAGGCCGCCGTCCGTCCCACTTCACTCCGCTGGCGCAGCAGCCTCACACGGATCTCACTGCCCGAGCAGGGTATGAGTAGGTGCCGCACAAAGGGCTCTGCCACTTGTGGCGGCGTCGGCGGCACCTTGTAGCTGTACACCTGCTTGCCATGCTGGCCACCGATCTTGAGCAGGAGCAGGGCCTGTTGCCTCAACGCCAAAGGCTGAGTGCGATTGAACCTCACCTCTCGGCTGGCCAGGCGCACGGTGAGGTTCTGGCGCGTCTGATGGACCCCGAACAGGTCTAAGTGGTAGGTGCTTCGTGGGAGCAGGCGACGCAGCATTTGCTGACGCCGCTTCCCCGTGCACACGACATGCAGGTTCTGACGGGGATTTAGACGCCGCTCACGCTGAGGTGGTGTGGCCCAGACCAGGTCCAAGGGATTGCCGGAGGAGCAGCTGGGCGCCATGTGCCGCTGGTCCACATAGGCGGACACCGCCTGACAGAAGTTGGCGAAGGATGTGAGCGGTGAGTCCGGCACGAGGCGCTGGATGACCAGGCAATAGTGCATGGCATGATAGTCGAACTTGCTGGAACCAGAGGAGGTTTATAAACAATAAATTAACTTTTACCTGCATACTTTTAGGTAGTCTTCATCTAGATCTTACCTCCTGTCCCACTTGACATTCATCTCGCGCTTCCTTACTCGATTCTGGGTACGGATGCCGATCCTGTGCGTGGCATTGAGCAGCGGCCAGTTGTTCTGCGGATGCTCCGCCAAGGCGTCCACCTTGAGAGCGCCGCTGCGGCGGGCCAGCACAAAGAGATCATAGTGACCGCGCAGGGCGCAGGGCAGCACCAGGCTGCCCTCTGCCACACCTGGTCCAGGTGGAGCGGCTGCCGGGCGCAGCAGGTTTGCTGCAAGATGCCGGGAGCCGGCAGAGTTAATGGCTGCAAGTGCTGGCGAGGTGGTGGCAGACTTACCTGTGCGATTGTAGTACATCTTGCGGCCCACGGGCGCCGAAAAGCGAATCGTCAGTGGCGTCGAGGCGTTCAGGCTTAGCACAAATCTGCAAAACGAGATGAAGGCGTCATTAAGGGGCGGAGTAAGTGAGCTGTTAACGCCCTTTGTCAAAAATGATGACACTAAATTATCACACGCAATTTGTTTTGCCGCCTGTCTCGGACCGAACTGAGCCAAATGAGTCAGCGGCTTTGGGAGGCTGTACTCTGCGCAAAGGGGTAGCTTAGTTTTTAGTAGATTTTAGGAAAAATAATATATATAAGACAGAGCTAAAGTTTATTAATGTTTCTGTGTTTCAGACTCCCTTCTAGACCCTAGGAACTACAGAATATATGGATATATTAATAAAGTATTCGATATAGACGTGAAATAAATCAATATTCTGTTTAATACATCAAACAATTATTCGAAGAATCAAACTTTTTGATAAATAAAACATTAAAAATCATTCATTTTATTATGTAAAGGGTATCCCCGCCTCGACTTGCCCAAAATCCTCTTAACCCGAACTTTGTTTATCCATCTTCTTCGCGGTGAAGCAGTTGCAACTTTGTTGCAACCAAAGATTGAGTCCGAAAATCCCCCTGGGCTGCGGCCTGTATGCTCTTGACTTGCACAGTTTTGTATTGTAATTAAATGCGAAATTTACGAGCAATTTTTCTAATGACAAACTGCTAAGACAAATGAGCTCTCCGATACACCCACACACCCACACGAGCGCAAGGATCTCCCTAGGATGCATTGCGGCCAAATAAAATGCAGAAGGAGCGAAGCAGCTGGGAAGCAGGATGGCCATTGCAGCAAATGACTCATTGACTTGGCTTATGGCCGGGCCATCTCGAGTTTTATTTTTATGACCGGCTACTTCCGGCCAACGCCAGCTATTGGACCATCCCCCGCAACCGGACCAGAGTCGGTCGTATATATATATATATTTCTTTTTTTTTGGCCGCTATGCCAAAAGGTTCCGAATCGGATCGGATTGATGGAGTGTTTTAATGCATTTGCGACCATTGTTGCCGGCGGCGGCGACAGCGGCGCCTCGTCGACTGAGCAAATATTTGCTTTAATTTAAGCCTTGCATGTTGCAATGGCGATTGTTTGTCATTCCGGCCGGGGTCCGGGCCATCCTTGTTGTCTGCTCTGCACGATGATGATGACAGCAGTCAATTATACAAGCCAAACATCAGCCAGAGACGAAAGTTGAATGCGCTCTCGGTCTGCGGGAGGAAGTGATTTAATGGCCTTTCGACCAGGCCCAAAAGTAAGTGGGTAAGTAGGTGGTAATATTACTGCATTTATGGCGTAAAGTTTATGGTTTCTGCTATGAGAGGAGACTTCAGTTTATGATTATGAAGCAAGTTGAGTTTATTAAGTCATTTTATTTATATTTTATAGAAGTTCTATTCGACTTTTTATTGTTATCTTAGGTTTCTTTTAACTTAGAAATCAATTGAAACCTTTTTCCACTTAACTAAAACATGAATATTATAAATATCTAATAAATAAATAAATAGTAAACCTAGTAAATATAAAAACTTCCCAAGAACCATGAAGCTCAGCCTGCTGAAGGCAGGGCATCCCACGTGTATAACATGCACCACAAAATTTGCAGCCGTCGCAGTTAATTCGCAATTGTCCAACCTGACAGACACGACAACAATGATTACAACACGTAATCGGCTAAGTGTCATCATCCCATTGCTCCTGCTCTTGAGCCAAGGCCGGGGCATAGTGAATCCCTCCAATGAGACAGCCAACACGGTGATCTACATGCTGCCAGCCAAGGATATTGGACCCGAGGTGTGGAAGGCCGGTGTCGATTGCCTGGACAGCTTTGCGCAGATCTTCTTCTACAGGAAACCCGCAGAGCGTTATACCAGAGCCTACAACCTGATGCTGACCCATGCCTTTAATCTCTCCAATCCGGCTGACCAGATCCAGGAGGGCTTTAGCAAGCGTATCAACGAGGCGGCCACGGATCCCAAGGAACCATGGAGGCAGGAACTCTTTCAGATGCGTGTCGTCACCGATCACAGTCGCCACGAGAGGAGCAAGAACTTTGGCGAGCTGATCTACTCGGATAACTATGTGATAATCGTGGACTCGGTGGAGCGACTGCTCAGCCTAATGAGTCGCTTTGTGAGCAAAATGCGCTCCTGGAATCCAGGAGCCCGCTTCCTAGTGCTCTTCCACAATCCCCACATGCGGAATAGACCCTGGACCGTGGCCTCGCAGATTTTTAACGAACTGATGCATAGTTTTTATGTGCATCGAGTGGCCCTGCTCTATGCCAACTCCTCCATGGACTATAATTTGCTGGTGAATGATTACTACAGCAACGTGGACTGCCGAATTCTGAATGTCCAGAGTGTGGGTCAGTGTCATGATGGCGAACTATATCCCAGTCCCAGTGCCGTGCATGCCTCCATGCAGGACTATGTGGCGGGATTTAGTCCTGCTTACTGTACCTTCTATGTCTGCGCCTCGATCTCGGCGCCTTTTGTGGAAGCCGACTGTGTGGCGGGGCTGGAGATGAGGATACTGGGTTTCATGAGGAATCGAATGAAGTTTAATGTGAGTTCAATTCTAAGGATAAAAACCTTCTTAAGCCTCTCCTCTCCTCTAGGTAAATCAAACCTGCAGCACTGAATCCCGCGGTGAAATGGACTCCGCTGGCCAGTGGAATGGATTGCTGGGTAAGCTCACCGACAACGAGTGCGACTTCATCATAGGCGGCTTTTATCCCGACAACGAGGTGGCCGACTTCTTCTGGGGCTCCGATACCTATCTACAGGATGCCCACACCTGGTACATAAAGCTGGCCGATCCCCGACCCGCCTGGCAGGCCATGGTTGGAATCTTTGAGCCCCTCACTTGGATTGCCTTTATTCTGGTGCTCCTGCTCAGTTGGTGGTTCTGGTTCGCCTTGGTGAAGCTGCTCCCAGAGCCAAGGTACTACCAACAGTTGAGTCTGACGGCCATTAATGCCCTGGCCGTGTCCATATGCGTTGCAGTTCAGGAGCGTCCCGTGTGCGAGGCCACGCGACTCTTTTTCATGGCCCTCACCCTGTACGGCCTCAATGTGGTGGCCACCTACACGTCCAAGATGATAGCCACGTTCCAGGACCCTGGCTATCTCAATCAGCTGGACGAATTGACGGAGGTAGTGGCCGCGGGCATACCCTATGGCGGTCACGAGGAAAGTAGGGATTGGTTTGAGAACGACGATGACATGTGGATCTTCAATGGTTACAACACCTCGCCGGAGTTTAGTCCGCAGACCAAGAACCTGGAGGCCGTGAAGTGGGGCGAACGCTGCATCCTCAACAACCGGATGTACACACTGCAGAGTCCCCTGGCAGATGACATCTATGCCTTCAAGCATAATGTTTTTAGCAGTCCGCTGCAGATGATCATGAAGGCGGGCTTCCCCTTCCTGTTCGAGATGAACAGCATCATCCGGCTGATGCGGGATGTGGGCATCTTCCAGAAGATCGACGCTGACTTTCGCTACAACAATACGTATTTGAATAGGATCCAAAAGATGCGACCGGAGTTCGGGGACACAGCCATTGTCCTGACCACGGAACACCTGAAGGGACCCTTTGGCATCCTTGTGGTAGGCATTTTCTGTGCCGGCCTCACCTTTCTCGGCGAGCTAATAAGCCGACATTGGCGCTTGCAGCTGGTCAGCAGGCAGCAGGACAGAAATAAGCGTGGCAAGAAGCGAAGAAGGGGTAAGGGCAAGGGTAAGGGAAAGAGGAACAAGGGATTTCAGGGTGGCAGTACTATCCAAGTTCAAGTGGCTCCAGTCGTACGATTTACGCCAGTCAAACGATGCAAAGTTTTCTAGGGACAAACAAGAGCCAAGGGAGCGGGCAGAGGACTAACCCAAACTAACGCCTGCTGCGATAAAAATTGACTCAATTCACATAAATTTGCAATTGAGAGACACTGACTGTGACTCTGAGACTACCCACACCCCACTACCGACTCCCCGACTCCTTCATGCCCCCTTTTGGGGCACCCTCTGCGTCTTGCGTCTGCGTCTGGGTGTTCTTCTGTCTGGCCCGTGGTCTGGTCTAGTCTGCTCGGTTCTGTTCTGTTACTTTTCACGCGAAATACTTAAAATCAGAGACGAAATTCTATTTTTGCAACAATCACAGGCAACGGCAGGGAGTCTGTGTCCGTGCCGATGCCAATGCCGGTGCCGGTGCCGGTGCCGGTGCCGGGCGACACCCTAGCTGGTGGCTTTGCTTTCCGCAAATTGACAATCAGCTTCAGCTTTTCCCTAAACTAAGAAAAGTCCGGACTCCGTAGCGAAAACATAGATAAAGAACGAGTTAAGCAGATATTCCCATAAGTGGCGCATTCGCTGATTGCACAGGAAGTTACTGCAATGCCATGCAGTTCCAACTTCCAAACAAATATCGCGCCAATATCAGATGGCACAAGTTTCGGAATTGAAAATATCACAAATGAAATTGGAAAGCATCCTACAGAGAGCTGGAGCGAACAGAAACTATTCTTTCTTTTTTTTTGCCGAATTATGTGAGTTACAGGATATAAATTCGCAAATTCCCATTTAATCGATGATTGGCAGAAAAATAAAGTTGTAAGCTTCCTTATTATCAAATCTATATTATCTTATTTTTGGTTTGGATTAGAGTAAGTAGGAGCTGATTTACTGAAGGATCATAATAAAATTAAGGAAACATATCAAATTATCTAGCTTATACAGGAAAATATTAAGCAACTTCCTTTAACAAATGCTTATAAAATTAGATATATAATATTCCATTCAAAATAATAATCAATATTGAAATGTGACTACGATTAACACTATAGTTTTCAAGTCTAAATGGTTATTATATTTTGTATAGCCCTAAATTTATTTTAATTTAATAAATAGCAAAGTAGCTGATGATGTTTTGTATTGAAAATCGAAACAGAATGTGCCAAAACCCTACTGCATTTGTCTTCTGACAAATTTCCAGGTTTAGAGTATCGACTTACGTTACTCATTAAATAAATAAAGCTTGCACCTAAAGTTAATTTTCTTAAGTTTCCTAATATAAAATTCCACTTTAAATTAATATTAATTCCAGAAGAATAATTGGCAAATATATATACGTCGATAAATCAATTTTCATCTTGGAAAAATTCGCATTAAATTAGGCCTTCCCCTTGCCCGACCTTCCTCAACTTTTCGCTACTTGTTGCGGCCATTTATCTTCTGTTTTCATTAATGGATCTTCCTCTGGCCGAGACTGAGTGCTACGAATTACTCATCCACTTTGATGGAAATCCACCCACAGACTCACATTTCACCCTAGTGATCCTGGCCTAGAGCACAACAATTATTTGATAGCTCTATTATTGATTATGCGAAGTGAGTCACGCCCAAAACAATGCCCACACACAATTACTCACACCGAGAGCACTTAGTATTTGTAATTTGAAAATTGCATTTCCTTCAGTTTATTTTTCTTTAGGAAATTTTAGACTATTGAACTATGGTGAGGAGACGTCTTGATGCGGTGCCATCGTCTGACTAAGAGACCTCAAATCGAGCGACGCCCCTGTGTCTGTTCTGTTCTGTCGATTCCGAGTCCCATTCCTATACTTTTTCTGATTCCGATTCCAATTTCAGACGCGTCTCGACCGAGTATTTTCGTACTCTGTCAAGTGCTAAAAATATAGATACTATACCCATTCGTAGGAGATCTTTTCTGGCGGCGCAAAAAGCAAAAAGCATTTGCCGACGCAATGATGACGACGCTGGGGCATTGGTCATTGTGCGAAATTTTCGACGCGGCAGCAAGGTCTGCGTAGTTTTGGTTAAAACCAAGCCAAAAGCCAACGGCCAACGGCCAACGTCCAAAAAACCAAAACAGAACACACACACCACACACACACACCCATACACACCGAGAATTATGCTTCGCATTTTATGGCAATTTGTTGTAGCCACTGTTGCTGTTGTGGCTCCTTTGATGCGCTTACAAATAAATAGTTTCACGCCATAAAGCCACACGGACTGAGAAGATGGAGATGGTGCGGCAAAGGGAGAGCTGGAGGCGAGTGGCGAGTGGCTGGCCAGGCAATAAAAGTTGTTTACATCGCCTGAGCCTGCGGCGCACATAAAAATGCAACGCCAACAACAATCAAACAACAGCATCAACATATTAACAACATTTTGCCTTCATTCCCTACACAAAATGATGGGGGCAGCAAGGATTACCTAGTGAATGGAGTGTGTATGCGACAAGGGGGAGCTTGAGGCATAGAAATAAAGGAAACAAGTAAATAATACTCAGTATTGAATTATAAAAACGAGGAAATTAATATTTTCTAATGAGAGAGAAATTATCACAGCTTTGTTACCTTTTTAGCCCAGTATCTACTCATATTTTTATGTTGTTTTATATAAATTCAATTATTTAAATATATACCTTCAAGAATACCACAAACGATAAATTTCTTTAAGGTAATTATTGTCATATTTTGAGCGAAACACCATTTCAAACTTGCAAATAGTATATGCATATTAGGAATGTGATTAGAGAGGAAGAGTTCGATATGAAAAATCGAAAAAATAATCAAAAATCTCTGTACAGTATTGCTAAATCGATATTTTCTACCCTCCCCTATTTAAGCCCCTCTAAATAAATTTAAAAAAATAAGTATTCCCTCCGTCGAGCTCATTCTAGGAATGCACAATCACCTTTTTTACAGTTTTGGGGTTTATTTTGATTTGAGGCCACTGACTGGACGACCGGACGTCTTGACGTCGAGCTGGCGGCCGGGCAAAACTAGCGAGCGGGTGCCACAGGTGGTGGCAGCCAGTGGCATCCGCGTTCGCATTGATCGAGCTGCGAATGCGAGCCGCGGAATTGAGAATTGGGAACGGGAACGGGAGCGCGCATATTGCGCCGTCGAATTAAGTCGTAAAATTAATATTTATGATTTGTTTGTGCAAAAATATTAACGCTTGCGCCTTGATTGGCAGGCACTCGGCCTGCGCGACTGTTTGGAAGGATATGCACGGGGGCCCATTTGGGAATGGGAATGGAACTTGGGAATGGGGACGGGAATGGGAATGGGAATGGGCATTTGTGGCACTGCTGATTCTAGCGAAACGCTTAATGGCTGCACGCGCCATAAACGCGATATTTGCCATTGCCTTTTGCACTGCCAACTCGCTCCTTTTCACACGCTCAGCAAACTGGGGAAACTCGAGCCAAACGTCACGTACTCTGGTTCTGGCTTTGTGGCAACTGGATCTCGCTTCCCCAGATCCCCAGATCCACAGTCTCCCAGTCTCCGGGCTGGTCACTTGAGCTGCAGTTGGGCAATTGGAGCACCACTCTCGCTGGGTCGCGCGACTCTGCAGCATCATTCATATACATATATGTTACATATAGAAGCGCGATACAAAAAAAAACGGGGGAAAAAGAACCGAAAAAGGAGTTGACGACAAACCACGACATTAATTTGAATGTTTGACGGCATTCTATGGCAAATGATCGAGTGTTATACGAGCCTGGGGCTTCCAGTTTCCCCTTTCCATTCATCTCCGTCCCTTCATCTACACGGTGGCACGTTCACTGGAGATGATGGAAACTGAAATCCCGGGACCATCACAGCCTAAGCGAAAACGTGACGGGCCGCTTTTGACCCAGGCCCAAGTTGCCGGGCCCAGCGGAAACCAATGAAAAAGTAGAAGAACAAAAAAAAACGGAATGTTACTCATACGCCACGTGCAACGCAACGGGAACAGTGGGCCAACTTAAAGTGGCGAATTAACTTTGTTTTGGGTTTATCTTTCAGGTATAGGTGATTTTTGGGGGCTAGAGATTATTATAACTATTTATTTTGTAAAGGAAAAAAAGGAAATTGTATAGTTAGTTGATTTAAATCAAGGGAACTTAAATGTTTGATTATTTAGAACCAATAGAAATATAAAGCTTAAGGTTAGGATTTGAAATAAAAGTGGAATTGATTCCGAAACATGCTGAAATAATTATTGAAAATATGACACTAGTTTAAAAGTTGTTATATATCTTTTAATTGTTCAAAGATATAATAACAATGTATTATGTTTTTAATTTTAAATTGAGGATAATTCTGGCTTGCAAATATATTAAAACAAAATTGAAAATGTGCCTTTATGCATTCGATTTAAGTAAAACAAAGATCAAACACGATAATTCAAAATAATTTGTAACATTAATTCATCAAATCTTTAATCTTTTTCGTAGTTTCTTCCTGTCTCTTCGTATTAATGGATTAAGTTAGTTCCAGCTTGTGAGAGCATCTTCTTTCCTCCCCACTTAAGTCACATTTTCCCACTCCCCTTATTCGGCAATAGTTTAATAGATTTTGGAAAAGTTTACGATCGAATCAGGAGCCAGTGTGCGATATGTGGCGGCTGCGGCAGCTGTGATGGCAACAAAAAACTCGCACACTAGACAAACGGCCAGAAGGAGAGCAGTGGCCAACACACTCGCTCACACACATCCACGTTTATGGACAACTGTAAAAAATCTCTGGCTGTGGAGAGTTTTTTGTTTGGCCAGCCACACGTCGTGGTTATAAATTATTTTTTCCTTCTCGGAGGCGCCCCTAAGTTCGGGTTTTGGCCATCTTCCGTATTTGTTTGGCCGTAATTTGATTTGTGTGGCAGGCGGCGTCGCCAGCGCACTTAGCCATATTGCACCGTACACTCACCGCTTCTTTTGTCGCTCCGCCAAAGCAATGTGCACGGGCACATTCACATAGAGGTCCTCCACATCGTCAATGTCCTTCAGCATCTTGCGGTAACGCTGCAGCGATGGACAGCGCTGCGTCGGCACAGGCGTCGCCCTGGCCATCGTTGGCACTGTCTCCGCATTGGGATCCCGATTTGGCGGCGGTTGCAGCAGCAGCTCGGTTGAGTCCAGGATAATCCGGTTGCTGGCCAACGGTGAGTGCGAGATTTCTGCTAGAAGCGACGGGCTGAGCAGTACCAGGAGCAGAAGCTCCACTCCGGGCAGCATGGTTTTTGAGTAGTGTTTCACCTCTGTTTATTATTTATTTGTTTAAACTTTTCACTTTCCAGTGATTATTTTTGTTTTGGATTTAAGTTAAAGATTTGAGTTCTTCGGCTGTTTTTTTACCTTTAAAATTAATATTGTTTTAGAGACTTGAGGAGTTTTTTGATTAAAGATTAATAAAGGGAAAGGTCACCCAGGTTTACTCCTAATAAATATATTTAAATAAGATTTCTTGACTTTAAGCTGCTTTAACTGAACATATTCCCTTACTTCTTAAAGCCATATTAGCCAAGAAAAATCACAATAAACTAAACTAATAAAAAATAGCTCTTAATTCGCAAAAATTGCGTCTTGACTTTAAGCCGAAAATCCAGAAATCCGAAACCCTCAGAAGTCCTCCTCCCTCGACATTCTGCTGCCAGGCAACAGTGTCTCTTGGCAAAGCCTCGTGTCTGCCCTCCGGCCAAGTCCCCGTCCTGCTGCTCCTCCTCTGTCCTTCGTCCTCCGCACAATTAAGGCCTGTCAAACCTTTGACACACGTCGCCTGCTCTGCTCAAAGCTCCTATGCCACCCCACGACAACTTCTTTGATGGTTCCTCTCTTCCCCCCCGAAAAAAAAAAGAAAACAGAAAAAACATCAAGAAAAAGAAAAACGAAAATACATTTTTTTTTTTTATGTAGGGGGAGTAAAGCTGTGCGTGGTCGGCTCCTCTCTTCTCAGTGAGTTTTTTGGCAAGCAATTAATTGGGGGGCTGCTGCAGTGAATCGATTCTCGGAACTGTTAGATTTGCTAATTGCGACCGCTGACCGTTATTCCCTCCAGAAAACCGTTTAATTAAGGTTCTGCGAATTTGCGTGTGCCGCAACAATTGGCCAGTTGCCGCAGGGTATTGTGATTCTTTGGGGGTGATGTGTGTGAGTGTGTGTGTGTTCATACAAAGGTTTAGCGGGGAGGGATGGGACTGTGCCACCACCTGTGGCTGGGCACACACGAGCAATTAGCCGAGGGCACACACGCACACGAGACGCCTCGAATTCGGTTACACTTTTTTCACAAATTTATACGCGTATTTTGATTTGCAGCAAACGGCGGCACGCATAGTTGGAATACTTTTAGCGGGCTTTTTGCCGGGTATATTCTCTTCTCTTTCTCACTCTCTCTCTCTCTCTCTCTCTCTCTTTGCCACACACGCGACACACGTTTCCCGGGTTCCGTGCGGCGCAAATACGGAACTAAACGGAAGTCTGGCTGCTGTTTCCGTCGTATTTCGTCCGCCTGCCTTGACGTGCGGACGCAAAATGCCGAGAGTCGTGCGCAAAGAAAGCCAAAAAGCCCGAGCGTTGAGAGCAAGAAGCGACTGCGACTGCGACTGTGACTGCGACGCCAACGCTGGCCGAGGCAGCGACCGAGGCAGCGAGCAGGAACGAAGAAGGCCCCGCTAAAACCCGAAGACGACACGAAGTCTCCCCCACGCACACACACACACACACACACACTCTCAAAGAAGCGTAAGACAAAAAAAAAAGTCCTACAAGAATATTAAGAAGTAAGAACACTTATGTAGAGGGTACAGACTATGAAATACCCTAAAGAAAGTAACCTTTTTAGGGGTGAACAAGTATTTCACATATTAATATCTAATAAAAGCTTTTGTGTTCATAAAGTAGTACATTTAGTAGCATTATTTTGAACATGGTTTTAAAACCTCTAGAGCTTTCTTTAGAACCCTCGTGTATATTATTTCATATTTAAAGTAATTAATATATTGAGACATTATTTTAAGACGCCTGTGAATAATATATAGTCTCATTCCTCAACCTTATCAGTGACTACGACGAACTCTGTACTAATAAGCTAAGCACCTTCACTGCCTAATATAAATAAATTATTTTTAATCTCTCTTGACCTCAGACTTAACAAACCGATAACTATTAAAAGACAATTTAAAATCTATATAATAAGGGAATGCAAATTAACTTGAAATGTTAACTTTTGCGATAAAGTTAATAAATATTTCCCACATTGATTGGTATAGCTTGGAACACAACGAAAGAAAAATTAAATTATATATTAAGTACTGCCTGCAAAGTACTGGTGATTGTTCTATCAGACTATATATATTAATTTTCTAAATAAAAATAACATACAAGAAAAATAAATTTATAAAGAGTCAAATGGAAAGTAAACCAATCTGATAATACAACTCAAATAGAAAACTCACAAAATATATATTACCGCTTGCTTAGCTCAAGATCTTTCTCATTAACAACTTCAGGTTACTGCCGAGTCTGTTTCATATACCTTATACCCTTCTCTAATACAATTAAAGGGTATTAAGCTCACACAAACAATACACACCCGATACATTTTCCTTTTTTTGTTTTGCCTTAATTAATGTTTTTGCTTTGGGCCTGCCCCATTGATGGCTTGTCGTGGCTGTTTTTTTTTTTTATTCTTCTTTTCTTTTTGTCGCGCCAACATTTTTGATTTTTGAATTTCGTTTTCAATGAAAACCAGAACAAAACAGTGAGAGAGAATCGGAATCAAGACCAGAATCAGTCGAATATCATGATGTGCGTTGGTTTTTTATGCTCGGCACGTGACTTTCAGTGCAAACATTGAGCGCCACTCGGCCGCATCTTGGTTACATCCCCCGAAGATCCCCCCAGCCCAGTCCAGCCCCACCACATGCAAAGTGGCCCCGCCGCACATGAAATCGGAGCTGGCCGAAACACGGAAGATAAACATTAGATCCAAGTGCCGGCGTAGCAGGAGGAGGAGGAGGAGTGGATGCTGCAGCATGCGATGAGGCGATGCTCTGGCCACGCTTTGACAGGCGATTCGAGTGCATGTCCAGCTGGATTTGGGATTGGGGATTGGGGTATTGAGTTCCCAAGTGCCTGAAGTGCCTAAAGCTATTTAAAGACAACGCTCATAGGAATAGTAATATTTTAAAACTTAAAATACATTAATTTCTTGAATATTTTAATTTGTATTATTTAATACAAAAGTATAAGTCTATAAAAATTTAATAAAATTACAAATTCATTGAAAAATTTAGCAATTACTACACTTTAATGAATGATAAGTCAAGTTCGTAAATATCCCGCCTTCCTGTTCACAATAATCCACCAGTTTCCGCTTTATAAACACCTTAATCATCAATCTTGAGCCCCTAACTTTTGCTCAACGAAAAACCTCATAAGCGTCAGACGAAATTGTTATGAATTTTACACCATGCTATGTTTTTTCATATTTTTATGCTGATTTATATAAATTAGCTTGTTGCCGTTTTTTATTCCATTTTCCCTGCTGAGTTTCCTGGCTCCCCACCTGGCTGTGTGTCTGTGACGGGGTTTTCCCGGAATTCTGACAGCATAAAGCGACTGCAAAAAAAAAAAAAAAAGAAAAACGGAAAGCAAAAGCTGAAACAACATTTTTGCCCTGTGACAGGAAGGAAATGAGTTGCGTCTGGGCCGTAGCGTAGCAACAAATTACCAACAAATTAGTTAGAAAAGCAGCCAGCGATTTTTAGTGACTTAATCAACGGCAGCAGGAGGTTGCAACTGCAACTGGCGGCTAGAGGCAGCATCTTGGGTTGACAAAGGCCAACCTTGAAGGCGCCCCTGCCGCGCATTTCTCAAGGGGCTCCAGGTTCCAGGTTCCAGGTCCCAGGTCCCAGGTCCCCCAATACCCAATCCTTGGCTCCAATCTCATGCATAATGCAGAGGACGCTGCCCGCCTGTCAGTGGGCTTCTGTCCGAGGTCCATTCCCTCCGACGCTGATGGTGGCCCCGAGTCGGCGTTGCATTTTCAACAAATTAATTATTGGCGAAGAGGTGGAACAAGTCACTTAGCTGCCGCGTAGAATATATACCCTTGTTCCCCGAAAGATCGTAGCATGAAGTCAAGGATTGAGCGTTTAATTAATCGGTAGTCTTGAAACTGATTTAGTTTTTAATGAAGTTATTAATTCAGCGACTTGAAATATTTGCGAAATATTGAATAAAACTAAAGCTGATGTTTTATTTATATTTTCAACAAATTGATATTGATTTCCCTGAACGGCTGTCATCGCTGTAAATACCGCGTAAATCAGAGTGAGTGCATTTCTCTCTGTTGACACAATACTTCAGTTCGCTCCATTTGTGTAACGATAGAGTCAACACGCTGCTCCCGACAATCGATCAGCGTTTTGTGACTGCCAAACTGGGGGAATTGAGCAACTGAAAAACTGAACAACTGACGCACTGCCAAAGTGCCAAAGTGCCGAACTGCCGAGCATCCTGGCATCCCGCCCCAGCACGATTGAGGGAACTTATTGGTACAACATTTTTGCCTCACACTCACACTTCATCAACGCAACATGATTGGCATGCCAACGTCAGCCGACACTGGCAGAAGCTATATGGCTATATAGACGACGAGCTGAGGAGGAGATGAGGAGCAGTCGAGGTACGGTGGAGCGGAGGAGCAACTGCAGCGGCAGCAACAATAAATGCGGCAACGTTGGCGGCGAAAGCCTCCGACATGTGTAAAGGAATCGTTTAAAATAAATGACAGGCCCCTGTCTCCCCATCCTGGTCCTGACCCTCATCCATACCCTACTCCCGCAAAGAGCACCCCGTTCCCGTGCCCATACCCACCCCGGTCCCAGTCCCAGTCCCCAGTCCCAGTCTCAGTCCCCGGCTGCATAATTACCCCCAGAGCAGAGCACACGGCAGATCACAATAATCAATACGGCCAGGCAGGAGCAGCAGCGGAGCGGGGGACATTGGGAGCATCGGCATGGCCGAGTTTTTGTTTTCTCTTCCCGCTCCTGGACCCGTGCGTGTGTGGTCCAGCTTTTCGCTTTTTACATGTTTTCGGTGGCTTTGGCTTCGTTTGAACTTGGTCGGTGCCTGCTGCCCGCTCGCTCGCCAGCTAGATTATTTGTTTACACGCATCGGCAAATCGGCAAGGACTAGGGATGGATACCTAGCAAATTATTTGGAATTTTTCGGAAGGGATAGGTATATAACTACATAAAATATATAAGTATGTACTACATTCCCTGGGTCGTTTATGACAGTAAGACTTGTAAGGAAAATCGTTGGTTCTTTAACTTATCCTTATATAATAACTTATGACAGAAATACATGAGAAAGTATCATTTAGGTACTATCTATACAACAATTTAACTATAAAATGTACACAGGATATTTTTATAAAGGGACTTTGATCGTTTTTTATTGCCAGACATTGCTTATAAAGTTAAAGTAATGTATAGTTATGATAACGGAATTATGGACGTTGATGCACTACGGTCAGTACACTCAAGAGGCCCTTAAGAGACCGAGCACGTGCTTGCTAGGCTTAGGTGTTAGTAGGCGCGATAGGTGAAAGTATAGGTAAAGTGGCTTGTTTGCGAACTAAGCTGGTTAAGTTGGTTGAAGTTTTTATTGTAGGAAGGCTATCTAAGTTTGAATGTGTAGTATTGATAACGGAATAATGACATTAGATAGTTTCCTTCATTAATTGGAGAGATGCCAGGAGAGATTCAGTTTTTAGTGGACAAACCAATCCCCTACGTTAATCTAAGTAATTAAAACACAAAGACGTGCAATTTCCAATTTCATAATCGAGGTTAAGTCAGGCGACAGCTATTAAATTCCTTATGACACTCATTAAACACCAAATGAACGTTCAAATCCAACTGAAAATCCTCATTATAATGCAGCCCTCGCTCAGTGAATTACCCTGGCAAGCTCTGATGGCAGCAGGCTGGAAAAAAAAAGGAGCCGCTCAAGTTTTAGCACCTTACAACACCTTTGGATGGGAAAAACTTTGCCGCGGGTGCCGAGGCAGGCACAACACCTGGATCCCGAGATCCCGAGGCCTGGACAAATTGTTGCCACGCCTCCCCACCCCAGTTGATTGACAGCAAACTGAGGACAGGGCGTGGCTTTGGCGAAATCAAAAACTTGCAAAACTTTCGGCTTATCCCTTATGCCCACCCTAGTGACAGCTCAGTGGAAATTGTCAACTTGGCACGCATTTTATTAAATGAAAGAATTTTCCTTAGCGGGAGGAGGTGGCATGGCTGCTGTCAAACTTACGCAAAACAAATCGGAAAAGGCCAACTCACACAACTGCCCCGTCAGAGAGAGAGTAAAGAAGAGGAAACAAAAAAAAATTGTAGCATTTTCCTTGTCTCGCCAGCGACAAAGTGAAAATTTTTTAATTGCATTTTTGCCAACTGTCGCAGCGGATTATTGGCAAGCAATTCATTCCAGTGGAAATTGCAGCGTGAAATCTTTTCGCATCGCCAACACAAAAATTGCATTAGGCTCCGCGTCTGCCTCAACTTCCCTTTTCCACTCTCTGGGAAAATGTAACGTGAAATTGTGCACTTGCCTTAAGCAAACTATTGTTCGTTTTCCGCCATTTCTGCCCTCGTTTTGTTTTCTGTGAGTACTAAAGGATATTGCTACTTATGCTAATGATGAATCTGAATGGTAGTGGATGCAAAATAATGCTTCAGCTTTTCAAATAACTACTCAGGATATCAAAAACGACTCTGAAATCCAATTAGGTGCGAGGGCTATATTCTTTCATAAAGCAAAGTTTAGTCCTTCTCTGTGAAAGTCAAAAAAGAAACCTTTTTTAATCAGGAATTCCTGGCATTTTTTCAAGGCTGCCTCTTGGGCTATTTTTCTGCATTTTTAAATATCTTTAAGGAGACTATAATAAGATATTAAATACTTACTTTGCCTCTTGTCTCAACTATTTGTATTACTTCAGTTTAAAGTTATGGCTAGAGTACATTTCACACTGAATAAATCGCAGTAAGTTGAACAACTAACTTTGCACTCTTTATAAAACATTTGCTCTTTGCGAAAAGCATTTTCCTAATCTACAATCCCATCTGTTTGTCCCGGGGCCATCTCGCAGATATTTATGCGCAACTTTACTCCACTCAGATCTACAGTTGAAATTGTATCTAGCATCAAAGAAACTTTTGCTTTCATTTCAAGATTACGTTCTTTATTTTCTTTTTTTTTGTCAAGTTTCGTGCCAAATTAAAAGCAAAACACTTGCCAACACACAAAAACTCTTGCCAACGAGACCGAAATAAATAAAAATAACAACAGAACACGAAGTGGAAAACTTTTGTTATCTCTTTTATTTTTTGTTATTGTCAAGCTGACAATGTAAACAATGTAATTCGCTTGTCGTTAATGATATTTCCTGATTGTTGTCGCCATTGCATTGTTTATGTATGGCATACATATTTTAATTTTAATTTTAATGTATATATATAAGTATATGCGGAGTACCTGTGCCTGTATCAATACCAAAACCAATTTTTGCCCGCCTGCTTTTTTATTTCAACTTGTTTACCGCCTTGTTTTTGTTTTATTTTTTTATTTTTGCTTCTTGTCTTAAACGTTTCGGCCGCCTGTCATGCGATGAAAGAGCTTTCTGCCATGTTATGCGTCGCCACCCAGAAGCTCAAGTTTATAAGAGCCTACATATTCCATCATCATCATCATTATCGATGCGGCACCGTCGTGATCATCGTGGTAGCTGCCCCGGTAACTTGTGGCTGCCACGCAACCGATCCCTATAACGATGATCTCGTTCCGCATCCGCATCCTCATCCCCATCATCATCATCATCAAAATGATCATCAATGATCATGATCGATGGGAATGCTGGCAATAGGAGCGAACGCTGCCGGCCCAAAGGCAAAACGGCGTCTGCATTTGATTTGTTTGCTGCCGATTCGCCTGCCACTGGCCATTAAAAGTACAATGACCAGAGAAAAATAACGTTATTAAGCCATCCGCAGGCACAAACATCAACAAAAGGAAAACCGAACCTAAAACAAAATAAAAAAAATATAAAAAACCCTCGGAATTGGGATCAAAACAAAGCCACCGAGAATTGGCCCAAAACACACACGCAATCCTGGAACTTGATGTAGGGTTATATCCAGCATCTCTCTTCAGGCATATTTATTTGTTGGTTTTGTGATAATAATGCTGAAATTTATAGCTCTGTTTGGTTCCCACGAAAGATTTATAATAAGATGATAAGATGATAATATTCTTTGATTACAAGAAAAGCTAAAGTAACATATAAATATCGTTAAATAGAAATAAAAACAAAGCTTATCTGTGAACTAAAAACGAAATAGGGAAGGCAACTGCATTTATATAATTCCTACAAGGGTGGCAAAAATTCGTATCTCTTTGTAAGAACTTACTTATAGTTTCTGCATTTATTTTTTTTTCAGTTATTTTTGTTGGCATTCAGGCACGATCGAAAGCGAAAACGTTGGAGGTCCGAGGCTTGCGTAAACAAAACGCAGTCAGAACAAAAGCCTCTGGATGCGAGTTTCCAATTCAATCTCGTTTGGATTTCGATTTTATTTTTTTGCCTGGCCTAACTGTTTATCGCAGGCAAGGTTCCGGCTAATTGGCTTTGGGTCTTTTCCGTTTTGAGTTGGGTATTTTTATTAGAGCATTTGATTAGAGAATTGGCCAAATTAAAAAGCAAAAAAGAGTTTAAATTGCTTAATTGGTGCTTATAGCTCTTTTCAAGGTATTCTGCAGATTTAAAAAAGCCACCTACGTAGCCTTAAAGTATGCAATGGCAGTAGATAAACGTGAATCGATATACTATATACCTTTAAAGTCTTTAACCCCTGCATAGTTGTGCAGTCAACTCAATTTCCATTGAATTTCCAGTTTCCAGTTTGGTAATTGCAGGCAGTCAACTGCGAAACGGCTAAATTGGTTACCCTTATGTCGCTTTGTCTCTGGCTTAAAATTGATTGAAATTATCAGCTTTGGTTTTTGGCATGCCCGTGTCTCTCTCTCCCCCCTTTTGCCGCCAGGACTCTCCCCTCTCGGGCCACATTAAATGGGTTAAACGAGGCAATGTGTCGTCGTTGTCGACATTTGGCAAAAAGGCTTACGCTTGTTACTTAATTGGATTTGGTTTAAGCTACAAAATTACAGGCAAACACAGCTCACAATAACAATAAAGTTGTAGTTAAATTGCTGCCATCCAGAGATGTGGCCAGTGCTTGTGGCACAGACACTGTATGTGTGTTTGTGTACTGTCTGTGTGTAATGATTGCCCCGAATCTCCGGCAGCTGCGCTTATCGCAGTCACACACTCGTAGATTTGGCTGGCTCTAACTCTGGCTCTGAATGCTGTCAGAAATCCGGCTAACAGAGCCTCACTCTGGCACTGCACATTGTAATTAGCCATGACAGTAGACGTATCTCGAAATATTGCCAAAAATTAAACGCTCTGCCAGCACCAAACAAAGCCAATGAAATGCGGGAATTTATTTTAGACAAAACATCAACCGTTTAGTTTGACAATTGAAATAGCAAATCGCTGTGTGACAGTGGGGCTGAAGTCCTTCTGTTAAACATATAAATTATTAATATAAAATGCTTAGAAGTCACAAAATACATTCAAAGATCCTTTAGCTTGGCTCTTGATATAACAAACAGCAGTTTGACTTCACTTTTAGGGAATAAAGACTGTCAAGTGTCACAGTGACCTTTAAGTTATAAATAAATAACGATGCTTTTAATTATTTTAAAACAGAAGCCAGTTTGGAACAGTTTGACCTGACATTTTGGGTATTCAAAGGTGACAAACAAGTCCCTGAGGATATTTATTTTCTAAGAATAATAAATAATTCAGTTTTTCAATTATAATTTAGACAAGAAATAGCTCAATAACTTACTACAAAAATGTGTTAGCTAAAACAACTGAAAATTCATTTATTTTCTAAGAAAGAATTATATTTAAAAGGTTTCCTCCTACAAGGAAATAGCTTTATATTTACACCTTAAATGTGTGACAAATATTACCTTATTCAACTTTATATACTAAACAATATACATCTCAATAAAATACCCTTTCATTGCCACCTAAGCTCATGTTGAAATTGATAAAGGGCTGACCTCAGTCTGGTGAGGTCGTGGAACTGGCAAATGCTGGTTAGTTAATGGCTCCTGAATTCGAAATACTTCATTGCTGGAATGCTTGCCATTCAAATGGCAAAACTAATGCTGCTTGAAGCAAGCTGGGAATTTTTGACATGCCTTTTACATTTCCAGCCAGGATCTTCGACTCCCTGACTCCCGACGTGCGGTCGCGTGGCCAACTTGGAAGTTTTTGGTCGAAAGAAACTGGGAGGGAGGGGGGAACTGGGACAGCAGCAGCATGTTGGCAGCTCTGCCGTCAGTCTGTCATATTTCTAAGACCTATAAAATATATACACACATTCCACGTATATATATATAAGTGTGTGTGTGTGTGTATTTTCTAACTGGGTTCTCTGTGCTCTCCTTTTGTTTTGTGCGTTTTTGGTCGTGTGTTTTGTTTTTCCTTCGCTGTGGCAACATATTTCACTGCATAATTTCCTAGCTGATGGGGCACCCCTCTTTCCCCTCCTCTCTCCCCATCCCTCTGTCGCAACGCATGCAAATGACAACAGCAACATCACGAGCGGGAAAAACAAGCAACACTAAAAAAGTTGACAAGGGGCAAGCCGCAACAAACGTCTAACTGACAGTTGTCGTTGGGTCCCCCCACTATCTATTAGATATTTCAAAAAGGTATATCGAATATTTCCAAAAAATGTGAATAGATTGTTGGGAAAAATAAATCATGTAATAAAGGGGCTCAGAAATACGGAAAAGAGTTCTTTTGATATTAAATGTGTTGACTTTTTATCAGTAAAATGTGATCTACTAAAGACAGTTAAAAAAGTTCTACCAAATAAATAAAGGTTTCAGGTATGTGTAAACTTTATTTATACGAAATCTGTGTTAGAAATATATAAAATCTACAATAAAAAATAAATAGCTTCAGCTGAAATTCAAGATTCTCTTTTTCTTATTAAAATAATTAATAATAATTAAAGAAAGGATTATTGGTTTCCAGCAAAGGAAATGAACTAGGGATGGTAGAACATTTAAATTGATCGATAATCATAATATTTAGCAATAGTTTAGACATTAAAATTACTTAGAATCTCCTAAGTTTACAGGATACCGCCTAGTCGTCTTTCCTAGAACAAAACTGAGGTTGGCAACCATTTTTTCTGCTCTGCGCTTGGCTTGTTATCATTTTTTAATAACATTGTTGCGCACAGCGGTAAAATTTGCATAAAACACACAGCGGGGCGACTCTGACGGGACAACAAACGATGACTGGCCGCGGCGGCAGGGCAGGGCAGGGTAGGACGGAATAGGAAATAAGGATACCGGAGACAGCGGCCAACATGTGGTATGAGTAATTTCTTGCTTAAGCACAAGACAATGACACGAGCGTGGTTTATGATTGCGCGGGTGTGAGTGTGTGTGTGTGAGGAAATGACGGGATTGAATAAAACAATTTTCATACAAATTCCGTGCATTTGCATAAATTTCATGCACTACAGAGGACGTGGCGATGTCGTCATTTTCATTCTCATCTACTTAGCAAAGTGCGATGCAACACGCATCCTCTACAAAGGACATCGGCATGGTCGGCGGCGGCGGCAGGTGGGGCAAGTGTAGAGACTAACGAAGGCATCAGAGCATGACATTTCAGTGACGCGTCGAGTATCTGGCCCCCCTCAGGCCCCCTATTGCTTCCATTTATGGTACAGGACCTGTCCCAGCCCCTCTCCTCCTAGGGTCCAACACGCCTGCGAAAGTTTTGCGGCAAACTTTTTTGTCGCTTTGGCAATAATCATAAAATTTCACTGCATATGAAACAAAAAACCATAAAAACTGTACTGAAAAAGGAGCAAAAGAAACGTGATTGCAGCATAAAAGCGTCATTTACATGCCGTTGTCGCTGCACTTGCATCACTCTCCAAAAGGCAGCCAAGTGTCCTGGCCTCCTGCCGTCGTACACGTCCTGGTCCTGGTCCTGGTTCTGTTCCTGGTCCTAGCTCTGGTCCCCTTCCTCGTCCTCGTCGTGTTTCCTGGTCCATTTGCGCATGCGTCACAAACTTTTCCGTTTGCCATTTGCCGCCTCAATAGTTGCCAATGCCAGGGCCCCACGGCTTTATTGAGGTTTTGTTTAAGCTTTTAGCGTAGTTTCCACTTTTCGGGTGGATTTTTCCGGGGACCCATTCCATTTCATTTGCCCCAAAAAAAGGAGAAAGAAGAAAACTTTTTTTCGGTTGTATGTGTTTGGCCGGCAGCATTTTTGCAATTAGGCAACTGTTCTATACGAGAGCGAGAGAGAGTGTGTACTTTTTTTTTTACTTTTTCCCTTAGTTTGGCCGAAAATGCAATGGAACTTTTCATTTTCGGCCACAGTTGCACAGAGTTTTCATTGCTAACAGCATTCGGCACACACAGAGACAGAAATTGGTGCGTAATTGAGACCGAATGTAAAGTGGACTCTGTCCAGCTTTTTCTGATCCTCTTCTTCCATCCACATTTTTTATTTGTAGAGCAATTTGAAGAGGAATATTTATTAAATTATGAGTGGCGAATATATTTTTTAATTGGATCTGGTATTTTTTCGAACGAGTTTCGTTTGATGTTCATGTTTCAATAGAGGAAAAAATGTAATGGACTTGCTATTGAAGGAATTAAGCAAATAGCGACCTTTATTGAAATTGTATGCATTTTGTAAGCATAAAATTTTAATAATCAAAGGCTGATTGAATGATTTGTAGTCTGAATTTGCAGGATACATATTGCTAGGTTTCCTTTTAAAGACTTTAAACAAGATTTCTGTAAATTGGGGCTATGAATTTCTACCAATGTGAAGTTAACTTCAATATCAAGCTTACCTGTACAAACGCTTATCGGGCCGTGTAATCTATTTGCTTGTTGAACTTGTGTTTGTCACTCCATTCCATTTAGCGCTAAGCAAGCGGAAGCCTCATCAATATGATGGTCGTGTCGCATTATCAAACGTATTTATTTGGCAAACAGCTACAGATATAAGCAGAGACATAAAGATAAACTAAGACGCTCTTATCGCCGGAGATGAAAGCAAGAAAAATGGCAAAGGAATTGCCAAAGATACACGCACGCACAGGCCAGGCCAGGCCAGGATAAGGACAGAGCACGTGGGCATGAAGGAAACGAAGGAAGCGAAGGACGGGACAGGACAGCATTGTGGATACGAAAATATTGCCCACGTTGACAGCTTAACGTACATAATTAATGTGACAATCTAACGGAATGCGTGTGTCCGTGTGTGTGTGTGTGTGCGGACATTAATATATGGGCATTGGGCCAGATAAACATGTTGCCAAAATGATCACACACACTCGTTCGGTCTGTGTGTGTGTGAGCACATCTGACGACGCTGGGCATTAATTACAGGCCGGGGATGCTTTCTGGCCAGCGCTCAACTTAAACCGCCAACTCATTAAAGAAGGGCAGAACTTTAGCGCGGCCAACTGGGCGTATGCGTGACGCGTGCTAAATAAAATTGAGAGACAAACAACAAACATTAAAAGTTTTTATTGTCCAAATGCCTTCTCACCAAAAATATAACTGTGCACATCCGCAGGCGCATCCCAGAGCCTCGTCGGCAACAAAAAGCATTAAATTACTTTATAATCCGTTTATAGCTTTGCCCGGAAGTGGTCCAGACACACACACACACACACACACACACCAACGAAACACAAACAAGTGCCGGCAAACACTCCCAAACACACACTCAGGCCCTTGTGAAGCGCCCCTTGGGAAGGCAGCTCAACAGCATAATCAAATCAAAGATTACGTTGAAACATTGAAATTACGTTCCGAGCAGAAAGCACTCATAGTCATAGACACTACCACACAAACCAGTACACACACACAAACACGACACACAAACAGGCAGACATGGGCCGCTCTTCATTTCTCGTCCGTGCTGGCCAAAAATGAAATGGCTTTTCCGCCTGCACTCACAACTTTTTGATACTCCGGTCAGAAGATAATTTTATCAGCGAAACATTTTGGTAGCTCATTATGATGTTTTTTGAAATGAGATTCAATAAACATAACTTAAATGTTGGAGATTTTTAACAAAATAAATCAATACTATATCAGAAATTAAGTGGAAATGCTTATTAAAGAAGATTCCATATTATAATTGAATGATAAAGATGACCTTTATTAGAATAATTGCAAAAGTATTCTCTTTAAGATTCCTTTTCTATAATTGAATTTGTTCTAAAAATATGCAAAATGTTTAAGGTACAAAATTCAGAGTGAATTTTAATACTTTTATTACTTTTCTATGTTACATTGGGTATTTTTTTAAGGGATTTCAAAAGCCTAGTTGTTTCTATACCTCCTGTATATATATATATAAGATTTTGACATATGGAATATCATGTTTTTGAAACAAAAAAAGTATTTTTAAGTATTTTTATTTCAAGACTATCTTTGAAACCTTTTAAAGACTAAACCTTCTTTATTTAGTTTTTATTAATGTAGTACTTTTTATAGAAACCTCTATCCTATAAATTCTATAAATTAAAAGCATGTATACTATAGAAAGTTTATTAAATTAATTACTTACAAAGGCCCCATTGGAACCTTTTTTTATTAAATGCAAATTTCATGATAGTTTTCAAGCCGCTTCTCCTTAAAATAATTGTTTCCAATTAATTACAGCTTGTGGAAGCGATTCCTTAAAACCCCCTATTAACTTGCCAAACGCTTTAACTGAAAATAACTTTTTCAAATTAATTACTTTTCATAGGACCCAATGAATCCCCATTATTTTTTTTAATTTTGAGGCCCCCAAACTATAAGGAAAAATTTGCCAGGCTAACGTGAGGAGGCGTCGCTCGGCTGGGGCGCAAACAATTACAAACATAAAGCGAAAGGCTGTACAACTTTGACCCTGGGAAACGTAAACACCAAGAACTACGGAACTATGGGGCTCAAAACAAAAAAAAAAAAGCTAAAACAACAACAAAAAAAGCGTGGAAACGTAATAACTTTACTTCATTCATGCACACAAGGTGATTCATGTTTCTCGGCCTGCAAACACAACCTGCGCACTCTCTCTTTCGCTCGGCTGTGGCTCTCTCTTTCTCTCTCTCTCTCTCTCTAATGCCTTCTCGCTCTCCTCGCAAAGGGTGGCAACCCCAAAGAAAAAGTCGAAGCTGACTGAAGCAGCAGCCACGGCTTTTATCAGTTGGCTCGCCGACTTTGGCCTGTGAACGTCGTCGCCGCGCTGCGAATTTCCACCACATTTTCCGAGATTTTTCCCCCTTGTGTGTGTGTGTGTGTGTGTGTGAGCATGTGCGTGTGCAAGGGCGCCAAGTTTTCGGTGAGACTTTAACCACCAGTAAACAACAACACAACCGAACAGAGACATCCACCCAAATAAAAAAACGAAGGGAAAGAAGAAAAACCAAACCAAAAACCAACAGAGAGAAAAAAAGGGAAAAGGCAAACAGAGCCGGCGGCCGTGGGAAGTTGTCACAAAAACCGCAATCAAAAATAGTAAACAAACTCGGGGAATTCGATAAAAATCAACAAGGAAACGAAAGACGACGACAACAACGCCGCCAAGTAGGCAACAATCCTGCTGTTGGCCAACATGGAAATGGACGTTAATCGCCCGACTGGCCGCCATGGCAACCTAATGACCATATCCGCCCGCTGCTCTAACAACAACTCGGGCCTGGCACCAGCGACAACAGGAAGCGGAGCCGTAAACGGATGTGAGCCAAGTTCCGGTGCGTCGCCGCCCAGCGGCTGTTGCGGCATCTTGAGCCGCCTCTTTTGCGTGAGTCGCCACAAGGCCACCCAGTCGGTGGCGGGCAGTGATTTACCCCTCGCCCAGGGGCTGCAACTGCAGCAGCAGCAGCAGCGCAAAGGTGCAACATCCGGCTGTGCTGCGGTTTCCGGACAGCGACGGCGACGCACGCCACAGGAAATCTACTTCGAGAGTCGCGGCAAGTCCTGCAAGAAGCTATTGAAATTCAATGGAAATTCAAACAAGGTGAGTGGCTTTATATTTAGACACTGGGAGAAAAGTTAGATACTTATTAAAGTATTATATTATAAGTTAATAAACTTAATGAGTTGAAATTTAATCAGAAAGGGTTTTACTTTAAAATAAAGCCAGTTTTTTTGATTTCTTAGCTGACTTTCTATTTATTTTTCCCCCTTATTTCAAGTTTATTGTAGTGACTTTTATTTCATTTGGTTTCTGTGTAGCAAAGTGGAATTTAAATAAGTTAAGCAGCACAAAGGAAACGAATATTCGAGAGATTTATATGAAATCGTAGTTCGCGTTCCCTTTTTTCAAGAAGCACTCACTTGGATAAAGTGGAATAATCAAGGCTTACCTAGGGTTGAGTCTTGCCTTTGGAGGGAACTTATTTTACCATCACAAGTATAATAAGTTAAATAAATCAGCTCAAAGGAAAACGTTGATGATTTAATAGTAATAAGAAAAATGGGATTTATTTTACAATTTAAAAATATTTAGAAGAGCCCTTGAAACCCAATTATTTCCAACCGGACCCTGTGCAGCTTGCAATATATATATTTGAAGAGGCCCAAGAATGAATTCTTTTCTACTATAGCTAAAAAACACCTCAAGAGAATCCCCAATGCTTATCGCATAATGGAACAATTCCCCTTTTCGAGCACATTGCAAACAATCCTAAAAGTGCATAAATTTTACAGTCTCCTGGTTACATTGTCATCCATTTCGAGGCGAAGACCCCAAAGCCGAAGCTCTGGCGCCAAAGTGCCAGGAGCCATGAGCCATGAGCCACTCAACCGTAAGGTAGCCAATACCCGGGGGTACTCAGGCTCCCCCCCCCGTTGAACCCCGCCACCCCTCCCGCACAATTATGCATATGCGAGTGTGTGTGTGTGTGTGTGCGGGGCCTTTGTTATAAATTTTGGAAAATTTGTAGCCAAAGCTGTGGAGTGAAGTTTCGCTCGATTGCTACCGGCTTGTTTGGCCTAGGTAAAAGGCAACAACGCGGCATGGGAAATAGGGTGGGAAATCGGGGAAAATAGGGGGCCAACACACATAGGAGCCTGCTTATGCCACTTTGCATATAAATCATTTGGCATTGTGGCCAGAGCGCAATGCGCTTATGAAATATTTCGTTTGTTTAATGCGCCAAAGGACAAACATTCCATTCTGCAGACCCACACATTCTAGCCCCCGGATTCTCTCTCTGAAAAACCCACTAATTAAAAACGTGCAAAAAGAAAAGCCAATCAAACAGGTCGATGCACAACAATGGCCGTGTATGTGCCTCTCCTGTTTCACCAAAAACCGAATAACGTCGATGTCCAAATAACAAAGTGCACTGAGAAAATTCCATAAAAAGTAGTACGAAAAATTCTGTGATTTAAGAATTGTATTTTTTATATTTCAATTTATTACAAATACATTAAGGAACAACTTTATGCAAAACAAGTAGCAAGCTTGGGTATACAGCCAGGGTCTTAATCAGTACCACCTTGGCTGAAGGACCTCAAACCTCAAGACAAAATACTTTATTAGGGTTTTTATATATAAAAAATACCTTTGCAACACACATTAAATGCTTTTTAACGCTCTAAACAGATTTATGGGGCCGTAAAAAATTTAAGAAGTTCTTAGAGTTTTTAAAACCCTTTAAAAGTGTCTAAGATGAAGCTACAAAATTGTACATTGTGAAATAAAAAAATTTACATTTAATATGGTACCTTAAAGTTGTAATGGTATTCTTTTAGACACCTTTTTAAGAGTTGTAAGACCTTCAGAGATTTCTGGAGAACCAGAGGGATTTCTTTAATAAGAATTTATTCTTTAAAACTATAAACCTATATTATTATTTATTACTTATGTAAATTCATGATAAAACTAATGCCTTTTAAGTGTTTCCAAGTTTTCCAAATCATATTTCTATACAAAAACCGACAGCAAAGCATTTTCATTTAGTTGTATCCTTTTTTTATCCTTGTTTTAATTCTTTCTGTGCACTTGCGTATTTGTACATCTCAGTTTTTGTGAATCAAATGCACATTTCACACACATACGCCCACACATCCACTTGGAGTGTGCAATCTGCCGACCATCACGCACTGGAGCGCAAGCAACAGGATGAATTTGTTAAACAACACGAGCACGAAGGATCTGGCAGGAGCCTCAGAATTGGGAACAAGAGCGGCTGCAGCGGGGCCAGGCGGGGGCGAGAAGTGAAAAGTGAAAAACCCATTCGCCCTATCAAGTGACATCATCAATTTCAGTCTATTTTGCACACAGTCGACTTGTGGCCCCCCCCTTTTGGTCCAAGGAGTCCAGTAGTGCAACAATGCCAAAGGACATTAACACCCAGCGCCCGGAGGAGACGTTGTGGGGCTTCCCATGCAAAAATTCAATTCGAAAAGCTTTAGTCGGTCATTGAATCAAGCGCTTTGAGCGGAAGGACCAAAGAGAACCAAGAGCCCCGGTTCCTTTGATAATCAATCTCATTACCCTCGCCGTAGTTCCACAATCAAGGGTTAGTTTACACTCCTTTTGCTACTCCTATTTCGCTCCGTCCTCCCGTTCCCCCTCCATCGATTTTATAATGAAGCTATAGCTTAGTTAAAACAAAAAACTGTTTGTTTGCGGGGGTGTAAGAGCGCACAGGATAAATTGTATCCACTTGCAAGCAGGCGGCAACCACCCAACGAAGAAAAAACGGAAATCAACCCCCAGACGGATGTACATATTTTTACGGATAACGTTGCAATGGAAATCTGTCGAGTTTACCCTCTTAACCAAATGCGATAATGCTGTAAGATATATTTACATTAACGGCAGAGTTCGTCGGGTGGAAGGTGAAATGTGCGGCAGGGCATTGCTGAGCATGACCGAATAACCGATACGTTGAAGTACCTATAAGGTATCCTTTTCCCCAAATTACCCAGGCAACTATCCTCTTCAATCCGAATGGCTAATTAAATATCCTTTTGCCATTAAAATCTTCATATTTAATTCAGCACACAGGACTGCGGCTCCCTTTTGCCACATAATTAGCTTGACTTTGCCACAAAGGCAATCAAGGACTGTAGCGGAAAGAGTATTATGAAAAAATGAAGGACCCTTTGCGAGCAAGGCGGAAGTGACTAGCCAGTGTCCTCCGCCCCGTTTTGCCACCCTGATTTCCCCCCCAGCTGTTGCCTGTCTGTGTGAGCATCGGGTGCGACTGTGTGTGTGCTTGTGCATACATATGCATAAAAAGGAAGAAAATGCCATCAACATTGCAACGTTGTAATTGCCAACAGGCAATGAAGAGCCGCAGCCAAAAGGATGGACGGAGGCAGGGACGAGAGAAAGCGCAGCAAACTGCCAACTGCCACATGTCCTGCCAGCTCGGCTCGAACAAAAAAGAAGTCCTCAGCCCGGTCAGTCACCAGCAGAGAGGGTTGACTTTAGAGTACGCAATTAGGGAATGCCTAAAAAATACTTATAGGCGTCTATAATATTTTAAGATATTTAACATTTCGTTGTTTTATGAAACAATTATTTTGGACAACAACAAAATGAATTAAAAGAATTTAAATTAAGAAAAATGAGTCCGTTTAGGTTCTGCAAAAGGCATTGCAGGATAGGATATTTTCAAAATAACATCATATACATTACATTATGACATTATTTCCAACTTTCTTCTGGATATCTGCTAGCTTTCTCTGACAGAAGACTAATATTATGGTAAAGCCTTCCTTGAGTTTGAGGTTGAGTAGCAACGCCTTCCTTTCGCTGACTGAAATAAGCCTTTTAAGTTCTAAAATACTAAGTTGCAGTTCCCTAATTCCTTTAAACTATAACCGTTTATCAAATCACTCTAATTTAACAACATTTCGAGTTTGAAAACTAGGCCAGCAAGTTTTCCATCGCTCCTCTAAAAGGACATGTGCGTTGGGCCGACTGTGCGACATTTTTAGCACACGGCTAATGTGTTTTGGCCAACGCTGATGCTGCAGCAGCTCTCTGCTCCCAGCTTCCAGCTCCCGGCACTCTGTGTTCGGGGAGTAGAAGAGGATAGCTGTGACATGGAGATGGAATAACGAGAGGCTTGCGGTCCATTCCTAACTACGAACTGCACTGGCTGACTGATGAGCCTGGTGTCCGGCGCCTGGCATGCTGTTTGCCGATTTGGCCAGCCCCAAACTCTATTCATTATAATCAGGCCTGATTATGTCTGGCCGAAAGTTAAGCGGGGCAAGTCAATTCGAGAGTATATTTATTTAACTGGCGGACAAGCTGGAAAGCGACCCAGAGCCGCCGTCGAAAGAATGTGTATAAAATAAAAAGTCATAAAAATGGACCGTTAATCCAAGTAGTTGAAACGAGACCCTTTTTTATTTTTGTTTTCTTCTCTCTTTTTTTTTGGGGGCGCCAAGCAGATGAAGCGGTTGCCTTTATTTGGTAAGGTCTGGGGGTCTCTCTCCCTCCCTCCTCGCCAATGACGATGACAAGGGTGCTTTGCCGCCTCACTGACTAAATAAAATTGGAATTTATTATCATGATTTGTAGCAAGAAGAGGCAAAAGAGTCTCCGCCAAGAGACAGCGGCAAAATGGTGGGCATAAAAAGAGCAGTAGCCAGAGACCCGGCGGTCCATTCCTTCTCATCAGATCCCAACTCTCTGACTCATCCGCTGACTGCCACCGAATCCCGAACGCCTAACCCAAAGTCATAGACTTAGATAAGTGAGCGAGGGCGGCATTCTTAAATTTATATTCCCGGCCAGAGATTTAAATCGTTCTGGTCAAAGTTGAAGTCGCCGCCCGCTAGAGCCGAGATGGGCGTGTGGGCGTGGCATCGGCTGAAGGCTTAACTGTGCAGCTTCTTTGCTTTGGTTTATTAGGGTTTTCCCACAAGCTGCTAAGGCGATTTTCTGCTATTCAAGCTGATGCAGCTTGTGCCCGGACTACGGGCCGTATGCGCGATTTTGCTGACTAGTCCTGGTGGTCGCTTTTGTGGTAAGTGGGAACTGGCAACTGGAAACTAGAAACCGGCAAGTGGCACTGGCAGCTTAAAGCTATCAATGGGCAGCTGAGTGGCAGGTTTTCTAATTGCAGCGACCGCAACATGAGCGAAAAGATTTATGAGTCAGGCGGGGCGACTTAAAAGCGGTTTTAAAGTGATTTTAAATTATTTTTTGTTTATAAATCGGGAAATTGTACTAAGGAAAACGAAGAGTGCTGAATTCTGAATATATTATGTTACCTAAGTTAACGAAGAAAAGTCTAGGAAGTGGAGAAGATAACAAAGTATCCCTTAACCTTTTCTAGTTGATATTTCCCTTTTTACAGTATGACTTTATTCTTGTTTTCTCCTTGATTAAAATACCATTCCTTTAAAGCACTCTTTTCCTTTTATACAATTTAGTTTAATCCATATTAAAGGCATTTTTAAAGTCAGCCCTAAATGGCTTTTCAACTTTTAAATTGTTATTAAATAACTAAACAGATTTCTTCCTTTGAGCTGTAAATCCTTTTAGGCCAAACTGCTTGTCAAACTTTATGGTATTTTATTTTATAAATACAAGGCAATAACTCAGAGCTATAAATATTCCAAAATGACAATATACTGAAAGTCATACATACATATTTCCAAATTAAAATCTTTCATCAATCGCAAGAGCCACACCCTTGTCCCTAAGCCATGGCCTACATTTCGTGTTGAATTTGAGAAACTATCCTCCGCCCATTACTTTTCCCATCTTGGCCATAATGGTTAAGCTGCCTTCAGAGGCTTACCTGCCAGGTATTTCTTGTTTAAACCACAGTGTGCTGCCATTTTGTAGTTGGACTTGAAGGGAACTACAAGTGGGAGGGAAATTCGTAGGTATATTTGTATATTTGTGGTTGTCAATGTTTTTTGTGGAATTTTTCATTTTCATACCAGCTTGCCACCACCAGCAATAGCAACAGTAACAGGAACAGCCTTGTATTCAAAGTTGTGGCTTTTCCCCCTGAGGGGTGGAATGGGGATAAGCTAAAGTTGAAGTAAAAGTAGAGAAGTATAAAATGTTGCGAAAGAATGTGTAAATGCAGCCCACGCAATTTCATTTCACCTGTCAGCTCAGTGTTCTATCTGCTGTTGCATCAAAAATAAAAGTAAATGTATAGAAAAAGCAACTCCGACGTATAAGCAAAAATGTTTTCCTTTTTCCCTTTGGGGGAGAGGAGTAAGGGGACAGGGGCAAAGTTTTGGGAAGCTGGCTAAGCTGTCGGCTCTCTGGTGTCTGCTCTGCTGTGACAAATTGCGTTAATGCCAAGTTAAGCTGCCGGCAGGAGAGTCGGTCGGGGTCGAGAGGCAGCCCGACCTTTCCACTTTCCTGGCTTTCATGGCATTCTCCACCTCCTCGCTCCCCTCCCCTGAGCCAGCTGCCTCCAGCTTGATGCAGTTAATTATTGTTGCATCTATTTAGCCCATCTGTCTGGCCCTGAAAAGTATGCTTCAGCTCTCCACCAACCCCGGATTAAGGGATAGATGAGATAAATTTAGCTCTATATCAAGCGAGTTTTAACCCGTTTAAGCTCGATTATTTAACCTACAACGAAGAGGTTTTTTTATAGATTAAAGAACGAAGGCTAGTCTGGCTATATCTTCATGGAGTTTTCCACATTTTCGTTTCTTGGCACACAGCTGACGCTTGATTAGCCTCCCAGCAATTTCTCTCTTCCACATGTGCCACACATGTGCTGTCAACAATATTTTGGCTCCGGCTTTGGCATTGCCATATTGAGCCACCCACCTACAACAAGCTGCATCCACTTGAAGGCGAAAAAATAGAAGAATTAAAAAGACATTTGTGCCAAAAATTAAATGAATTTCTCCCTTGGCAAGGGCCAACATACTCCCAAAATTTTCCCTGTGCGCATCAATTTAATTCAATTTATTATCCCCGCTCCAGTGTGAGTGGGCTAATTCAATGAAGTAGACAACAAAATAAGTTAACATTTCATGCCATGCAAAGTATCGGCTTTAAGTCAGTCTTGGGCTCTGGAATGATGGGCGAATTTTGAAAGCAAAACCCAGCCAGAGGAGAGTCACTTGCAGGGCCATCAGGGACCCGGAGTCTGTCAGGACTCGCGAAGCATGCGAAAGGCTCGCGTGGGACGCGCAATATTTGATGGATGGCAGGGCATCGGTGATATGCTAACGTTCTGGCAGCCAAACAGAATGCGAATGCCAGCAAGCAGCAAGGAGCAAGGAGGAACGAGCACGGAGCAAGGAGCAAGGACACCCAGTCCGAGCCTGCCTTTGATGTCGAGCACTCACATCACATCGCCTGGCACAATGGGACAACTGGGTCGGTGGCAGACAATGGGAACGAGCATTTAGGCTGGTGGCAAACAATGATAGGGGCTTTCAAGTCTGTGATTGGAAATGGCTGGAAACTCACAGCGACCTTTTCCCCCCTTTTCTATTGAACTTCTAGCGGAGTCTGGTATCAATGGTGTTATATTTTCCTTACTTTAGTGAGAATTGTTGTCCTCAATAAATCGTAAAAATATGTATATTTACACAAGGAAACTTTTGAGAATTTGTTTACAATTGTTCTCTTTTTTTTCTAAGAAATGATATGTATCGAAATATAACACACTTTGTTGAGATTCCCCTATTTTTCCTACGTAAGTTAATATAATTTTCACCAATCCCCAGCCAGAGATTCTAGCTGTTGTAATGGGTTAATACCCGGCAGCTCGAAAGACAATATCTTGGGGTCTTTAAAGGAGTCTCAAATAAAATTCTATTTTATGTTAGGCATGCTCCGGAAATGAAACACAAAGGAGGCATGAAGCACGATAGGAGCCGAGGAAACGTACCCGGTTTTTATGTGCCGCCATATAAATTCGGTTTGCCGGGGACTTCGCTCTCCGGCATCCCGACATCAGAGTACTTGAGGCTCCGCATTACGTTTATGGCTGCCTAAATTAAACACAAGAAGCCAGCCAAAGACGCCAAAGTGGCAAGGCATTCAAGGCTGGGCCCAAAGGGGGTGGTGAATGCCGGGGAAAAGGACCCGAGAGCAAGGGAAATTGCTACAAGTTGCTTTATTTTATGCGCATATTTGCGCATATTACTCATACGCCCGGCTGGCATACATCTTCATTTAAAGCAAACGTCTTTAGCCCTGAAGCCGGAGCGGCAGCGGTGGCAGTGGGATCTACACGCAGCAGGCCCAAGTCGTATACTTTTATTTTATTAAATTTTCATTTCATTTCGTCTGTTAGACATTGCCATACATTACACGCTCAACATGTTGCATGCCGCCCAGAAATTCGTGAACATTTTCCCGCCCGCTTTAAGAGAGAGAGAGAGAGAGATTATGATGTTGGGTATTCAGAGGGGTCGGCGCGAATTCTCAACAGGCGTCGTCTCTCATTAAAAATAACTGAAAGAAACATTTCCTTGCTGATTCGCTGATTGCCAATGAAAAGCGCAGATGTGGGAGATTTATGCGCTCAAAAGGGGATTCGCTTTCCTTGGCCCCGCCGTCTGTCCCGACCTGATTTATGGGAAGCCCGTATGAATGGCAAAGTGAATAAACTGGGCTCACCGTTTTGTATCCGCCAGGATATCTACGGCTCAAAGCTGTTTCCGATTCCCAGTGGGTAAGGTCGTGCCCTGACCTCCCAGACTCGCAGCATCTACTTCCACCTCCCCATTGAGTATCACACAAATGGGTTATTGATGAGCTATTCTGCTCTGCTCGGTGACTCGGCACAGTGGCAAAGTTTTGAGTTCCGTCTTAGGCTCACTTTGTGAATTGAAGCGTGACTGGGACCACTGGGATCTGTGCCTGTGACCGTGCCCCTAATGAGACAATCCCAAGGATACACACACACACAGCTGCTTTTTTGTATTCGAGACAACACTTCAAAGGCAGACTACTTACCTCTGACTTCGCAAACTTGTCGCAACTTTCAAGCGGGAAGAATACAACTCAGATTCGATGCCATTTTTGGTCTCTGCACCACTTGCATAACGCGGCGCCACAATTGCCTGGCAGCTGCAACAGCGCCAGCTCAAATTTCATTAGCGCTCAACTTTAAAATTGTGGCACATGCGTGGCTCTTATCCTGGTAAAGCGGGCACAGCGGGAAAATCCCATCCTGCTCGCTGCCTCAGCACAGCTCCTGCACGTTGTCTCCGCTGATGTCGCACTTGTCACATAAATGTGCTTAATCTTTTACACCGGCAAAACCCCATCCTAAGAGCTGACACAGTGTGTGTGCCAGACTGTTCTGCAAACTTTTGTGATGGAAAAATGCTGTAACATTTCGGGGAATTAAATTTAATTTGATGAGAAAGTTTCGCTGTCCTTTAACAAATAAATAAAGATATTTTCTAAGGGAGATTAGGTAGCATTACAAAAAGTTTTTTTAAGAATGTGAAGAAGACTTAAAAGTACTTTAAATATAAGAAAGTTAAGGAAACAATTCAGATATATCAGGAAGTAAATGAAATGCGACCTTATATCTATATATTAACTCTCTAAAATATATCTTGGAGGCTCCAGAAATCACTATTATTTTTAAGTCCTTAAAAATTGCAATAATTTTCAAATTAAATTCTCAATATTTTCTACTTGTGCTCAGTTAGTTAACCCCCAATAAACGATGACATTTCCATGGACGAACTAAGAGCAATATCTATATTTCCGCTTGCATTAACTCGGGGCAACTTAGGCAATGCCAGTATTTCCTTCTGCGTTTCCTTCCGAAAACTTTGCCAGCATTTATCGCCCATGGTGCAGACTTGGAGGGACTGCAAGTGGATTCCCAGACCTGCAACCGCTCCCATGCCTGCTCGCAAGCCCCTCAAGCAGCCGGGACTTGTCTAACATATCAAATTTGTAGCTACGCATATCCTTGTGCGACTCAACATGTCAACTAGCGCTGAGGACGAAACTTTTAGCCGCCACTGCCTCGTGTAGTTTGGCAAAGAACTTTAATTTGTGCATTACTTGCGACGCCGCAAGGACTCGTGTTCGGAGGCAGGCAGGCTAGGCGAGAGGTGGCAGAAACTTTCGCATATATAAGTTTGCACCGAGTTGCGGCCGAGAGAAAGGCGGCGGCATCTCCTCGCTTTAAGCTGCTCGTAATACAACTCATTAAATTTAGAAAATACGAGTACTCGCGGCGAAAGTTGCCACGGGAAGGGAATAAGAAAAGTTCCGTTGACATCTACATTTACCATAAACTTGGCCAAGATGGAGGCGGGCCAAGATCCTGGCCAGCGCCAGCGGCGCGATGCCTAACCCGGAAATTTAAGTTCTCCCTTTGCAGTTTAATTGCAACGGATGTTGGCGTGTAAATTATTTTGTCTGCCTGCCGCAACGCCGGCCTCATTTTCTGTGCTAATGAGCAACTTATTAAAAGTTTTGCCACTTCTACCTCCGACCTCGAAACTCCTTACTCCCAATCCCCATCGCAGGCCCTGCCTGGACCTGAATAGCTCTGGACCAGGGACACAAAAGGCTGCGGATAGTGAAGCGCGTGAGGCGAATAATGAAATACAAACAGAAAATAACAGATACAATTGGCACTGGCAATTGAAAACAAAACCGAAGCCGGAGCCAGAGCTGGAGCCGCAACCGAAGCCCACAGATAAGTTTTACAATCAGCCAGAAACTCATTTACGCTTGCGAAAAGCACAGAAAATGAATCGAAGGAAAACTTCAATTTTCCCACAACTGGAGGAATGCTTTTCCGTACACGTAAGAATGGCGTATAAAGAACTCGATGAGAAGTTTGCTCAAAGCATGCTTTTCAGCGGAAGAAACAAAGGCTTCTGGTTCTGCGGAAAGGAAACGAAATCTCTAATTTATATCGTCCAGATATATATGAGGGCGGGCTTGTCTTTATAATTAAAGCCAGAAGTAGACGATTATGTGTTCTTTAAGAATGGAAAATTAGTATATAAATTAAGGTTCTTGTTTCTAGACTACGTATGGATGAAAAAATCTATAATCAATGCTGTAACGATATTTGCCGCGAACACTTACATGAACAAACACGAACTATGAGAATAAGTTCTTAAGCATTATAGATACTTTCCCATAAACTTCAGATACAATCAACAAATAGAAATCATTCATAAAATATTTCCTTTAATAGATTTCAAATATCTCCAATCAGAATTGACACTTTTCGAACTCCAAGATGATCCGCAAGCTGCCTGAATGTCTGTAATCTTTCGAATAGCATCCTTTCATCATCCTTTTTCGTAAGCCCCTCCCCAGCTCAGCTCAGAGGAAAACTCGTCAGGGAGGGAGGAGGCGATGGCGCAAGTTTCTCGGCGGTGAAGATGAGTTCATAAAAAGGGGGTTCTTGCCGGCGGCCTTTGGAGTGGAGTTGCGTGCATGGATGGATGGATGGATGGATGGTGGGAGAGTGCTCCTCAAGTGCTTAGACAATCGTGTTGAAGCTTTGATTTTCGAGCTTATGCTGGATTTGGTGGCGCAAGATTGTGTCGGGCTCCGGCCCGGACTCCTTGGCATCTGCAGTACGCTTATGAGGGCGGGTAATTAAGTTGAAGTGCCCAGAGATACATATACATATATATATATATATACGCACACAAACACAAAGACAATTTGCCTAAGTAATGCCTGAGTCGATGACAGACTGACAGAGGGACAGACTGAAGGACCAACTGACTGACTGACTGGCTGGTAAAAGTGTTGAAATGTCTGCGGCAGCACTTAATTAATTAATGTCGAGCGAGGCGAACGGGCTAGCGAAATGAGAAAAGTTTCTGAGCCCTGGGTTCCTGGGTTCCTGGCTCTTTGGGAAAACTTGGCAGCTATTTGTTAAGTTGCAGCCGTTCAATATTTGTCACTGAACTCATTAAGCAAATTAATAGACAAAGTTGCCAATTGCTGACAATAGGGGTTTGCCCTCAGCTCGTTCAGTTCGCTTGGGTATTGCCATTTTATTTACCGAGAAGAAGCCAAGTTAGAAAAGGCGAAAGGCGAGCGCCGAGACTCGAGACTCGAGACTTGTGGTGGCAATAAAATGGCACGCAATAAAAAACCCAAAGTCAACAAACAATTCCACGGAAGATCCTGGCAAGGCACTGGCAGTGCCACTGCTACTCGCATTGCCAGTCGCAGAAATCGATTATGGACGCCTCAAGCTGTAGAGAGCGGCATCGACGACGACGACCCAGTCTTGGCCACGTTTTCGATTTCGCCATTCGGCATTCGCCACCTGATGCCCGTTGCCACTGTCCCCGCCGGACCGCTCCCCATCTTGGCATCCCATTTATCTCCCACCCTTGGCTGGGAAATTGCCAACGTTGCAGCTCAAAAGCGGAAGTGATTTTCCAGCGTGTACGTGTCTACCCCTCTGCGTTGCCGGCAGAGTGCGAGAGTGTGTGTGTGAGCTGATGTGGGTGCTAGTGATGGGGAAAAACTGTTACTTCGAAGGGGAGCTATTTATATTTATTTAAAGTATATGGGAAAAGATAATAGGACAGAAAAAAGTATGATATTAACGAAAATATATAGAAAAATTGTAAATATCGAAAAATATCGCCTTTATCGTTAAAATACCAATTTTATGGATAAATGCAAGCCAAACTGGCGCAGAGCTTTAGCGTGAAAAGTTTATACAGAATATATTGGCTATTTTCTTCTATAATTAAGGGGTAATTAAGCCTTATAGACTTGGTCTCTGTTCTCAATTTTAAAGCTTATATAATTATTTAACTTACTTCAAAAAAATGCACCTAAGTAATATATTTTTCCTGCTAAAAGAAATACAATCACAGTGATCACTTACCCAGTGACTTTTCTGCCAACGCCATCGACGTCCCCCCACAACCAATATGTGTGTGTGCTCAGCTCCCTCGAAAAAGGGAGAGAGAACGCGGATGGCAGTGAAGGATTTTATGACCCTTGATAGTGGCAAGCGATTTGTTGCGTGCATTGCTGGCTGCCGTTGCATTTTCAATTTTGCAGCGCGCACTTTTGGCATCTTCCCTTTGAATAATGCAATCGGCAATCGGGGTCGGAAGCGCCGCATTTGGCCCGATGCAGCAGCCCATCCTGGTAGCTCACCTGTCTTCGCTAAGCTTATTTTGGCAGCTTATTAGGCGTCGGTCGCCATCGAGCAAACACAGAAATGCGAAATTCTCTCGGTCCCGCATTTATAATTTCCGAACACGAGCTCGCCATTTTAGGGGAAGCCAATCGCGTCATATGGGGGTCCAAGTTGACAAATATGCAGCACGTGCTGTGGTGGTTCTGACTGAACTAAAAAGGGCATTTTGTGGACCACAGTTCCCCGATTGATGTGCCCAGACAGCAGTTGGTGGTTCATTCTGAAGATAATTTGATTTTTTCGGTACAGAAATAGTCAGAGAAGCGAGTGCTATACTCCTTTGATTAAACAAAGTAACATAAAGAGATATTTTTAATTTAAAAACTGCTGACAGGTATTAGAAAGCGGACTAACTAATGAGAAATTCTGTATTTAAATCATGAATTATTTACATTAAGTGATCACCCCTTTAACCTGACCCATTTATAAGTTTAATGGCATTTCAAGACCATCAAGTATTTATCCAGAGCACTTTCACGCAGCCATACATTTAGCCTTGCGAAAATCGTTCAATACTCATTAATGCCAATGGGAATTTCCATGGCCAGCTTAATGCGCCGTGCCCGGGCCTTCTCACTACCATTCCAAACACTCCAACGCATCGACCATTCCCATTGTTTTCGGTCAGTTTCCGAGTTAAGCGTAAATAAAACGTAAATGGATGCATTTTTAAGCGCTTTCTGCTTCTGCTTCTGCATCGGCTTCGGCTTCTGCTATGCATTAATTTTAAACAATTTACCTGGGGGGGCCGCATATGCGAAATTTTTATTTTTTAAAGACAGGCAGAGGAGAGAACAAAAGCAAGCTGGGAACTGGGAACTGGGGGAACCAGGGTACCCCGGGGCGAGCTTCCCTGTGGCTGCAGCTGCACAGCCACTTCAATTTCAAAAGCATCAGCTCCTGGTCCGAGGCTCTGGTCATGCGGTGGCCATTGGCCGTTGGCAACTCCACATCGCCTCCTCCAGATTGGCTTCTGCTTCGCTCTGTGTGCCATGCCGGGCTGCTTCATTTCAATTTTGCTGAAGTTTTCTTTGAAGTTTCACAGCGCAGAGAGTGGCAGTGATTTTCCCCTTTAGTGCCTGACTGGCTTTAAGCCAAGTTCAATGTTTGATTAGCCCGGCGCCCTCATTTCGCCATCCCTGTTTGCTGGCCGCTTATTAAGCATACGCCTCGTTGTGCGCAAATATTTGAAATGTCTGGCATTTAGCGACTGTGAAATGTATTAATTATAGAAGACCGGCGTCCGTTGACCGCAAAAGCCGCAAACAAAATCGGTAAATGAAATTGAAGCCAAAGCGAGAGACGAGGCTTCGCCTGGCATTTTGGCAATGATAAACTAACTAACGAATTTCATTTATGGCTACTGTTGCTGTTGGCCAACTGCAGCAGCAGCAGCAGCAATTGTGGTTGCAGTAGCAGTTTCAAAAATGTCAGTTCTACATGAAATGAAAAATAATAATAAAAACGATAAAGCAGAGAACCAACGAAATTTACAGGCCAGATTGTTTAAAAGCAAACAATTTAATACCCAGGAGAGAAACAAATATCTCTAAATATTTGAATTAATCTGAAAAGGTGTTTAAAAATGTGAAATGGTATTTTTTTATTTTGTTATTACCTTTTTATATAATTTAAAGTTTATAAAACAAAGATAAAACCCCTGAGTATTTGAAATAGCCTTTTTTATGTTTTTTTAATGAGAATTTCTGTGGACATAACTTTATAAAATTCCTATTAAGACCTGAACTATATTTTACACAAAAAGAAAAACCATTTAAGTTATTTTAAAATATATTTATCTTATATTATTATATGAAGTTCCAGGATAATCATTTTTAATTTATAGTTATCGGTAGGCGGCCTTTCCTGTGTCGCCGTTTTAAAAGTGCCAAAAGCAATTTCATGTTAATTGAATGCCAATTTAATTTGACCAAATTAAGCGTGTTTAACAATAATTGCCCACTTAATGATAAACACTGACTGCGCACTGGACACTGGACTTTATTAAGGTGTAGAGCCATGGAAACATCGAATCCGATGACAAATCCTGGCTAAACAATCTGCACGATTTTAATTACGATTTTCAATTAAAGCGGGACACAGAAAAGCAATTTGCGATTGGCTCCGATTCTCTGAAAATCTCCATATTGAATAGCCAATGGCCAATCGAAGGTAGCCCCACTCACTCATTCCCCACATCTTTGCCATCTTACCTTTTCAGATATTGCTGTATCCGGAGGAGGGTTGGGCGCGGACCGCCTCGTCCAGTTACTGGACCATCACGCCATGCTGGTGGCAGCCAAATCGTTGTCGCATCGTCGAATGCTCCGGTACCCAGCGGCGTGCAACGAAGGCACGGATGCTGCCGCTGGAGCAACAAGGCTCGCTACTGATTGCCGGACACTTTCGCAGAACAACGCCGGCTCCGGGTGCTGGAGCAGGGGCACCGGGGGCAACGGGACCGGGTTCCGGAAGCCTGGCTGCACCAACGCCAACGCCAGCGACACCTGCAACAACGGCTGCAGCCGCAGCCGCAGCAATCCGGACGCGAGCAATGGGCGGTGGTTGTGACAAGTCACCGGCGGCCGCGTGGAACGACGAGTTCAAGCTGTATCTGACGTCAAACATCTCGATGGAGGACTACAACATGGGCTATTGCCTCACCGGATTCGTTGAGCGTCGCTGCCAGGTGACAAACACCTTTCAGATGACCCACTTTGCCGTCATCAAGCGGCAGTGGCCACCGTCGCCGTCCAATTTGAGCAACTCCTAAGGCTCCACCCACAAGCATACCCCAACTTTTGTAAATGTGATCCGATCTATTGTTTCAAATTGGAAACGAAACAAGATATACTTGTAATTAGCGGCCTTTTACGGGTTTTACTTTCGAAGGAGTTAATTAGATTTTTTTTAGAACGAATGTAGGCAAGGCTTAAATCGTAGAAACCGCTTAAATATATTTTGAATCGCCACAGAAGTCTTTTAAATCTTTGTATTTGGCAGCTAACAGTAGGCGGTAATTTATTTTATTATTTATAAATGCCATTCCTATCGTTTAAGAGAGAAATATCACCTCACTTTTCAATATAATCTTTTAAACAGATTAATTTATATCAAGACATATCTTTATACCATTTTAAAGCTAACAATTAATGAATGTTAAGTTCTTTTACTCAAATTTATTAAGAAAAGACTCCTCGAAAGTAAAACCCGCGAACGGCCCAATAGATACTATTTAGGTTCTTAGATTCTAAGTAGATCGAAATTTGTATGTTGTGCAATCTTGAACTAAAATCAAAAGAATTTGGGAAATCTATAAGAGGATGTAACACTGCTAGATCTTAAATGTTATCAACCTTTTGGACATAAATGATCTTTAGCCGTCAGTTTACAAACAAATTCAGTGCATGTTTAGTGCGTAAATTGTAAAATTAACTTCAAGTTAAAGAGAAAGTAAAAACAAAAAAATGGAAACAGAAAACAAGAACTAGGAAACGAAAACAAAAACAAAAACTTTACGTGTGCTTTCAGTGTTGTGTAATATGAAAAACGGAAACGAATAAAAGAAAAACAAAGTACTAGTAACTGTTAAATGCTAAATGCAGCTAAACCGCTTTTCCAACTCGAACACACACACACACAACACTCCCACACTCGCACACTTAAGCTCGGGCGGCTACTTAATGCTTCAAAAAAGTGCAACAAATTGAAACTTGTGCTTGTCGAAGCATGTGATTGTGAGTGCTCCACTATAAGCGGCTATACTACATTCCCCAGAGTGTGTGTGCGTGTGTGTGTGTGTGTGTGTGTGTGTGCGAGCTGGTGCTCTCTTCTACTACATACAAATATGTACTTTAACGGCCATGTTTACGAAACCTATTGCCTTTAAGCTTTAAAATATAAGCACAACTCAGCGCAGGCAAACAAGTCAAGTCAACAGCTTCGAGCGTTGCCACTAAACGTTATTCGAGTTCTGAAGTGAGAAACAGTTTCAAAACAATTTAAAATTAAAATCAATTATTCAAGAAGCTGTTTAGTTAAAACAGGTACTTAATGTGTATGAGCTTGAGACTTATTTTGATCGTTTTTGATTTATTATTTTTGCTTTTAATGTATCTTTATAATTGATCAAATCTTTTTGAGTCAGTTTTAATATATTTAATTCAGAAAAATAGTTTTTAGCAATTTTTTCCTTACCGCAAAAGGTAGCAAGGTCACACTAAGCCTCTGAAAAGTTTCTAATAATAGCTTGGTCACACTATCTCTGGATAAACGCTCTGCAAATGGCATGGTCACACTGTTGCTAAAGGTTTTTTTAATATTTCATCGTTTTAAATATAATATTTTCAATCCTTATGTAAAGCTATGCCGAAAAACTGGAAAACCGTTTAGTGGCAGCGGTCATTTACATAGCTGTCTAGTCCAAAACTAAGACTGCCTTGCCAAACTCTAACGCTAATCTAGGGATCTAAGCCTCTTAAGCCCTCTATCTCTCTCTCACACCAACTCACCCACGGACCCCCACTGACCCACAAAACTCACTCATGCTACGGCTCTGTCCCTCTCATTCACTCTCTTTGAGCATGATACGCAACGTATATCAACAATTCGTCCAATAATTGGAGTCTTTCGGCGCCACAAATTGCCAAGTGTCGAGGTTTGGCAAGGCCGAAGCTCCAATTGCCAAAAACCCTAAGTGTTAAAAAAGAATGAAACCAAAACGTAAAGAAAACCAAAGCTACATAAGTCGAAACTCAACGTAGGATAAGTGATAGTTTGAATAAATCAATATTTACAAGCTAGAATATGAATCTATATATATATATATATTTGTGTGTAGGCTGAACATTTTTGCGTATATATATATCGGTGTATTTATATAACTGTATTGCGAATACACGTATACAATAACATTTTTGCTGTAGTTCGCATAGCTCGCTTTTAGGCGCTTTTACACGCAAGCGAATAAGGCAGACATCCTCTTGAATCCCTTATTTGCTTCAGACCGAACTCCCCCTGCCACTCTACTCCTAAACTAATTGATATTTAAGTATCAGGTACCTGCCAGAATCAACAACAACAAGATAACCAAATAAACAAGTTAAAATATAAATAAATACATAAATATTTATTGAACCCTTATGTCTGTGCAAATATTTGTGTCCATTTTGATTAGAATATGAGCGAATAAAAAAGTCATTATTTTTTTTAGAACAAAAAAAACAAAGAACAATCCAAAATATTCTACAAACACTTGATGTCGTCTCCCTGAATTGTATAAATGTTTAAAATTAGTGAGACTTTCGCTCTCTCTCCCCCTATCTCTCTGTGTGTAGCAAATTTTTCTGCGCCTCTGCTTAAAATAAACAAACAACAGACACGAGTTCAGCTTCAAGCCGAATGTACAACACTTTAAAACAAATTGAACAAAAATCACGCAATGAGCTTTTTTGTAGTCGAATCGATGATATTTCTATTAAACAAAAAAACAAAAACCTTTTTAAATAGCAACAAAAAAAAAACCAGTCAACAACATAAGTCCGTGCCACGTGAGCAATGGCAATTAGTTAATATTAAGCTTCTATCGACATAAGCGATGTAAACAGGCATAATTAGAAATAAGATAAATTGGTAGAAAAAGCGTCAAGAATTAAATACAAAAATCAAATCAAATGGAAATGCAAATGAAAATATTAATTGAAATCAAACACATAAATCGAATGAGAAAAAAAAAAGAAGGACGGCAAATGCAATTTAAGGCCAGGTTGGTGGGAATGTGTAATGAAAATAAATAACCCAGAGCTGGGTAAAATTGAAAATGAGATTTAAACGGAAATCAAAACATTAAAAATAAAGAAAGAAAAGCAGATAATGTTGAATGTTTTATTCTTTGGGAATTAATTGGAATCTATAGTGAATAAATTACAGTTTAAATGGACAAATGAAGAGGTGGTAATGTATGTACATTTATTTTAAATAAATACAATAGGTTCTTAAAGCGGGAAACACCTTATACATATATTAACATCACCCCGAGGGGCTGATGCTTTAATTTCCATTACAATCAATCGCTGAAATATGCTTTTGTGCATATTTAATCATTAAACTCGACACTCGTTAATCCGCCCTGGGAACCCTCAGCCATTTGCCAGCGAATCAAAGCAAGATCTAACCCCTGAAGTGCGCCGAGCCATTAACTTTTATCTCTGTGCGCGATTCACGCTTCTGTCTTGTTTCGTTTACCCAGCCAAGGACAAGTGGACACTTCAGCTCACCTGGACCAGGACCTGCATCTGCACCCGCTGCTCGGGCCCGGCGGCATAAATCGCGCCCTCAGTTCCAACTTTCAACAAAGATGTAAGCCAAGTTAATTGCTTTTTGTTGCCTTTTTTCCAGCTCGCTTTTGCCGTGTTGCCGTTTCTGTTGCCGTTGCCGTTGCCTCTGCAATGTCAACAATGAAACTAACGTCAGCCATCTACCGTTCTCCTAAACACTCTCCGGGCATATCCTTCACCTGCAGGACCCCGGCACCTGCTGTTGCTGTTGCTGGTGGTGGTGCTGTTGTTTTTGCTGCTCCGGTGCTTATTTGAACAGCTCTTCACAAACGAGAAGTTGGCAACATGGAAGCATTTACGAGGCGCATTTCGCGCTACCATTTTGTTGTCCTGGCAGACAAACGGCTCAGGTCCTTTCAACAGGACCTGGCCTAAACCTTGAGCACAGACGGGCCAAGAGCCCGATGCCAGAGTCAAGGAAAGCGGAGACAAATCAGGAAATTGAAATGGTAAAATCTGCAGTCAGGCTAGATTATATTTCCATTAACTATGCTTTTAAATATAACTTGATAGTATATTTATAAAATCACTCTACCGATTACCGAAATAGTATAATAATAAATAATGCTGCTTATAATATTAAATATAATAAATATTAAGTATAATATTGCCTGCAGATTCTTGAAAATGGCAAACTGTTAATCAGGGAGGAATCATGTTTAATGCAACTTGAATTTAAGTCACAAATCCTTAAATAGTTATCGAAAGTAAGCCATCTTATGGACCAAAAGTTTATCTGACAGTGAAAATCGTTTTCCTTGAAGAATTTATGCCCGAACCCAAAGGCCAGACACTATTATTAATGATAAATAACAGAGCATTTGAAGGGACAAAGCAAAATTGGAAGATTTTCGCTTGGGTCCTCAATCAATTTACAATTCATGGTGTAAGCCCAGAAAAAGCCGACGCTAGAAATCGAAATCAGTCGACTGTGAATATTGCAAAATGAGCTTCCGCCTTTCGCCTTGGCTCCCAACTTCCGGCAACAATTTCCGTTTCCTCATTACCTTATTTTTTCATCGCCGAACCGAGGACTTTGTAAACGAAAGGCGGGGGCAGGCCTGGGCGCCTCCTGAACGGGGGGCGTGTTCCTGCCTCCTGCCATATGACAATTTATTACGCTCGGAGCTTCGATTTAAATTGCTTGACAATTATTACACAATGACGAAGGCAGCGTTGGCGAGGACGACGACTACGACAAATGAAAAATGTTCCCGTTCGACAATTTACCAGGCGGCGCACTCCTCCGCCGGCTTCTCTTCATTTACCATCGCCCCCGCCCCAGAATTAATGATGGCAAATTTGCAAAGTTCACAAATTTCTTATTAGTAGTCCATGGCTGAGGAAGCTGAGGGGGTTTCCAACGGCAGCACCCTCATCACCGTTCTGCGCCTTGGGTTCATATTTCATTTTAGGCAGTTAGTTTTCCAGGCGGAGGAAAATGCGGAAGGAGCGGTGGTGCTGGTGGGGCATGGTGCACCTCCCTGCGGTTTTAAGTTTTCGCACTTTTGCCACCAGGCAGAGCGGAATTTCCCAAGCGCTCTAATTTGAATTTTAATTGAGGTTCTCTTTGTGGTTTTCCTCGCACATTTTTTTATCCTGTTTGTTTGGTTGGTTGCTTGCTTTGAAAATTAACAATAATTATAAATAATTAATATGCCGAGCAGGTTTTCCTTGGGGTTTGGGTATCGGCGACGGAAATACGTGACTGAGATTACTTTGCAAAAGGAAAAAGAATGCCAAATCATGATTATGATTTATTTAAAAATAAAATTCAACTGCTTTAAGAGTTTTCCCAAAATTTCCCTTTATGACTTGCTAAGTGCTCTTTAGTTTGGCGGCCTTTATCCCTCAATTGAAGCCTCTTTGTGAATGTTTGACAGCGGCAATAAATGAAAAATAAATGTTTGCACGACGCAAAATCAAATCTGAGCGAAAATCTTTTATATATTTTTATGTATTTCGAAAACAAATATAAAAGAAATAAAAGCGGACATGTAAATCATGGACAGCGACAAATAAATAAAAAATCAAATGAATATGCAAATGTAAAACAAATAAAAAATCGGTTTCTCTGTCAAGGCAAAAGGCGGCCGGATTGCATCATATATCTGGCGTCTGATTTATCAGCCAACTGCCGTCCGCGTATGAAGCATTGCTGTAAATATAAATTTAATTGCATGAAACAAAATATACAAAAGATCCTTCCGCTATTGAATCCATAACGTGTTCTCTGCGGGGCAGATGCAATTACTGCAATGGCAGTGCCATAGAAATTGCAAATTGAAAACACAAACGCTCTCTGCATACTTTTTCATCAGCCAGAATAATATGATTGGTAAATCAACTTCATAAACATTACCTGAATAAATATATTAAAGATTTAACGTAATAACATTTTACGTGACGAAATGTGACCTTTAAGCTTTTAATTATTCAACAAAGAAATGAAATTATTAACAGAGTGTTTAACCTTTTAATAAACTACTTATGTCGTCTTGATATTTAACTTACCCATTCCCATCAGTAAGGCGAGCTCGGAATTAATTAAAAATGCCATCCCATGCTCATTAAATAATGAAATGCATTTTCCCAAAGACCAAATGCCAGACAACAGACATAAACTTCCTCACCTCACCTGCCTGCCACGTCTCCCGCCCTCAATCTCGCTTTTCACCTGACCAGAACAGAAAACAGTCTGTGCCTTAAATGATGAAGACGACGTTGATGATGACATTATCTCATGCTCATTGAACGCAAATGTGGCGTGCTTGTTGCACATCACGAAGGAGCCAACAAAAACTGGCCACGAAGGGTGGAGCGAAAAAAAACGGGAAATCTAAAGAGAGCAAACACCAAATACCCTTTCTATAATTTTAATCACATTTTAGACATTTTACCAAGAAAATCGGAAGGTTATTATAGCTTAAAATCCACAAAAGACAGCTTATCCATGGACTCGATCAAGAAAAGAATTAAAGGAACCTCTCAGTTCGCTTAATATTCTATTTTTAATATAGATACTGTAATGGCGGAGAGAATATTTGAAATATCCCACAATAGAGGGCAGAAACAGGGTATAGGCAAGTCGGCATCAGGAAATAACAATGTACACGTAGAAATATTTGACAAGTGAACGGCTCATTCATTCGCCTCGTCTCCACCGCTCTGCTCTCACCGACTTGCCCGATGTTGTCCCTCATTGTGCTGTGAATTGTTGTTGAAAGGCTTTTGTATTTTGCAATGCAATGAAAGTGGAGCTCTAGTTGTGGTTTCATTTCTACGAGAACATAACGATGAAAATGCTCTTCCTCCAAACAGGTGAGCTATTGTGCGTGTGTGTGTGTGAGTATGTTAATTTCAGAGATAAAATCTGGTTTCTTTTGCCATTTTGATAGTTCAGTGACCTGCCTGCTTTTCGGCCATCGAATTAAGTTAAAGCGCTTAAGGCGCATTTAAATTAACTTTAATGGCGGATGCCCATTCAGGAGCACCGGCAGCGGCAATCCCCAATCCCCAGAAGCTACGGCCCCTCGAAAAGCCACATTTACGCCAAGTACTTAACAACTTTAATGAGCGGGGGATAGAGCGAAGGAGCGACCGAGGCAAGAACCAGAGAAAGGAGCGTAAAAAAAACCTGGTACATTCGGGGGAGGATCCCAAGTAGCCAACGCGCACTTAATACTAATGGCTGTCATTATCCTTTATCCTTTTGGCTGTCGCAACAACTGTCTGCCAGGGATAGTGCTCTCACTCGCTCACTCACTCAACCAGCTCCCTGCCTCCCTCCCACTCGCTCCTGCTCCTATCTGGCCTTTTGTTTGCACGCACATTTATTAGGCAAACCAAAGCGCAAACTTCCCGCTGCCAAAAAAACAGAAAACTTGGTAAAAACAAAGAAAAAATTAACTTAACTCAATTTACAAAAAAACTTTTATTTCTATTTTTTTACTCCTGGCTTTGTTGACAAAACAGTAAAAAAAAAGAAGAACGAATTAAGCGCCAAGCCATGCCAAGGCAAACTTTAAGTAGCTTTTGTGCGAGAAAGTATTAAAATCGCCTTTTCCAATGGGACGAGACCCAAGGAGGAGGCGGGACACAAAAGTAAGTGGCCAAAGGGATTCCACAGCGAGTCAAGTGTCCTTGAATCATATTTACTTAACTCGACGCTGCCTTTGCCATGTTTTCACCACCCCACGGCCACCCCCTCTGGCAGCACTCTTTCAAGGTTTTCTTCTTGATTTTATTCTCATTTGGCAGAGAATTTTCCCTCTTGTTCGGCCAGCAATGAATTTCCATAACTCTCGCAAGCGCAAGTAAACCAATTTCGTTTTTTGAAACGCTTAATATGTGATGAGATCCATTTCAACAATGTCCAGAAAGTTTTGCGTTGTTACAGGTCAAGTTGAGATTCAGTTTTAATGTCTGCAGATTACCAGAGTCAAACTTTAGGTAAGTGTTAGCAATGGCAGAGTTTTTTTTATCAAGAGGCTGCAGAGTGCAAAGTTTGCCCAAGGAATCATTTAATATTTTTTCAATGGCTTTCAACTTTATTCAATAGTCGTATTAAAATATTCATTTATTGAAGGTTTCATAGAAGAAAGAGACAACTAAGATGTTTTATTCGGATGTAGCCATATTCTTATTTACACTGTAATTGTTTCTTCGCCTTTATGGTTAATTATTATTGTATTTATAGCATAAATTTATTGTAAAGCAAAGAATCAGTTCCTAAAATCATTTAATATCATAATATCAATCTATTTAAGTTTAAATATACACTAAAAATATATTACAAAGTGCCATTGTTAAAGAGAGACACTCATTTATTGTCCGGACACCGCAAAAACATTGTAAAATAACCCACTGAATGAACTATACCCATTAAACTTTCGGTGACCAAAACTAGAATGGTCATTCAGCTGACCGCACTCCTTAATTGCCCTTCCTCCGAATGGCTGACGAGACAAGCCACAACTCCCCGATCTGCAAATTATTGGCGTGGACGAAAACCCCACTTCTATATAGCACCATATATGCTGTGTAATAATTTCACACGCTCTGTGTCGCGGTCGTTTTAATTAGCACGATTGCATTTTCAACACGTCCAAGCCATTCCCATTGTAAATCACATAGGCTCCTGCCCCAACATGTGCTGTCCGATGTCAGTCACTCAGGCGGTCGGTCAGTCGCCCAATATAGAGTGTAATACATGATATATACTCAACGTACATATTTGATTTCGTCTCCATATGCATTGTGCAGCAGATTGCGGTTTGGCGCTCATTACTTGGCCGCTGCCATGCCAACAATATTGCGTCAAATCGGCGTAAAGCTGGGTGTAAATTAATAGAGCTAATTAGGACATAAAAGCCCAGGCTCCAGTGACCAATTCATGGAAATATAGACGGACTGGTGTTAATAAATAACCCTTAAGTAGATCTAGAAGCTCAACAATTCGATTCATATTAACTAGAAGTTTGTACAACCAGAAACGCCGTTTATATATTTTGTATTTTATATACATATAGTAAATAAACTGTAGAAATTAAGTATATCTCTTATTAAGTAACAGTATATCAACATATTAATGCAGTTAGTCTCACTTAACCATTTGGGGTAGTCAAAAACTGCATATCTTAACGTTTCTAGGCCAGCAGCTACCTTCGTGTCATCAATTGTGTGTGACGGGGCGTGTAAACAAAAGTTTAAAATGTATTTATTTATAGCTTCCATTCACAGTAGTCGAAGTCTCCGCCCTGCCTGCGTTCTATAGTTTCGAATACCAGGCAAGCCACATTGCGTATACGCAAACACAAAAACCGCCAGCCAGTGCACCGCCAACGGCAGTAGCCGTTCGAACGTCACGTAACCACAATCATGTCCTAAAGGCTGCACTCCAAAATCGCACATTATGAAGCTCAGCCCGGTCTATATAGTGTTGATCGGTTGGATATATTTGATCGCGGGACAGCCGTCGCCGCTGATCGATTCCGTGTGCCAGGCGGTGCAGCGTCATCGGCTGGAGTGCCAAGTGCATCGCGTAGAGACCACCGACGGTTATCGTTTGAGTGTGCATCGAATTCCGGCTCCGCGCCATCCGCGATGTGCATCTCGTCAGCTGCGCCCCTTTCTGCTGATGCACGGCCTCCTTGGCTCCGCTGGGGACTTTGTAACGGGCGGCCGAGGTAGATCCCTGGCCCTGGAGCTGCATGCCCGCTGCTTCGACGTCTGGATGGGCAATGCCAGGGGCACCACCCACTCCCGTGGGCATCGCAGCCTCGCGACCAGTGATGCCCGCTTCTGGCAGTTCAGCTGGCACGAGATTGGCATCTACGACCTGCCCGCGACCGTGGACTACGTCCTGGCGAGGACAGGGCAAAGGCAGTTGCACTACGTCGGCCATTCGCAGGGGACCACGGTGCTGCTGGTGCTGCTGTCACAGCGGCCGGAGTACCAGGCGCGGTTTACCAATGCGGCGCTAATGGCGCCGGTTGCCTTTCTCAAGCACCTGAGCAGTCCGCCACTGCGATTGCTGGCCACGGACAGTTCTGGAGTCACAGTGCGTATGCTTGATGGGATTGGGATTGTGGCTAAGAAGGGGTGATGCAGTGACAAGCTCAGTGCACTGAGAAAACTTACTGATGGCGATCGAAACTGTATATTTTTGTATATATCTTCTTAACAAAGCTTTGCTTTGTGCTAAAAAATTCGCAATACATATTATAATTTAATTAGAAATTAAATAAATATCAAGAACTGATATGGCTATAAAATCTTTCGCCCTGTAGATGCTCTTAAACACACTTGGCCTCCACGAATTGCTGCCGGCGACGTCACTGACCCAGGTGGGTGGCCAATATTTCTGTAGCGCCGCCCTGCCCACCTACGCCCTTTGCACCCTGTTCACCTCCCTGTACGTGGGCTTCAGCGACTATCCATTGGATCGTGTGAGTACGATTATATATGCGGGCCATAATTTAGCCAACAAAGCGCCCCGAAAAACTTTTTTCCTGTTGTATGCAAAAGTTTTTATTGCACTCTGGAGTGAGCGGGCATTGCCCACCCACAGAAACTCACAGAAACAGACAAACACGGCCAGCGGCAGCAGCAGCCGGGGCAGCAGAAGAGGCATGGGCCTTAGTTTCGGTAATAAAAGTTATTTGAATTTAAATGCGTAAACGAGCTGCTCTTGCCGGGCAAAAGCTTCCTGGTTGGGAAGTCAGGCCAGAACTATTGTGGATGAAAGGGTAATACGGCAGCCAAAAAGGGTAAATGGGCTCAGGTACACAACTTGTCAATTAGCTGGAATATATTTATGCTTAAAGTGACTTTAAATTTAAAATTCGTGGCTTCATTATTTGGTAATTCATTTAGTTTTTGAATAGTATAACTATTGAATGTTTAAATATCAGAAAAAATAAGTTTCTGTTAACCCAAAAAAATTCCTTAATAAAATCCAATAAATTAAGACACAAGAGTTATTTAAATTAAAGTTTCCCATAATATTTCTGCAATATAAGTAGTACCTTTAATATTTAAATCATATTTAGAGCATCTTTGAATCAACTCCAGCGAATCCCCGATTTCTTTAGTAATGTGCAACCAAAAGGTGTGCTAAACTTTTAAAACCCTGGCCCGGCCGAACAACAACTTCAATTCTGACTCCACTCCACACTCCCCACTCCTCAAAACTCCTGCCCCAGCTGGCGGCGGCTAACTAGAGTATAACACACATTACGTATACGCCACGCTGCCTTAAACACTTTTTGTTTCCCGCGCGCAGCACACGGTACATTTAAATTTTGTTTTGCCGTGAAATATGGCAAATAAATCGCGTTCATGTTACGAAAGCAAAAAAAAGAAAAACTTTATGGCTTATCTGTGTGTCCGGAGTGTTTCGGGGGCGCGTGCTCAAAAGGCTTACTACCATCTGAAGTGAGTTAGGGGTTTGGGTCGCACGGCGCCCTGCGCCAAGTGCCGCTTGTAAGTTATTAAAGTGGGGGCTTTGGCCAATTGGACACTGCAGTGCTGCCGAAGCTGGAATTGAACTTTTTATAGTTGCCAAAGGGGGGGAGCATTAAAAAAAAGGTTAAAAAGTTCTCCAGGTTATAGTTCTTAAATCTTTTCACATATGCAGCCATAAATAAGCATTTCCCGTCGCTGAATAATCCAAGGGGCTTTCCCTGTGGGCATCCGAAACCTTTAGTAAATGCTGTAAATAAGCATGAAGAAAAATAAAGATAAGTGTGAACACTAAAGATATGCTCTTTTGTGACTTAAAAGTATGGAATAATTTTTGTAGAACATTTAAGAACATACCTTAAGCTAAATAGATGAAAATTGCCAAGTAAACAATAGTTTTCAACACCCAATGTCATCGGCATCGAAGGCAAGTGAATAACAAATTTATTTTTTTCGGTAGCTACTGCCACTCGACACGAGTGTCAACCGAGTGCAAGCCGCGTGTCATATCTGTGTTAGCGCTCATAACTCGCATAAAAAGTCAACAGAGCAGCCAGAGCTGCAGCAGCTAGAAATTGTTAGGCAAATATATATCCAGCAAAAAGACGCTGAGCTTGAGCAAATGGAGCGAGGCGATACTGGCGTTACTGACGACAACTGCCACACAGCCGCAGCCAGAGCCAGGGAGACGTACGAATAAATATTTGCGCATATTTAGTAACCTCCGTAGTCTCCGTCGAACTCGCCGCCACGACCCTTGCAAAGTTCAACACTCTCTTGGCCAACTGCACTGCGTCGAATAAGATTCGAGCTGAAAATAAAAGATGTAAAGAAATAAATGCAAGCGAAACGAAGCGATACGAAAAAAAGAAAAACTCGGGGAAACACAAACAAGCTGGCGGCACAAAATTGCCAGTATTTGCCACAAGTTGCTCGCTGGCTGTAAAATAAAAAATAAAAATACAGAAAGAAGGAAAAGAAAAGAAAAGAAAAACAAAACAAAATGCAACGGCCAGGCGGAAAATCAAATAAACATCAAAACAAAAAAATATGTCGCCGCAGGACGATGCATGCAACGTTTCAATGGCTTGTCATGGCAATTTAAAGTCGAAGCGATTTACATAAAATTCTATAACTGAAGAGTCGTTGCATATCCTTTCTTTACCACCCAAAAAAATGGGATAATATGCGCAAATCCGCAAAAAGTGGCACGTTTTTTGCGTATATTGTGTTTAAACGAGGATTTTTGAGTTAAACGGAAAACATTGATTTTAAATAGTTGAATGGACACGTAACCTTTTTATTTAACATAAAACAAAAGGTGGAAGGAACAGGAAATGAGCTAATATCTAAAGAAATTTCAGTTTCATTCTTCTTTGATGTAAAGAAATGCTTAGAATAAAATATTTATCTTAAATTGTAAAACCTATCAGCTTAGCTTAATTAAAAAATAACAATAAAAGAAATGGCTAACCAATTTAAAGCCTTTTAGCATTATTATCCTTTGCAAACCATTTTATTTAGTTCGCTTGGCTAACCTAATCTTTAAATCAACTTTTTGCTGAGGATTTTTAGGAGGCTTGGCTAAAACTACAAGAATTTAAGTGGATTTTCGAATAGGCAAGTCAAGAAAAACATTGAAGAAAACAAAAATATATGTAGGTCTTTGATTATTCTAGGTTATTCCTGCATTTCCCCTTGAATATTTTCTTTAGAAAACAACTCTATTTAGTTTGATGCTTCCTTGAAAGCCTCTTGTTCAAATCTCTTGCCTCCTCATCCATTGGCCTAAAGCAATATCAATATCAATCCCAATAAGCAGAATGGAAAATTGAAAATGGAAAATCTCATTGCACTTACCTTAATCAGAGGCTGGTAGCGGAGCGGCCAACAAATAAGCAGCTAATTTCAAAACAAATACCCGCAATATAAATTCAACTCCCCAGGCCGGAGCATCAAAGCAAGGACCTCTTGGCCTTTGGCCTGAGACCTCCGCCTCCCAGTGCCCGCTCATGTGTGATTTTTAAGGGGGGAGAGGGTGTGTGTGTGTGAGTGTGTGTACGACGAGTGTGTGTGCCTGCTTGTGTGCACTTCCGTGTATGCTTTGTGTCGCAATGAAACGGAAATAGCAGCCTGAGCACACACCGATACACCGACATGGCCCGGACAGGGGGAACAAGAAGCGGAGGTGAGGTCCTGTTTCCGGCTGTTGCTCATAAAATTTAAGCGTTTTGGGAGTTTAAGCCTAACAAAATGGACCACGTCTGTTCTCCCCTTTTTTTGCCACAGAACATCTTGCCACGCATCCTGGAGACGACACCGGCGGGCATGTCGCGTCGCCAGCTGCAGCATTTCGGACAGCTCATCAATAGCGGTAAGTCGGACAGCGGGCATATGCACAGGTGCACAAAGAAAGAAACTTTGGGGGAATTCCCAAGATAACCTTTTAAATTTGGAGAAATTCAGTTAAGCGGCAGTGCCACGGCAATCACAAGGTCTTTAAAAACGTGAAAAAATAAGAAAAGTATTATTTAATGATTTCGGGAGCACCCTGGAATATGTTTTTATTAATTCTTTATAGTTTCTTTCAATAAATTTACTAAAAACTAATTCAAAATAGCTAACAAATAGCTCAGATTTTTTCCTGTGTGCACCCTCCAGGTAGCGAGTCTATCCTCGTGGAGGCGGTATTACCATTTGATGTTCTTTGTTTTGTCCACAGGCCAATTCCAGCAGTACGACTACCGTTCGCCGAGACTCAATGCGCTGCGTTATGGACAGGCCACACCGCCCTTGTATCAGTTGGCCAATGTTCGCCTGCAGCTGCAGATCTTCCACGGCACCCGGGACGTGCTGTCCAGTCAGGCGGATGTGCAGCGTCTGGTCAGGGAGCTACGGAACAGCCGAACACAGTTGTATCAGGTGCCCGGCTATAATCACATTGACTTTCTGTTTGCCGTCACAGCGCCCAAGATGGTCTACGAGCGAATTATTCAGCAGGCCTGGCAGTTGGACGCCACATCAACAGTGGCTGCATGATTTATGGCGCAAATTATGCAATTTTTGGAGGGAATACGGGTGTTTGGATACCAATAAATGGGCGCTTCATCATCAAACGTGCGGACTGACAACGCTTGCCCTTTATTCAAATATTCGGAGCTTGCTTTATTATGATTTACATATACATATATATATATATTTATATATATATATATATATATATTTGTTGTTAAAAGGATAAAACAAACTCAAACAAATAAAAGGAAACCTTTAGATAAACAGAGACCTCATAAGCTTCATACTTTACACTAAGCAATTACGTTAATTATAATGTACATTCTTTTGTAAATTAACTGGAATAGTTGCACCGCCAATCCTCTGCAGATTGTAGGGATATGTTTGTGGATTTCCAAGGGAATTCGGGGGCTTCGACAGATTAGCTGAGCTCAAAGCCAGCGTTGGATTGTATGGCGTAGAGCAGCTTTTCGCGCATCTGTTCGACACTGTTGAAGGGCGGAAGCTTTAGCAGATTGGTGCAGGTGCTGGCCGTGGGCAGACGTTCCATGTCGCCAGCATTTTGTATGAAGAACGGTGGGTCTAGGTCCTATTTAAATACGAGAAATTAATCCTCCCCCTATATTATATATAAAACTGCATTGTATACCAACCTTGAAGCCCAATAATGGCGGCCTGGAACAGCTGGTGACGAATCTCAACAGGTTACGGCGCTGCATGTCATCGAATCCCTCCAATGCCGCCCAGAACGCCACAATCGAGGGATGTTCCGGTGTGAATTCGCCGCCGTACTTGCAATGCTTCTTCAGATCCTCGAGATCGATCGGTATCTCAGCACCCGAAATGAGTATCTGCAGCTCCTTGTTGCTGAACATGTACAGCCATTCGATGGGCAAAACATTGGACAGGCCCTTGCGAAAGGCGTTGCAGTGTCGCCGGATCTGCACGTTGAGCTTGTAGTCCGCAATCAACTGCAAATACTCGATGCGATTCGAATTGGTCACCGGTATGGACTGACCCTGCGGCTTCAGTTCCACAATTTGTGTCTGCCCCAGCGAACTGCTGCCCACCGTAAAGTCCAAATTCAATTCACTAACATCGCCCGTGTAGTCTTTCAAGTAGAGCAGATTCCGATATAGCTCTGGGTCGAGGGAGGCCAACTGATGGATGTCAACATCGGAATATTTGCCAGCCAGCTTGGTGAGAAAGAACTCGGCCAGGGGCAGCTCCACCAGCAGGTTCTCATAGATGGCCTTGCCCAGGATGCGACCAATGAAGTAGTAGTGCTTTTCATAATCCTCGCATATGTCCTCCACATTGGGATTCGGGTACAGCTTGTTGTCGGTGGTTACCCTGGGAGATAGAAGAAATAAATATAAATAATATCGATCTTTACTACAGAATATTTGCTATATACTTACATGAAGTAACCTCTATTCGGATTAAATGAAGTCTTAATCAGTTCCGACAGAAATTCGCGAAAAACTCCGCCGCCATCGATGCCCGCCTCATCCAGTCCCAGCCGAGATATAAACTGTATGCGGAACTTGTAACGCAGATCAGGTTCTGGAATGGAATATATAGTTATATAGTTATATTTATATATAGAATATAAATAGATAGCAAAGAACCCACCATTTTCGGGACGTAGCTTGTCGTAGGCATCCTCGTACAAATGCGACCGCCTCACCGTGATCATGATGGAGGGTCCCTGCAGGAAGGCTTGCAGATTGCCCTGCACGCGCATCTTGTTGGCCGCCACCAGGCCCTGCAGAATGCTCACCCGCTTGCTAAATGCCACCACAAACGGAATCTCACGCAGTATGGTTATGGAGCGTATCTGCTTGGTGGACATGGGCGGACCATTTTCAAAGTCCTCGCGTGTAAAGTCTCTTATGGGCTGGAAGGGCCTAATGCCACGCAGGCGACTGCTGTGGGTCAGGGGCAAATCCGTAGGCCGATCCAGTGGCAAGTCAAGCCTGCTGACGGTCCAGTGAGCCTCCGGGCAGAAGCCCAATCGCAAGTCGCGCGTATAGATCTGATTGAGCACAAAGACCACAACGTTCAGGAGATTTGCCCAGATATGCTTCTGATGGCGCAGCCTCTTGTCATCGGGATCCGTGTGCCCGAGGACACTGCGATAGTTGGCCAAATTGCTGCGCGTTTCGGGAAAGGCCAGCTCCACGAGGCCCATGCTAATGTCCTTCAAGGTCTTGGACATTTGCACGATTTCCGGAATGGAAAATGGCATCAGTTGAACATGTTCAACGGTGGCCTGTGTCTGCAGCAAAAGCTTGTTCTCCACAAACTCCACATCGTGCAGAGTGGGCAGAAGGCGTCCAAAGAGCATGCAGAAGCTGGCCAACAAAGGAATAGAACGATTCACACCATGTTGCTTGGCTAAAGGAGGAATAAGTCATTACAAAAGAAAGCACAAGACCAGGCCTAGCTTTGGAAAGATACTCACGCACAACGCCCTTGGAAATGAGGGTAAGTGGCGCCGAGAAGCCCAACTGAGTGGATTCCGCAGCCAGCTTAAACCACACCGAACGTATAAACTTGGGCGTGAAGGCCAAAGTGTAGACTAACCTGCAGGGAAAAGAGGTTTAAGTATACATTCAAATGCACTTCGCCGCCCTACTTGTATTCGAAGACCGCAAACTTGTTGTATATCATCAGGTTGTGACAGATCTCGCAGAGCGCACTGATCAACTGAGTGTTCTCCACGAGCAGCGGATCCAGCTGCTGGACTATGAAGTCCACCCGCTCCGGTTCGTTCAGTATGGCTATGGATTCCAGCAGGGAGTCGCGCTCCTTGCCACTCAGCTCCTCCACAATCCGCCCAGGCTGCTGGTCCATGTCGATGTCCCAGTTGCTTGCCACCGGCTGATCTTCCTCCTCATCCGATTCCTCGGACTCATCATCGCTATCCCGGTGGCGATGCGGTGCATTAACATGGTGGCCACGCAGCGTGGACTTGGGCAACTGCAGGACATTGGGCATTATTTCCGCGATGAGGCGAACGTAGGTTACCAGCAGCGAGGTCTGCTGCAAGGTGGCTGTAATGTAGGATTAGGTTTAGCTCTGAGTTGTCTTTCTACTTGTAACATGACTCACCCAATTGCCGGCGATCCAATACCAGCAGGGAGTTAAGTAGATACGATGTGAACATTGCATCCAGGACCTGGTACTGTGACTGTGCCTTTGCCTTCTGCCCGGTTTCTGTTCCCTGATAGAGGTAGCTGCCACCGCTAGCCAGGTTATTTGTCGTGACCAGAGGCACTACCGCTGCCGCTGTCTCCAACGCATCGAAGAGAGTTCGCAAAACCAAATCAAAGGGGAAGTCGACGCTCTCCGCCAAGCAGGGCAGAACAAAATACCGCACCGCATCCGTATGCGGCTTGGCCAAAATGTCGATAATGAATTTCTGAAAGACGGGCGACACTTGGACTACGGCTGAAGCCCGCCTGGCCACTGCCAGGGGACGCAGCAGCAGCTGGAGCAGAGCATCGGCCAGCGGACTAGGCGAGTGCAGAGACTCTCCGTCCAGCGGCGGGCACTTCTCATCAAGCAACTGACGCAGGCGCAAAAAGTAGTTTCGTGCATTGAGGAAGCCAAACACGCGCTCCAAATACTTGAAGAGCAGCGCCTCATCCTGGACATGGCGCTGGACAGACGATACGGTGGTGAAGGTTTCCAGCATGCGCAAGGGAATGGCCTGAGCCGTATGCGACAGCGATAGCTGGAGCAGGCAAGTGTCTAGCAGTCGGCAGACCCTTAGCAACCACATCGAATCCACGGCTGAGTGCTGTAGCAGGCGACCCGGTTGCCGCAGGATCTGCTGGCACACCTCAATCTGAAAAGAGATAAATCGCTTAGGGAAGGTCACTCAGAAATGCCAGGCCGTGCACTCACCAGTCGCTCGCCATCCTTGGCCTCGCGGCTGCTGTAGAAGAAGTTGAGGCGCCGCAACAGGAACGTCAGGCTCTCGTCCTCCGTAATGCTATCCTTGCGGGCCAGCAGGAACGCATCAAAAGCCTCACGCTCGGCCCGTTTACGCCGCTGGCGATGGATAAAGGATCGGGCATACGACTGTAGCACCACCGCACCGTTTTCCTTCTGGCGCAGCTCGTTCCGCTTCTGGCGCTCCTGGGCCGCCTTCCGTATCACAGTGTCCCGGTCGCAGGTGTGCGAGGCTCCTCCCAGACTTTGTACCGGACGGCGGCGGTACTCCCCGTCGAATCCGAACATGACGCTGCACTCTTTTGAATTGCTGTGGTCGCTCGCAGATGATGGTGCTCGATGGTGGTGGAGTAGTGGTGTGTGTGTGTGGTGCAGAGTGGAGTGGTGTGGGCGCTACAGCTGATCCGATCCGCTGCTCGTTCCTCCAGCCTTCTGTTGGCAATTGTTTTCAGGCGACGCTCCTACTCATGCTTCACAGGACAATTGGCGACGTGGCGGGCCGCTGCGATTCCGCGGTGGCTGTGGCTCAGATCCTCCCTAATCGAAATACTCTACTATTACGCACTCCTTTTCGGGTATGTGTACAAATTATAAGTTAGTAAAATCCTAATTTGCGAGTGATTCGTATATTTTTCTTGTATATTCCGATATCAAGTTATCGACAGCCTGCCCACCACTAGTGAATGGAATGACTGGCACCTTGCTCACCCCCAGCAGTGGAAAACGCGTTCCCGATTACAGATTCGCTTATTTCGATTCGTTTCGAAGTTTCTAGAATTCGTGATGAACTTTTTTAAAATTGTATTAGTCGATAGTTGGATTTTAATGTTTTCTTTTCAGATAAATGTTAAATTATATGCCAAACAAGTAATTTAGTTCATATAAGCAATTTAAAATATATAATAATTCAATGGCTAACATGGAAATAACATTCTTTAATAAGTTAAAGGAATATAATTAGCGATAGTTAATCTTTAACAACTCAAAGAATTGTCACATCCTTTTAGATTTTTGTTGGACAACATTTTATCATTGCTTAAATTATCAAATAATGTATTTAGTATTTGAAAAATTATTATATTTAATACTATAACTAATATTGCTTTAAAATAAGTGCAAGCGAAGTAAATTTCCATATTTATTGATACAATTGCCAGAAAGCAGCGGGAGGATGACTGCTAATCTATTTTAGAATAGTTTAGAAAATTATGTAAATGTAAATGTTTAATTAGATACGATTATCTCAGATATCTCTCTTCTTTTCTGCAAATAAAGAGATAGTGTTTATTATCTTCCAGGTAAGTTCGGAGCTTAAGTTAAAAGCTTCGTGGCTTCGAATAACAAATAACGATTCCCAGTGCAAGAATCTCCTCGCTTATAAGAATAAAATTAAATAAAAATAATCAGTTTTCCTTCGTTTTGCAAAGCACAACGTCGTCTTTAATATCTGATTTTGAAAACATGAAATAAACATATTCATTGGTAAAGATGAGTGAAATGGCTAAACCTAAACCACTTAATTAGTAGCTTCTGTTGTTTTCCAGTTAGCAACCACCTTCCTGCTAATGAGCGAGCAGGAACGGGGCTCCGAGTACTTTTCAGACCGCGTACGCCTCCTCCCTTGCGCCATGCGCCTACAGCGAGCTTTGCTTGGCGGCCAGCAAGTTCAGCTGGTGCTGCTTCTCGATGAGGGCGAGCAGGGTCCTTGGCACATCCATCGTCTGGTCGTCCACCAGGACTATGTCAAAGGTATTCATGTACTTCTCCATATTGGCCTCTACGTGATCGAAGAGAAAGCCGATCTTCATGATGTGCGATGAGGCGGGAACGCCGGCCGCCATGTCTGCATCGCCGAGGGAGTCGCCCATCACAATGATGTGATCCCGGGTGTGCACCAGATCGTAGTATTCGCTGCCCCCGAGCACGGTTTCGTTCTTGTTGAAGGTGTGAATCATCGGCTGTTGGAAGCCATCCAGCAAACCATCGCGGAACTGCAGGAAATTTGAGACCACCTTCACGTTGGGGTGCATCACATTGGCCTGCCGGAGCACCGAGACCACCGAATTGCCCAGCCCGGCGGAGAAGACGAGCGTGGGTATGCCCAGGCGCTGGAGGTCCGCGAAGAACTCGTGTGTGCGGTCACGTAGCGCATGCTTGTACTTCTCAGCTATCTGATCTATTTCCGACTGGTCGAAGGCGAATCCGCTGGTCAGCTGCCCGGACTTAGTCCACCACTCGATCATGTACTGAACCTTCTCCGAGATCGGCATGTGCGGATCTATCTCGATGGGCCGGTACTTGTGGTACAGCTTGTCTGTCTCCTCCTTGAAGTTCTCCGGCAACGACTGGCAGGCGTTGAAGATGCCAAAGCTGCTGGGGACCGCGCCGCCATCCTCCGTCCGTTGCTTGGTGATGGTGTAGTCAAAGTCCGACACGATTTGCATGCGCTCCGGTCCGCCCAGGACGAACTCGTTGATAATACGCTCCACCTTGGCTGGGTCCCGCATGCGGCAATGGTCCTGCGTCAGCTCTGGTATATCCTTAACGCGCAGCCTTCCGCCTGCCGGCTCTCGCTTTTCGTCGTAGCCCATCTTCAGTGGTGGTGGTGGTTTCCAGCAGCAGCAGCTCAGGGGTCGTCTTCCCCTGCTCACGATGTATCGAAATCTGGCCCAGCGGTCGCCGAGCAAGCGATCGAAGAAAATGCGCTGAGCTTTCGGGAGCGATATCTGCAAATTGTTTAGGCAAGCGAATTAGTGTCGCCTATATGTACACATATATCCCTATATATTCCCCATGTATTGGTGGCTCTATATCGTTGCACACATAGACTGACCTTGAACGTGTGTTTTGGATTTGCCAATTTTATTCGCAGCGTCGCTGGACGGTTGCGGGTGCGGGTGCTTATCAGCTGACTATCGAAGCTCTCTGATGATACCACAAGCTTTTTCTTTTTAATACACAAAACTAAACTAATGCCAAGAAATTGTGCGGGAAACGCTGTGTAAACATTGGCCTTTTGCTGTTCCTGTTGCGTTCCACTCTGCTTCCGCGTTCTATTGGAAAGTCAGCTGTGCGTGCGCGGAACGCGATGAAAGTGGAACGTGCAAACTGCTGTAGCGTGGGCGCTATTATTTGGATTTGCCAATTCTCTGAATTTATTTTGAAAATATTTTGAATTTCTGCTCTTATGCAGTTGAACCAACCTTTTAACTTATTGTTGTTTTAAAATATCCGAAATGAATTACAAAATATTTGAATTTCTGCTATTATATGCAGTCTTGTCTTTATTTAACGCAACATATTTAATTTCATTGTTATCTAGATATCATTCACACTTAAATAAATATTATTGAACATATTTCATGTAGCCTATCAAGCTTAAATATGGAAATATTGTTTTATCTTACGAAACTATACATGTGTATTTTTTGGTGTTTTCTCCAACAACCATTTTAAGCCTTAAATTGGTAGCAAAACAAAAGTTAATGTTTAACAACAAATTATGCATTTAGAAGTCGTTACAAATTTTGTATTAACTAACAAAAATTATACATTTTGAATTCATAATGGCCCGGACTTAAATAGTTCGGAATCTTTAATAAGAAATATTTTTTAAACAAAGGTAATCACAAAATACGTTCAGGCCCAAATCTGTTAAGAAAAACCATACAATATTAATTTGTAATATATTCATGTAGGTTTCTATATTTAAAAGAATGTGCTTAATGATAAACAGAACTCAAAAATAGCATTGTAATGACGTAAAAGTTTAAACTAAACAGCTTACATATTCATAATATGTATCCGCATAACGGGAGTGTACGTGTGTGTGTTCCTTAAAATCTAAAGGGAGCTATAAATGTATCGAATCGAAGTTTCGATGATATCGGCCTTAAGAATCGAAGATTTTCCAGCTCTAGCCGGAACAGGCTCTCTTAATTTAATTTTTAATCTTCGATGAGAATGGCGGCCGGATTCTGCTGAGTTTTAGATGGCACATTAGTGTCCGTCGCCAGAGACTTCACCAAAGATACCTGCTGCTGCTGTTGCTGCAGCTGCTGATGCTGTGGCTTGGCCGCCTGTTTCAAAGGCATAAACTTCCAATCGGCGGGCAGCAGGGTCTTGAACTCCGGATTCTTTGAGAGGTGGCTGCAAAAGCAAGAAATTTGAATTAGCAAGGAAGTTTAATTTTTATTCCACTTTCTAACTCACCGATTTAGAAAAACGCTAGCGGCCGCGAAGGACTTAAAACGCAGCACGTCGAGATCGGGTATCTTGATTACGATGTCGGTGCCCACTACTTTGACGCGGTAACGCGGTAAGCCACCTTTGGCACCCATGACGCCGTAGCAGAACTCTTTGCACTCCGCTGCTGCTTTCTTGGTTGGACTTAGTGGCTTTGCCTGAACTGCTGCTGCGACTGGCTGTTTGCCTGCAACTTTCACTGGCAGAACCTGGCGTTCGCCGGTGGTCAACACTTTGCTCTTGGGCAGCGAGAGCCTTGAGGATGCCTCGCCTCCTCCTCCCACTGGCAGTTTCAAGGTGCAGCTTGGAGTGGGTTTCGTTGGCAGAGATTGGCGTGGTGTCACCGCCCTGACCACTGGATTAGGGTTTCCCGGCACCGACTGGCGCTGGGCGGCCACATTCGGTCGGGGATATATCTTTACGCCTGCCCTGGGCGCCCCACCAGAACCCACGGCTACTCCCAGAAGCTGCTGGCGCACCGGTGGCACAACCTTGGCCATAGCTGTTGCCTTGGCCGGCTTCTTGAGAACGGAGGTTCCGGCAGCGGATGTTGGTGCCGGCAGTGCCTTTGGAGTCGGTTGCTTGGCAATTCCCGTCGCACTGCGCTTGCTGCCTATTTTAACGGCGGCGGTGACCTCGTTGCTCTGCTGGCGGGAATCCCTGCTGCCGCTGCCGCTGGCGTCCAACTTGGTGATGCTTATGCCGCCCGGTGTCACCGTGTTGCCACTGCTAAGCAGCTCCTGCAGCGACTCGTTGATCTTGCTGGCAGGCACCGGCAACGACATGCGACTCATCTTGGCAGCAGGCGGATGCCCGGAGGAACCGGCGGCGTCCGTCGTGGACTTGGTGAGCTGTACCTGCGGCGTCAGGTATTGTGTGGTGGTGGTAGTGGTGGGGACAGCAGCCAGTGGCTCTGCCTCTTTGACGGGCACCTTGGACATGAAGGGCATGAAGCCGCCCGTTAACTGGCAGGTGGTCACATCCTTGGGCGGCACAACAGCCTCGGCGGACGTGATCTGCAGGGCGCCACTGGAGGGCATTGTCTGGATGGTGAAGTTCATTCGCGGGTGCTCCTGCTTAATCTCGGTGACTGTTAGATGGTCCGACAAGTGCGGATCGGGCTCGTCGTCGTTGTCTTCTTCCTCCTCGTCACTATCTATGATCACCACCGGCGGGGGCAGCGGGAGAAGAGCAGCTGCTGGTGGTGCTGCTGCTGGCTGCTCCTCCTCCTCATCCTTGGCCAACTCCACTGACAGCTGCGATGGTATCTTGATCGCATTTGAGGCCGCTACATCCTCGATCTCAAAGTGCACTTGCCCGTTCAGGTGCAGCACCCAAAAGGCCATGCTCCGTCGATGACGCTGGACAGGAATGCCATGCTCCTTCTGATAGGCCTCGCGCGTCATCATCTTTCTGTCGACACTCTGCAGCAGCATCAGCACCGGCGGCGGCGTGTCCAGGTGCAGTGGTCCAAAGTAGATCTTCTTCTTGGAGGAGGGAGTGACAAAGGCGTCGTAGGGAGCATTGGGGAAAAACTGCAGCCGGACCACCTTTTGCGATTCGGCGGACATACGCATCACGGTGTGGATCCGCGTCAGGGAGATCATGTCCGAGTAGGTGGGCACAAAGATGTGCGAGAAGTCATCGAAGATGTCGAGCACCACCCAGCGATGGTCGTTGTCGTGTAGTTCCGGGATCTGCAGCTCATCCACATCGTTGTGCGTCACCTTGCGGAACTCAATGTTGCTCTGGGCGGCGGTGCTCCGTCGCGACGCAGCGGGAGGAGCAACAGGCGGCTGGGCGGATGATGATGATGATGATGCAGCTTCCGAGGCGGCTGCAGGAGCTGGCTCTGGAGAAGGACCCGGTTCTCCAGGAGCACTCTTTTGCCTGCGCTTGATGGGCGACTGCTGGTCCTCGATCACTGGCGAATTGCAACGGGAAAGCATTACTTCCGATATTATTTCTCCGCTCTGCTGCTGCAACTTACGCTGATGCTCCCGAATCCGCTGCTTCACCAGCAGCGAGCAGAGTACATTAATCTTCTTGGTGAGCAACGGATGTGTCTGCGGCGTGGGTTTGGTGCAGGCATTACCCTCCATGTGACGCAGGAAGCCCTTGACCAGCCAATAGCTCTGCCTGCCCTGCATGACCACGGCCAGCCGGTTTGTATTATCATTCCGCTTGCCCTGGATGAGCAGCGTGGCCATCAGTGGCAGCTTCCGCTGATCGGGGGCAAAGCGGGTGTTCACCACACCGATGGCCCCGCACACTGACGGCATCTGGTTGGTGGTAGTGGCCGCCAGAAAACTATGCGACTTCATCTGCACGATCCAAATGTAGACGAAGCCACCCTCGAAGGCGGCTAGGAAGTTTGTCCACTTGATGATGCACAAAATCTCCTCGTTGGGCGCCGGGATGATCTTGCTTTCGCGCTGCAGGGCCAGGTCAATGTCCTGCATCTTCTTGCTGACCAGCGTGTTCATGTTCTTCACCACCTCGTTGTAGAAGGATCGGAAGTTGGGAGAATCCGTCTCATTGGGATTACTATTCACCGATCTGGCTACGGCGGAGGCATTGCTGGTTATCCCAGAACCTAAAACGTCAACGGAGGCGGCATTTAGCGAGTAGCAGGCAGCGATCCGTGGCACCTGGATGTCCGATGACGTCTGAGGAGGCTCTGGCTCCTGCTCTTGAACTGGCGGCAACTGTTGTTCCTCTTCCTGGAGCTTCAGGCGCTTGCTGGGCTTCTGACGCTTAGTGGGCAGCTTCGAAGCGTTTCTCTTCAACATCAGTTTGCTTTTCTCGCTGGCATCGGAATCATCGGGTAGTACTATAACAGGCGCGTTCTTACCTGCATTCCTCTCCAGCTCCCTCTTCCTTTGCCTGTCGATTTCCTTGCGGTAGTGGGTAATCGCGCCCGTAACGCGACACTTGAGCAGCTCCCGGATTTCGGGCGTCTCATGGCGGGCCGTATACTGACGCACACGCTCCGCGCGGCGTTGATTGAGACGCTGATAGGAGTTCTTGGGCACGGATATGGCGCGCCGGCAGATGTGCGGCCTCGAACGGAAGTAACTAAAGATCGTGTCCAGCTCGACCGAACGCTGTGCCGGAGAGTCATAGGCGAAGTAGTTGTTGGGCGGCGCACTAACTATTTCGTTCAGTTTTGGTGCCTCTTTGGTGTCAGTTTTGATCGTTGGCGGTGTCGTCTCCTTCGCTTCCTGCTTTGCAATCTCCGCTTCCGTTGCCGCCACTTCCTTCTTCAACTTCTGTTCCAACGACTTCACCTTGTGCTTCTTCTCCTTGCCCTTCTTCTTCACCGGCACCTCCTCGGGCTGCCGCTCAAAGCTATAATGTGCTCGGACGGCAAGTTCTGGAATAAAGTGGGCCACCGTCGTGTTCCACTGCTCCTTCTCGATGACCACGGGTTTGCCCTCGATCGCGTCACCGCCACAGAAGCAATTGTACAGCTGGTGGGTCATGCAGAAGGTGGCCAGGTTCTCGATGTCGGTCAGCCGGCGCAGGCCCACCGTGCAATGCCGCAGCTGGGCGAAGTCCGTGTCGGTGACGGTACAACGTTCCTTGAGAACAGGAGAAGCTAACTTGGCACTGGCAGCGGCAGCAGCAGCGGCGGCTGCAGCAGCTGCAGCAGCAGCGGCCGCGGCAGCGGCAGCCAACTTCTTTTGCTTCTTTGACGACGGGGACACATCCATTTCCTCCTCCTCAAACATGTCGGTGTCATCGAAGTCCTCGTAGCGCTTGGGGGCCTTGGTGCAGCGACGTTTCTTGTCGCCCTGCGACTCATTTATCAGCAGAGTCTCATTATCGCAAAGCACCAGGGTGGAGGTGAACTCCTTCTCCATCTTGGCCAGACGTGCGGTGGCCTTGCGGCGCAAGTTGAAGGCATCCTCATTGGATATGCCGTGACCCTGAAATGGCAGAAACGAAAGAATTAGATTGGATAATTAGCAAGGCTTTTATTTTTATGATTTTAATTAATTTTCGGCAATAAACTTACATCAGCTGCCTCCACTCGCATAACTCGGCCCTGATCCGATCCCAGGCAGCGGCAGTTTAGGACGCATTCCGCTCTACCGCAATGGTCCCGCAGAGGCAATTCTGTGCCTGCCAGGCTGGCGCAAAGGCAGCCCAACTGACAGTGATCCTTGCTGCAGGGTTTGTTGGCTGGAAAAATAAATAGGATCGAATAACCACTTGCTTATTCAATTTACTAGATAAAATATCTTGCGATCCCAGGCTTTATTCTCGCCTGGTAGAAATAATTCCCAATCTCTTTCTTGTTTAATAAGTTCGCCAAACCATAGAAAGTTTCAAATTTCGTGTCTTTGTTTATGTTTTTCCGTTGCCGTGGCCTCAAATTCGTTTCCCCCGACTTTAAGGCAGTCAAGGGATTAAATTAGAGCCCCTCCGCTGAGTCATAGCTGGCCCTCAATCTCTTTAAAAAGAAGCAATAACTCACCATCAGAATTCCTGGCAGCAGCATCTATGATGGTGGCATTCAACCGGCGCAACTCGTTGGCCAGCCGCTTTTGCTTGTTCGGCAGCCGCTGTTTCTTTCCCATCTTGCCGGCATCTTTGCCACCACCTTCCTCCTTCATGGAACCCAACTCGGTGGTCTTGTCCTGGCCGGACGTATCGGTGGCCGCATCAGGATCCTCGCAGATGAAGCTGTTCTCGCTGCAGCTGATGGCCACTGTATTGATCATGTCGTTGATCATGTCGGCGCAGGCCAGCAGCTCGGAGTCAGTCTTAGGAGACAAGTGCAGCTTCGACCGGAAGTTGAACTCCTGCAGCTTCTCGGGCGCCTCCTTGAAGCTCTTGTCCAACTCCTCCGATCGGTCTACCACACGCCGCACCAGTATATGATTCCGATCGTTCAGATAGGGAATGACAAAGGTGAAACTCTTGCGACGGCCGGCGGGTGTTTGGGACGCCTGTTCCTCGGCATCCTTCATGCAGGCAGGAGGCTGCTGGAGCGTGGACACACTAAACTCGGCCCATTCTCGCGTGATGTCGTGGTGGGGCAGAATGTGCTGCAGATACCGCTTGGCGATCTCATCGAGCGGCCGGCCCACTTTCGGCATCACGTCTAGCTGAACCGTCGGCATACTTACGACTGCCATGCTGCCGCCGGCGAGCAGCAAAGCGGCTGTATCGTCGTCTAGGGGCCTCTGCAGCGGTTTCTTTGATAGCGGACAGGGGCGAAAGATCGCGGTTAAAGGATACTGATTGAGGAACTTGGGATTCCTGGGCGAAGCGGCTTTCGTGGGCAACACCGTCAACTCATTACAGATGCGGGCATCCAGACACTGGTCGCTGCACTTAATGGCGGACCGTTCCTTGCGCGTCAGACTGCTCAAGTAGGGACGCTTCTCGCGCTGCAGATTGTTGCCACGAGCGCCGGGCAGACGCACCATTTCCCCATCCACCTGGATTACCTGGTAAGAAATAAGATACAATGTTATTCTTCCGAAAGAGAAGAAAATTATGGCTGGAATACCCACCTGATAGTAATACTTGGAGTTCTCGGTGGCCACATAGCTGGCCGCTTGCCAGCCCTGACGCGTGAAGGGCATCTGAGAGTCGGGCGCCTGCAGCGCCTGCATGGCACCAATCTTAACCTTGCGCTGCCGCTGCTTGCGCTGCAGCTCCCTGTATATGTTGGCCTCGTTGTTTATGATGGCCATCTTCTGCTTCTTGCAGCGCTGCAGATACTGTCGACGCTCGGCCACTGTTCGCAGGCGTTGGAGTGCCTCCGGCACGGCGGGCATGTCCATTGGCGGCGGCATGCTATGCGATGTCACCTGCCCGTCATGACCCATCGGCTCCAGCAGCTTGTTCTTGTCCTCCTGCCCGGAATCATTGGTATAGTGCTCCCGCATGTAGGCGTCGAGGGTGTCGCTGACAAAGGCGGAATCCCGATCCACAGTCTTGCAATTCTGGGGGACCAGTGGCGTGAGTAGCATTCCCGGCTGATGAACGCTCTCGTCGAAGCCCACGAAATCCTCGTTGGGATCGTCTTCGGAGACAACGGGAAGAATCGTCGTCGCCGCCCCACAGGCCTCGGAGTTTATGTTGTCCTCGCGGGCAAAGGTCTTCACGCGCACCTTGCTGATGAGCATGTCCAGGAACTTGCTGCCGCCGGCCTTCTCCGATTTTGTTGGCTTCTCGGCACTGGAGCACGTGCTGGTCTGGCTGTTCTGGCTGCTATGCTCCTTGCTGGGCGTGGGCGGTGTGGGTGCCTCATCCTGGGCAGCGGTTTGAGCGGACGATTTCGTAGGCGTCCTTTCAGCCGCCGCCACTGCCGCCAAGTCTGTTTCCATAGCTTCTGCGGTTTCCGATTCTTCAGCGACAGTTTCCTCGGTTACCTCGTCTGCCTTTTCAGACAGGACCTCCACGTTTCGATTGGCATCCTCCATGAAGGACACTCCACGTTTGCCGCTCTTGAGTAGCTCCAGTTGCTCCTTCATCTGCTTGGACACCTCCTCGGCAGGCAGCGGCTCAGGCACACTGAAGAGCTCCGTCTCCACGTACTCCTCGGTCCGGCCCATCTCCTTGTAGTGAGTGACCAGACTGTTGGACCATTTTCGCACGTTCTGCATGCGGCGCCTGATCATCTTCTTCAGCCGGGGGTCGAAAAGCAGGATGCGGACGCGTCGCACGAGGTAGACGCGATGGCTTCGTCCCTTTCGCCAGGCATAGGTCCTTATGATGCACCTGGCTCTGAGGGCGTAGGTAATGAACTTCTTGACATTCCACCAATTGCTGCTCAAAAAAGCCGTCGATACGGGATATCTACGCCTCAAAAGTCGAAATTTGATGAGTTGTCTGCCCTTTAATGTTATGGGCGGCAAATCGTTCTTCATGCTGCAAGCAGAAAAGTACGAAAAGCTATTATTGCGACGCAAAAAAAAACTTTAACCTAAAAAACTAAGAAGATTTGTAGTGTTGACAATCCTGGAAAATGACAAGTGTTGGCAACACTGGCCGGAAAAGACCGGATCATTTTTTTTCAGCACAAACGCCCCAAAACTAGCACAATGTTAATAATTATTGTAGTTTCAAGGACGAGAAAAGACTAAAATAAATATTTAGTTAATGAAACTAGGCAACTCTGTTAAGCTGGCAGTAGATACACACAATAAACGGGATAAACGGTGTTCTATATCAAATAATTGCACACACAGACAGATTAGGCAATTAGTTTACCATTTATTTATATTAATAAGCATTTATTACGCACTTTTGCAAACAGACTCCAAGAGTATCACAGAAACAGTAAATGCACCCAGCTACTGCTTTTGCTGGTGTGTGTTTAGCGCCTTTTCACAACGACACACACCGCCGCACACAAACGCCCGAACGACGGGAAGAGCACCCAACAACAGCAGCGAGTCAAAACATTGTTTTGGTTTTATCCGAATTAATGCTGGCTGTGACCAACAACCGAAATATATTGCACTGGGCACCGTCACAATTACTTTCAATACAAGGCACGGAAAAAAAAAATTCGGCAGCGAGTTAATTGAAGACGCGAGCGAATTTGCGATCAGATCACAAAACGTCCAGATTCCGACTCACAACTTGCGTGTGTGTGAGCGTGAGCCCTGGGCCCTCTCCATTCCAAGCATTTCCGCGGAACGGATGGCAACGAGCTAGCGGCAGTTGTTGCTGCACTGGCAAGTGTGACCGAGAGGGGGGTGCGGTGCGGTACACGTGCGCGCTTCGATGACCGATAAATTATATGTTATGTAAATGGAAGAAAAAGAGACAAGAGAAGTTCGAGAAAAGTCCTTATTTGGCAACACTGAAGATGTTTAGTGTTCGCAAGGTCCTAATTATTAGCACTGCAGTAATTAAAAAACGATCGGGGCCTTGAAAAACCGCAAATTATTGTTGTCAACACAATTAAAAAAAAAAAATTATACTAAACGTTATTTAAATCAGGCAGGACTGTAAAATATTTCGCACTTACAAAAGGTAACACACTAACTAGGCTATTTAACTATTTAAATATTACCAGTACTAGAAACCGCAAGTAAAAATAAAAATAATAAGTATTATTCTTTCTATTCATACAATATACTAGATAAAAACATGCAGATAAAAAACACGAGTCCCAAAAATATACATACATTCGTTTTATAACACTGACAATGACGGCTTGGATAATAGAAAGGGTTAACCTATTAACTACATGCACCTGCACGATCTAATCAATAATAAAACACAATGACCTATTTGCATCAACACATTATGTAACAAAAACATACTGCATTTGGTATATTTCAAATAACATAAACGAAAACATGCTCTTTTTACGGAAAACTAATCAATAACCTCAAAACTGAAAACCAACATGGCGTCGCTACAGATACATACACAACCGATCGCATGCGTCACCTAAAAGCACCCTCTCGATTCCACAAAAATTCCCCTGCCGTTAATGTCCTGGAAAGAGTTTATTTAAACACCTGGAGGCCACGTACCTGTACATAAACTATAAATCAGCCGCTTGCTAGTTATCCGCCAGTTGCAAATCTGTATCCTCGCCGCAATCGTTGAAGCTATTTTAACAATTCACAACTCACAGCTCGCGCTGACGACGCGTCGAAAAAAGCATAGCCGAATACATACAAAAATAGTGGCAGACAAACATACGGCGATAAATCCAACATGGCGACCGATTGGCAACGCGCCAAGGGATGATGGAATGAAACGCAGAGCTGCACAAATGGAAAATTGCGTGCTGATATTTTCGTTGCGTAGGAAAACGAGTTTGGCCACTTGCAAAGTGCGTTCCACGTTGGAAAATACTTAGGATCATTTATCACGTTACCTTTTGCACTTGGCAATGAGTCAAGTTTATGTTTACAAGCAAACGGCTGCTTCCACTGCTGTGCTTCTTCTGCCGCTCTTGTTTTCAGCATCCCTGGCATACGATTGCCGCCAAAAAGGCTTGGCCAGAGAAAATAACTCTGCTGTTTTTTTAGGTTATGAGCACGCATGACCTAATCCCACCAAATAAATATCACGTGTTCTTTGTTTACTTTTATTTATGTATACAAGTCAAGATAAAAAGGAAATATAAAACTGGATACTAGAGCAGTACTGTACCTGTAAGAAAGTAAGAAAATTTACATTAGAAAAGGAAGTACGCCGGGAAGGGGAATATTCTTTGTTTTTTTATATTTTCAGCAGGACCTAATTTAGAGGATTGTTTTTGTTGCGGTTAATGTGAAATCATTACACATTTTTCAGCATTCCTTTCACATCATCTAATCATGTACTGAAGAAAATCAAAGGACAGGGAAAACCAACCTTTTATATCAAAGTTTCGCCAAGAGTTCTGCTGGAATGATTTCGGGGACTGAAAATGGAAAATAAATTTAATTCAATTAGTTGTTGTGCTAATAATATACATATATAACGATGTAATATATAAAAAATTATCAGTAGGACCTATTGGATAAGGATTTTGTTGCGGTTTATGTGAAAATCATGCCACATTATTCAGCTTTCCATTCTCATCATTAGAAAATAATCACAATATTAAATATAAAACAATAATTACCTTGTTCAATAAAGGAATACTTTGGCATCTTCTGGAAAATAAAGAAAAGATTTGATTTAAGGGAATAGCTTTGAGTGTATTTAGATTTATCGAGTTTGTAAAAAAGTTCAGTAAGATCAATCAGTAAGAGCAATCAACAGGAGAAGTTTCAATATTCAGATAGGGGCGAAAGTTTAACACTAATCAGTGTAAGATTGATAATTCTTTTCCAGTGCTATAATTACCTTTCATTTCAACTGAGGATTTGGAAGACATATGAAGAGAATACAACAATAGATGAGGTAAGCTGTAATATAAAAGAAAATATTTATTTAGTAAGCTTTTAACAAAAATGTAATGGTTTGATTTAATAAGTATTAAGTTCAGTAAGACCAATCTCGCAATCAACAGGAGAAGTTTCAATTTTCAGATAGGGGCGAAAGTTTAACACTCATCATGGAGGAATTTGAATACTAAATACAAAACGATTATCTTACCTATCGTTTTAGGCTCCTGAAAATCAGTCTAGAGGCTCTTCCTTAAGTCGAACTGCAAACAAATATAAGAAATTTCTTGTTAATACTTTTAGGTTGTTAATATTAGATATTTACTTTGTGGTTTTGGTTTCAGTAAGACCAATCTCGCATTCAACAAGAGAAGTTTCAATTTTCAGATAGGGGCGAAAGTTAACACTCATCATGGAAAAATGTGAGTTCTAAATACCAAACGAATATCTTACCTATCGCTTTAGGCTCCTGGAAAGCAGTCTAGGGGCGGGCTCTTCCTTAAGTCAGACTGCAAACAAATATATAAATTTTCTTGTTAATACTTTTAGGTTGTTAATATTAGATATTTAATTTGTGGTTTTGGTTTCAGTAAGACCAATCTCGCATTCAACAAGAGAAGTTTCAATTTTCAGATAGGGGCGAAAGTTACTACTCATCAGAAGGACGTTTTTAACAAATGTTTTAATCCAAAAATACACTTACCTCATATTCAATTGACAGATTGAGTTAAAAGCCAAGCTAAAAATAGTACAAAAATAATGTAAATTAATATTTAACCCAACGGCTTAATCGAAAACAAATAAACTCAATTCCTATTGCTTGCTTTTCTTTTCAGTAAGACCAATCTCGCATTCAACAGGAGAAGTTTCAATTTTCAGATAGGGGCGAAAGTTAACACTCATCAGAGAGAAAAGCAAGCAAAAGAGTGTCAGAGAAATATAATAATAACTCACCTTGCAATTATGGAGGCCCTGGCTAACAACTGAAAGGCTAAAAGAGTTCTATTCGAATCTTGAAAACTAAAACATTGCTTTTTACAATAAAATGTACAGTTTATTGCATTGCGAATGTCACTTAAATGCATTTGAAAACTAGTTTTGTATTTCTACACGTAAAAACACTTCTTAAACTTAAAACCTAAAATTTGTAGTCGTATAACTACAAAAACCTTAGTGCTCTCCTAAGAGAAACCTAATCCTAAAGAAACTTTTTATTCCTCAGCTTCTCGCTCCCTATCCTTATCCTTCTTCTTCTTCTTTTTCTTCTCCTTCTCTACGGGCTCCGCATCGCCAGAGCCGTTAGCTTCCTCAGCAGCTGGGGCTTCTTCTTCGCCCTTGTGCTTCTTCTTCTTCTTCTTTTTGTCCTTGGACGCTGACGCATCGGACGAAGCGGGTGCTGCCGCCGATTCCTCAACACTTGAGGTGCTCAGCTTGCGCTAGAGGAGAATCTTTATAAGTCTAACTGATAAGTAGAAGCTTGCGAAATCCTACCTTGGCGGGTTCACTAGTGCCATTCGTTGGAGCTGCCTCAGCCGCCGCCTTCTTGGCATTGTAGTCGACGAACCCTGTTAGCCACTCCTTGGGCGTGTTCTCGTTGGGCCTGCCGAACTTATCCAGCTTGCCGGCGGCAATCAGAGCCTTCTTGGCTGACGCCTTCGGTCCCAAGCCCCACTTGCGCGGATATGTGTCGCGCTCCATGATCACTCGCTTGATCTTGGCCACCACACCATGGTCGCAGGACGACATAGTCGCTGTGGTCATCAGAGCAATGGCCAGGCAAATAGCCTCGCCCTTGGTGGTGCAAATGACGATCTCCTGATCGATTTCAATGCCATCCTCATAGCGCAGGACACCGGGCAACATGATCTTGGCACCATAACAAACGGCATTCACCTGGTGAACAAAAAGGGGAATATTAGGATCAGGTTGGGTAAGAGAGATTCCTTCAGGAAAGGATTTGGTAGAAGAGAATGTCGTCTGAAATTTCTTTGTCGAGCGCACGGAGTAAGCGCTGCCCAACATACACACATCAGTGGCGGTTGCTGTTCCCAATCAAAGTCACAGGTGCTCGTGGGGATTGCAAGCACCTGCCGGCTTAATATCATGGGGTATTCCCGCCAAATTTACCACGAAAACTCACCGAACTATCCTTCATGATGATGCGTTTGTGATTGATCAGCAGACCCTCCAGCGGCTTGATCACACGCCGCAGCATGGTCTCGTCCTTGTGGTTATCGTACAGCCACATGGCGTCCAGAACGTCATGCATGGTCACCATGCCATCGCCCTCCGACTGAATGCCCGAACGGACGCGACGCAGTTCCAACATCTGGCCACCGACGCCCAGGACCAGGCCCAGATGGACGCACATGGTACGAATGTAGGAGCCGGCCTCGCAACTAACCCAAAAAACACCTGAGCACGTGAGTAGTTTGCGGCGACGGAGGAGAGAAAGAGACACACGATGGTTTTAACATACAAAATGTGCATTTGCGTCGGTTTAGCAAATACTGGAGTTTTCTGATTAAAGCGAGGACAGGCTGCACGCTCGCCGGACAGGCACGTTCCAGAAGCGACGCAGCGGCTCCTCGAACACAACTGGGATATAAAGGAAGTGGAACTCACCCATATTGCGAGTCTCATCGTAGTCCAGCAGCTTGCTGTCGTACACCGTACGCACTCGCAGCTGTCGCTTTACGGCCGAGATAAGGGGCGGACGCTGGAAAAGGGCGCCGCGCAGCTTCTCCAGGCCTTGGCGTACCTTGGCCACGGATTCGACGGCGCCGTGAAGCTTGAAGATGGCCACGTACTCCTTGCCGGCACTCTGTTGCGACTTAACCAGTCGAGTGGCTCGGTCGATGCAAACAATTAGACAACCTGCCGAGCACGCGGTTGAACATTGAGGTTAGGTTAGGTCCGAACGGGGCGGGCGGGAAATCTCGCGCATCTCTGACTTACCCGTGACTTTGGGATCGAGCGTGCCTGAATGGCCTGTCTTCTCCACCTTTAGGATCTTCTTGATCCAGGCCACAACCTCGTGCGAGCTGGGATTCGATGGTTTGTCCAGGTTGATGAAGCCAGTCTTCATGTACTCCTTGATGTCGCGGTTCAGCGGCGAGGAGCCATGAGCCAGCGGCGTGTAGTGGTTGGAGCGGATGTTAAGCTTGTCGAAGTTCTTCAGCAGCAGCGGCCACTGCGAGGTGTCCAGCTCCGCGATCTTAGACGAGGGCTTGATGTGGAAGCTGCCCTGCTTCTGCAGCGTGCCAATGTCATCGGCGTCCACGGGCTCTTCCTTGATCTTCTTCTTTTTCTTCTCCTTGCGCACCTCTGCAGGAAGACAGTCCGTATAGTTGCAGTCCCATTTTCATTCATCAGTCCCAGCCACTTACCAACGTCGGCCATTTTGATGCGGTTGTATGGCAGCGAGAGAAAAAATAAAGACTTCTGCACGTGTTGCGCGCAAATGGAAAAGGGCAAAACACGTGGAATCGGTTGGCGGTGGAAGTTAAAATGATTATACAATCGACTAGTCGATAGTCTATAACTATTAAAATCGACTTAAGTCGAACTGGTTTCTATACGGCGATCAGTGGTCTGTTGCTAGAACAATAAAGACATTTCCTGATGCTGTTATGTGTTTTTAACACCATTTTGTTTACCTTTTCCCATTTGTTAATTGTATTTCCCGCAAAAATTAAACTATCGTTTGAAAATGGAATTCCATAAGGGATAATAACTCTGATAAGGGTAAGAAACCCTGCTAACAGAAAATGGACTTTTACTATAATATCGATTGAAACACTCGATTGTTTTAGATTATCGGTTGATAACTCTGATAAGGGTAAAAAGACCTGCTAACAAGAAAACGAAAACAATCTAACATTTAACTATTAAAAATTGTTAATTAAATTATAATCTAGCCATGTCGAGGCGTGGTTTACTGCTAATGGGCCAGTGCGTTCCCTGCATCAAACAGAATGCCTCTAAGATTCGCATTCGCCGCATGGAGCTGGACAAGAACCTGAATATGGTGAGAGCCTAGCAGCTATTAGCATGCCGCTCGTAATTAATCCATTCTCTTGTTTTTCCTCAAATAGTATTTCAAGAAGGACGAGTTCTACTTCGCCCACGATCCGCAGAAGGTGTGCAAGACCGGCGATGTGGTCCTGATACGAGAGATGCCCGAGCGGCTCACCCGCCTCATAACGCACGATGTGGAAAAAGTCGTCTATCCGCTGGGTGACATAACCGACCCGCTCACCGGCAAAAAGGTTGTGGTGGGCAAGTACCGCGAGGATATTGAGATGGCCAACCAGCTCTTTGGCAAATCCTCAAAGGCCTTTGACTACGACAAGGCTCCGCCGCGCGGTCGCCTCGAGGGAACGAAGGATTTCACGCATGGGGAGACCTACATCAAGTACCACGAGGATGGCAAGGACCAGCCTTTTGCAGTGTAGTCTAGCGTCTCTCTTGTCCTTTATCTGTTAAGTTTCTAGTTTGTTTGATAATAAAGTGCATTAATTTTGTCATACATATATGAAAGGTTTGTTTGATTTGGTCTAAAAGTGTTGTATGTAAGTAGTTTCTTTATGTTTTCAATGAATAAACATAATCTCTGTGACCCCTTTCCACTTTATTTCCCACTAAAACAACTTCTTGGACGATTTCTCTACATATTTTATTTAAATGGTCGATAATTGTTTTGCATTTATTAATGATTTGTTTTCTTTACGTATAAATGTATTCATTTCAACTTCCGCTCTCGCTGATCAACAGTTTTTTTTTGTTTTTTTTCCTTCTCTCATTTTCCTAAATTAAACGAGTTTTTCGTCTTGGGTGTGTGGGTGTTGGCCAGGACAACAGGACGTTGCTGCCAACATACTTTTTTGGGAGTTCAGATTCGATACATCAGTGCCATAAATTAAGCTGTAAACTAATCACAATCTCTTACGATCCTAAAGTTGTACTGGAGTATGGGGTTCGCCAGGTGAGCGCTGTCATCGCAAAGTTTTTGCTGCAAGTGAAATAGTGGAGGAATCACTGAAGGAGTCGCTTCAAGGGCAGTGAAACGCACCTGTTCGAGGTCCTGGCTGGCGCGCAGCATGAAGTCGCGCAGGAAGTAGCCGCGTGGTGGCAAGTCCAAGGCCAGGATAAGTTTGTTGTTGCCCCGCTGCTTGAGAATCTTAACGCCGCTGCTCACCGGGGCCTCGTCATCTTCATTGCGCTGTGCATTGGCATTGGCCTTGGCCTGATCCTCATCGATACAGATGGACCACTGCAGCGCCTTGTTGGAGCTATTAACGAGAAAGTTTTAAATTCCATGGAAAACTAGGGGTTTCTTGTACAAACCTCAAGTGGAGTTCCAAGCTACTGGCTTGGAGATAACGCGACACCGGAACTGTGTAGCTTATGTTGAGGGAACTACCCGTGCTGGGACAGAACTGCTCCACATCGATGCTGTGATTGTACTGGGCTGCCAGCACGCAACTGGCCACGCTCCAACAGTCCAGCTGGAAGGGCGGCAGCACCGTCTCATCCGCCTTAGGCGCCTGCTCCTGAGCGGTGGCAGGCAGAACCAAACGATAGACCGGATCTTCCTTGCTCGCTTGTAGCGTCTCCGCTTCTGGGGGGAATTTCTTGGCTAAGGCATCGGTACTGTGCGAGTTCTTGCCTAGGAATCCGGGCTGCAACTCGGTCTCGTTGCCGGCTGTTACGGCCAACGGCTGCGCCTCAATTATGTCAGGATCCGGTTCTTGCTCCTCGGCCGACTGCAGATCGTCCTCCACATGCTGCTCCTTCACATTGGCATCCACATTGTCCGGCTGAGGCTGAGTCGGTGGCAGTTCCTCAAAGCAAACGGACTGAAAGGATTTCACATTAAATAAGAAATAAGAAGTTAGAAGCTAATCCTTCACCTGACAATTGTCGCTGACGGACTCATCCCCATTGCATTCGGCCGGCTGTCCAAAGATTGGCGTCGTCATTTTCTTCTGTTTGATCCACTCCAGACTCCGCTGGTTCGCCGAGCGCCTGCCCAAGTTTGATTCCCTCAGACCCGCTCCCTGGTACTCGAAGCCATACACTCCGGTGATAGGATTATCCACCGACTCGTTGGTGTTGCTAAGATTCTGCAGATCAAGGGCATCCGGATTGTCGCTGCTATTGCGCACGGGCAGGGCCGGCGGCGGCACATCCAGCGCCTGGGAGAGCGGACTCTGGGCGGGCTCGGTGCTCACCTTGTTGGTGGTCAGGGCCAGGTTGGCCGTCGGTGGCGACACTGTCTTGTACACGTTCGTATACACCGCTCCGGTGTTGAACTTGCGGATGCCATGACCCGCAACAGCTGTCGGCGGATCGGAATCGGAAGATGCCTCAGAGGCGGGGCTAGCAATGGTGCCCACTACCACGATATGCTCATCCAGCTTTAGAGCGGACTGCTTCTGCTGCTGCTGCTGTGCATCAATATCGATGGAGTTGTTCTCAAAGTCCTGCGGCAAGGGAATGGCCTGTGGTGGCTTCTCCGTGGTGGCCACCGTCTCGTTGAGAGCCAACGGCAGCAGAGCTTTAGCTGACAAAGAAGGCAAATGAACGGCCGGTGTCTGGAGCAACTTCTGACCCGCCGCCTGACGCAGTGTCTCCTGTGAGATTGGCCACTTCGCTTTCTTGCTGTTGAGAGTCTTGTTGCTAAAACGTGGCGCCGTTGTCGTAAAGGATACATGCTTGAGGCTCTGCTGCTGGGCCCCTGCCACCTGTGGCTTCGTCATCACCGCTGCCAGCTCCTCGGTCTCCTCATCACCGGGACGATATCCGGGCGGACGTGTGGTGCTCGTGGCATAGATACGACTGGGCCAGCCGCCGTTGGTCTTGTTCCGGAAGAGCGTGTGTAAGTTGTGAAAGTAATGGCGATCCTCATCGCTCAGGTGCGTTGACCCTGGCTCCGGGCGGAAGAGGTGGCCGTTGCCAAAGATCTGGTAGCCGTCCATCTGCTGCTGCTTGTTGTGTTCCACAAAGTACAGAGTGGACACAGCCGCGAGGCTATAAAAAATGGAACATTAAATACAATCACAATAAAGAGAGATATTAAAGTAAGTACTCACCAAGCAGCCATCACGATGATCAGTAGGAAGATGACGATCTGCAGGGAACGGCTGGAGCAGACCTCGTAGCCATCGCGACGGCTGCTGTAGGGCTTCACGGCTCCACGCTCCGGCAGCAGGCAGCGCGGCTCCAGCAGATCCTTGGCACGCAGTTGCTGGCTGTTGTGGCCATTGTTGGCAAGTTCCAGGTGCGCTATGCGCGTCTCCAGCGACCCAGTCACCTTGCACAGCTCCTTCACGGCCCCGATGTTTTCCATGAGGATGCGATCCTGCAACAGGGATTGGGAGAATAAATATGAAGCCTAGCAGAAAGATCTCTCTGCGCTCACCTTGTTGACCAGCAGGAAGTTCTCGATGACCTCTCCGTTGGGCAGCACCACGCTGCCAGCCTCTTGCACCGCATCGGGTATGACCTCGCGCACCTCCTGGGCAATCACTCCAGTGTCCACGATCTCCCTCGTGTCACTCTGACGCCTTAGTCCCGAATGGACGGCAAATTCCGGCTCATAGCGGTAGCGAACAATCCGAATCTTCTGGAGATTGCGCAACTGCACCGATGTATCCAGTTCGCCGATCTCCTGCTTGGCCCGACTGTCGCTGGGCTGCACAATGTGACCGGACACCTTAAGATTGCCATGCACCACCAGGCTCTCGTCCGGCCGATCCGTATTGATGCCCACCCTACCAGCATGGAACACCGACTCCTGAGTGAGGCCGCGTTGCCAGCAGAGATCCACATCCGACTCAAACTGACCCGGATTGGAGGCGCGAACAATGATCTTTTCGCTGCCATGGCTCACCACCGGAAAATTCCCGGAGATTGTATGGACATGCAGGCCCACCACCAGCTGGAAGAAGCGCTGCTCCGGATTGGGGCGTCCCTTCTTGCGCATGTTGTTGTTCGTCGTCTCGGAGAAGTGCAGTCGGCCGACGGTGATCTTGCTGACGATGTGCTTCTGGAGATCGATGCTGCAGGGAGAAATGAGGGGACTAGGTGATAAGTATTTTATTAAAAGATAGATCTACTTACGGTACGGGATAGAAGGCCTTCTTGGAGCGATCAGACTGGCTCTGCTCCACGCGGATGGTCTGGTTGGGCGCCTCGAACTTAACGCCATAGAAATGCAAGTGGAAGGATTTGATTTTCTCGAAGCCGGACGGTGTCTTCACGAATTTGGCATCGCCCTGGAGGCGCGCATGGCAAGTAACCTGGAAGTGGTTCTTCTTCTGGCACACGTACGCGTCGTCCGAGACGCTAAAGTTGAATCCCTTGTCCGCGTCCACGCGGTAGTAGATCACAGACAGCTCCTGGAGACTCTGGTCGAACAGCTTGTGCCAGTTTTCCGGCTGGAAGGCGTTGAACCGGATGCACTGTCCACCAGCCGGATCGCCCGCTTCGCTACCCGAACCCGAACCGGATCCCGAACCCTGAGCGACTCCGCCGCCACTCGACGGACCATCCAGACTGTTGTCCGCCTGCGAATGGATGGCGGACAAGGCTGGCGACACGGAGGCGGAGCAATGCGAGGGCGCTGGCGTCGTGGCCGTCGTTGGCGTGGGCGTGGGTGTGGCCAGCGAGTGGTGGGAGGCGCGCAGGGGACTCATCCGCAAACCAGCGTCCACTTTGGGCGCTGTGGCAAATTCCGGACAGTCGAGCTGTGTGGACATCTTGCGCTTGCGCGACAGCGAGTGCACGGGCGTGGAGGGGGCGGAGACACGATTCAGCGACAGCTGGCTGGTCCCGATCACCTGGACACGGTCTCCCAGTCCCAAGGCCATTGTGCAGGTGGACAGGTTCTGGTAGCTCCCAGCCGCGTACATGCCCGCACCTCCGCCTCCATTGTCGTAGTAGAGCATCTGATCCTGGCCCAGATCCTGGAGGTTCTGCAGATGCTGTTGTTGGTGTGGGACAAACTGTTGCTCGTTGAGGTGCTGCTGCTGGTGCTGCTGCTGGTGATGCTGCTGCATCTGCTGCTGTTGCTGCTGGGAGAGTAGGTTCCCCGGATTCATGATGAGTCCGGACTCGTGTTTCACGCGCACATCGGCTTGCGGAGCAGCAAAGTGATGCTGCTGCTGCTGCTGCTGCTGCTGCTGCGGGGGTGATGCATACTGGACGAGGTCTGTCTGTAAAAGATTCGCCTGGTGCTGCATGGGCGTAAGTCCAGGATATATCAGCTCCCGTCCCGGCATGGCCATGCCATGCGCCTCGCCCAACGGACTGTAGGCGGGCTGTGAGTCTGGCGGACTCTCCGGCAACAGTGTGTGAACGTGCGCCTGCGCCAATGTCGACACTCCCGTACTCAGTCCCATTCGCGCGGAATCCAAGCCGTTCATGGGTGGTGTGTGAGGGGAGTCCATGTGGGAGCCACCAACACCACCATTGGGGGCCAAATGGCCGTTGAGGTCATTGTGTCCCAGCTGGATGCTGTCGTCGATGGCTCCCTGCATCAGCAGATCCAGATTGTCTATCCCCTCATTGTTTATGTCATCCAGATCTTGGGTGGCTGTGAACGATTTGATGAGGATTTGAGACTATTAGATTTTTAATAGAAATATTTGCGGGTAAATAAACTGATCTTGATAACTGATCTTTGTATCCTTAGAAACTTATTCTTAAATATAAATTGGTGAATTAAATAGTTTAAAGGAACTCAGAGCTTATACCCTTTATTCGTTGCAACAAATATCCTTTAAAGTTGTAAATGATTAAAGAATTTATAGGTTGCTTTAACTCCTAGTTTGTAAAAAGAAATTTACATACTTGAACTTGAACTTCAAGATATATATATTAGTTGTGGCTGTCTTATATAAATATTTATGATATTTTCTAGCCTATAACTAACATAGAAACTATATAAATAATATATTTTTCTTTACCTTTTAATAAACTAAGTAATTTCTTCAATAATTACCTAATTTATAAACTTATAGTCTATATATATAGTTTAAAAGGTATTGATCTTTATTTTCTTTCAGCTAAACTATTTCTTTTATTAAAACAGAATTCATAAAGTTACACATTAAAGTTAATGCATTAGACTTTGATCAGATTTATTTCTTATAATAAATCTTCTACTTAAACTACAATTCCCCACTAAATTTTACTCATTATAAAGTCTAAAAACGCGATAAGCTACATTAATGAATAAACACGAATAAATAATGCATACTGCCACGTAAGTAATATCTAAATATAGTGAAAACAAATACTTTATCAGCCAAAGTAGAGCAAAGTCCGCGAAATCATCGACTCGGAGAATCATCGTTGGAGAAGGGGAATACATTTCAGTTTCCAGTTATAGAGAAATTAAATATCGTACGTTTTTTTGTGGGGCGTTTACCATACATACGCTCAGATAATGATTGTTGTTAATAATATAAAAAACAGATTCGGGGCGCTAAAAAACAGGGAGCAAGCTTAAACACAACACATCCACTGATAAGCCCTGAAAATACCACTCTGTTTGATCGATAAAAGCCGAGCCGAGCAGCGAATTTGTTGACGTGCCAAATAAATTGTTGTGTAATTTATGCACAGATCCTTGAGGCGGGGCAGAGGGAGGCTTATGTTAACATTTACCATTCATCGTCTTGGGGTAGTCCATAATTAATTTGTTGGTTCGAAAAATGCACAGGAGGAGTCGTCGGAGGAGTCAATAAGGACTCCGGCCAGCCCGCGGCGTCTGCACTGATGGCCAAGTTAGCAGCTGACTAACCAGCATCCATGGAAACACAAATGAGTTTTTGTGAGTTACTTATGCTGCCCGCTGCTGCGGCTGCCGCTGCATTTTGTATCTTGTAGCTGAGAAAACAATTATCTAACGCACGTATGAGCGAGCATACGGTTGATGCACTCTTCACAACTCGCTGAGCAGCGAAAATGCAACGGGGGCGGCTGCACCAAGTGATTAAAAAATTAAAAGCTCAACTGGATAGCCAGGGCTTAACTCTATCGGCATGGTAACCGATGAAAGCGAAGATGAAAACGAAACCAAATTGCTGGAATAAAAACAGTAACAGCAACGGCAGCAGCAGCAGGGCTTCAAATTCAAATCAAAGTACAAACTATTGTTTACACAATTGGACTCGCTCTCTCTCTCTATTCCCTATATAGCATATGTAAATAAATATAGAAGGAATATTGTTACAACTGCATCCCGCGATCCAAACTGTTGTTTTCACAATCTCAAATGCTGGCTGGTAACTTGCAACTTTACAACTCTATTATTTAGTTAGTCACTTGGCGGTACGTCGGATGCGGATAGAAAATATCTGAGCACTGACTGAGTGAGGGCAGCGGCAGCGGTATCATAACCAGTGTGCAAATATTTGGGCTTCCATCCCGCGGCCGCCGCGGCCGCCAGACCGAGTCAGTCGGTCGTGTTATTGATCAAACAACCTGCTCGTTTCGTGTGCCGTACAAGTGGCATGCAAATCCCACGGAGGGGAGTAACGGAGTAGCAAGTCGTACACAAAATATATTAAACGATTCCCCAGCTATCATATATCCTGATTGTCTCATTCCGCATTCTATCTGTTTGGGTGTGGGTGTGCGAGATGCAGAGCCCTTAGACTAGGGACTGAGGCAAGTTTGGATACCCTAACGGTAGTAAGAGATCTGGCATAACTTGGGATTATGTTGGGTTAGCTTGGCTCTCATTTTTATAAATTTATTTTAGCTAACAAGATATTTCACTTTAAAGTTCAGAAATCTATATAGAAATAATGTAGAAATATAGTTTAAAGTCAGTTACATCTTTTTTTAATATTACTAAAAAACCATTTATATATTGCTAATAAATTGATCAGCTCTAGACTTTTCTCGTTCTCGATAAACATAAGCATCAATGTATCGGCCATAAATATCGATCTTTTATCACCTCTAGTCTGAGCCCATGTCAAAATCGTTCACTAAAAAGATGAAGTTAACTTAATTAATCTAGGACTTAACGAAACTAATAATGCTACTTTAAGATTATATTAAAATATACGAAAGAACATATCTTATTCAGCATAAAATATATATCCTAAACAACAAATTATACACAATGAGAATTAAAATGATGAGTCGATTAAAACAATCAATTTGTGCATTTTTAAAACCTTTTTGGAGAGTTTTTAATAGCGTTGAGTAAAAGAGTTATTAAATTAAGTTATTGTCACAAATTCAGTTATTTTTCCTTCTCATCTCGTTTTCCTTTTCATAATGTTTCAATTGAGTGTATCCTTGCTATAATAAGGGTATAATAAGCCCCATCTGAGCCTCTATCGCTGTTATATCTATTTTCGGTAGCCACTTTGGTTGTCAATGACGAGGCGAGTCGGGCCAGCCTTCAACGGGGCCACAGCAAGGACCCCATTTGAATTTGAATTTGTTATCCTTGCCAAAAATATACATATACCTACATACATATATGCAGATAAACACTTGTGGTAATCGAATAGCATACGCTTATTGTGTACTTACAGAGTTCAAAGAAATCAAGGTCCATATTCAAATTACTTTAGCTGCATCCTGTTCACGTTTCTACAGCATGATTGGTGACGGACCTGCAATATAAATCAGAGAGATGGTCCCATGGTCAAGCTCAAGCTACAAATGCCATAGAAGTAAACTTTGCTGGAAATTTTGCAATTCGAATATAACTTGGCTTATCGCGTTCATTAAGTAGAACAGTAGTCGCGGAGACTACTTATATTTCACAGTTCCAATGAAACCCATAGTTACTTTTTTCCTAATGTTTATTTCGAAGGGAAGCGTTCGGAATTGTTTAAGAGGAAGTCTTTCAATTTAAGGGAAATTGTACTTGCGATAAGAACTCTAAACCAATCTCTCTTATACTATATGCTATATATGTTAGAAGTGATAGTGCAGTGGCCGAAGAACCAAAGCAATGTTTAAGATGTTTTCATAATTTTTCAGTCAAATAAACGTAATACGATGTAGCAAATTTGCATATATATTCTCAGAGTTTATATCTAATAAAGTCTGTCTTCGGAACAACGCAAAAAAAAAGAGAAAAACGAAAAAAAACAAACATAAATGGAAGATAAGTGAATCGCGCTTCGAACTGGAACTGGCGGCGTCTGGGAAGCGGCTTTATCCGCTTGGTGCCGGGGGTCACAAAACAACACGATTCCATGCCGATGTGCAGCAGCAGCAACTAATTTGCATCGAAGCCAAACACAACACGTGACACTTGACGGACCATAAAATGTAACATGAAAATAGCTACAGCCCATAACTGGTGAGTTATTCAGGAATGCAAATTAATGTTGTCGACGAGCATGGAATGCTGGCCCAGAGACCCTCTTAAGTATGCAATAAAACGTGGGATTTACTACTTTTTTAAAAAGAAATGTGTGGTATTAAACATTACATTTTTTTCTGATTCATTTATACAAGTAAATTCTTTTAATCAGTATTTTTTTTTAATTAATAACAGCAAAGGAAACTTCTTTTTAAAGTAATAATCTAGTTTTTGGGGATTTCTGGTGATTTATAAATATCTAAAGTTTCTAGGAACTAAGAGAAATCTTATTTTAGAACCACACAAGCTATAGTAATACATTTAAAATAAAATCCACCAAAAATACGACGCACATGGCGTATGCGCAATATCAACTTTGAGGATTTTAAGACCAAATAAAATATCTACTTAACCGATTTGAGGCTGTAATAAAACAGGGCCCAGCCTTGGTTCGATTTTAACTCTTCCCTTATGCCAGCTGAGATTACTGAAAGTGTTTCTTTTTTCTTTTTATTTTTTTTTTTGTTAAGCCAGACTTTGCCTCCGCTTTGTCATGGCTGTTTTGTCGCAATGATTTTGATTGAATTAACGCCCTGGCTTTCATATACATGTACCCTACATATATATAGTATCTCCTGGGGCTGCTCGCGCGTCAGATAAAGAACGCTTCCTCTTATAATAATATAATGAAATGCTCAAGTGATTTGATTTAGTCGGACGCCGCAGCGGCAGGGCAACTAAAAATAAACCAAATAGCAAGCCAAAAAACCAGACTCACGCTCGTGACGAGAGTTTCACTTGAAGATGCTGCCAAGACAGATGAAAAACAAAAACAAAAATAAACTAAGAAAAACCTGTAGTTGTCGGCTATTGATTGTTGTTTGACGTTTTTTTATATTTTTTATTACGGAGTCGGAAGTTAATATCTGTTTGCTGATTATTCAGACTTGCAGGGCACTACGCTTGACTTCTTTAACTTTGACTTTGGCGTGGCCAAAGCCTCATCCTTGAGGCCGTGGCTTTGGCTTTCAGCTGTCTCATCATGTCGGGGCATTTAGCGTTTTATTAGCATTTTAATAAATCCGCAAAAATCCACTGAACAGCCGCTGAGACCACATATTTGTACGACATCTCTCGCGCTCTGTCGAATGGCGTGCGGCTGTTCGAACAAAATATAAAAAAAAAAACACGAAATTAAATGCCAAAACCGCCACAGATTGCACGTAAGCAACGATCAAATTTAGCCATAAATATGAATAAAATTTACTACAAGTATTTGTTGTTGTTGTTGTTTTGTGCTTTGCTACCAGCAGAGCAGTGCTAATTGCTGCTGGCATGGGATTCACTCAGCCAAACAAGTCAATTACGCTTAGAGGTACTCTCTTTGGTCAGTCAGCCAAGCCAGAATTGGTTATCAACTTATCGTTGAACTCATGACTTTAATTTGGCCAAAAATGCCAAGCCCAAAAAACCGAGTTTAGACATCAAGAGTTGTGTTTGGCAAAGGTGTCAGGGCGATTATCAATCGAAATTAGCACTGGGGGCCTAACTATATCGCCAAATATCTGAGACGAGTGATCGAACCCTAAGCCATATGGATTTCGCAAAAATCTCGGCGATGAGGTTTATGGCCCGTTTCTGATCTCTCTAGACGGAAGTGCGTCATATAAATATGAGTCAATGAGGATGCTAAGCCAAATATAAATGGATATTAAGGCAAAGATTGAAAACTAGCCTGTTAGGATTTAATTTAAATTGTAAATCTAACGGATGCGGGAGAAAAGAAAGTCGGTACCAGTGCCCCAAAGGAATGGAATATTCCATTTATTATTGATCGCATATTTAGCATCTTTTACGGGTTTCCAGCTAAACGGATCCAAGCAGCCCCCAGTCCGGATCCCCCTTGAGCACCCGCCCCCGCCTATTAGCGAAAAAATAAACTATGCTAAACAGCTTTCAGCCTCGAGTGGCTGGCTGGCTCGCTTGCTGGCTGGCTAGCTGCTTCTTCGCCATCTAGATTGTTATTTATAAGTATCTTTGGCGTTTTTGCATTGGCTTTTTTTCTCTCAGCTTTTACATATTATTGCCGCCGCCACCGCCGCCGCTACAAGGCGAGTTGTAGTTGCTGTGTTGCTGTTGCTGTTGCTGTTGCTGTTACTGTTGCTTTTGCTGGTAGCTGCTGTTCGAAACCCAACCGACCGGTTGACTTTTATGTCTTTGCCTGATGCTGCTGCTGCTGCCTGTGTTGTGAGCGTCTTTTTGGGCTATGGGACACGTTTTTGCTTTTTTCGCCTTTATTTTTTACCCCGTTTTTTTTTTGTGTACACTCACGGAAGGTTATATTAGCTTTAAAGGAAAGGAGGTTACCCTGGGCCTATCCTTATTTCTAGTTGCTGTAAATAACTTTTCTTGTAATAATTCCTATAAACTTTATTTTAGTTTTTAAGTAATAAAGTCGGACTTGAAGGTTTCAGATTGCACTTGGAAAGGTTGATTACATTGCTTAAGCTGCATTTCCCTTCTTTATTTATGAATTTAACAATGAATTCCCATTTTAAAATAGAGAATTTTCATGTTTAAGGATCTGAAATCGCCATATGGTTCCATTTTAGTAATTGAAGTTAACAGAAAGTTAGCAGAGGGAATTTATGATTTTTTTAAAGTAAAAACTGAAAGAGGTTTTGAATATAAATTCCGTGAGGCTTTTTGGAAGTGAAAACTAGAGCAGGACTGTACTTTTCAGCTTGAAAGCTAAATTGAACTAACCAGATCACTTGATTTAGTTTGTATTTTAAAAATATATGCTTAATTCTTTTAGTTCAATGCGTGCTAAGGCTTTAATAACATTATATTGAATTATTTAAATAAAAATCATTTAAAATGTGGTGATTATAATACAAAGCCGGCTTAGAAATTATTTAGTTCTAGCTAGCTCTGCCAATTTAGGTAGAAGAACCCTTGGGTCTCTGAGATATTTCTTTCAGGTCAATGTTTAAGGTATTCCCCGCTTCGGTCATAAAACCGAGCCTCCGTTTCTTGTTTTTTTTTTGTTGTTTTATTTATTTTATTTTGGTTTTAGCGCTTGGCACAGGTTGAGACGAGAAAAAGAAGTGGAAGAAGCGGCGGCGGGCAAACTGGCCAAGATCGGAGTGCCGGACCCGTAATCTCCGGCTTGTCTGCTGGCCGGAGCATAACGATCGAACTAATGAAATGAAGACGTGCAGTCGCGACGGCAAAAACAAAGCACACACACTGGCACACTCGACAACAAAATAAATAAATAGTGTAGGTGCAAAAAAACCAAAAAAAACGAACCGAAACCCCTCGCTTTTTGCCGCATTCTTCTGGCCGAATGTTATTGTTATTGGCTGAATGGAAAGGTGAACTACGTTCAGTTTGTGCTTTATTTGATTTCGTTTGTTTTTCGGTGGGAGACTGACTGGCTATTGTTTCGTTGATTCTTTACAGATTTGACAAGATTCGGGGTTACGTATACGCCACCAAATCACTCGTTTAGCACTTGCTTACTGTTACTGCATTTTAATCAGAACTTGCTTAGTTTAATTCAGTTTTTGATGTTGTTTTTTGCACATTTTCTTATTGCGCGGCGGGGGCGTTAGATTTCCCCTGAATTTCGTTAATAAAAAGTCTTATTTTTACTAAAGTCGCGTTTAAATTAGTCGCGCACTCACACACTGGCACACTTGCTGGCACTTACACTCGCACAAAACGCCGTTACTTTTATTGTTTACGAATTTGTTGCTGCTGCACTCTCTCGCCGTGTGTACTTTTGTTGCTTGTCGTTTGTGTTTCACGCTTCGTATACGCGATGCAACTGTTACTAAGTTCGCGATTTACGATTTGCTTCTCCGTTTCGGTTTCTGTTTTTATTTCTCCTCGATTCTCTACTCTCCGAGCCGGAGCAACAATATCCAAATCCGTTGGAGTGTAGGCAGCAACTGGCTGAGCCGATCGCGCACTCCGGAGCCGCACAGGCCGGCCTCTCTTGCAAATCTTCGCTCTGATCAATGAAGCGCGGCTTTGCGGGTTGCCACTGCGTTGGAAAAGCTCAAAAATATTCCCAGATATCCACAGAAAATGTTGTAAATTTATCATGGAGATTATTTCATATCCTGACATCGACTACCTGTCTAGTTTCTAATCTATACTTATCATATATTAATCCATTACAATTTGGAATTTCGGAAAAATAATCTTTTCGCTGATAAACATTTTATCCAAAGAGGAAAACCTTGAAAAAGATGAATATTTTAAGCCTTCCTAAGAAGCTTTTTCTCATTTAGCATAAATATCAACATTAAAAAGACAAAACAACGATAAATGGTATTTGTCCCATTATAGAGTTTCCTTTTTTATATTTACTGCAGTTGAAAAGAACTTGTTTATTATTTTCTACAATAAAACAAATTTTGTTCGGGTTTTCCAGGCTGTATGAAGAACGGAGGAACTATAGCTATAATCAAATTATATATTCTATTTAATAACTTTTAAATTATATTGATTAATAACGGTTATTTCTTAATTTAAATAATGTTTTAATCTCAAAGAGCAAGAATGTCTTATTCGGTGTATCCCAAGACCAATTTATAAAGTAATTACGACACACGTGGTATTTAAATTATATTTTTTAATAAATAATAATAACACAAAATGGAATAGGAGGCATTGCTTTACATTTTTTAAATTTTTATTTAACCGGCTTAAAGCTTCACCTAACCGTGTGGCAACTCTGCTCGAACGACGCTCTCGCACGGCTTCTCTCGCGACGAGAAATTGGATAAATCACAGCGAGCGTTTGTTAAGAAAAATGTAAATTAAATTATAACTAGCAGCAGAGCAACAATGGAGCTTAAGTAAACCCCGGCGGCCCCTCGGCTTAGTGCAGCTCTCACGCAATTAGTGGACCGCCACAGCCCGCACCGCCTCCCGATGGGATCAGGGGCGGCTGCTGTGTTGCCTCTGCCTGCCGGCTTGCTGCTCGGATTACACCCCGTCCGGCGCTGCTTGGGGGATATTCTCCTTCGGCGTGGTGTCGCTGTAATGATATGCATGCGTGTGCGTGACCCTCTCTCCCCCACCCCCCCTGACTGAACAAAGCTTTCAACTTAACGTCGCTTAATGGAGTTGTTGTTCTTGCTGGGAGAGAACCCATTTTAGGTGGCTTCGCAGATTGAATTAATCCGCTGATTTATGTAAATTACACTAATTCATATTACTCAATTTGTTATTCAATATTCATTGCCCGACAGGCAGGGGCAGGCCAAGAACGGTTTGTTTGCCCAAGTGGTTTTTTGTCTGCATTTCAAATTAATGCCGATACTAAGCTTAAATCTGACCAATCCTCATCGCCGTGAGTCATGTGATTGAGAAATTCCCAAACTGGCGTAACTAATACGCTCCAAATGCAAAGAACCAAACCATTTTCTGCTGTAGCGTAACTAATATCCATAATTTTGATAGAAATAACAAATCCATTCCGCATTCTGTTTAGCATTTCGCACATCCTTCATGTATTTCTATATTAGTTTGTTTTTTGAGCTAACAATTTGAAGCAACATAAGTACATTTAAACTTGAAACATTAATTGAGTAAGGGAGCACCTTATAGGTACAGCTTCTCCAGTTTTTCCAGCAACGCCGAGCTCTGTTTGGGCCAGTTTTTAATTTTGCTTAAAATAGATTTGGCCACTGGAAAGGAGAGTGAAATATACATTAATTCACAAACTAAAAGTACAAATAATAAAATATAACTTACATTCCTTCTCCTCTGCCGACATGAGCATGGCCAAAATTTTGAATTCGTCATTTTTGCTGATCTCCAGCAGGACAGCGGCCGTGGTTGACTCCTTATTTGGTACGTAATAGTCGTGAACGGTGCGCAGCAGATCCGTAAACGTGGCCGAATCGAAGCCGGCTCCCAGGATCTTGCACAGATTGGGTGTTTCGATGGATTTTAAATATTGGTATTTCTGCGAGGCAGTAAGCTCCTTCCAGGTAACATGGAACTGAGCTGTTCCCGAAGGTGGCGGAGGTACTGAGCGCTAAAAACAGAGCTTTAATTAATTGTTTAAACCTAAAGAAAAGGTAACTTACCTCTTGGGAACTAACGGGGTCTTTAATAACCTCAGCCACCGGTTCAACCTTTTCAATTTTCTGTTGATTTTCCTTAACCTTGACTGCCTTGATGTCTGGGTTGGGAGTTCGTGCCGGCTTTGGCGGGGAGGCAGCAATATTTTGAATTTTGGGAGTCTCCACAATAGCAGGCGTTGCCTTGGGCGCACTTTTTATTTCCTTCTTCTCAGTCGTGGCCACCTCAGCCTCTGATACTGCCTTCGGTGGACTATTCTTTATGTCCTTCTTCGTTTCTTTGGGAATCTCAACAACAGGGTCATCTTTGGGGCGACTGGGCTTTGTTACCTTCTGATTTACATTGGTTTTAGGCACCTGCTCAAATGTACCACAGCTACTATTGAAGATCTTGTCAATGTCATCGTCTGAGATGCACAAGTTCTTGGTCTCCTCACTGGCGGATCGGGGAGAGACTATATCCACGATAGGAACACGATACATAGGTTCCTTGGAGCGCTTATATACGGGTTTATCGAAAGGTAAGATGTCAATGAAGTCAGGGCGATCGGCGGTGAAGTTTGGACCGCTTTTGGTAGCTGAAATGCATGTTTCCTAAGTAAGAATCATAGTTTCCCAGCTAAACTACATTACCATTCTTGCGGAGTCGCTCATTAATGCGTACTAGGCTCCTCTTTGCTTCGATGTTCTTCGGCTCGAGGGCCAGCAAAGTCGTGCAATCCTTCAGAGCCTCCATATTGTTGCCCAGTGATTCGTTGGCCTGCATTCGCCGGTAGTAGGCCTTCACGCAGAGCTTATCCAATTGGATGGCCGCCTCGCAATCCTCCACGCCATTGTCGTAGCTGCCAAAACACAAAGGATGAAGACAATTCTCCGCGAAACAAACTATTCCTACCGCTCCATTCTGTTGTAGCACAAAGCACGGTTGATATAGTAAACGGGATCATAGGGATATATTTGGATGGCCTCTGTGTATGCCTCAATGGCTCTGTCGTACTCGGTCTGCTTTACGTAACTGTTGCCGCGGTCCTTGATGTCGTTGGCCTTTTTGTGCTGCTGGGCCAATGGATCCAAGGGGAGATCCTGCTTTTCCGTCGGCGTGCTTGCCGCTGAACTGCCAGGACTTTCCGTTCCGGTCTTGGTCGGCGCTTCCTGTACATGGCTGCGTACAGGATGGTTCTGGAAGAAAGGATCGTGTGCATGTGTGTAAGCATGACAGGGAAAAAGCGCGTCACACGAGGGTGTGCGCCAAATTCAAGCTCTCACCTTGGCGGCGGCAGTTTCTGGCGCTTTCTTCAGCTCCTGCTCCTTCTTCTTGATATCCTGCTCCCACGAATACAAGTCCTTCATAGAATTCTGGTATTCCTTGGCATTTTGGCGCACCTGGCGCTGCAATTCAAAGGCTTTCTCCGCACCGCTCATTTTTAGGAATTATTGGCAATTTTTTGTTATTTTCTAGTTGCCGGAGTGACCGAATGAGGGATGTAAAGAAATCTAGCAAGCGGGCAAGTGCTACTAGAGGTGAGGCAACATCGATGTTCAATGGCGACTATCGATGATTGTGCCAGTTTTGTTATTAATCTTCGGTTTAAGAATATATAGGTTATAATTTTTTATTATAATCCAATTATATAGTAAAATATTTCTCCTTTTGAATACCACATATATTTTCTTGACGTAAAAGGTCTTATTTCATAGTCTGGCAACTCTTCTATTAGTGTTGGATAGTTTCAAAGAAAAAAACAGCTGACAAGAACAGCTGTGTGGCGTAGGCGTTTCGCAATTTGTTTTGTTTTGAAACATCTCGAAATTATGACTATTTAAACAAAATAAGACTTGTATTTAATCCAAAACTAACATGCTCAGACTCGTAACTTCGCCCAGGACCGCTGGCATCTATACGCGTAAGTAAGGATTCGCTGGCAGCGTGGTGTTATGTAAAGTTAATGTCTGCCCAATGCGCAGTTTCTCCCACGACAAGCCGAAAAAGAAGGAAACACACTACGAGGTGCTGAACATAAGTAACGACTGCAGCAGCCGGGATGTACGCAATGCCTTTGTCAAGCTCTCCAAGCTAGTAGGTTTCTTGTAAGAGAATCGCTTCCAATTAGTTAGTAACTTCATTCCTTCAGTACCATCCCGACGTGCTGAGCAATGCCACAAGTCCCGAGCGCACGGCACGCTTCGTTCAGATATCGGAAGCCTATAGGACGCTGATCAAGCCGCAGCGAAGGCGCGACTACGATGACAGTCTCCTGTGGCAGCCAACACGCTCCGATCGCAGTCCCGTGGCCGAGGATGGCAGCAGTCCCCGTTGGGAAGTGAAGCCCAACTACGATCCAAATCCGGGACCATACTATGGCATCAAGGGAGTGAATAGGGTTTCCAATTGGCAGGTGGCCCTGGTATTGATGGCCCTCGGGGTGTTTGGCGCCATTTTTGGTTTTACTTCCGTCAAGTGAGTGTTTCTTAGTGAAGAAATCCAAACCCCGAAGTATATTTCCACTTCTTGCAGGCACTCCTTCCATCTGAGTCGCCAGATGCAGGACGAAATCTCGGCCGAAGCTGTGTCCCACCATGCCGCCGTCGTAGCCGATGCCCAGAAGTACGGCAACGAGGAGCAAGTGCGTCGCATGATGGATCGCATGTCGCGGAACCCATTCAGCCAGGCGACAGCGGCCAAGTAAAGCACAATTCTTATTTTGTTTCTATAGACAAATTACCAAATTAAACGTAAAAGCAGATAAATGAATAGATGGATATTTTTGATAGTTTAGTTTTGGTTCAAGGCAAACCAAGCGCTTCAGTGTTTAGCTAAAATTAAACAATTTCGTCGGCCTTCGTCGGCGATTTGCAAACTGTACAAATAAAGGCAGCGACTATTTAATAGCTCGCGCAGCGTCCATCGAAGCATATTTCAAGCTCAACCAAACTCCTATCAACATGAAGACAATCGTTTTGATCGCCGCCATCTGTCTGGTGCTCGCCAGCTGCTGGTTTGATCTTTCGCAGGCGCAAACAACTAACACCTCTACCACCGACACTGGCACCCCCAAAAAGGTGACAGTCTCCAATTTGCAATATTCGGCTGTGAGGAGGATCCGTATCGGGACCACGACGACCAGCAGCACCAGCACCAAGTCCAAGAGCTCCAGTAAGAGCAACCGGAATCTGCGTGCCAAGCGCAACCAGGCGGCCAAGAAGACAGTATCCAGCCGCAGGCAGAACTCCCGCCGACTCAGGCGCTAAGCCAGGATTAGAGACAATGGTTTTTGTTTTTTATTTTTGAGCTCTCCTCTATAACTCTCTCTAAACACGAAACACTTAATTAAATTAGATAAATACGTAACTTGTACTGGTTGTTTATGCTACTTCTCTACGTTGAATTGAAAGTGGAGACACTTGACATGGAACTACCTGGAACCCGCCACCGAACTACTAACTAAAGAATCACATAGTACAAAATCCAAGGGAGCGTAGATCGCCTACAGCTTCGTTTGTGTCGTCTTCGCCACATTCAGCTCCTTGGCCATCACCTGGATGCCGACATGCGGCAGTGCCGGCTTGAACACCACCTCGCCCTGAGGCTTGTAGTCAGCGAACTGCATGCTGAACACCTCGTGGAAGCCCAGTTTCTCCATTACCCGGGCGGAATAGTGGCTGGAGCAGAGAACGTGATAGACATTGATACCGTTCTCCCGCATATACTCGTAGGCGCGCTCGGTGAGGCGACCGGCGATGCCCAGGCCTCGGTAGTTTGTATCAACCGACAGGATCTTGCCGTCTAGGATCAGCTCCTCGTTGGGATATATATCGAAAATGTTAAACTTCTCCTCTACATGGTCCATTAGGGACAGGATCTTCTTGAATTTGGGATGATCGCAAGAATCGGCTGCCTTCTCGGCCACATCGTCCGGAGACTGTTTGAGAAATATAAAATAAAATCGAATTAGATTTGGGGGAAGTTAGTGAGATAATCCAAACTTACCGGACGTCGCATCAAGCCATTAAGGAATATGCCAATAATCTCGCCCTTCTTGTTCACAGCCTTGTATGAGCAGTTGTCGGTGAGGGGCTTCAGGGAATACTTCTCCAGTTCCTTGCACTCGCCGAGATCGAGGAAGGTGTTCAGGGGTTCATCCTGCAAAGCAGATTAGTGAGTCAATTTGTGGATCAATTTCTACCTCAATTTGTGGCCATTATCCCACCCCAAATTGCTCAACAATCTGCTGATCTTTAGGAGCCATTAAACAGCTAAGCAAATTACCGCCGCACTTACGAGGCGACACGATCTTGATTCAAATGATTAATGCGCGTGCAGGTCGAGATTTTTCTAATAATTTATAGAGACAGTTGGAGAATTGCGAGCGAACGGAACTCGATTTGCATATTGCCATTATCGCCAGAGGGCGGCGGCTGTTGCTTGGGCGTGGCATGAATACTAATCCGCTTTGGTCATTATAAACCACTAAATATAGGTCTTGATATTGTCCAATGGGTCTTGGGTCTGGGAGAGAGAGGGCGCCTATTCATTGGCCGCCATCAAAACATTGCAGTCTGCTTCGCCGGGGGGAAACCTGAACAAGTCCAAGATCAACTTTGTATTGATTTCAGATCGTCGCCAAGAGTCGTGAGGCAAGACCAGCTGGAAAGAGTTAGCCGTGACATGGATCATGTTGCCACCTCACGACAGCCGAATAATATACTCCTCCGATTTCCATATAGAACTCACAGCAATATTCCCTACTTCCAAGCGGGAAAGATCTTAGCTCTGGGATAAGCCATAACTTAATTAATTCAACTTTTACTGTGCGAATTTCGAGCTGAAATCAAAGGCTTAATTAAGTCGATCGGAAAGGTGGGGGCACGTGGTCCGCGCTAATTGAAATTCGCTGGAAACATTATTTAAATTGACAGCCACAATGGAAGATATAAAGTCTGTGCCTCCCGAATTGGCCAGTCCAGGTGTTCAGCTTGATTAACTTCCATGATATGCAAGCGAATTACGAATAGAAATTCCCCCAAAACCGAATACAATGCAATTAAAAAATGTAGGAAGTGTGTGTGCGTGAGATTGCAGGTGGATTTACCTTAAAGAAAAAGGTCTTGAGCATGGCTATCACTGCCTCGCCATCCTCGGGCCGTATCAGTTCGATGGTGTAGGGGCAGTCCGCATCCTTATCCTTCCCAGACACATTAAGCGATCCCTCCATTTTCTGTGTCAGCCGGGCAATCGGATATAAGTCGTTCAGCTGTGGAAGGCAGACAAAACAAATCGTTAAGAACTCGCTGGGAATGGGACGGAGACTTTAACTGGGTCTAGGTCTGAGGGACTTTGGTGGGGGAAAAGCGTACGTCGCTATAGAAAAACATTATTATTTATGGCTCTTAGATGAAAGGCATTTTAATTTGTTTTGTTTATTTTTGTGTGTAGCTCATGTACATACATATTACGACGCCATCCCCCTGTGCATATCCATTTTCCATTTCCACGGTATATAATTTTTTGCAAATTTTCTGTTTTCATGTTCGCCACCGACAGGAGCAATAAATTATCCACCAGAAACTGAGGTCGCGTTCATGTCTACCCCTAAAACTTGGCGATTTTTTGTCGTCACCATCTCTTTAAACAAAAATATTATTTTATTGCTTAAAAGTCATGTGCTTTTTGTTTAATAAAAACTGTGAATAACCATGAGATATTTACTTTGTTTATTATTTTTTTATTTTTGTTTGTTTTGAGTTGTAGGAAAAGATAAGCTAAGGGGAATGCTTTTTTAATAGCTTTTGTTTTTAATAAAAGAAAATTTTACGAGATTTAATTAAACAAAAATATCATTCAGAATAAAGCTTAAAAATATGGAATAACTTTAAACTTATTTAAAAATTACAGTCTTCTAAGTTATAAAGTGGCTAAACAAATTATTAAAAAGCTTATCTTATTACATAAATGAAATAAATCAATTGAAAATGTATTTTAATAGATTTATAATCGATTTTAGCATATTAAATAAAGCATTGTAGTTTTTCCATTATACTTTTAAACTGATTTGTAAATAATAATTATCCTGGTTATAAAATCATTTTGTTTTAACTGAAATATAACAATTCAAACGAAAACCGAAGCTTATCGATTTTAAATCGATTTTAGCTTATAAAAAGGTTGATAACTTCCTTAAAACTGCTTTGTAAATGGAGTTTCTTTTAACCAAATTATAATTTTGTGCCTTTAGTGAGATCAATTAATTACTTAATCCTATTTCGCTCAGTGCCCCTTCCAGGGGGGGGCGCCTTGCGGAATGAAAATATAGTCCGATATAAAATCACGTTTCATTGACTTATCTGCCATAAATGCCCGACTGGAATAGCAAAGCAGCAGAAAGGCGATCGGGCAAATATTTGGAAAATTCGCACATGCTAAATTACAAAGTAGCTGCCGCTGCTGCCCTCCAATTTTGTTTACTCTCTCACTTAACCCGAGACCTCACCCGAATATCCAAGCATTATCTATTATTGGGCGCACACTTGTATTTATAGACCTTTTCACTGCCACCCCCACGCTGCCACACAACAAACAGGTGAGCCGTGGGCGGGAGGTCAGGGGCATTGCCGCGCCTCGCACTTACCCCACATCGGGAGTCGAGCAAGATGCTCGATATCCGAGCCTGATCGGGCAGATTCTGCACTTCCATGTTGATTTTTCGGCTTTTTTGTTTATTGCAAAAATGTCGATGCCGCTTTCTGCTTTCTTTTGTTCTACGTAAGAAAATGGGAAAATTTATGGCGAACTTTTCCCTTCTTCTTTAACGCGTCTTTTTTTTTTCCAGCTTTGGCGCACGTTTTGCGATGTTTTGTTTATCTCGACGGTCTTTGTTTGTATTTGGCGCTGTTTGGCTTTAAATTTTACTTTGCTTTGATAAACAGTAGAGTACACACAGTCACACAAAAAACGCGAACACACGCACAGCCGCTGGGACTCGAATGAATGGTGAATGAAACAGGGTCTAAGGATCCTTTTTTTTCTTGCTGCTGGCCAGAGGTTGAGTTGCCTGCAATGTGCAAACAATGAATGCCAGACGTCGGCCCTCGTTTTCAGTTTATATAGCCAAGACGAATCGAGGTGGAAGTGCGCGGCGTTGGCGAGAGTATATATCAGATCGAATCCGCACCGCCGGCTGTTTGTTCGCGACTGAGAGCTGCGAGAATCACTGGATAAAGCCAACCGCTGCCGGTGGATCGATCTGCTATATGGGATATTTGCCTACACTGTACACAAGTCTCTCCGCCGAAGAGAGAAAGAGAGAGGGACTTGTCTGGGGGACTAGAGAGAAACGTGACTGGTTTCCTCTCGGTGACAAAAAGCGAGTTTTCAACGGTTTCCTGTACTTTCCACGATGGGCCTTTCCCTTCTGCCACTTCCGCTGTACTGAACGGCTGAATGTTTGCGGTCTACGCTCTTTGATTTGCGGTCAGCGGTTTTTGACATTTTCCTCTTATTGATTTAAACAAAAAAAATACAAATATAAAGCTACAAAAGTGCCACACAAACAGGTTCGAAATTAGTGCAGTGATGTTATGGCATCAAATGTGCTAACTATCAAGGTCAGTTAGCCAGGTGATTAAGCGAAGGAGGTGATTGTATTTATGGGGGAATATAGCTAGTAGATCCTTTATATCCTGGTAAGGTATTTCTCCACTTAAAGTGGAGAAAATAATTTTTAAAATATATTCTTGATTTAAAAAGGCCCTAGCACATAGGGGGCCTCTGCAGCAAAGGCACATTTGAAGCAGAAAAATTGCAAAGTGAATGTAATCAAAGAATTGTGCTTTATCTGCTTGTTTTTGGGAATATATCCTATTGAAAAAGTCCCAAGCACAAAATCTATCTTATTATTATTTAAAGCACTAAAATTGGCAAGGTGATTTAGCTTTTTACTAGCTATCCTACCCTGAAAAATATAATATTTTATCTAATTTTCATTTAATATTTCACACAAGCCCACGCTGCGTATGAGTGATACGAGCAGATTTGTGCGCAGCAGAAAAGGGCAGAGTAAGACAGAGTAAACCCAGAGTAGAGTAAACCCATACCTCTAAGTAATATCTATGAACCATTAAATTCCCTTTTGAGTAACTTAAGAAGCCCAACGCTCAAGAAGCACGTTTTCCCACTTTTACGAAATCCCACACGGCGTATGAGCATTGTGAATGATTTTCGGTTTCGTGGCTCGCCTGACCCCAAGCCTCGCATCGCGTAGCGTCGCGTCCCGTTTCGTTTTTGTTTACTTTCCGCTCGCAGCTGTCGCTTATTTTGGCCGTGCAAACGGAGCGCACGCCGCTGGCTCAATTAATATGCGACAAAAGAAAGAAACACTCGCACACACACATCGCCATTGTGGAGGTCTCTCCCCCGCAAAAAAAAAATATATTGAATTCTACGGAGAAACGTAGCGGCGGGGGGCATATTATTTACATTCTTCGCTGGCAGCAGCGTGTGCTCTTCAAAACGATTTGTTTAATTTGGCGTGCGCGCTCTCCGGGGCAATTATCAGCCAATAATAAGGGGATCTTGCGGCGGAATTAACTCCCCACCGCCACCCGACCCTATCCGAGTCGAATCTCTGCGTTTTTATGGAATATTTTAAATATTTTCTTTATGGACTGTTCGCCGCAATTAGCGAACAACAAAAAAATATATTTTATATGCAAAATTGTCAGCGAAAACTGTTTATCATGCACAATCACTGGAAACTTTTCATGGGTAATTCTGTTTACATTATAAAGTATTTAGTCAGAGGTAAGCCCAGTCTGGTTTTTTTTTTCGGGCCAACTCGTTTCTGGTCAGCTGATCGGGTCCAGACGAGAGGAGGGCGAGCTCTAAATTTAACTCAACCTCGTCGGAGTCGCGCCTCTTTTCATTGTCCAGGTTATAACAATTTCCTTCTTTCGGTCAGATGAATCAGCCTGGCAACCACCTTTTTACGGCACAGGTGCATTTTTTGTTTCATATTTATAATTTTAGATCGGGTGACTAAAACCGATACAAATCGGTTCCCTAATTATTGCGGAATATATGTCATTGCACTTGTAATTCTACAAAATCTTCTAAATATTTGTACAGCTTACATTCTGCACAGTCATTCGCATAATGATTATAAATAAATCAAATGGTAGTCAGGCATCGTTGATTGAGCTGCCAAAATTGTCGAACGCTTGCCAAAACGAGTTTACGCCGCACAGCTTGAGCTTCTGTGGGGTCCGTGGGATTATGTGCACATTCGATATCGGGACTAATTGACACTTACAAATGTTTTATGGCACCATAAGTTAAATTAACATATGCTTAATAGTTGGCCTCTCGCAATTATTTATTAACAGCCAGTCAGGAAAGTGTTTAGGCAAATCAAATGTGTGCTTAAATAATTCGTAAACGTTCCAAGTTAATTAAAGATCTAACGTTTTAAAAGGGAAATGGCAGTAGTAAAGAATTGTGTACGAAATAAATAAATGGGAGGGTAGGTGGTGGATTTCTATAGCTTTCTGTGCCTATATATAGCTTGCACCAACTGTAGTTGGGTAAGTAGGGGCTGCATGAGTGATATTCTGGTACAACTTAACGACTTCAAGTCTCACCGCCGTCATCGCCTCGTTGCGATTTTGTTTGCATACGGATAATTAAAATCACATTAACGCCATGATGGCTGTTAATAAAATGAAAATGATTGAACGTTTTGCTAAACGCTCCGCTGTTGACTTGATGAACCATCAAACGCTTTTGTTTTTGACTTTTCACTGGCGTTATCTCTCTTGTCTTATAATCTAATCTGACTCCAATTATTGGGAACTTTCCACAAGAACCATGATTATCTCTGTCAAGTTCAAGCGTTTAAGTTAAACTAGTTTCAGGCAAGGCCCCACCGTGCAAATCCACCAGGTGTCAGGCAGCGCGGTCATTTATCATGATTAATATATTATATATAGTCAGGTATTAACATTACAATTATTTAAAGAAAATGCCCGAACGATTAAGATTTGATATCACGGAGTAGGCGTCCGCCTACCAATTAAAATGCTAAATAAATAAATATAACCCATGCAAACTAGAGAATATTTATGAGTTTTGAAGTATAATTAAAATATTAAATAATATATAATAAATTCTATGTTGTACAATTTCAATACCTAATTTGCATTAATACTTATATTAATAAATAACAAAAAAGCTTAATTTTCAAACCCTTTAAAGTGCAATATTTAACGCCAGAAATGACCAAATATTTCAATATAAATCATTACCTTAATAAGAGATTAAAATATATATAAATTCCACCCTAGATTCACTTGTTACACGTGTAAAGTCACTTTGAATATGGATATATTCGTAGAAATTACAAGTATTTAAATATTTTTCACCTGCTGGGAAGAATTAGTGACATACCCGCAATTAGTTATGCCTGTCATATAAATTACAGCATTTGTAATTTGCATACGCCATAAATCAATGCAATTGTTACATTGGAAGCTGAACTCAGAACGTAATACTTCGGTTTTTGTTGCAACTTTTTGGGCCATAAACTCTCTGGGGAGCAAAGTGAATGTTTGTCACCGGCTTTTCCGACAACTTTGCCGGAATTGATTTCTGTCAGCTGAGGCAGTGGACAAATGGCCCACGGCCAGAGCTGGGAGCTGGGAGCTGGACAACTGTGGCCAGATCGGCTCGAGAACCGAACGTGACTGGAAATCGAAAGCCCACATCCGATATTCAAGTGTGATGGGTGCAGCCGGCGGCGGAGGCAGAGACGGTGGCGAGACATTGAAACTTTGCCTTAACTTAATAGAGTTCCAAAGTTCGTCTAATCGAATTAGCCAACGGATCCAAGCGCCACCCACCCCACCTCGACACCTCGCCACGGCCAAGGTCTGTGGCAGCTCCGGTTGGACTGTCTGTCCGGACTTGGTCTTGGCGATTTGGATTTGTATCCGATGTTGCAGTGCCTGTGTGTTTTATGGATTCAAGAGGTATGTTCTATGGAGGCTTGGCACTTAAGGAGAACTAACTCTTTTAGCACAAATATTAAATCAATTAAATGACATTTAACGAAAGAAGTTCTTAAGAAAGAATAACATTTTCTGGGGCGAAATATCCTTAGATTGAAGGATGATTTCAACTGTTATTTAATTTTTTGTCTTCCCAAAGTATTACAATTCGATCTTACTAACTTGCCATTTTTAAAAGGAATTACATAAATTAAACGGAGTATTAAGATAGCTTTGCAAAAATATAAACTAAATACAGCTAGTTTGGACCATCAAAGTATTATTTTGTCTTAGTATTAATTACATAAACCCCCAAGACTTTAACAGAATAAAAACGAATTATTCAGATATAATTTCTGCCCCTAAAGATAATGTTGAGGCATATTTTTGGGCTTTGACTTAAACTCCAATAATTTCCCAAAGTAACAGGTAGTCTTTACGTTGAGTTTACCCTCTTAAATCCGCTTCTTAACTTGGCTAATGTTGCATTCTAAATACATTAAGGCTTCGAGGCATTAAAGTGCTCTTATCTCGACGATTTGCACGAGCTCTGAGCGAGTTGAAACGGAAACCAAATTATCCATTAGACTGCGACAAAAAGATTATTTACACCAAGCAATTTAACTGTTCGAGCATATTCCAATTCAATGCAAATTGCCCGCTTAATTCAACATCGGATGCATTTCATTTCAGTTCACCCCCATCTGTAAATTATCCATTTAAGTTTTAAATTGCATATTCCCTCTTTTCGAATTCGTTGAGCGGCAAACCGACGGCGAACTTCATCTAAATTCATCACTGGCACAGGCAATTTCCTCGCTCTGAATTCCCATTTGCATTCTGAAAGGGATGGCTTCAAGCAGACCACTTCCATTACCATTTTCAATCTGGGCTAGTTACCAGTGAAATATGCAAAAATTGCTGCCAGGCAGCAGATAATTTCTGCCATATGCCAGGACGACAAACAGACACAAAGGGGAAACAGGATAAAGAGAAGGAGGTGGAGGTGGATGTGGATGTGCGCTGTTGTTGCAACCAACAGTGAACAATAAACTCTGCCGTCATCTAATCTGGCTGGCACATACGTTGCCATCACCATTCCGCCATCCGCCATCCGGCATCCGGCATCTGCAATCCCATTCCCATTTCCACTTCCTCGCAAATGGCAACGGATGCAGCTTCCCTGACAACGACACATTGCGCATTCGCCGTGTATGCCACGCTGAACACACACAGCACTGAGAGACTAAATTGAGTTTGTCAAATATTTCGCTTATCAATTTACGTTTTGGGGTCAACAAAATGTGTATTTCCACAAGAGCCCCCTCCTATAAACAACTAGTTTGCTTATCAGCAAAGCTTTAGGGGAATAAATAGTATTTTGTCGTTATTAAAATGTACAAATGATGATTTAAAGAGTGAGAGTAATTCCTAATAAAGGAAGCAATGAAAAATATTTCAATTAAATTAAAAACATGACTAAATCGCACTTTCTAATGGTATTTTATAAGGCACATTGTATAAAAACAATAATTTAATATTGCGGATCTTAAGAAAATGTTGCTAGGTGGATAGATGTTAACTGGTGATGGAAGAAAGTATTCTTATTAAGAATAAGAGTAGGGAACAGTTTAAAAATATATAATTTTTAACCATTTTAAATGATATTGTTTGAATTACTCTTTAATTTTTCATTTTATCTTTTGAAAGCTGCGCAGAATATTATAACATCTTTGCAAATAAGTTCTTGAACCTCAACTATCTCTATAAATCCTCAAATTGACTCAAATTATTTGCAGTGCCTGCAGAACGTATGGCTGGGCAAATTGCTGGCAGGAAGCCAAGCGAATGCCGTGCACCAGTGGGCATCCTCATCGTCATTATGATCATCAGCGGCATTCGCAGCCTCATCCTTCGCCATCCTCATTATGGCCATTGCCGCTCGGCTGCCTGCAGCAACAGAAGCGGCAGCCTCAGCGGCAGCAGCAACAAGCTGACACTCTGACAATGTTGGCGCCATTTTGCTGTTTGTCTTTCCTCTTGTAATAAAACGAGATCCGACTCACACACACACAGCCAGACTGAAGAGAATGAGGATGGTAATGGGATTGGGCTTCGGTGGCCCACGCCGGCTGAAGGGTGTTTTAAATACTTCAGAGACTTGAACGAGTCAGGCGGTGTGCTGTGCTGGGCTGTGCTGGGCTGTGCTGTGTTCCTTGGCAACGGCTTTGGAAAGGCACGTAGTCAGGACGCTTTGTCAGTTCCCCGGGGCGCCGTCCCAGCTCTCTCGTTTCCCTCTCTCACGTTGTCTATTGTCAGCACTTTGCTCGACTTTTGTTGACAGATTGATTTTGATGTGTTTTCATTGTTATTGTTTGGCTGAGGGTCCTTTAAAGGACATGGAGTTGGGGCGGCGCCGTTGAGTTGTCCTTTTTCGCGCTGATTTGCGGGCTTCAACTGCGCTTGAAGGGGCAACAAACATTTTAGCCTAATTGGTTGGTTCTTAAAGCGCTTTGACTAATTGACACAGAGGCTTTGCGAGGCCTAATGAATAAAGCCCGGTGCTCGCTGGCCATTCTGAATGGGTCTGCTCTGGACCTGAAATATTCATGCACTTTCATTAATTTAATTGGATGAGAAACGGACCTCCATAACTCAACCGGCAGCACAAATGACTCGGAGCCGAAAAAGGGAAATGCGAAAACTTTTCTGCCTTCGTTGCAGCTAAATCGGGGATTCTTTTTCTGTTGCTGGTGTGTTGTAACAAATCCTTTTACTCGGGTTTTTACTTATTGGTTGTTTGCCCTGCTGGGTCAATTACAGGCTAACTTCTATGGCACGAACTGAGTTAACTCTGAACTAACTTTTAGAACTCGTACTTATGTAGCTCAAAGTTTTGGTTATTAAAACAAAATCGAAGAGTAATTAAAGATATTGCTGCTAGGACTTTAAATGTGAGTTAAAATAGGTGAAGAATTTATAATAATTGATTTATTTAATATTCCCTTTACTTATAGGGTTTCTTTTTAAATCTCTCAACAATGTTTAAAATCAGAACCGGCTTTAATATCTTAAAATGTCTTATACAGTGCTGGCAGCTTAAAATCATTTTAAATACTGTCAAATAGTATGCAACAAAGTCTAAATCTGCACAAAAAAAACATTTTTACAATCATTTCATTGTTTATTTTGTTATTTTAAACTCGTTTTCAATATATTTAAAGTTTATACCTATTTATAAAGTGTTTAAAAGCGCTTTCTCGTCTTAATAGAAAGTCAAAGTATAATAAAGTTTATACAAATACACAGTGTAAATTCATTCCGATCAAATCCCTGTTCGATTTAGGGTAGTTTGCCTGTCATTAAATCCAATTAACTGGGATTCAGCCTGGATTCCGAGTCAGCTTTATTGGAGCGTATTAAAAAGCCACAAACCCGTACGGAGCAGCAGCATCAAATGGAATGAAATCCAATCAAATCGATACAAAATACTGTATATAAACGAGAGGGGTTGAGGAGGGGCAGGGGCAGATAGCCTCTGCCAGAATCCACCGATGCCAGGAATTTCCGCCTTCATTGTGGCTCTCTCTCTGTAGAGGCTGCCTCTGGCATTGCTCATACGCAACGTTGCCCCCAAATCAATTGAAATAAATAGGATACACATGCCACCGAACGTGATTGTGTGTGTGTGTGCAGGACCGAGAGCCGTGGAAAGAAGTTGTTTTCCACATATTTGCCCAAGGACCGTGATTTTCATTGCCCGTGTGTGCAGTTGCCCGTTGTGTTTGCTTGTCTGCTTGTTATTGGCAGCTTAACTCGTGCGTGTGAGCCACGATTAAGTTTGGTCAGTTGTCACGCCCTCGGTCAGCGAGGGCTGGTAAGGTATGGTATTTATACCTTAAAGTCGCTGTCTTGACAACCGGTTAAGTAACAAACATTTTCCTGGATCGATTTGAACAACATACCACTTTCGGTTGAATAATACTATCTGGAGCATGTATTGCCGGCAGTATTGCTCGATTTGATAAGGTTGCCACCGATGTAGGTTTGTTCGTTGCGATAAGGAATATATCTTATCTTGTGCTGTGCCTGCCCTTCAATTCAATCTATAAAGCAAACACACCTTGAGAGGTTCACTCATTGGGAAGTAAATTTGCTACAAATAAAGCTCAGGGAAATGAAGTAATTTTGAATAGATCTTCTTAAACTTACAGCATTTGTTGCTTCTGTTAGGAAATACGCAAACATTTTGTTCTTTTTATATAGTTTGCCGACAATTTCAATAATTTGATTTGGTCGCTTGCCAAAAAGTCGCGTCTTCTGCGGCATTAGGCGCTTAAATTTTCGTTGTTCGCATTTAATTAGGACGTGTGTGCCGCTGGGGAAGCACTGTCCATGTCCCATGTCCGACAAATAAATACGTACACTATCTATATGTTTTTATAGTGAATGTCTTTTGTGTTCTTTTCATTTTAATTTTGTTCTCGACGAGTTTGAAATGGAAAATATTTGGGCGACTGAGTGGATGGATAACTTGTGTTGTTTCTATAATTAAAGGCTAAAATAAAAATGTGTGCTTCGTGGGGAACTTACGCGTGAAATTGGCTAATAAGTGGGCCCTAATATGCCACTTCCTTGAAACTCGATAGTTGTGGTTTTTGTATTTGTTGTTCTGTTGAATTTCACGCACTTTCCTTGTACTATTTGTAACGATCTATTTTTTCGTAATTTTTCTTGCAGTTGTTTCCTTTCAGATCCCGTGGGTTTCCGTGTTATTTTTTTAATGGCAAACGAAAACAGATTGAAATGCAATACAAGCGAGCGTTGCTTAAATAGAATTTTAGTTCGCCGGTCAAACTCGGTCTCTCCCGATTTCTCTCTCAATCTGTGTTATTCTCATTCATTGAGTGAGTTCAGTCGCCTGGCCGTCGCTCTCAAGTTTCATGGAGGAGGCACTCAGCTATTAACAGTGAATGTAGTCGCATTTAACAGTGAATATATTCGAAATAATTGTGATTTTCTACAAACTATGCCAAGAACTAGAAAGAATAAAAAATGGGGAATTAAAACAAGGCAAAGCCCTAGCTTAAGCTTGAGTTATAGTACCTAAAACTAATTTTGAAGGATTCAAACACTTTTTAAACTTAAAAACTGGCTGATAGTAAAATAATTTTATAGCTATATTGTTCGTATATTTGTTTTTGCTTAAACATTTCCCTAAAAGTTCCTTGAATTGCTTAAATTTTGATTAAATATTAATGTAAAACCTTTCTTTTAATTCGAATATTTCCTCTGTTAATTCGAATATCCCCCACTGTTAGTTAACATGAGTGCCCATCGAATTGAGTTAAACCGCGAAATCAAGGGAGTATAGGCTCCCCATTGGCCCCAAATAGAGAGAAAAAGCGATTTGGGGAGAGCGAGTGTGCCCCGCGTTTGGTGTAAACAAAACCATTCAACCCCTCGAGTGTATTTTGTTTCGTTACTTGTAACATTCAGCAGGCGACGACAGACAACCCCAAAATCCGTGGGGCGGGCGCCCAGTAAATCCCGAGTGAAAGCGCGAGCGAGCTTTCCCGCTTTGAGTTTTGAGACCACGCACGATAAGAGCCCTGCTGCTGCTGATAAGATAGACGCGTTCTTCTCCGGTTCATGGCATTTTATCGAGCATAAAGATAAGAATATTTGGTTTAAAAACGAAGGAAAGCTTCCGAGTATTGTCCGTCTCTTAAGGGCTCCGGCACTGTTCTGTTGCGTTCTGCTGGTCGTGTGGCTCACGGAAAACGCTGGCTTGCAGTTTCATTCAATTGGTTTCGTTAATGAGCTTGCCGCCGTCAGTCCAATGAACCAGTCTTCCTGTTTATTCCCATTTTCACCTGACTCAGCATTTGAATTTCGTAACAGTTGTAACGTCTCAAAGCTGTTAGCTGTAACAGTCAGCTGCTAAGCCAGGGCTGTAGAAGTCGGGCAGATTTGGCGCGCAAACTAAATGACTATCGTTATCGGGAACGATTATTAATGTCAGTTCGCTCGATTTACCAGAACTGGTTGCCTTGCTCATTTCGAAGTATTGGTAGCGCTTACCAACACAGTCATTCTGCCAAATTTTTTTTGGGCTTTATATATTTTAATTTATAAGTTAAAGATATTTTGAAGCGTGTTAAGGCAAAAATTGTTCGCCCGAAGAGCGCTTACCAAAGACACAGGCAGCGACATTGCTCCGCTGCACGAAGCCTAGCACTATGAACGGAAGGTAAGGCACACCATCACCACCGGTGTGGTGATTCTTAGATTCCTTCTATAAATATAATATATATGAATTCCGCCCTCCTCCCTCCCCCAGCAATGTCACAGATTCGGCCGACTTCCAGGCGGCCACAGCTGCCGCCGCTGCCGCCGCTGCCGCGGCCGCACGTGCCAGTAGCTCCGAGCAGGACGAGTGGCTCGCGAGTGAGTGCGGTTTTCTCGATCCGGAGGTGCAGCGCACCATGCGAAGCGGCAGTGCCGCCGAGGACATTACCCAGTACCCGATCCATGGCTGGGTGGACGTCACCAAGGAGTTCCATGAGGCCTGCACCGAACTGCAGCCGGGGGAGCTGGCCCAGGACATGCTATTCGGCCTGTTTGAGGCCATGTCAGCTATTGAAATAATGGACCCCAAGATGGACGTGGGCATGGGCTTCGATAAACAAGACCTGCCGCCGCCCTCCTTTGAGGCTGCCATTGCGGTAAGGCTGAGACTTGGAATACCATGTTGTCCTTTCTAAGACCTGACTTTTTTTTCTAGACGGGCGCCATTAAGCTGGAAGATCTCACGCCCGCCGAACTGATCGGCACCTTCGATGCTCTCTTCTCCTGCATTGTGTCCTGGCTGGAGGGCAACTCCATGGACCAGGTGCTCTTCACCTGCCTCTATCTGCACGCACCGTCCAAGATCAAGGACCGGGCTTTGCGCGTGTTCTGCACGGCAGTCCGCAATCTCATTGCGGTCATCAAGAATATTATTTTCGTTGCCGCCGTCAATGAGGAGGAGGACTTTCAATTGTATGGAAACTCTTCCTTGCTATCCGCCGAGAAGGCCCAGCCCGCTGGTGTATATAGTGCTCTGAAGGACGTGGAGGATGAGTTGGTGCGCAGATGCAAGAAGCTGACGGCCACCGAGGATTGGATGGCCGTTGTAAACAGGCTGCGCTTCATGCGCAACCTCTTCCAGGTCATTTACCAAGTGGAACTGATGTCAACTGCTGATATGTCGGAGGAGGCCATCAATGACATACACAAGAACCTTAAGGTGGCTATGGAGTTGCTGCCGCTCATCAGGAAGACCATGGATCGAGGCATTCAGCCGGAAAAGGGCTGTAAGTAGGTCACTGGTCAACCTTTATTTGTGTTAATCACTCTTTCCCCCCCCCCCAGCTGAGGCGCCCAATCCCATGGGCTTCTCGCCCCGCATACACGACCGCAGCCAGCCGCCCGCCTTTCCGCGCAGCATCAAGATTAGGGATCGTCCGGCCAGCTATCAGTTTCTGGAAGAGATGATCTTACGTTTCAAGTACGCCTGCAAGGTTATCAAGCACAAGGATTACTACTCGGCACTGGTGGGATAGGCCTTGAACTTAAAGTGAACCCGATTAACACGTATTTCCCCCCAGAACTTCTTCATCGAGTACAGCAAAAAGTCGGGCCAATGCATCCTCTCGCGAAGTGTGTTGCAATGCCTGTTCAGCTCCAACATCCGGATGATGCATGGCAAGCATCCCATGAAGCCATTCCTGCGCCACTCGGTGCAGATCTTCAACTCGCCGCCCGTGCTGAATGCCAAGCATCCGGTGGCCAGCGATCCGAAGGTGCAGCTGCATCTGGACAACTTCTTTCGCTACTGCATCAACATGAACACCTTCACCCAGTTTATTCGCATCTGTGGCTTCAATCGTGCCCGGCAGCGCGACAAGCTGGCGCGTCTCATCGAGACCTTTGACACAATTCAGGTGGATGCATCGCGTCTGGACTCGATGTTGAATCAGCTGGCCAATGAGAAGGCCTTGGAGGGTAATGAGTCGATGGCCACCGCCCTGAAGCACAGCACACACTTCTCCACCTGGGTCCTGTACAACTGTTTCCGTGCCATGCTGATCTTCCTGATGTCCGGCTTTGAGCTGGAGCTGTATGCCGTTCACGAGTTCCTCTACATCTACTGGTATCCGTACGAGTTCCTCATTGGCTTCCTTGTGTCCGCGTTGACGCGCACGGAGAATATATTGCTGGCGCAGGAGGAGTATGCCGAGCATCAGAGCAGGCTCCAGAGTGCCGGTGCGGGCGCGGCCAAGAATCGCAAGGCCGCCAAGCCCAAGAAGAACAAGAAGCAACAGCGCCCATACCGAAACGAGATAGTATACTACCATGCCCTGATCAGCCTCTGCGGGGGCATGTACAAGGCCATGGGCGCCTTGACCAAAGACGGACGCGTGCGCCTGCCACTGTCCCAGTTCGACAACGAGGAGATTCGCTACAATCGTCGCTTCATGCCCTTTGCCACACTCACCAGCCCGCCGCCCGTTTCGTATGCGGAGTTCCGGAACATCAGGGTGCAAATGATGGAGCCCAGCGTCGAGGATCTGTACACCTATGCGGGCAAGCACTTCAACCAGGCGCGCAATGTCCTAGAGAGTATTCAGAATCCCGACCAGGAGGTAAGTGGCGATTACAAGCCATATAGTGTCTTAATCAGTGATAAATTCTTCCCCGACAGATGCTCGATCTTCTGCAAATTGCACGCACCAATTTCGTGGTGATGAACGTGCTGGCCCGGGGCCACCAGAAGGAATTGAAACGACAGCCCGAGTTTGACTTCACCAAGCATAGCTACTTTCCCATCATCAAGCTTAAGTAGTTTGTGTTTGTGACAAAAATATAAAATTTACTTGTATGCATTTTAACTCGTTTAACTCTGCTTTAACTCGACAATGTCCTGCTTGATTAGCAGCTCCTCCACATAACCCTGGATGTGGCAGCTCTTGGCACAGGTGTACACAGCCAGCACGCCCCAATCAAGGTTCTCGTCCTCCAGCAGCGTCAGGGTCTGCGGCATGATTTGGAACTCAAACTGGCGAGCACCGCCGCAGCTGCTGCAGTTGGGCAGCGACTGCAGTTGATCGGCCACCGTCTGGGCGGTGTCTGTAATCCACAGGGGCTGGCCACCACGTTGGTAGCGTATAATCTGCTCGGGTTCCGCTGCCGTTAGCTTCTTGAACTGGAAGAAGGTCTTGTCATCGTCAGCAGCCCCTTTTCCAATGTATTTGTCCATCTCCGCCTCCGATAAGTCGCTTAGGTCGCCAATCTTGCCGCTGGCCTCCAGCTCCTTGAACTCTGCCAGACGGGCATCGTCGTCCTTGTCGTCTTCGGTAGCTTTTGTAGGATCTGTGTCACTCATGATCTCGAACTCGGGAAATTCAACTTTGCTGAGAGGTTTGCGAGTAGTTTCTGGTGCGGATCCGCAGTTCAACTTGTGGCGGGGCCAGTGCGCCCGCTGATGCTCCGCTGAGCAATAGTTGATGGCTTTGCATTTTGAACAGGTGTGGGGAGCGAGGCAACCGCAGGCGGCGCACAATTTCCTAAGACAGGGAATAGCGGGCTGAAAGGGATTACAGTCAGTAATTGTAATTGGATCTTAAGTATTACGAATCTCACCAGCGGATCGCCTTCATCATCCGGATCCTCCTCCGAAAAGTACTTGTTACTTAGCGGCAACTGTGATCTAAGCACTGTGAAATTGCTGAAATTGCAGGGAAATTTCCACGTTTTGTTAATAGAATTTCGCTGGAATGAAGCCCTGCTGCTTACCTCGCACTCTGCGCCTGCTGACACTCCGGTTTCCGGCACAGAAATACGTAGATAGACCGATGAAAGTTGAACTCATCTTCGGAAGGAACATAGAGTTGGAGCAGAAAGGATTTGGGAGCTTTGCACTTGCTGCACTGCAGCTGGGACGTGGAAGGTAAACTGTCCAGTTCCAGCCACGCTGGATGACCGCCCAACTTGTTGGGAAAGTAGCGGTTACTTAGCCAGCTAACATCGTCACATTTTTCCGCAAAACCCAATTCAATTTCCATTTCTCTTTATTTAGCTGTTAGCACGTTTCATTTATTTATGTTTTGGTTTTTGGGTTACCGTACTGCCCGTGGGATTATATGGCGGCCTCTGGTGGGAGAAAATGACACTTCAATGCAATTTTGGTTGAACTTGTTGTAGCCCTGAAAAGGGTTCAGATAAACTGGGTGCAATATTAATAAAAATAACAGCACGATGGTGATTATTTGTTGTTGTTGCAAATAGATTCTACAAATTCTTCAGAAAAGAGCGAATTTATTCCTTTGTAACATTGGCGTTGCCACACTGTGCGAGGAAATTCGAGCTTTTACTTAATTTTCCGCGCTCAAAGTTCCTTGCAACGGTTGAATGCAGTCGATCTGGCTGCAGAACTTTGATTGCAGTGGTGTTTTCTTTGAAAAATAGCTGGAAAACCCTTAAAAAAGGATAGCAAAGCCCATAAAAGGAATCGCTCATGGGCGCTAATACATTGGTGTTGCCAGATGTGTCTAATACTAATAGTAGACAAAAGAGCTGCCACATTTGTGTTATTCGGACAGAATGCAATCGATATACCCGATATAGCGACTTGTACCACTAGATAACCCACATCGATATCGAATGTACAGCCTAATCGATGACTACCCATCTCTATCGATATCTCAAAAGTACGAGAAATAAAACAACGCGTTAAAAATATTTAAGGAAACCTTAAAAACAATAGCGCGTGTGCCGCGACAGCATATTTTTGCGCATTATCAACGGTTCAGCGGTCGTGAAAGCGTGGGGGCGGGCGTAGTTCGTACGGTATATTTTGTGTGAATAGAGCCATAATCTTCAGCCTCCATTCGGTTAAGTTATTATTGCAAATTTCGTACCACACACGCACACACACATATAAACGGGCGCGTTGAGAGCGAGGGGAATGCTGCGAGTGTGCTAGTAAATATAGTGAGGCACCCATACTGGAGCAGTGACTAAATTAAAGTTAATTAAACGCCTAGTGGTATTTCATTTAATGCAATTTGTGAAATAATACTGCCGAGGGAGGGAGACGAGACGAGACGTCGCATCTCTACCTCCGTTACCTCTCCCTCTCTACACAGCAGCAGCATGCGTGAGGGGCGTATGTATGTGTGTGCGAAAGAGTGAGCGAGACATGTGCGTGTGAGGTGCAGCAGCAGCAGCAACAACAACTGTAACAAAACAGTTTTTCGGGTGAGTTTTTTTTTTGTGAATATATTTTGCCTACCTGCGAATTTGTGGGAATCGCGGAGATCTCTCTGTATACCTTTCGGGGCTGGGTTCTTTGCGCTCATACAAACGTACATGCCATTATCTTGGCTGCAAATGTATTATTAATACCCGATTTCTATTTGTTATCTTGCCATTTTGCAGCGTGTAATAACCAGCAAATCGCTGTTATTATTTATATATCGATATATGCGTGTGCAATGACAAGCAGCAGTGGCAGCACCAACAACAATTGCAACTCTCAAGGCTACCGAAACAGCAACGGCAAAAGCAACAACACTTGCAGTTGCTACCTTCGGCAATGAAATTACTATTTCTTGCCGCCTTCACCTGCTCCTCCTCCTACTACACCACCTCCTCCTTCTCCTCCTCTTCCGCTGCTTCGGCACCTCTGTTGTCCGCGGATCCAACAACAACAAACATGAACGCGTCGCGTAATTGTCGTATAAATAAATAAACAAAATACAAAATAAATGCACATTTATTTTTCTATACAAACCAAACAATATCAATTAAAAGTCGGAAATTATGAATAAATTGGATTATCCACGTCGCAATGGTACACACAAAGTTCGAATAACGAGTAAGTAGTACCTGGCACTCTTTGAGGTTTCTCTCGAATAAATCTTAATAATTTATTGCCTTCTTCTTTTTGCAGTATTGTGTGCTAGAAATTTGGCTCGCAAGGATTTATTTCGTAAGTACATATTGCTCAAAATATATTTAATGTTTTACTAACTATTTCTGTTAGGCAACGAAATTATTCAACTATTAAAACTAGCTTTGTTTTTGCGAGAAAATTGTTTAAAGGGACTTAAGTTACAAGCGGGATCAAGACTTTATTATAAGCCTTGAAACACTCACAAAATATAAATAGATTTTGATTACTTACTCTTCATAAAGATATTTCGGAAAACCTTAAAGATACAACCTCACAAGAACCTACACTAATTGCAGGAAAACTCCCAAACTAATCATGCAAATAAGTTGAAACTAATAATTAGTAAAGCTTTCACCAAAAGCTAATTCCCTGAATTACATTCGTTAATTTAACCAATGATTAAGTCCCCCGATTAGGCTCGTAAATTACTTGAATTGTTTCACATTGTGGAAATTTTTGGTGGGGAATTTCCCGAGAATTTCGCCTGCTCCAAATACAGTTTAGTTTTTCTTTTCAAAAACGATCAATTACGCACCTGTTTAGCCATCCAATCAAAACATACTCTTCTTTGTTTTGCGGTAAATTAAAGTTTTGTTTTATTTTGTGCGGCGTTTGGCTTGCGGCATGGCATTCGTCTTCTTCGCCGCATTTATCTATGCATATGAGGGGTATTGCTAAAATTAGCACTTCCTTTTGTCTACTTTCATTTTTATACAAATTGCGGAAAAGGGGTGTAGATGTGTGTGCGAGCCACACCAGGCGGGTGTGCGTGTGTGTGTGTGCTGTGCGCCTCCATATCTGAGCTCTTTTTCCATATTTTGTTTAGATATAACAAAAGTGATTATTACTAATTTGCTTTCATTGCGGCTCACCCGCTCGCACAGTGGCAGAAATACAAACAGAAACAGTAACTCACACACACGCACACGGAATATAGTTTTTCTTTCCACTGTATTTTTTATTTATTATTTTCTTGTCCATTTTTTACACTTGGCTGCACTTAAATCACGCGCCCGCCATTGCCCAATATGCTGCCCTAAAACTACAAACTATATACTACGTATGATATGATATATTCAAGTTTCCCGTTTTGGGGGATCTCTGGGCTACCAGAAATGGCTGTCACTTTCGTTATGGTAATGGCATATATAATGCTAATGTCTAGCTGCCGTGATTCCCATAGAAATCAAGATAGAATCATAAACAAATCACATTATATATTGATTAGTTGACAAGGAAAAGGATATGACTAACTGAAACAAGACCCCAAAGGTGGAACGCCTGTGAATCCCTGTAATTAAAGCTATATTCCCTAGATATCGTACAGTTTTTACCTGCTCTTGGCCAGCATTTGCGCTTCTTTTCTGCCATATACATATAGTTTTTTCTTCACATTTTATCGACTATTGTTTTTCGTGATTAGATTTGAGTTATTTACCGTGCAAGCGCCGTGTGTACATTGGGAAAGTCCATTCTTCGCGTGGAATGGATTTCTGTTATAAATAGATCGGTTGGAGGGACACACACAACTTATTTTATTACTAGCCATGAGTAATGTCTGCCTAATGGGTTTTCCTCCTCCTATCATGTATTGTTTGAACATTTATCTTGATCACAATAGGCTTAGGCATTTCCTATCATCAGAAACAAGTTAATACCCAAATGAGAGTTCCGAACAACCGGATATAGAGGAAAACAACATGATTTCATTGCTCCTGCGTCGTCGTCGGTGTTTCATCGATTACAAGATATTTTTGGGACGAGGCTTATCGGAAGTTAAGAAACTTAAGAAGGATAACTCTGGTAGGATTATAAACTATGTTCGGGCGGAAGAGAAAGTACAATATGTAGAGATCAAGCAGCAGCTCTATGCGGTATGCTCCACCACCAGTCAGGTTAAATCCCTTATCGATGCTGATAAAGATGATCTGCTATCTGCCGAGCAACGAAGCATTAAGCGGGAGGATCATCATGAAGCCAACAAAGGGGATTTCCTGGAATTTCCACTAAAACGCAAACCACCCACAACGAAATTTCCCGTCAATGAAAATGCGGACAAGTTAATGGAACAAGATGAGGTCCGTGAACTCCAAGAGAAACTATTAAAGGGTCTTAGGGATAGGGCTAAGGAACAGAAGTCTAAATTGGTGGAAAATGTTGAAAACGTAAAAGAGGAAGCTACAAATACCAAAACAAAGATTAAAACTAATGAAGGGAGAAAGCAAGCTCAGGAACCAGCCAAGCCTTCGGGTCCTTCACCCCCATCGCCTCCTCAAGCAGCTGCTACACCGCCACCTAAAGGACCGCCGCCTGGCACCCCGCCAACCCAGACAAAGACCACCTTTGGGCCCCTGGCAGATGAAGATCGCATCTTTACCAACTTGTATGGCCGCCATGACTGGCGTCTGAAGGCGGCCATGAAGCGCGGCGACTGGCACAAGACCAAGGAGATCCTGGACAAGGGCGATATGTGGATTGTGAACGAAATCAAGACTTCGGGGCTGAGAGGACGCGGTGGCGCCGCCTTTCCCAGCGGCCTCAAGTGGTCCTTTATGCACCAACCGCCCGATGGCAGGCCCAAATTTCTGTTGGTCAACGGGGACGAGGGGGAGCCGGGCACCTGTAAGGATCGCGATATAATTCGCCACGATCCTCACAAGCTGATCGAGGGTTGTCTCATCGCTGGCCGGGCCATGGGCGCCAACACGGGATTCATTTATATTCGCGGAGAGTTCTACAACGAGGCCTGCAATCTGCAGTATGCCATCATAGAGGCCTACAAGGCGGGCTATTTGGGCAAGAATGCCTGCGGCTCGGGCTTCGACTTTGATCTGTACGTTCAACGCGGAGCCGGCGCCTATGTCTGTGGCGAGGAGACATCCCTGATTGAATCGCTGGAGGGGAAGGCTGGAAAGCCACGGAATAAGCCACCCTTTCCCGCAAATATTGGTGTCTTTGGCTGTCCCTCGACGGTGGCCAATGTGGAAACGGTGGCCGTGGCGCCGACTATCTGCCGGCGTGGTGGCAACTGGTTCGCCAGCTTTGGCCGCACCCGGAACTCGGGCACCAAGCTATTTAATATCTCGGGTCACGTCAACAACCCCTGCACCTTCGAGGAGGAGATGTCGATGTCCACCAAAGAGCTGATTGAACGCCATGCCGGCGGAGTGATTGGCGGCTGGGACAACCTATTGGCCATCATCCCTGGTGGCTCCTCGACTCCCTGTATTCCGAAGGAGGTGGCTGACACCTCAATCCATGACTACGATGGCCTGGTGGAAGTGCAATCGTCCCTGGGCACCGGTGCCATGATTGTGATGAACAAGGACACGGACATCATTAAGGCCATTGCTCGGCTGTCGGCGTTCTACAAGCACGAGAGCTGCGGCCAGTGCACGCCGTGCCGCGAGGGTCTCCACTGGGTGAACATGATTATGCAGAGATTCGTGACGGGCCAGGCCCAGATCGCCGAGATCGACATGCTGTGGGAGCTGACCAAGCAGATCGAGGGCCATACCATATGTGCTTTGGGCGATGGCGCCGCCTGGCCGCCGCAAGGACTAATCCGTCACTTCCGGCCGCTGATAGAGCAGCGAATCAAGGACCGAAAAGACTGCGATCAGGCCGAGGCCGCTGCCGCTGCAATATTTACTTGTCCAGAATAAAGCGTGTGCCAAGAGTGCACCATCATCATCATCATCATACTCGACTCTGTACTCTGTAGTCTCTTCCTCCAGCCAGCGGCGGCATGCGGCTGGCTTCATGCTCCGCTGACTGTCGGCTTCCGTCCGAGTGAAAGTGCAGCCAGTCGTTAACTTCCTCGCCTTGCCGCCGACTGGGCCACGAAATTGTGCCACGTAGCGTTAAGCCAAAGGGGTTGAACATACATACATAAACTGGCCATGCCGCCATGTCGCCAATACCAAAGGGGGGCTTTCTTTCATTATTTCTCTCTCACTTTTCGGGCAGTTCAGCCATGAAGAGCGTGATGAGGAATCGCAGCTTGGTTGGTCTAGGGATTTATGCAATTTAGCGGATTATGCTTTGAGATACTAAACAAGATAAATGGTTCTGTATAACAGAGGTGCTCAAATCTTCCTTGTGACAGTGTTTAAACCAACACACACAAGATGTACACTTAGAGAAAGACACTTGCCAATTTATTACTCATTTAACTGGGCACATTTCATTCAAAAAACTAAGAAAAGGGTTACTGTAGAGTGAAGGATATTGTTCTTGACCTGCGAGAGAAAGAAGAAAATGCAAAATTGTTTGTGTATAGCCTACACAAAACCCTAGGCTCTGTGCATTCGCAAATACAGCCACAACGCGAGTGCACCTCTGCTAAATAAGGCACCACTTGTACTTGTGCTTTTCCGATAAGTTCCTATATGTTCCACTGATTAATTCCTCGATTTCTATTACAGTCTGCTGCCGACATTGACATATATTTCCATTTCCGCTGGACTTTATATCAGCTAAGCCCTAAAAAACATTTCAAATTCTATTTGACTTCTTAGCTTCAGTTCTTAGGAGTGTTCTTAGTGTTCTAAAAGAATTCTTTGCCTGGTTCCTCCTTTCCTTCTTGGCAAACTTGTATAAACCTTTGACTTCCTTATAGAGAGTGGGCCTTAGTGGTTCCTTCTACCTACCCTTCACTCCTCACCTCACTTTGTGTGTTCTCTCTTGCATAAAATCAATCAACAGCTGCCTGGCGACGACACAGACACTGCAATGTGGCCTACTCAAGTTACCTGGGCCAAGACACAAACAGGTCGTGTTGGGTAGGTCCTCCTTGCCAGCTGATGACGGGCCAGTGTACCTATGCCTTGCCATGACAACAGCGACGGCCACCACAGCCTTGAGATAACGATTCACGAATAGATATAGATATATAGATACAAATATGGGAGTGCGAAAAAACCTAGTTGCGATTTTCAGCCGGTGGTGGTAACCGGGCCATGAGTCAGAAGCTGTCAACTGACTGGTTGGTTCTAGTCGGGTCGGCTGGTCGGCAGGTCTGTGTAAATCATTCAGTCAGCCGCCGGGCCGATAGTTCTTAATTGTTTAATTCAGGCGGAATGCCGTGCGCTTAATTTGTCAAGATTCGAGGCATTATCGGTGGGTCGCCTAAGACGATAAGCGATTCGGAGCAGAGGCAGCGACAGTGCGGGGGGTTCCTACTATATATTCTGATAGCGGAGATTGCCAGATAGATTTCCCCCTTCCCCTGGACAACTGCAAGCACATTTGTTTCCATATCTCTATCTCTGACTAATGACACTTGACCGCGTTCACCGTTTTGGTTGGGCCTGGGCTCAGATGTAAACATTTTCATTGAAGGCATTGTTCGGATTTAATTGACATTCCCTGCCCTTAGGCTGAAAAGCATAAAGAGTGTGGCCCACTTTAAGCGAGAAGTTCTCAGAGGCCAAAACTAAATTTAGAAATTCTATTTTCTACACAATTTGGGGACAGATTTTAATATGCCGAATGATTGGTAATATTACGTCTTGGAATTTTCCGAAATAAGTTGAAGGAAGTTCTTTTTGTTCAATAATGTAGTATAAATATTTATTAATTAACCATAGGGATTAAAGGGTGGTGTGGTGGGTATCTGCGGCATTTGTCCTGGTCGTGGATTCCAGCCCCTGTGGCGTCTCTCGTCAAAGGGAAACGGTTCTCCTGCCGCCATCGAGATGAACAGGAAAATGGCCAAAAGACCAAGCAGGTGAATCCAACTAGATGTAGAAGCCATTGCTGATTATTTGCTTGTGATGATCACTGACTGGGAGTGGCTGTGCTTATATAGGCCCCCCAGCTCAGCTGGGGTACTGTCCCCCGATCCCGAACTCACACAAAAAAAGCGATAAGCTGAGACGGGAACTCACACAATCGGGGGAAGTTCTTCTCTGAAATGTGTTTAATCTGCTTCTGCGTTGTTGACCTCCTCCAAGGAAGAGAACATTATTGTCGGCGTTGTTGGTGGTGCTTCGGTGTATTTCTGCGGCACCTGCAAGCATCCGGGTTTTATTTGCAGCCTTTGGGCGAAGCCAGGATGCTGATGGATATATCCAGCAAGGATCCTGTACAAGTTAAAGAGCATCAGGAGCATGAGAATGAGCAGGAACCTGAAACGATCCATGGCTGAAAGGAACTAAACAAGTTAGGGAGAATCGAGCCAACTTAAATAGGTTTATAAAGCGTGTGCGTTAATAGATGTTGTTTATAGATCAAATGTAACACTTTAAATGGCCATTTACGGTGTAAATTGCACTTATTTGTCCAATCAAATGTATTATAATGATGATTACTGTGGGTTGACAAAGGGTTGAATGTTTACACAGAACAATATCTGGTTATCAAATTATTCAAGCTATTATGGGTACAGATATTAAATCACATATCTATACAGTACTATAAAGCAGTGATGTCCTATACATAGAATCGCGATTCTTGGGTATTTCGCTGCCCGAGCTCTGCTCACACCGAGAGTGCAAGCATTCGTATGCGTTCGGCAAGGACAGCACTGCCTTACTTACACAAATGCTAGTCTAATCTCCACTGTTTTATGCCTTATTTGAAGATAATTGCACGCGAAACTCTGCTAGTTTTATATTAAACTCCTATTTACTATTTTATATTTATTTATTGCTGCTCCAGGTCTGCCCGATCCGTTTGCCAAGGTCCAAGTGGATGGCACTGGCCAGGTGTACTCAACGGAGATAAGCAAGTCCTCGCTGGATCCCAAATGGAATGCACACTACGATTTGTTTCTGGGCATTGGCGATGCCATCACGATAACCGTGTGGAATCAGCGCAAGATCCACAAGGGCAGCGGATTCCTGGGCTGTGTGCGGATACCAGCCTTCAACATACAAAGCCTCAAGGGAGCGGGATGTAAGTTGCTCTCAGTTTCTCCCCAAGAAGTCATTTCTCTAATCAAGTTTTCATCCAAACTAACAGTCCAACGCTTGGATCTGGGCAAACTCTCGCCGGATGACGATGAGCTGGTGCGCGGTCAGATAATCATCTCTCTCCTCTCCAAGGATGGCCCCGGCAGCGGCAATCCCTTGGCCATTGTGGGACCCAGTGGCGATGTTCGTGGACCCTCCGAGGACGACTCATCGGAGGATAGCTTGCCAGAAGGATGGGAAGAGCGACGCACGGACAATGGTCGCATCTACTATGTGAATCATGCCACCAAGTCCACGCAGTGGGATAGGCCTAGGCATCCTGTGGGAGCCACATCGCCGCAGCAACGCCACAATGGCAATAATGGAGATCGACAGGCGCCGGCGGGTCCCACGCGTTCCACCACCTGCACAAATCTGCTTAATGGCGGCCATCATCGCAATCGGGACCTGGCGGTGACGGCCAACGATGAGCGGCGTCACTCCACGGAAATACTGTCCAGTGTGGGCAAGGAGAACACCAGTCCCACAACGCCCGTGTCGGCCACAACGACGCCCGGCAAGAAGTCCTCCTCCTCGTCGTCTTCGGGTGCAGGTCGCACTCTCGAGCAACGTCCCTCGAACGAACCGGCCACGCCCACCAGCAGCACGACGACAACAACGACGACGACGTCGACGCCGGGTCGCCTCCACAGCAACGACAATCACGTGAAAACGCCAAAGCACCAAACAAATGGACATGCACAGCCAGAGACCACGCCCACATCGCCGACGGGACAGCAGAACTATGTAAACGGGAATGCTCAGAGTGGAGGTAGCAGTGGAACCGGTAGTGGCCAGGCGGCGCAGCCCCAAAGCGCCAGTAATGGATGGACGCAGGAGGATGCCTCAACGACGACGCCGGCGACGACGACAACTGCTGCGGCGACCACAACTCCTCCCCGGCATAGCCAGAGTCCGTCAACACCAAATGCATCGCCGCCAGCTCCTGTGACGCCCTCGGCCAATGGCAATGTCCACAGTCCGAACGCCAACAGCACGTCGACGGGCGGAGGAGGTGGAAATGGAGGCGGAGGAGGAGGAAGCAGATCCTATACAGCCGCCACGCCTGGTCAGCGTTCGCAGCGTCGCAGTTCAAGGCAGCAGGGAGAGGAGTCCTCCACAAGAAGACGTTCTTCGCGAGGAACTCGCAATGGAGGCACCTCTGGCAGCGGCGGCGGAGGAGGAGGAGGATCCTCCAGCCAGCGTTATGCGTCGGCAGCCATTGCTGCTGCCAATCAGGCAGCACGTCCGTTCCTGGACCTGCCGCCGGGCTATGAAATGCGGACCACGCAACAGGGCCAGGTTTACTTCTTTCACATACCGACCGGTGTGTCCACGTGGCACGATCCCCGGATACCTCGTGACTTTGACACCCAGCACCTGACTCTGGATGCAATCGGACCCCTGCCCAGTGGCTGGGAACAGCGGAAGACGGCCTCGGGCCGTGTATACTTTGTGGACCACAACAATCGAACGACCCAGTTTACAGATCCTCGCCTCAGTGGCAGCATTCTGAGCATGATTCGCCGTGGAGCGGGAGCAGCTGCGCTTGCTCCCCCAGCTGCTGCCCTCTCGCCAGCAGCTGCCACAGCAGCTGTACCAGCGAACAATGCCACAACGACTACAGCAGCGGCGACGACAACGACAACGTCGTCGACGACGACGACCAACACAACCCCACATCGCATTGTGCCGGATCTGCCGCAGGGATTGCTCGAGAGCGCCGACCTACTGCCCAAGTACCGACGCGATTTGGTGGGCAAGCTGCGAGCTCTGCGCACCGAGCTGCAGACAATGCAGCCCCAATCCGGCCACTGCCGCCTGGAGGTGTCGCGCAACGAGATTTTCGAGGAGAGCTATAGACTGATAATGAAGATGCGGGGCAAGGACATGCGCAAGCGCTTAATGGTCAAGTTCAAGGGCGAGGAGGGATTGGACTATGGCGGCGTCGCACGCGAGTGGCTGCACTTGCTCTCCCGCGAAATGCTCAATCCACAGTACGGCCTGTTCCAGTACAGTCGCGACGACCACTATACGCTGCAAATTAATCCGGACTCCGGCGTGAATCCTGATCATCTGTCCTACTTCCATTTCGTGGGACGCACGCTGGGCATAGCCGTGTTCCATGGCCACTGCTTGGACGGTGGCTTCACCACGCCCTTCTACAAGCAGTTGCTGAATAAACCGATTACCTTGGGGGACATTGAGGGCGTGGATCCGGAGCTGCATCGCAGCCTCACCTGGATGCTGTAAGTTGCGAATTCATGGTTATTATCAAACGATTCTTATTTGTATATTTAATTTAAGGGAGAGCAACATCAGCGGCATCATCGAGTCCACGTTCAGTGTGGAAAACAATAGCTTTGGCGCTCTGGTGGTGCACGAACTGAAGCCAGGAGGTGCCTCCATTCCGGTGACTGAGGAGAACAAGCGGGAGTATGTCAAGCTCTATGTGAACTATCGATTTATGCGCGGCATCGAACAACAGTTTCTGGCTCTGCAGAAAGGTTAGTTTGGAATACATGAGGCCCTTTCATTTTGTTCCTAATTAAAATATAAAATTTATAAATATATTCTGTAGGATTTTGTGAGCTTATACCCAGCCCCCTGCTGAGACCGTTTGATGAGCGCGAACTGGAATTGGTCATTGGTGGCATCTCCAGCATTGATGTCAACGACTGGCGCAACAATACGAGACTGAAGCACTGTACGAATGAGACCACGCAGGTGTTGTGGTTCTGGCAGGTGGGTTTATTTCCTTCTTTCTTTCTTCTTTTCAAAGATAATATAACCAAAGATGAATAACCCCAAGAGATTTAAATTGCAATATGCAAGCAAGACAATGATCTCTGTCGTGCTCTGCCTTTTAAATAAGCTTTCAAGAGAGACTAGAGACTGCTCTACGGGTTACCTATCTTTAAGCTTATAATGTATTTGTTTACGCTGCATTTACCCTTCTAGGCTAGTTTTCTGTTCATTTGAATAATAAATTTATATAATTTTCCCCCTTCCTAGGTCGTCGAGTCGTACAGCTCCGAGATGCGAGCTCGCCTGCTGCAGTTTGTGACGGGATCGTCGCGTGTACCGCTGCAGGGCTTCCGGGCCTTGCAGGGATCTACGGGAGCGGTGGGCCCACGACTGTTTACCATCCATCTAACCGCCGATGTGCCCACACAGAACCTGCCCAAGGCGCACACCTGCTTTAATCGGATCGATTTGCCGCCCTACGAGACGTATCAGCTGCTCTGCGACAAGCTGACGCAGGCCGTTGAAGAGACCTGCGGCTTTGCCGTGGAGTAGGGAGAGACCCGACCCGACCCGCACCCGCACCCAATCCACGCATATGCATATACATAGACACCTTTACATATATATAATATATATATATATATAGTACGCGATATATATCAAGGCGATTTGAAATCAAAATTTGACAAGAGAATAGGTTTTATAATTTTTATTATTTGTTTGTTGATGAAACTGCACCCGCCCCGCAGCCCTGTTTAAACTTGTGTGTGTGTGCTGCGCATTTTGCAGTTAAAAAATTTAATTATTTAGCAAAGTATGTTAGTTACCAAGTGCATATATATACGAGTATATACACACACACACATAAATATATATATCGATCTATATCCTGCCCCTTGTTTGTTTACGTCGTCGCGTGGCGTGTTATAAATTGTAGTTTTAAATATATATATATATACATATATATATATTGCGAAACCAATTATTATACAAATACAATTATACAAGATTATACATATATATATCATATAGTTGATAATTAGGCATAACGAAATTTTTAACGGCAATTTTCTTGTGCTTTCTTGTTTAGTTTAATTAATACATTTTTGATGTTTATTAATTACATTTTGTACATTTTATAAAAACCAATCGAACGAACTCACTGCTAAGTTTTTAATTATTGTTTATATTCGTCCTTACACACACACACACACACCTTACGCACACACTCATCGATCGACACTCCCCTCACTTGCATATTTTATTAGTAAGTAAGACAAACGCCTACCCAAAAAAAGAAAGAAATTCATTCAAAATAAGAGAAGCGACGAACAGAGAGAGGAAAACATAAGAACACTTGAAAAATTACTCAATTATTAAATTAGTTATTTTTTAACTCTTTGAAATAAATGCAAATTATTTAAATTACGCTTTTATGTTTTTTTTAATTTCCTTTACCTGCCGCCAAAGGATCAAATTTCATATACAACCAAGTACATGCAACTTTAATGCATATTTACACATCAGTTTTAAACGGAGAACACGAATTGGACAAATTTCAAGAAGGTGATATTAGTGAAAATTTTTAATCTGACTTTAATTAATTAAAACGAAACAAAAACGAATTGGTAGATATCTAAGAGCCCTCTAGCCCCAACCTATTCCCCTTAAATGTAATGCATATGTGAAAGATCTATTGATTTTGTATTGCGAACTTAAGACTCTCCCTCCCAACCTCTACAACACACAAATCGATCGTTAACTCTTTTAGCTTTAGCGAGATCTAGGAAACGAATGACTAAGAATTCGGGGGCAGTAATCCTGCGCACATTGAAAAGGACTCTGCCCCCATTAACCAAAAGGGATTAATAAATAAATGAGCCTTACCTGAAATGCGTTTTAATGTGGAAAGGAAATGGTGCGAAAACTCCTGGTTGGGAACTTGTTGTTGCCATAACAATTGCCCGCTGCCAACATTTCGAGTAACAGGCGAACAGAGAACAGTAGAGCAACGATGAACGTCAGTCGTTTGCTCTCTTTCTCTTCTGTTTTATAACAGTTTAGTGCTCTGCTCTCCCGCTCAGCAGTTCTTGCGAGAGCACTTAACTGTTATAAAATTGGTTAGCAATCATCCTCCTGCTGCGTTCTGATCGCCTGGTACATGGAACTATGTATTTGGTAAATTTGTACTGGGAAACCTCGTGTTAGCGAACTTCTTTTTGCCGAAACTATGACAAGTGCCCGCTGCCTACATTTTGAATAACAGGCGAACAGAGGGCAGTAGGGCAACGATGCACTTATCTATGCCGTGACGTCGGCAGTTTGCTCTCATTGTAAACGATCTAACATTCTAACAGTTTAGTGCTCTCGCGAGAACTGCTGCACCAGAGCAGAATGTTGTTACTCTTTCGACAATATTGCTGTAGGCGCCATCTGTCGGAAGCTGCTGGAACCAAGTCCGGCAGTAGAAAATAAGTATTTTTTAGGTGGCATCAGTATAATACCATTTACAAACATACCAAATCCAAAGCAATCGTACCCGAAAATATGTAAATTTGTTTTATTTTACAATGTAAAATGTAGCAAAACTGCTTTATGTAGAACAACTACCTTATCGACGCACGTTGTTACCGACAAGAGTATGTTCTAGTAGTGTAAGGGGGGTGAGAGGGTGGCATTTAGCTGAAAAGCCGCTTTTAGAACCGAATTCTCACGAGCTGCGGTGTCCGAGTGGTTAAGGAGATGGACTTGAAATCCATTGGGTTCTACCCGCACAGGTTCAAGTCCTGTCCGCAGCGTAAAGTTTGGCACTGTCTGTGCTTTTTTTTTACTTTTTATTTTTGTTTTTCTTTTATCGTTCTTTTTTTTTACTTTATTTTCTTTTATTTAGTTTAATTAAATTACATTATTTAGCCGTTCTACGCAGTGATCTCACAATATAACAATTTATAGAGTGCGGATCATTCGTTTCTCTCAGTTTGCATACAATACGACATTAAGCTTAGCCTAGGAATTCATAATTGAAGATTTTTGCCTCGCTGACAAGACAAACAGATCAGAATTATACGAAAAGGGGACATTGGGCGCTCGCTTTGTATTCGCTTCTTTTCATTTTTAAATTTTAGGTCTTAGCAGCTAGGATAAAATCATAATCGCATTGATTCTTGAATAAATGTATATCACCGAATTCGTCAGCGGTTCTTCTCCGCTTACAATTTGGCGCGCTTGGGCACGCCGATGGCCTCGAGGACGCCGCAAACATCAAGGTGATGGAACAACGTCTCCAGATATTCATCCCGATGCTTCATATAGTGAGCGGCATGCTGCGATCTTTCCCAGCGCTTGAACGTGCACTTAATGTCCGCTCGCTCCCAGTTATCGCGCACCGCCTGATTGGAGGACGGCGGGCCAATGGGATCGTTGTCGGAGACAAAGAACAGCGCCGGTGCCTTCAGCAGCGTGGAGTGGAACATCTGGCTGGAGCGCATATAATGGATGGTGGCCTGGTTATGGAATGTCTTCATGTGGTACAGCGTATAGTTGCGCAGTGCACTCTGCATGCGTTCGTTTTTGGGGAAAATGGATTTGGGGACGCCCACGGGAATCTCGGTGATATCGGCGGCACTGTCCCACACCTGGCAGACGAAACGATCCAGGATGCTGCCATAGCGATCCATATCGCGCGACATTTGCAGCATTATCTCGCCCAGTTGGTAGGCGCCCACAGAGAAGCCATGCATCACGATCGGCTCATAGGACTTGTTGTTCTCCAGAAAGCGCAGAGTCTCGGCGGCCACCACCTGGTTGGGGGAAATCATTAGTTACTAAACTTTATATCTCGGCTAACAACTATAGTTGCCCCATATTAACTGGTAACTTGGTGCTGCTGAAAACCCTTACCTGTGTTCCCTTGACCGGCCACAGGAGCTGCCACGGCGTAATGTGTACCACAACAACATCGAATCCCATCTCCGTGTAAATCTGGGCGTACTTCTTCAGGTGCTTCTGCTTGGCCATTAGCCAGGCCATCATGAGGACCAGAGGATTGCCCGTGGGCTTCTTAAAGGCCAGCGTCTTGGGATCAACCTCGACATGCGTCTTATTGTTGGTGTAGAGAGTCATGTTCTTGGTAATATCCTGCGAGGATATATACCGGCGATTCTTCGAAGGGGCCATGGCGCTCTGCGTTCAAAGAAAATGCAATTATTATCGTGGTTTGGCGCACAGCTGGTATATGATTAGTGGGGTTAGGGGAAATGAAGCTTAAAAGTAAATAAACACAGCTGCAATTTACATATTTAGATATAAAGCATACAAAACGAGGGCAAGTGTTTAATGAGCTGTACAAATATACATACGTCTAGACTAGCACGATTCCACAGAGTAATCTTTAGGTTGGATAGGTCGAGTAACTAACCACCGAGCAACTAATCGCAACCGATTAGATATGGAACCTTAGAGTGGCTGAAATAATGGCCTGATCGGGTGATTCCACCGAAATCCATGCAAATTATGAGGCATATCTGATAAAGCTTTGATTTATCCACCTGCTAATGGCTGACCTTGAGAAATACCTTGATAATAAGCCCCCCTCTGGTTCCCCGTTAGGACTAATGCAGGTGTGCGTGCGTTTGGGTTTGATTTTATGGGAATTGTATGTGTTACTGGGCAAGATATTGAGTTACTATGATCACTTTGAGTCTAATAACTGGGATAGCAATATTTTTTACTGCATTCGTATAATATATATACCGTTTTGCTTCCGTATAATTGCTTTAGGAGTTCAATTATCAAGAGTCTCTTAGGGCAACCGACAAATTGGCACGAAGGCGAAAGACTGACTGAATGTGCAAAGGTTTTGGGTTCTTTTTTTTTTTTGAGCAAGGCTAAACTGATAGCCAGACATGGATTCAAAGATAGGCACGCGAAGTCCAACGATAAGAAGTTGCAATTTAGATTAGTGCGGGGAATCATCGTTCCCGCATAAATTCGTTAAGGCAAAAAGAGCAAAATCAAATAATTGAAGCTCGGAATGATGACACAACAAGAGATACTGAGAGATACAGAGAAAGAGAGGCTGGCTGGAAGGGACTTTCACTTTAGTTTGACTTTTTTGCACTTGAACTGCGGTCGCGAGTTCACGGCCACTCACACGCTTCGCCCGATGATAGATTTTCAGCAGTATAACCGCCAATATAACCAGCAGCGCTATCTCAATGAGGAAGTCCATATTTAAAGATAAAACTAAGCAGGTGCATCGACACTGACTAACTGACTGATCCACCAAGTAGCCTATATCCAGCGATCCAGTGGAACGATCGTGGATAGTTGAGCGGAATTGAGGAGAGCTTACAGTCCCCATAGAAAATAGTTATTTTAGCTGTGCTGTGTGTGTATATATATGTATATATGGGAGGAATATGCTTTTTCTACTTTTTGCGGCATTGGTTTAAATTACATACAATGCGACACTGGAAGCCGCAGTCCCCTTTGGAAGAAGTAACTTGAGTGTCTCGACGAGGGGATACTATTTGATTATAAATAAGAATCTCTGAAGGAGTCTTCACACCAAGGTTCTCGGTTATTATAGTAATATATCTCTAAAAGAGGTTCTATACCAAATTGTACGGTTTTTAGAGTAATAGATCCTGAGATATAAGATCCTAACTGTGGTAAATAACTTTTTTAAACGATTATAAATAAAAACGGTCCAATGGAGCCTCTATACCAAAAAATACACTTAATGCACAAATAGATCCTGAGATTTTTAACCTTATTAATAGTGGCATACACTCTGTACTAATATCCCTTATTACACTCTTAAAAAGTAGTTAATATTTCTATAATATTTCTATCAAATTAACCCAATATACCCCTGCATGCAACGAATTTCAGGTATAATCAACTTTTATGCCTGGAAACCAGAGAGAACCCGAACGAACGCTTTGGGAGCTCGGGCGAAAGCTTGGCATTGGGCGCCATTAGAATTTGAATCATGACAAAAAAAAAGCTGTGCCACATTGCTCAATTGAGCTTGCTTCAAGCGAGAGTGGTTCCACAAATACGACCAAGGATACTTGGATATCAGTTTTATCAATGACTTAAATGTACTCTACCATTTGCTGGTTAGTTCAAGCGGTTAATGAGCCCCTACTAATTGCGGGCTTTAGACAACAGTCATTATAAATATGTGTCTAAAAATATAAATGTTTATATGTAAGAGTAGGCAGAGATAATCGAAACAAATCAGCGGGAAAAGAGCGGGAGAGATAGAGCGCCAAAATCATTTGCCGGGTTCAAAGTACATAAAATACAAATTATTCAAGCATGCAAATTTCAAAAGTCACAAACTACACATTGCACTAAATGTAGAAGCAGAAATTAGAAATAAATTAGCAAGAGTTCAATTGGAGATCAACAGATATGCAAAGAGGCTAGAAAAGGGCCCTTCAAGATTAAACGTTATCTTGGGTTGGACATGACGAATGAACCGGACTTTAGACAGTCTTGACTGGCCAAGTCATAAAACCTTATGTAAGCACATTAAACTACTATTATAAGTTGTTACAAAGGGTGTTGCTTAATTACAGCCGGAATTTAAAGTTACTAGTTTTACAAATAAAATAAACTTCTATCTTGTTTTATTGAATCTTCAGAAGCCAAACAGGTGTTCCTATTATATCTGATAACGTTGTAAATGTCTTTTTAATAATCGTAAGTCCATCTTGGCACTTTAGGGTTATCTTATCGCATAAAAGTAGTTTTGTTGAAATAAATTATTAGAACTCTAGCGTTCTATGAAAGATAAGTTTTTGTCTAACATTTTAAACGTTTTAAGCGTACGTGCTTGTATAGGGATTTAGCAGAAAATGTCTGTAACGATTTAAAATAAACTATAAACCAAGAAATAATAAGAAAACTGAGAGTATTCACCCTTGTTAATGTTTGTGAACTTTGCCTGGGAGTCTCTCTTAATGGAAAGGTAGTAAAAGTTATGATATTCTTATGGAATAAAGAATTAAAAGTTATAATATAGTGACTAGACTTGTTATAAATAAAAAGAGCCAATGAAAAGTGTAAATTATTAATAAAGCTTCGAAGTTTTTGCCAGATTTATGTAGTTTTGAATTTAGAAAACATGTTTAAAGGGATGCATATATAGAATAATTCCCAAGGGCGATATTACTGAGAGATTGCCTTCATCAAAAACTGAATATGCTTACATTTTGAAGCGGCTGCTGCAACTGCTGGTTGCTCAGGCTCGAGAAGTTCCGGACTAGCGGCGCCTGGATCTCGATCTTGCGGATCTCGCCCATCGGACGCTGCAGCAATCCCGGCGACTGGCAGCCGCCAAAGAAGCTATCCGCGTAGACATTCTCGTACGGCACAGTGCTGCGGCTATTTTGCGCTGTTTGGCATCCGGGGAGTACGTGTATTTTGGGGGGCGGGGCGGGGCAGGTGATGTACATATGCATGTGGTGTGGTGATGTAAGGGAGAATGAAAGCAGATCGGATCGAAAACAATTATAAATAAACGTGAGCTAGGAGCGGAGGAATGAGAGGCTACAATTACCACCAAAGGAAAGGCCCACGGCTAATGTTGCGGCTGTCCGGCCGGCGGCGAAGGGCAGGCTCATCGATTTTCTCGCCGCCGTTGCGTAAAATGCAGTGCGAAAGAAGTGCGCAGCCATCGTGATGCGAATTTGCCGGGGAAAACAGAAGTACTTTCACAAAATATATGCGCTTGGACACAGACTGCAAGAATTAGCTTTCATATATTGCACGCCCTCTCACTCGCACTCACACGCACAAGCGCACACACACACACACAGGCGAATGCACACGGATCGAACTTTGTACCCGCGCTGCAGACGAGTCTCAATTTTTATTAAATTGATAAATTCGTACCGAGATTCGTGTCTGTCTTGGGCCTGTGCGTGCATGTGCGGCTGGGTGGGAGTGTGCAGGGGTGTATGACGTGTGTGTGTACGTGTATTGGATATTGATGATTGTTTAATTGGTACCCGAATTGGATCGATCGCGATGAGTGCCACTTACGCTAACGTTGTGCTCCCGTGTTTAGTTTTTTTTTGAAAATAAATGGGATTCCTCCCCCGACTTTGTTTGCGGTGGAAACAGTGTGACCGGAGGGGTCACGATGCAAAAACACACTAAAAAACGATATCTCTTGATGTAGGGTAATCTTAGGTAGAATAAAATAATACTGGTTTTGGTATTTTTGTCAGCTGTTCTGCGTTTAAGTACATTGTTTTGTTTTTGTTACTTTATTTGAGTTATTTATGCGATAACTATTTGATTTATAAATAAGGTAGGTAATTCTTTTAAGCAAAATTATTTATATTATATTTATTAAGATATTTGTTGTTATATTTTTTAACTATTTACTTTTTAAATACCAAAATTGTAGACTGCTTTGATTGTCCACGGCGAAATGGAGCACGCGGTGGCTGTTGCTGGCGAGGATTTGGAGACGGAGCAGATCCAGTCCAGTGTGCCATTAAAACCCTCTGCCAATACGGCTATTAAATGCCTCAAGTGCGACAAGGTGTACATATTTCCCGCCGACAAAGATGACTGCTTGGCACACTTGTATCTGGAGCATCGTCTGGTCATAGCCGATGTGGAGGATATAGCGTTGCTGGAGGACTATCTGCAGTACTGGAAGAAGGAGTTTCAGGGTTCGTATCTGTAAGCTTTAAAAATATCCCTATTAATTGGCATTCCTTTTGCTTAGCCCACGAATTCGAGCAGTACTGCACCACGATGTTTCTGGACCAACTGCCTGATGGAAAATACTCGAAAAACGAAAAGTACTACCTGCTGTGTGATATCCTGCCCCAGGACTACGAGCTGCGCCGAAGATTAAAGGAGCAGCGCTTGAGTAAAGCCCTGGAACGACACCAATTCGAACTCACCGACCGGAACTTCTCCAAGGAGTGTTTATTCTGCAGAACCGTGATTAAAGGACTGAGAGCCGATTACCTAGATCACCTGTTCGACAAGCACTTCCTGCTGGTTGGCAAGCCGGAGAAGCTAGTGTATGTGGACGAGCTGCTAGATCACCTGGAGGAGAACCTAAACCAGTTGGTGTGCCTGTACTGCGAGAAGATCTTCAAGGATCGGCCGACGCTCAAGGAGCACATGCGCAAGAAGGGACACAAGCGCATAAATCCGAATCGCAAGGAGTACGACAAGTACTTCCTAATCAATTACAATCGGGGACCAGCGGCTCCAACTCCAAGGAAGCAGCACCACCAAAAGCGAAGACAGGCCTCCGCTTCAGGGTCTGCATCCGTTGATCTGGAAAATGGCAGCGTGGACTTCGACAAGCACTTTGCCCGCCCGGATTCGGATGGCGAACACGATTCGGACTGGTCGGATTGGGCGGGCGATGGCGAACCGAGTGCCATTAAGTGCCTCTTCTGCTCCCACCTGGGTGAGAACTTTTCCGTACTCAAGGAGCACATGAACGAGGTCCATCACTTCGATTTTGATCGCGCCACCAGCTCCCTGAACTTCTATCAGAGGGTGAAGGTTGTGAATTACCTGCGTCGCCAGATTTGCATGCTGCGCTGCGTATCCTGTGACCTCCACTTTGATGAGCCGGAACTGCTGGCGGAGCATATGGCCAAGGAGGCGCACTGTGGCATCGGAAGTAAAGCTAACTGGGACAAGCCGGAGTTTTTCTTTCCCTACATGGAGAACGATGGGCTTTTGTGTGTCCTTGACGATTCCGCCGGCGATGAACCGGACGCTGATGTTGTGCGCATTATCTCCGAGGACAGTCTGGCGCAGATCAACAAGGATGCGGAGTCATTATCTCTTGAGAATTTTAAGCTGTAATGTGTGCTTAAGGATAAAGATAGGAAATCATATATTTGGGCTTGTTTGAATTAGAGAACAAGCGATTTTGAAATGCTAAAAGCGTATATTTGAGATGTATGTTAAAATCTTTTAAAATAAGGTATTTAATTAATAAATTGAAATCTTTTACACATTCTACAAGCTTTGTTTTAATAATTGGAAAACTTTGTAAATACAAAGCCGCACGTAAGGGTTAATGGCTCCACTCCAACCAGTGTGTACACACTGAATGGTATATTTTCGCAGCCAAGCTGCGGTCACATTGGGCCTGACATCATTCCAAAAGAAGAAAAAAAATCAAAACAAAGAGAAATCCTGCTAAAATGGAAGCCCTAGACATCCTGGAGAAGCGCATCGATGCCCTGACGCGAGTCCTGGGTCCCCTGCCCGATGCGCCAGAGGCAGGCGAGGGCGTGGTGGACGCCCTGTGCTCGGCCCACGCTCTGCTGGGCGAAGCCACCACGGGAAGTGTTCCCCTCCAGCAGTGCGTAAAGCGAGCTCCCGAACTGGAGAAATACCTGGATCCCAACTTCCTTGAGGAGCAGCAGCAGGTGCGCTCCAAGGAGGTCTACCTGCATGCCGTAGCCCCCGAGCTAAACACCCAGGCCGAGCAGCTGGAGAGGATCAAGCAGCTGGAACCGGCCCTGGGAGCGGAGTATTTCCGCAGCATTCCCAGCGAGTGCCTGGATCAGCTGAAGCAGATCACGCAGAACAACGGCGAGTACGCACAGCAGAGCGAGCTCATCGAGGAGAGCCTTGTACTGGCCATGAAGCGATACGGCGAGATTCAGGCGGGATTGCTTAGTTCCCTGGACGCGATGAGCGAGCGACTGGACCAGGTGGAGCAGCGAATGGAGGAGAAGAAGCGGGCGGAGCTGAACAAGGACGTGCCGCCCAAGGATTGAGAGTGTTCGCCCAGAGACTGCTGAAAGTATTTTATACGCTCATGTTTACCCAGACATTCCAAGTCGGATTTGGGTTTGGATTTTGACAAAGTCTACGATAAGTTTTCCATAAATTACATAGTTTATATAGTTAAATGGAAAGCTTAGATTTTGGCAATTCTAAGACCAATTTGATTGGAATCGAACGTGAATATGGGAATATTAGATTTTCTAACCACTTTTTGTTACAACGAGGAGTGGCTGCTGATGCTCTTTCATTTGTAAGTTTCCTTTTTAAACATTATTTAATGCTAGCACAATAAAAGACTCTACTAAATTATAAATAACTTGCATTTCTATTCCATTTTGTGATCATTCTAATCCATAAACTTTATAAAACAAAGAAAACCCCCCAAGAAAACATATCTTCATTGCTTATTTTCCTTATTTAAACATTACTTTAATGCTAGGCTCAATATGCAACTTTACCAAATTAAAACTAGTCGAAATTCGGATTAAGGGCAACCAGAATCCGTTCTATTCATTTACACATATATAATTGGGCACAGTCTTGACCTCTCCCCATCGTAAGAGAGGTCTGGTGGGCTCCTAGAAGCGCACTTCGTTCCTCTGTATCCTCTCGTAAACGGACGAGGTGAGTGGAGCATACATGCCATCCGGCTGGACGTAGTAAAGCTCATCCTCTACTATGTCCGGGTTGAAGCCCTGCTGCTGGAGCTCTACCTTCCGCAGCTTGAAGGTGCCCGTTAGGTCGATCTTCCGCAGAAATCTCAGGAACTGCGGTCTCGCATAATTGGGCAATGCCTTCGCCAGTTCCACGCCCAGCGGACCGACCTGCACCTCGCGACTGGGATCGTAGATGGCCGCCATTCCCGCTCTGCCTTCGGTCTGCGGTATGCTGACCCCGTACACAATCACATCCTTGTAGCCAGTCAGATTGCTGAGGTGCGCCTCCACCTCACTGGTGGACACATTCTCACCCTTCCAGCGGAAGGTGTCGCCTGTACGATCCCTGAAGTAGAGATAGCCACGCTCATCGGACACCAGAAGATCGCCCGAAATGAAGGCCATGTCGCCCTTGGAGAAGACATCGTGCACTACTTTCTTCGAGGAGGCCTTCTGATCCACATAGCCCAAGAACTCCCGGCAGGGATTGCCCCGCACAATCTTGCCAATGAACACGCCCGGCTCGTCGGGCTCACACCGCTCGCAGAGACCTTTGCTATTCCTCAAGGGCTCCCCCGTGTGGGGATCTGCTTTTATAATGGATATGGGATAGATCTGTGGGATGATTCGGGACACAAAGCCAATGGCTCCTACGGTGCTGTCATTGTTCATGATGTTAGCATTGCCCTCAGTGGCGCCGTAGAACTCGCCCACCTTTCCTATGCCGAAACGCTCCACGAACTGGGGCCAAATTTGTGGACGCAGCCCATTGCCAAACACCATGCGTACTTGGTGCTTTCGATCGTGCGGAGCTGATGGTGTGGCCAGGATATAGCGAGCCATCTCGCCAATGTACTGGCCAACCTGGAGGGGATTTAAGGAAGGATATAATTAGAAACTCTACGATTTTGCTGGAGAAAACTGATCCTACCGTGCACTGAAACCGCGCACAGTCGGCAAAATATCCGGAGGCACTGAACTTCTTTCTTATGACCACCGTGGAGCCAAAGACGAGAGCCTGTCCCATGCTCATCACTCCGCCAGCAGTGTGATATAGGGGTAAAGGCGTGTAGAAGACATCCTGATCCTTAAAACCCAGGGTAAAGTGAATGCCAGCGGAAATGAAGAAATATCTGAAGGAAAGATGTAATTGAGATGGGTTTGGAAAGTGAAGAGATCGTATAAAGCGTGACAAAAGTGTTCTTGAGAAAATAAAACCTCATCAGCCATGCTTTATATAAAAATCATTAATAAAAAAAGCACAACTCACCGCGAATGCGTGATAACCGCTGCCTTGGGCAAACCCGTCGTTCCGGAGGTGTAGATGTACACCAACTTATCATGATGATCTGGCCGGGAAGCTCCAGCGGCCACCTTATCCTTGGCAGCCGTTTCCAGCAGGCCATTCAGCTGCTGGGCCAATCCCTGGCTTAGTCCCTCCGAAGCCACCATTTCCTGGTTGGCCTCATCGTTGAACTGATACAGGCCAACGTGGGCGGGCAGATCCTTGGCTATGTCCATCACTGCCGATCTGAAGCTGGCCCCGTAAATGAGAGCCGTGCACTGGCCCACCGTTATGCTGTGCTGGAGCGATGCTCCGCGGAGATTCGTGTTTATCAGCGGTGTGATCACTCCGATCTTGGACAGACCCAGCCAGGTGGCCACGAACTCGGCTCGGTTCTCCAGCAGCAGGCCCACCACATCGCCCTTCTTGTAGCCATGACTGTGGAAGACGTTGGCCACGCGGTTGGAGTGCTCGTTTAGCTGCCGGAAGGTCCACTGCTGGGACTCGCTGACAATGGCCAACTTGTCGGGATGCCGGGCCACATTTGCCTCAAAGATGTCACCGATGTTCACGTTCTTCCTCTCCTGCCGCTTTATGAACAGCAAGACACGGATGTAGGCGAAGAGAGCTCTGCGGAAAAGAATTTTTTGTAAATACAGTCTATGAAACAATAAGTTCTTTGAATTCTAGCCTAAGATCAAGTTTCTATTGGTGTTAATAGGTATTAATCAATCACTGTTAAAGCCATTATTTTCTCTAGATGTCAAGCTATCATATTTCCGAAAAAGATAGATCGATTTTATAATCTGTTAGAACTAAGAAAAGCGGCTGATCTTAAGAGACTTTAGCTTGAATAAATATGATTAAATGATTGTTTAGTAATTGTGTTTCTTCAAAATAACCACGAAAAGAACTCCAAACTAATTTTCTTGACAAAACATTGTCTCTAACTTACTTGGTATCTCTGGGAGTGGTCACCATGGCTATATAGAACCATCGCCAGCCAGGACGAACCAGCAGAGCGGCTACTAAGCTCACATAAAAGGTGGCCAATCCATACCAGGGTCCTTGGTAATAAGAGATCAACACTGTGGCTGCGCTGAGGAGAGGTGTCAGAATCCATTGAAGATGTCCCCGCCAATTGGTTTTTTCGGGCTTAAGTGCTTCCGGCGAACTTATGTCAATAGATACCTTAAAAATTAATCGATATTTAATGAACTTGACCATTATAAAAGCATTAAAATGTTATGTAAAATAAATAAGCGAAACAAAGAGCTATCAAAATTGTATAAATAACTAAAAGGAACACCGCTCGCAATACTCATACGCCGCGTAAGCCCATCTGCTACGGGCGTTTAATAATCAATTAAATAACCCCCTTTAGTGACGTTGATTTGAAGCTTTTCCTGATCTTTGGCTAATTGCTTGTTGTTTAATTTGCACTCCCGCCACATATGTAGATATATAACCTATTCCGCATCTCAATCATTTAGCACTTTATTTAAGCAATTTGCAAGCAAACAAACCAAAAAACAAAAGCGAAAGACAAACATAACAAAATATAGAGTGGATAAACAAAGGCTATTGGCCAAATAGGTGGCCACTGCGACCTGAGGAGATCTCGCGGAAGTGTTTCAGTGCCTTTAGCTCGGCATCGTCGGTCAATCGATTGGACAGTCGGATCAGGACGCAGATGGTCAGAGCCGAGATCAGTCCCAGGATAAAGAAGAGAATCTAGTGGCGGGTACACCGATATATACATATATTTATGATATATGGAACTCCAATTACCTTCTGCCAAATGGTCAGGCGATGATGGGCTTCGAGGAAAGCTCGGTCCTCTATCAACGATTCGCTGTCGGTGCCTGTCATCATGCTCTATGCAAATCTTTGCTCAACTCGTTTGACCCTTGACGCTTGGCTGGAAACTCAATCGTATTTCTGTTTGTTTCGATTTCTACGTATTTAACTGACAGTTGGTTCCGGGGAAGTGTTGTAACATTGAATTTACTCTAGGTGTGCTGTTTACAATTTTTAATTAAAAACAAAGAGGAAGCTTCTAATTGTCCCCTAGCTCAGTTCATATATTTCTTCTGTAAGGTTTCTCTGGGTCAAGTTTTATTATTTTGTCCCCCACTGAAATAGTTTTAAACGGCCTTAAACTTGGCTTTTGACGTTGGTCAGTTGGGAGAAATATTATTAAAATATGTGTTGGTCTTCTCGCTATTTTTTTTAATAAGTAGAGGATAATGAAATTAACAAAGTTCCTCTTAAATACAACTTTCTATAATTTTTATTCTGTATTAATGAACTTTATTAATTTATTTGTATAATATATATCTTCATTTTTAAACAAGGAGCAATAATTCTATTTAAATGAGTTTGATAATTAACTTAACCATATTTATACAAACGCAACTACTTCTCTTTGTGCAACCAAACTTGATATTTTTAATTAACTCTACCTCTCTTGATATAGAAGAAACCATTAAGCATTTTCAGCTAAATTAAGTAAATAAAACCTAAGCTTATAAGTACTGTTCTTTAAAGTTTTAGCCAAACAATTAATTGCATTAAAACAGGTTCTCATAACCATAATAAAATGTCGTTTAATTACCATTTAGCAGCTACCATGATCTTGACTTTCAAACTATTTCATATCAGCCCAATAAAAAGCCATCATTTGGGTTGCATTAATCTTTTATTTTAAACCTGATCATAAGCTACAAACGAACAGATTGACCGATCGCATAATACTCGAGACCCAGACCTAGTCCCGGTTAAAATCAGCGAGCCAAAAAGTAAACTGGTTTTGCTCGATCTCTTGTTTTTTCTGTTGAGTATTATTTGTTGTCAGATAAGGTTTTTTAGTGGCTAGAGGGAGGGGCAGGGGAAGAGCTTCAGGGGAGTTACCAGTGAAAACAACAAAACCGAATCAAGCGCGAACCAAAAATATATATGTTGGCCACCACACATATTCGTGCGAGTCATCGGTATTTACCTGAGTGGCGCTGGGGTTCAAGGCCGTCGAACTTGGGGCACTCGTATTGACATCTGATGTTTCAGCGGCAACACCACCTGTAGTGGCTCCACCATCATCCGCAGCAGCAGTTGCAGCAGCAGCGCCAGCGGTGCACATTTTATTTACTTTCTGTCTTTAACACCGCATCTACAGAGGCTGAGCGAAAAGTATCTGATTATCAGTTCGGCTCAGTTTGGTCTTCAATTAACTTTGGCCGGCTAGGTGGTTTTTTATTGTGGTTTCTTGATGGTTACATGGAGAAAAATAGGTTTTAAATGGTTAATTAACTAATTATTATACAATTTAGAAGCTTATTTTATTAAGTAATCTAAAATTTATGAAACATAACTCTTATATAAATTATATATTAAGAAAGTATGAAACTTTCTACAGTAAAGCATTTTTAAAGGATTAATTCTTTAGGATTTATAAAAGATATATCACTCGCTGGTAATTATACCTTACTTGGAAAGCTGGTAAAAAATTGTATAATATTTTTTAAAACAGGAGAATACTCAGAAACATTACGAGTATAAGTACCTCCAGATTTTTGCCTGTACATTTTTCTAGAATTAGAAAAAGCCTTCTGTTTTATACTGACTTGATTTACAATTATTAACTCCCATTGCAAATGTAATTTATATTTTTCCGTTGCATTTTTGTGAGTGCACTTTCGAAGGAAAATAATGGGTAATTAGGGGACGACCGGCAGTCGTAGGAAGGGGCAGACACACACAGACCGACAGACAAAAAGAGAAAAGGCGAAAAAGCGAAGAAAAAGCTGTGGAAAAACAAGACAGAGCGATGTGAGGAATTTGCAATTGTAGTGCACAAGTGACACCAACGACAGCCACGAAGATGGAGAAAAATTGTCTTTTTTTTTGGATTTCTTAACGTGGCTTGAATGATGCTGCGCGACGCTTTTTAGTTCAGGTGTGCCAGTCGGCTCAAGGTGAGTTTTTGGGGTCTGCTGCGGTTGTTTACGCGCAACGAATGGCTAAAAGCTAAGTTAAGTGTAGCTACAGGTGGGTCATAAAACCGTTAATGTTATGGTAAACTCATTTAATGCCAAAGACAATTAAAGCCCGTTTAGTTTTGAGGAAGTCAGGTGGAGTTTTGGGGATAGCATTTGAATAAGAAACGACGGGCCTATGTAGTAGGAACTACAGAATAATATACTATATAGTAAGGACAACTGGTCAAGCCTTTTGTTAATGTTTTTTTCTTGAAAAACCCCTTGATTATTAAGAACTCAGGGTAAAAATAGTTAACAAAAGCCTAATTGTTAAAATACTGAAGGTGAAACCTGGAGTATTTATTTGATTTTAAAGAGAAACCTTTAAAAATAGATTATTGAGTTCTTTTGAAACCGCAACTAGACGTGAAGTCATTAAGCAGTTAAGAGTGGCAATGAGGTTAAAGAAAATAAGCTAACAACTTAAATCTTTAACGATTTATAATAGTTTCTAAGAGAATAAGTTAACACTTCTTGAAACATACTAAGAAAATAAGATAAAGCTCAAAAGAGTTTTCATAAATAAGTTATTTAATTCATTAAGTTAAACATTTGTAATGTAAAGACTTCGAAAGAAAGTAAATATTTGAAATAAGAAAATAGTTAAGAAAGTAACTTTAACTATAAGCTAATTAATGTATTCTTCTTTAAACTATTTCTTCGTAGTTATTTAACACATCTCCCTTTTAGTTTCTTCACTCATTTGCCAAAATGCATAAACTTTGCCAATTTTCTCAGCCTGAGGCTGACTCAAAACTGAAATTCCGGTCCTCTGGCAGTAAATTATTTGTTGTATTTTTTTTGTTTTACAACATTTTGCGCATGCAAACATTTTGTTTAACTACTGTGTTGTTATTGCTTCTCCATTGTTGTATCTCTTGTGGCCCACTTATATGCATATACTTATATATACAAGCACATGTGATCTCTGCCGATCATTAAGAGACGCGGATGTTGGCGACGCTTCATCACTTTCACTGAAAATCTTCTTCTCCTTTCTTTTGTTGGATTTCTTTGCCTTTTGTGGGTCCCCACAACCACAAGCTTGGATTAAGAGATACGAGATGCGAGCCACAAGATACGCGATGAGTTGCGATTGCGGCGATGAGCTCAAATTGTGGCTGAAATTGCTGCGCACTCTATTAACTTGATGGATTTATTGCACGCACTGAGGGACGGAAGTATGATTGTTTTAGAACTGGTATTTGTGAGGTTATTATTTTGTATTACATTGTAGATATTTTTATTAGGGTTTTGGGGGATTATTATCAAGTTTAAGCTATAAAGAAGCCTTAAAGAATGAAAGAGGTAAGGTGTTTTTATAAAACAGCTTCTTTAATAACTCTGGCAGTCCTCTTAAATAATTAAAAATATATTTGTAAATATCTTTATAGATAGAATATTTTAGAATTCCTTTAAGCCACATTTTCACTTAGATTTAAAAGGAGTTTCCTGTTGGTAAGCTAATTTAGAAATATATATTTAAATATCTGATATATTTAAGTACAGACTTTATTTCTATAAGTTATATTTCACACATGCACTTTGTTTTAACAACAGTTTCTTTTGTATATAATATACTTTCAGTTAATCTTCCAAAATATATCTTTAAATACACCAAATGCAAGATAACTCCTTTCTAATCTTCACTTTTGCACTTTGTCTGTAGGATAATTAACTTTTAAATGCGTCTACTAACTTTGCGGTGTTAACTTTTTAAGTGGGGGTTTTAAGCCGGAGTTTGAGCCCGTCGCGTCTTTCGGCCAACAGCTTCGTTCATCAACTGCGCCCAAAAAAGCTAACAGCCGCTGTCGCTGCCGCTGTAGCAGCTGAAACTCTGCCGACGTCGTGGCAACAGGTCGCCGTAGCACACAGATACTCACCCATACTAGAGCAGGGGCAGAGCAGGCAAAAGCCAAGCTTCGGGTCGAAGCTCTGCACCTGAGCAGCAAGTTAACAACGTGTTGTGGCTGCCGCTGCCGCTCCACTCAAATTGCCAGTTGCGATTCTGATTTTGCCTCTTTGCACGTGATTATGCCGCACATGCAGCATGTCCATTGTTGTATGTATTTTTTTTATTATTATTTTCCTGCGAGTGTGTTTCCTTTACAGCCATTAAAATGTCAACAACCACGGAGCGTCAAGAATGTGGTTCTAATGGTAAGAGGGCGCTGGCAGAGTGGCTGCACTGGGTCGCAGTGCAGGGCGCGGACTGGGCGGAAGGCGGAGCACGCATTTAATTCAAAACACGTGTCTTTCTCCTTGTGGCTGTTGCCCTCAGTTTGAGGCGATTTCTGTTTGCGATTCTCTTCCTTGCCGGCTTTCTTTCTACGCATATGGACACTGGGAAAAATCAGGGGTAATAAAATGGTCAATAAATGTTATATAAAATGTATTTTACAGCAAGGAAGACTTATATATACTTTATATTGTTCCCCAAATCCCTGATAATAATCTATTAAACAACTTAGGCACTCTAGAATTGCTTGGGCAGATTTTAAATCTCAAACCCCTTTAAAAGTTGTCCATAATTTGTATTTTACTTCTGCATAATTTGCACAACAAATTCTTTAAGAAGGTATATGTATATTTTACTTATATATACAAATGTGGAAACAGCAATTGATGCGTGTTACCCCTTTTAATGCCGCCTTACCTCGGGCAACTCGGCAGCGAGTGCAGCGCAAGCCTCTTATTAAATATCATTTTGCATGTGGACTTGTGTGTTGTTTTGTGGCTCGGATCGCTCGTCATGACTCTGCTAAGTTGTTATAAACAAATCTGAGAGACGGGGAGATGGAGCTAGCTAAGCATTAAGACTTTGGGCCAGGGGATTCGATCAGGGGTAACTGGGTCAATTGGGCGTTGCAAAATAATCGGTGGTTCGCTGCGACGGTGAAGGTTTGATGGCTAAAAATAACTGTGGCACTTTAAACATCACCTCAGTAAGGCGGCTTTATTAATATTCGTGCTGAAGTAATAACTTCTCTTATTGCCGAATGCCAGATACTAACTGACCTAAGATTTCTGATAGTTTTAGTCCTTTAAAGCTGTGGCGATATGCCATCCCAATGAAGCTTTTTTCCATATTGTGAGATCATATTACGTAGCATTTTAACCTGAAAAAACACTTAACAGGTTAAGAAAGTTAACTAAAATGCGTTTTCAAAGCTCATATAGAAGCAATTATTGTTGGAGCTATGTCGTCTAGACAATAGTAAGTGAATCATGAAAATTACAGGGGTTCTTTAGAGTTCAGATCTGTAGATTTGTATACGAGTGTATAATCTAGTAAATCACTGAACAGATTAAACTTGTTGAGGGGCTACAAAGGGCTTCATAAAATACCGGCTAGATATAGATCTGTTATAGATATGTTTTTATTAATAATTGCTTTTGGTTTCTGATAAAAAATCCCTCTAATTTCTTTGTTGAATAACCAATTAAGATCTTTCAAACAGCCCCTAATTTCTGTAAAAACCGACAAGTGCTCTTAACAGTTTTGTCATGTCCTTCGCCGCATCCATAATTTCCGTTCCCATTTAGTTACCTGTTCAGCATAATTCGCATCTGTCAACAAGAACTTTCAATGGCATTTTCATGGCCTGTTTCTGCTCTAACAATTTTTATAGTCCCTGCCAATCAACAGCTCGACTCGCTCACTCCCTTCCTGCACCAAGAACCGTGCCCAATAACAAGGCTCCAAAGATATGCCCCGACATCCAATGGTCTTTTTCACACATATTGTATCCCATCCAACCATAAAGTGTCTGTGCAAAAAATGCACAGGCACACATCTCCGGTTTATATATACTCTCGGCACTTTTATATATAGTTTGGAATATATATGTATATACTCTTCGCGGGGCCCTCTGCCCTTCACCCGGTCTTCACAGCACTTGAGCAGCGAAGGGAGAACCTAGCCCGTTGTGGATTTTGTCAAGTGGATTTTTGTCGAGTTTTGAGATCATTAAAACAACATCGTTAGTGCGTTCCATAATGAAGTACTAAAGAGGAACCGAAGAAGCAATCCCTCGAGAGTGAGACTAAGTCCCGTAGTGAAAGAATTCAATTTCAAGGCGATATTTTATGGGTCTCATGATTAGTTCTAGAGACGCACTGTCGCCTTAACGGAGCTCAGACTAACGCAAAATCGGGAGATACATATGTGTGTATATATACTTTCTCATCCGACTTTATATGGCGTATTGTGTTGCGGCGGGATTGATGGATGCGACCGTGAAAAGCGCGGCGTGGAAAACTATCTGCTCAACATCGACATAGATGTACATATCCATCAGCGGTGGCATAAATAATTATTACTTTGTGGAATTTATTTGTGGGTATGTTGGACTGTTTGGAGGGTAAACCATTATAATAACTAATAGATAGTTCATTTAGAAATAATATAATTAAGTTCGTTAATTATTTTGTTGTTTATTGAAAGGGAAACATTTTTGTAAACTCATCTCTGTATTTTTTGGAAATTTTAAAATTTGTTACTTTATTATAGGCTTATAACTTTCTATCTTAAGTAGAAGGTTTTCCGAAGTTCTGGAATATATATAGCTAATATTCGTTGCTTAAAAATATATCTTATTTTAATATTTTCAGGGGAGCTTGATTTAGGAAGTTATTAATAAAGATTATGGTGCTATTCTTGTAATTAGTAAACCTTGATTCTTCTTATTTTGTTATAAGTCTATATCTCTAGATTATAATACCAGATTTCCCTTATTTATTACAGGATATCTTTATCTTCTATCTTCCTATCCTCCAATAGTTTTTTTTGTCTTTTTGCCGCCATCAAATCTTGCTCATGGCAGTGTATATATGAATATGTATGGCCGCCTTTGGGGACGCTCCCGCGCTGTCAGAAATTAATCTTTTCCCTTTCGCCAGATGTTGTCTTTAGCCGGCTGCGGTTGGCCAAAGGGAAAAATCTTTGGATGTGGGATGAGGGATGAGGAGCTCGGAGCAGAGACGAGATCCGAGCGCAAAGTGTCAAGCGTTTACATCAGAGACAATGATGATGTGGATGATCGCGTTCCCAGAACAAGGAATTCACCATTTTGCTGCTTTTGATATTCCATTCCTGGCTCTTTTGTTTTCCCATTGCTGACATTAAACCATTTTTTATGCAGGCAAAAAAAGATTAAATTTAGTGAAGAATAAAGCAATAATATATATAATATAATATAATAATAATATAATAAAGCATAAAGCGTACATTGGAAAGAACAACTCTGGCAACTGGGAAGATTATCTTTTTATGGAATCAAGTTCAATATCCATTATAATAAGTAGATATTATATTTATCTATCACTGACATTTATTTCTATTACTTCATATTATGTTTTTATATAAAAATACATTAAAAACCTACAAAGAAAATATCCATTAATTTCTTCTCAATTTTATAAAATGCCTTCAACTGTATTTATAAATTGCAAAATCCTAATTATATCTCAGTTGATCTTATGAAATATTTATCGGCCTGATCTTTGATCTCATATTTTGTTCCTGTGCAGTGTAAAAAGCGTTTTAGTTACTTCCTGAATGTTAAAAAGGGCGGCTGCCAGCACATACATAGAGGCGGGGAAGAAGTCAACAGTTTTTGCCTGCGGGCCAAGTCACTAAAATGTTTTTTGTGTAAATAAACAAAAGTTTGATTTGGTTTGGTTTGCTTCTCGTTGCCTTTGTTGCTGCTGATGCTCCTTTTCGGATGTCGACCGCCGTCGCTGTTGGGCTTTTTTTTATGGATTGTTTTTTGTTTATAGACAACTACAATCGGCTGGTGTACGCGGGCGCGTTGCTTTTTATGTGCTGCTCGCATCTTCGGCTGAAAAAATATAAAAGCAAAATATTTATGCGACCGTCCGTCCGGAATTGGATCCGTTATGGCGATGGCAACGGGGCGGATGAGTGTGCGAGAGCAACTGAGATCGAGCTAGGGTGCAAGAGAGAGAGACAGCGATCACTGTTTGGTGTGCTGCCCCTTTTTTTCGCGCCTCCAAGCAATTACTTCCAGTCGAAATACCCTGTAAGTGGCAACTAAAATGGGACAGGGTATATCCTTAAAGTAGAGTTGGGAAAAGGTGTGTTAAGTTTCGTAGGATTTCTAGAATAGAGAACAATGTGGAATCAATCTTCTTGGAACTAATTTGCTAAGAGCATTTTATTAATATTTGTTAACATACTTGAGGACTAATATTGTACCCTACTTATCCTAAAAGAATACATACTCCTAAGCCTAAAGTTCTGCCCAAGTAGTATTTACCCTAAAAGATCTAAATATTAATAATAAAATAAATGAATTAAAAACCTTTAACTCTTCAAGAGGTATCCCCAAGTCGAATCCCCTTAAAAAACTCACCATCATTCACTTGTCTTTTTTATGAACTTCCACACACACCCACAACAGCCTCATAAACAAACATATATAGAACTTGTACGCACATCACATCAATATATAGGTATATGTATCTTGTAGATGCACATTCAGTACATTAGCCGGGCTTTTTGTTATTGTTGCTGATGGACAGATCGGCCGACTTCATCGACATCGGTGGCCATTAGTCAGCACTGCCTCCGTTGTTGCTCTTGGCCCCCTCTGACCCACTGGATCGTCTATGAACTTTGATCGCTGATTGATTGGCCAAATGCACTCGAAAATGCAGGCATCACCTCCGTGAAGGAAGACGCGTATATCGATGATTTTAATTACTTCACCCGTTGAGCGAGCAGTTTGCATATTTGGTTGTCGGTGGCAGCGTTGCATGAACCAGATGTTTTCTGCCCCACAGAATAGGGGCACCGGGGGATAGTGACATGGGTGCAGAAAGGGGGTTATTATGAAGGGAAGATTTTAGGTACATCGTATAAAATATAATATATCCTAAGGGATCTCAAAAACCTTTCATCTTCTCTTTAATTGTTTCTTATTGTTACTATAAACTTTTACTTTAAACTAGAAATAATTCAAGGGATTCATGTTTTGTATTATAAATTAATTATTTATATATATTCTTAATACTCTCCCCCCTTGAAATAATACCATCTACTACCCTGCAACCAGTACTGGGGCAGAATATTCTCCCCCGTGGCAATCAATCAGCGGGGCACAAATGAGTCTGCGAATGGGTCACAACAATGCATCGCGATCTCCTTCTCCACCTCCGAGTGGCCAGCAAATGCTTCCGTTTCGTTCTCCAACCAGTCTGTCCGACTGTCTGTCTGTCAGTCTCGCTTTACTTTGAAATCGGAAACGCTTCGTATAATTTTTGGACACACCGTTTTGACTTTAACATGGACACGGACACGGCCATCTGCTCATCTGGGAATGGCTAAAGGGAATCCGTATCCGTATGGGAATTGTAATATTCGCAGATATTCGTGTTGATCACATTTCCAGCCTTTCAGCGAGGAGTTCATTGGAATAATAAATAACGTTTGACTTGAGTTTTGATGAAATTTATTTATTATCTTAAGCTTAATTGTTTTAAACAGATTTCGTGAGAAGAAATTTGTTAGTATTTAAGGTTAAAGGCAGAAGGAACAAGAAGCCTGAAAGGAAGGGAATATGTATTTATTTCTACATCTTTATAAAATATATGTAAGGTTTAAAATAATTCCGTTTTTCAAGAACTCTTCAACAATTAAATAACTTATTGTTCAGCGAATTCTCTGTTCATTTTTAAGCCTACGATAACCAGAACTCTATAATGTTCCTCCTAGCTAATATATAAAATTCTTTATAACAAACATTAATCCTTAAATGTGTGAAATCCATCTTAATTATATCAATAAAACCACTAGCCTTTTCAGGCTCATAATTAAGCTTAATTGATGTGATTTTGGAGATGTCGAAAAAGATACTTTCAGGGGAAGCCCCCTTCCAAACTGATTTATAACTTAGTTTTATCAATATGTTATTAACTCACTGAACCACATCCTCTGTCAATATTTGTCCGCCGAATGCACTTGAAATCTTCGCTTGGCCCCCATCTTTTCCAAGACATTTTCCCCTCTGACATTGGATGCCATATAGAGAAGGAAAACTGACGGAACAAGTCGCATTTTCCTTTGTATTAGTTTCGGTGGCTGCAATTACCGCATACAATTTCCACCGAACACTGTTTTAGTTCAGCCCCCCTTCAAAAGGAAAAATCATATAGTATATCCTATGTAGATCCAAAAAGGGGATTTAATGTGGGATCGGGACTCGGGTAGCTACCTAAAAATGGGAGACACACAACTGTCAACGCCCCCTCTCTTTCTCCCCGGCCATATTCCAATATTATCCTAGGGGTTCTCTAAAAAAATAAAAGTCAGTAGTGGAAGAGCGGCTCAAATGACGAGGGATAGTCATAAATCCCGAAGCTAAATTTAGAACGTGCCGAGAGCGGGGCAAGGAACGCCGCAGGACGAAGGACAAGCGCTTCTTTATGTGTGATCTCCAGTGGGTTGCTTTTTTTTCGCAAGGCCAATTCCCACACATGGTAATCAATGGCATGTGCTATGCGCCTAAAGGACTGCCAATCTCGCTGTGCAGGCAGGGCCAAAAAGGACCTCATGCCGGGGGACAAACCGATTTCCAATTATTTTCCCAACATATGTGTGTGGGCGAGAGAGCGCGGCGACTCGAGGCGACTCGTAAATGAAATGAAAACAATACCCGAGCGGCCCTCGCTGACTCCTCTCCGAAGGATATTTAGGCGCCGCAGCTCAGTCCCTTTAGATGTGTGATCCTCGATCTAAACTATGCAGATTCATTCATCAGGCAGCCGAAAAAAAAGAGGCGTTCTGGCAACCAATACTCGTGCATAAATCAATTGTTTTCCAAAAACGACGACTCCTCGAATGTCTGGCTCGTTTCTCATTTTCGCTTAGTTTGCCGCCTTAATTAGATGTGGAAATTCCGAGGAAATTCTTCGTTTCTTATACGATTATTGCCGGGAAAAATAAAATGGTGATTCGGCCGAATTTATTGATTTGGGTTGCCAGCTAAATATATTTCTCGATTAAAAGAAAATTTAAAGAAATACGCGAGAGGAGCGCAAACAGATTTTCTTGAAATCAATATTAAATCAATTTATTTAATGATTTTTATAGCTTATTTTTTGTAATTAAATATGGATTTTAATGTTGATGTTCGTTTTAATATTAATACTATTAAGTATACTCAATGAGACTTAGACAAAACTGTTTAAATTTGAAAAGTAATAAACATATGTTTCTTATTCAGTATTTTAGGATATTATAAGTAATTCCTAGGCGTTTACAACCGAGTTTTTTAAAACCTTAGAATTTCTTCGTCCTGTACATATGTAAATAGGAATTATATCTTTTAAGTTTAAAATGAAAAACACAAAACTTTATTTCAATGGGATAACTAGATTTATTTCTCTTGAGCGAAGAATTTGCCCAACAATTCTTTGAAAGTAATTAAAATGAAAATTACATTATTCACAGTTTATATAAATTTCGATGAAAACAAAGAAGATCAATCGGCAGGCAAATAAATCGAAATGAATTCACATCATTTACCGAGGCGCGAACTGATCAAATAGAGATAGAAAAATACGGAATTTAAGTGTATATATCTTACGCCTCAAGTGGTTGGAATTATCTATGATAATCTCCCTAATTCCCATAGTTCTAATACTTAAAAGACCAGAGTTCTCCATCGCACAACCAACGACAACCTGTCAACCTGCATGCGATATGCCAATTTAAGCACATCTAAATACAAATCTAATTTTGTATCTACACGAAACGAGTGCGCTGAGATCTTTCAGTTGCGGATCCGCCAAATAAGCAGCCGCCGTGCCCCAATGTATATAGAGCGGAGAGCACTTTCTGCTGTCATTTAAAAAGCAATTAAGTCAACAACTATGAACGAGAGCGATCGCTGCGATCCGTCCGATTGCCTTTGATGAGGCAGGCGAAGGAGGAGGAGGAGTCCAGTTCCAGCTGCAGTTGCGGTTCCATTCGGCCCCAAGGCGTCCAAGACTAAACTATCTGACTGAGCTAATTATGAGCGTTTTAAATACGCATTTTGGCGACATAAATACTTTGTTCTTCGTCTGTTATACTTTGTAAACAGTTTTTATGTTTTCGAACATAAATCAACCGGATGTGGACGTGGATGTCGGGGGCTCTCCTCTTCCATGTTGGCTGTGTATGTAGTACGAGTATCTTGCAGATACACAGATATACAGTCCATCTGTCGGCGGAATGACGTTACGCTCTAAGTATGTCGACGTCGCTCCGATTGTCTCCGCATTTATAAGACAACAACAAGAAAAAAAAAGTCCAATTCCAAGTCCGGGAACTGGGAACTGGGATCCGACCCCCCCAACGAAGACATTTTCGCGCCCAATTTAGTGGAGGGGAGGAAGAAAAGATCCCAAAGATCCGAGCGAACCGACAGATCCCAAAGATACAAAAGATCCCACAGAGAAATAATTGAATACAAAATGGCGTCTGGTTTTGTTCATGGCGTTTTCTTTGTTTCTTGGCTTTGTTTCGTGTTTTTGTTTCTTTCTTTACAATTAATTTAGTTTAGACTATGTAATTAAATATGATTTTAACGTAAATTTAGGCTTAGACATCTAATCGACACATATGCGTATATGGAAAGAGTGACAGAGAATTGAAGAGTGAGCACGGCTAGGGCTCTGGAATTCACACGATAGTTGTTGCAGCTGGAAGCCCCTCTTGGGTCCTTAATATCTATATAAGAAGCCCGATATCCGCTGCTATGCTTTTTGGTGCTGGGCATCGCCCTCCATGCGCCACACCCCGAACAGGTAACTCAGCTTCTCGGGCGGGATAATGGGTGCTCCATTGGCCTTTCTCAGGCACTTGAGATCGGCCTCCGCTCCATTGGCGGCGGCACTCAGCAGCGAGGCGGCAGCCGATCCGTATCCCGTGGGAGATCCTTGAGCCTCCAATGCCTTCAGCAGGGATATATCACTCGAGCTGAGCATGCGGCACAGGAAGTCAATGTATCTGCAAGGAAAAAAAAGGAAACAAAGGGGCTTAATTATGGATTAAGAGAAAGGAACTTAAAGATATTTTAAAATAAGTATTGAGAGAGGAAAGGCTTTAATTTAATGAACTGCATTCTAAAGTTGTAAAGCTTGTTTTCTTATAAAAATTGCACTGTGATTGCTGCTGGTGCTGAGTACCTCGTTGCTGGGTGTTACGAAATGTATTGTCTTGTTTTTAATTCTTTCTTTAAACGTTGCTCTGAGAACATCGTACATAGTTTAAGAAATACTCCGCATTGAAAACTGATCAACTCTTATAGAGATTAACCTTATTTCGACATGGAATATATATATACAAATTATGAAGATATGTTTCCTTTGAAAATATGAAAGTTATAGCAGAATATAAAATAGATCTATAGGTTAAAACTGTTCTTTTTTTAATAAATCTTCTAAAGAATTCACCATGAGTTTTTCAAGCCGAGTTTTGTTCAAATAAATATTATTATTAGATTGCTTTTAATATATATTTATTCTCTGTTAAATGTTGAACAAATTTTCTGTAATTTCAAAGAACTTCTTACCTTGTTGCCAGTTTCAGAGTCTGAATCTTGCTAAGCTTATCGCTGGGCAGCGTTGGTATAATCTGCTGCAGCGCCTTGAAGGCATCGTTGAGGCTCTGGGTACGTTGCCGTTCCCGGACATTGGCCATCACCCGCTGATTGCTAAACTCATCCGTTTCCTCCGTCTTGCTGGGCTTCCGCTTCAGCCGTCGTCGTGGCTTCCGGAAGGCCTTACCGCCGGCATCCGATCCGTCCAGCAGACTGCCAGCACTCCCATCATCCGCCAGGCAGGCGGGTGACATGACACCGCCTCCATTCAGATCGTTGACGGAACTCAAAGCCGTGTGGCGGGCATACTCCATATCGTCCCGATCCGAGCTGGAGTAGGCACTGCCGTTCAAGGAGTTGGCCGGCTCATAGCCCTCGAAGCTCTGTCGGTAGGCCGCCTGGAAGTGCATCTGGGAGTGGTTCTGTTGGGTCTGCTGCTGCTGCTGGTTCACTTGCTGGGCCTGCTGCTGCTGCTGGTTGCTGTAGAGCGGCAGGAAGATCTGGGATTTGTGCTCCGCCAGCTCCTCGTCGGCGAACTCAAAGTGTGAGTGCGGAGAGTTGCAGGTGCTTTGGACGCCGGGACAGGATTGGGCTGAGGCCACCTCGTCTACGGTGGTGGGCAGGTAATCCACATAGATGTGATGCTGTTGCTGCTGCTGCTGTTGCTGGTGATGGATGAGCTTCTTGTGCTCGGGCTGCATGGCCAGGGAACCGCCAGTCTGGCAATCATAATCACCGCTGCTCCTGGCCCGCTTGCCATGCTCATTCCAGGACGAACCCGAGTTCTCGAAAACCGAGGGATTGCCATTAGTATTGCCGTTGCTGTTACTGTTGCTGTTACTGGTGGTGTTATTGGTGGTATTGTTGTTGTTCAGCTCCAGGCTGTTACTCTGGGCACTGTGATTGCTGCTGGTGCTGAGTACCTCGTTGCTGGGTATATTATAGTCCTGATCCTCCAGCTCTGTGAGTCCATAGGCCGCATACTCCGAGGGCAAGGGAGCATACTGCGGTTGCTGGGAGAGATTATGCTGCTGTTGCTGCTGGGAGAGATTATGCTGCTGCTGCTGCTGCTGGGGGGTCAGGTGATGCTGCTGATAGCCGGATGACATGTAGGCTTGCTGCTCCACCTGGATGAGCTTGATCACATTGTGCTGGAGCTCCATGATGTTCGGCAGCGTGGGCTTGTAGCTAATGTCCAGCAGCACTTTTGGCGACACCGAGCGAGCGCTCATCATTTGCATGGGAATTATTAGATGATTTCTTTGGCACACACTTTCAAATATATATATTAACTATATAAAATCGGTGATATATATATAGTGTTATTTATTAGGTACTTTGTTCGCCCCGAAAGAGATCTGCTCGCACGCACTGACGGAACGCAACTGACGCACGATCCTTATGGCCATTCCTCAAATTGACATTTTGCGGCTGCTCGACGGCCATTCGCTGCCGCCGCTCGTATGTTTGTCTCCCTCGCTCTCCCTCTCGCTGTGTACTATGGCCATCTCGCTCGGGCTCAATGGCGGATGCTGCGGTGCCGCAGGTATGACGTCAGTCGGCGGGGTATTTTTCATTACAATTTTTCCTCCAGCAGCGGCTGCAAAATGCATTTGCATTTTCCCATCCGCTCGGAAAAAAAGAGAGCCTTGACTCTGGGCCCGCTCTTGGGTTATTCTTTGCCGGGTTTTCTTGTCGTTTTTGGGAAAATGTCACGGGGAAAAATGGCACGGGGAAATGGGCAGGATCGATCGGTCGGGTTGGTCGTGGAAGAGATGTGTCGAGAATTTTACAAAATTATGCTTACTTGTTGATTCGATGCGCGGCAATGCATATATCTGAAGTGCAGAAATGCTGGTTTTGGATTTATAATTAAATTATTAATTGATAGGCTTAAATTCGAATTAAAAAACGGTTTTAAAGGTAATTTTTGCAACGATTTAGGTGTATGACTTTATGAATTTCATTTGCGAGCAGCTATGACTGTTTTACATTTATTTTCGATATTTAATTTAAAGCCTTAACACATATGAAATCAATTTGTTTGTTTAAAAGATAAACAAGTATATTGTTAGACTAAAAAACCTTTTATTTTAAGGATATGATAATATTATATTCTGAAATATATTTAATATTATAAATTTACTTTATTTTCCTAAATAAATAAATTTGTATTTTACCAAGACCAACATATCAAATATTTTTATTATTTAAATGTATATTTTAATTTAAAAGTTGTCGAAATTGTAAATTAGCTAAGCTGTATGTTATTTCCTTGTATATTTACAAATATTTTAAAATAAATAGTAATTTTTGCATAAAGGTTGAAAAGATAACAATGATTTCAGCTTACATTATTTATTAAGAAACAGAATAAATTAATTAAAATGCCAAGTGAACTTTATCTGATTGTGAAATTTCCCAGCCACCTTTTTCTTTTCTGGTTGGGGGAATTTCATGTTTTTATAGGTAGTTGGGACTTGTGGAATTTTCACAGGAAAGCCGGCATAATGTTTGTGCGTTTATGCCCATCAAAATCATTCCGCTATATTATATAATCATCAGTTGCCAACCATCGTAAAGGGCAAATCCTCAACCCTAAAAGAGGGGAACTCCGCGGAAAGGTTTTCATTATGCCTAATTAGTGAATTCCCACACACAGGCACACATATATGTATATACGAGCCGAGGAAAATCTCCGACAGCTCCGAAAATCCACAAAAATACGAGCGAAAAGTCAAATTTCCGGATATAATTATATATATCTGCCTGCGTGGAGTGGCCGAACAAAAATACCCGATTAATGCCGAGCTCGAACTTCCGCTGGAAAAAACCGCGATTTCATATCGCCGATCGTCCGGCTTAGGTAATAACAAAACCCCAGGACGACCCCTGAGAAAAACCACCAACAGGGTTTTGCCCTGTACTCCAGGTAGAGTTTGAGGACTCTAAACTTTGTAAATACATTTTTGCTTTTATGTCAATAATATTTATGGCTTAATTTAATGCGATTAAATTCATTTAATTGAAAATATTTCATGCGAGCATTTGCTTAATCAAATCTAAGTATTAAAGTATTTAATATTGAAGTTGAAATGAAAATGTATTCTATTAAGTTTATTATCTGAATTATTCTTGTGTTATTTTTATAGTACTATATTGCTTAAATAGTATTCTTTCATAATAATTAAACTATTAACTAACTAATATTAAGTGTAAAAGCAAAAATTAAGCATAAAATTAAATATTTTATGAATATAACATCGGTTCTTACCTTCTTATTGGATATTCTTAGTTTTATTATAGTTTCTATATCAGCTTTGTCTTTATAAAACTAATATTTATTACATATTTCAATTATTGTTATATTCATATTTTGTAAGTAGTTTATTTCTTTATGAGATAGTGTTAGATTGTTAAATTTCTTTATTATTTAAGCCAAGAGAAATGAAAACCACTTGCACGCTCTATTTTAATTTTCCAACTTCTTTCTTAGATATATATTCGTTCATACTTTAGTTTTAGCTGGTTTTATATAAATCAAATTTTTTTTTACAAAATTTGAATGTGGAAATAGTTTTAACTTTATCACAAGTATTAAATTCTGAACTAATAAAATACTAAGCCAAACTGTGGCCAACTTTTTGGCTGTCGTATAAAACCAGCACTCCCTTAAGAAAAACTAATACAGCCTCCTTAAAGTAGACAACATTAAATTGAATACAGCATGTAAAAAAGGATTCGCTTTTAAATAAAAACTAAATAAACAAACATAGAAACTGGTCAGGAAGATACATAACTTATAAACAAATAAATCTATAACTCTTCACAGGAATAAAAACTTTTATTTAAGCCTTTTTTCATTAATTTCTCTGGCAGATGGCGTCTCTTGAAAACAAGATGTAGAAAATGTGTAGACTTAAGCAATTCGTTGTGATCTTAATGTTCCAATTGGACACACTGCAGTCACGTAGTTTATTGATTTCAATTCCGTTTACGAATCCGAATCAAACGAAAATAAAAAACCGAATGAGAGGCTGGCAAAGGTATTTTGCGTATTACTTTTTTTCTTTTCCCCTTTTTTTTGTTGTATTTAGCGATGCTGCTTCTGTTTTTCATCTCGTCGTCGCGGGATTTGTTTTTGGGTTTTGCGTGGTGCGATTGCCAAACGATTTCAAAGCGGGCCAACTTTCCATTTTGACAATGCTCTAATCCTGCCATCGCAAACTAAAAAATAAAAATAAGCGACTGAAAACCGAAAAGAAAAACACCGTGTGCTAGAGCGAGTGTGTGTGGAGCGTGAGAAGAAACTTTTGGTGCACGTAAATCTCGCTCGACAATCAATTAAAATTAAAATATTTTTTGCCTGCCGCTAGCGCAGCGTTGTCTACATATTCGAATTGACTTTTGATGATGTATCACGATTTATTGTTACCAAAAATGGTCGTCAAAGCGCGTGGAAAAGTGGATCAGGTAGGCAATGGCGACGTCTAACGGTGCGGGTTACCTGGCCAAAAACAAAAACAAATAAAAAACAGGGGGTTCAGACAAACTCCCACAGCTTTTGATCTCCACAGTTGTAGTTCGCTACGAGGAATGTCCCTCCTTGAGTTGATGAAAGTTTTTGGGGTTAGCCTTGAATTTTAAACGATTTTTGAATACTTTGTTTTACCTTTTCTATAGTTTTAACAATTAATTGTATAGCTTGGATTAATAGTAAAGTTATGTTATATTTATATTAAAATTTTGAATATGGTTTGTGTTATTTGTAAGCTAAGTATCTTTTTCTTTACTTTTATTAATGGTGGTCATAATTTAAGCGCTTGTTTAGCTTGTAGAATCTAAAAGTACAATGAAATAAACAAATAAACAAAAGTCATATAGCCATTATGAATAGTATTAAAATATCTATCCTTTAACTATTATGAATAGGAACAGAATAAGCTGTAGCCATATAGACCTTAAAATATTTACTAAATTGTAGACTTTTTTAGAAGTATTAGGAATATTGTTTTATGATAAATAGCTTACCAAATGATTTCTATGTGAGACTAATTCCTATAGATAACTAAAGTTATTAAATTTCTTTATAACAATTTCGTAATCGTTAAATCTTAAGAAATTATTAAAAAATTCATGATTTCGTTGACTGCTTCAAATTGATTACAGTCTTTTCGTTATTCCGATATTTATTTAAAATATAATATCGATTTACTATTCATATTTTGGTTCTTATCAATATTCTTTATTCTATTTATTAGTATAATAATAATAGTATTCTATATACCTCAGTTTTAAGGTAAATTTAACTAATTACACAGTTCCTATGCCATTTGAAGCAATATTGCTATAGCTTTCGGATCGATTTATGTTCGATATGTTTAATTTATCGAGTATGTCCTGTTATTTCCTAAGCGGAAAACGTGAGCGATGCAACTGCTTAGATTAGGAACAAAGCAGCTGGATGGAAATGAAAATGGAAATGACATCGCTGGAGGCACTGTCCTCAGCTGCTCTTGTAGCTTGTGTTAATTACCTCCTTCTCCTTAGCCCTCTCCCTCACACACACACACTCTCCCCCGGGCCCTAGTTATTAACCGTTTCAGCCAATGAAATCGTTGGCGCCAAACACCTACACTTCGAAAAGCTTGTCAGCTTGTGTGCGCTGCATGTTAATTAACAGCAAACACACACACATACACATAACTCAACAGAAAAAAGCCCCGAGAGCACAAGCACACACACACACACAGACACAGCACACCTGGGTGGGGGCACACACAAGCTCACTCCGTCACGTTGGCCACCCAATAATATAAGCGCCAACTTGTCATTTTAGCCTAGCTCCACCTTAACTAAACAAACAAACAAAGTGGTGCAAACACACACACACACTGAGGCACATGCGTGGCGTGGCGGCCGCCTGGCGGTGTGGTGGTGAGTTTTGGGGGCGCGCGCGCAAAGCTCACCACGGCCCCGACCAAGTTGGCGGCTTGAAATTTTCACAGTTCAGTGCAAGTTTGCTGCGCGCCACGTTCAAACGTGTTCGCTCGCTCGCTGCGTTGCTCGCTTCCCGTTGCGTTTCGTTGCCATTTCGTTCGCCCTTTCGTTCCATTTCCGTTCCGTTTCGTTTCGTTCCGCATTGGGTTTGCGTTCGCGCTTTGCTTTGCGTTTTGCCTTTGCGCTTTTTGCATTGTTTGCATCGTTTTTTATCAGCCGGCGTTTTTCTGCGCATGCGTGCGTGCCTTTTGAGCGTGCGTGCGCGTGCGTGCGTGCGCCGTGTGCGTGTGTGTTGGTGCGACGCGACGCTTTAAATGGCGTTTTAAGTGAAATTAAAATGACGGATGTGCCGCAATTTGCACACTCACGCCGCAAACAGCGACGGCTGCGTACCTACCTACCAGCAAAGAATCAAGAGGAATAAATAAATAAATAAATAATAACACAGCGTTGTGGGGCGTAGCATGTGCCTTCTCTTAGTTGATCGAATTAAGTGCGAGTTTTATAGCGCCCGCGGGACCGGGGAACTGCAATTGACTGCCGTACTGAAAAAAAGCAAAACAAAACGAAATAAAAAACACATCACAACCGGAAATGCAAGCCCCACCAACAGCTAAAGCAACAACAACAACAACAACAAGTGTAACACCCCCGCCCAGGAAGCGGCGGCAATAAGTGCTAATAAGTGTGCCGCAGACAATAACTACAGCGAACAGTCCGAGTCCGAGTCCCGAGTCTATAACTAAAACCGGATGCAAGGGCCACCAGTAATTGCCAATTTTAGTCACAGTCAGTCGATCTCCCCTAAACTCGAAACTTCCCACCCCACACTAAATTGGGTGACTCCGATTATTACTTGAATATAGTACATTTTTAATGGCCTTGTTCTGATTTACATTTACATTTTTGGGAGTTGTGAAATCAATCTAATATAAATTAATTCTTAGCTGGTACTTTTTACAATTATATCTAACCTTAGCTGCGTTTTTGTTGTGTTTTTTTGTAATGTTTGTAGATTACGCGTACTATTATTATTTATTCAAGTTCCCAAAATGTTTTCTATTGAATACTCAAGCTAAAGCTAATTTAAACCAAAATAAATATACCGTTTCTTTACTTTTACATTCAATATAAATTCAGTAAGCACAATTCCCTAATATGTATTCTAACCAAATTAATAATTATGATATTTCTTCAATTTCCACTGTGATTAAAATAATATTTGTAAATCTTTTAGTTACCTAAAAGCGTTTCAGCAAATTTCTTTAATAACAAGATGAGTACCGCCATATGAGGTTTATGGTTTCACCCATTTAATTAGCTTCTGCGTTTGAAATGTTCTTCCTTAAATAAAAAAGAAAGACTAGGTTGGCCTCTTAAATATATTTTAATCTTAAAAGAATCTCACAAACAACACATAAATATAATCCAAAGTTTATAAAAATAAAGAAACATTCTTTAGGTAGCTATGTCTTTATTTCTATGCAAATACTCTACCTATATTTCCGGCAATTAAATTTAATTGAATTTATGGACAGCTTTACTAATTTTTAAGATATTTATCAAGCCTTTTTTTTTGCCAATCTGTTAAGGTTTCGATGGAGGGAAGTTCGACTGTCTATTCCTATATTTTTCCCTATATGTTCCAATTGTATAAATCTCTAAAGCTCTTGTTTTATGTGTGTGTTTATTTTTTCTTAATTTATTAGTCATGCTTAGGCGACTCATAAAATATTTGCCCAAGTAACTTCGTCACGCACTGTGCAGCACTCACCCAACTCCCTCAGTGGCCCCCTTGCCTTGCTGCCCTCCTTTTTGGCTGCATTCGTTCCCTCCCTGTCCCTCTTACACACTCAAAATGCGGCTGCTGCTTCTTCTGCCACCGTGGCCCCCCTCCCCCAACAAAAGGAAACAAAAGTTCAAAGCATAAGCAAGCAAAAATATAACAGCAAAAATAAGGGAAAAAAGAAGCAGGAAAACAAGAGGAGAAGGTAGCGAAAAAAACAAAAAAATAAAGAAGAAAAACTCAAGGTGCGTTGCCCGCGTTTTGTCATTGATTCCGCGGCTGCGAAATAGCATGCGGCAGTTGCAGAAAAAGAGACACAGGCAACAGCTGCTGCGACAAAAGCAAAAGCCAAAACTAAAAACCAAAACCCAAGCCCAGGCCGAGGCCCAGCTAGTTGCAGCGATTATTTCGAGCATCCACCACCACTTTCCTACCCTTTGCTGCCTGTCTTTTGTAACAACGTGGCCAGAACGTTGCCGGGCAATTATTATTTTGTAAGACGTTTTACAATTTAATGGTTTTCATGGTAAGTACAACGACGGCACTGCAACAACGCCAACGCCATATGCCGCCATGTGCTCCCCTTTTTCTTTTCTTTGATTTCCTCCTGGACACCTTCTTTTTTCCCTGTAGCCTGTCAGCTGAAAGTTTGTTTTGGCGACTCCAGGGTTAAGGCAGGGGTCAAAGGGGCTTACAGGAAAAGGGGAGTCCATGGCTGACACCAACCTGTTGCTCTTTTTTTTTCCAAGGGGGATAAATCGCTTAATTCCCTGTTTTTCTGCCTCTCTTTGCAGAATGGACTTGGATCCGACCCTCTGTCAGCAAAGGAGGTGAGTTTGGGTATTAACAAACTGATTTTGGTGATAAGAAAGGGTAGCTTGAATAATTGATCATTATTAACCATTTTAATAACATTCTTGACCTAATTTTGAGTACTTATATCCTTTCTTGAAGTGTAAACTGAGAATATGCTATCTTTTATTGATTTAGATTGTAAATTGTCATTGTTTTGCTCGATTCTATTGCCCTAGAACATCGACAGGAAGAAGAAACTGCAAAATTGTTTGTGTATGGCGTCTGGGTCTCGACCTAAAAGATTTATTCTCTTTAATAACGAAATTTTGAAATCATAAAACTTAATCTATGTGAAGAAATAGTTCTTAGTTGAATTATAGGTTTCCCCTTTTCGCTTAACTTAAGGTGCAACCTCAGAATTGAAGTTATTTTAATGCCATTGCCACAGCACCTAAGTAATTGTTATGGTCTGTAATTTGTCTTCAATATCAGTTAAACACACAACTCATTAACGGCTATAAGTTGCCTTCGCAAGAAGTGCCGACTACAAAAAACCAAAAAAAAAATCGATGCTTTTATCAATTAAGAGCGAGAGGCGAGTGAAATATTTTCATGCCAGCGATACACTTCGGTTCGGGCCAATTCGAAATGACAATTGCCAAGGAATTCCCAGTGGGCCAATTCGTTTGGCTGCCCCATAAAACCCATCTCCAAAGGCAGGAGCCGTCGTCAGCCGTCCGTCAGCTGGCGGTTGGCGGCGGAAAACCACATACCAAGCGTAAGACAATCCATAAAATTGAGTGAGCCCGGGATAGGGGGCAAATCGGAGGCAACTAATGTCCCGGCCATCATTCTATCAATTGCGGCGCCTATGAGAAATTTCAGCACGTCCCATCACAAATTAGCAGATCGGAGCCTGCAGCGCCCCATAACAATATCATAAAGTAGGGGAATCTATATAACAATAAATCAGCGCCGTGGGGCAATTAGAGGGAAAAGTAAACGAAGGCAATAGTAAAAACAACAAAAAAAAATAAGAGGAGAAATAATATAAATATAAATACCTTTAGACAGGGGCCAACATCAGTCGCATATCAATTGCAGTTGCCAGATCTCGATCTCGATCGGAATTGGGATCTCGATCTCGATTTCGATCTAGATTTCGATCGGCTGGCGGCCAATGAAGTTGTTGCTGTTGTTGCCAGTGTTGTGGGCCATAAAGTGGACGACAGAAGGCCAAAAAGGCTGGGAGACGTCGCAATTGGCCCCGCGGCTGCCATTCGACACAATCGAAGACAAACTATCTAATCTAATGCCGGCAATGAGCATTTGTTTGTATAACTAACTGCCATGGCAGTGCCTCCAAAATCGCGTGGCCAAGTTCTGGGTTCTCCGGTACCCCTTGTGGTTCCCCCCATTTAAAAAATCCCCTTCCTTGCCATCTTTTTCGCCCACTCGCCACTGACATTTTTTCATAATTTGCGCTACAAGCCTGACAATTGTCGTTGTTTTGCCCACTGGGCACACACTCGGCATCTGCATCGGCATCCGCATCCATGGATGTTGACTTGGTTGTTTCGCCGTCTTGGCTTTTGGTGTTCGCAACCATGTTGTTGGCAGCAGGCTGGGGCTGAGGCTACCCTGCAAGTGGATTAGGGTTACTTGGGTTAACCAGGTTGACTTGGTCAAAATCAGAACTTGAATTGCTTAAATTTGTTCAGGTTTGATGTGAGGAAAGTGTGAAAAATGGATTAAAGAAATTTACGTTTAATTAATACATACAATTTAATGAGAAACAATTAATTTAGTTATCCAAAAACATGAAATAGAAGAATATTCTTTTATATTTGAAATACAATGATTGCAGCTCAAAGATACAATTACTTTTGATTTAAAATTATAGTTTAAAAACTCCCTTGAATAATTTATTTTAATAAAAAATATGTCAAAAGATTAATAGATGTATCTTATATCTTGAAAAAGTTATGTGTTTTAACATGACATACTGAAATTTGTGCTAATTTATGTTGTAGACACAACACACATCATATTTCTATCTATTAATCACTTGATTTTATCTATTTGTCCATTAATAAATCTTCTTCTCTGTTATCTGTCAATCAATTATTATTTTTTATTAATAGTTAAGCTTCTTATTTGTTTTCATCTAGCCGCAATTTAATTACATGTGGAAGAAGCATTTTTAGATTAACAATAACCAAAATAAAACAATTTTAACATAATTCATAACCAATACAAAAAACTACATGTGTACGATTTCTTAATCAATTTTAAGTTATAGGCGTTTCTTACAAGATCCCAAAACTGTTGTAAAAAACATTAAAATATTATGTTTTCTGGCCAATCCTCCTACAAATATTAAAACTATAATTTAACTGGCCAGTTAAACTGCAAATAAAAGTCTTGGACATGTTGGGAGAGCACTCTTTGCGGTAACTCCTGGTCCGGAACACCCTTTAAATATATGAATACTCAATTGTAGACCTCGTTTAAATAATATTGCAAAGTGTTGGCGCTGAAGTCGAAATGCATATGCAGTGCCAAATTAAAATTTATCCATTTTATGGCGCTGCGGGCAGCTCATAACTGTTTCTTTGTTATTTTTGCGCCATGCTATTTTTTTCCTACTTTTTTATTATTCTTTTTTTTTGTTTAGTTTTTATTGCCGTTAGTTTATTGGCTAAAGATTTCGTAAGCGCATGAAATGCGCAACAATTGTGGTTTTTTCGGTTTCTTGGCAGTTATCTGCACCGATCTCGGATCTGGGATCTACCCATATCCCATATGGAGTAAGAAAGATATCGACGGAAGTCATTTGCGGTGGTTCCAGCTAGATGAATTCAATAAGCAAACACCAAACACCAAACAGCTCCCAAGCACGCACACCCCTCCTTTCCAGCTATTTCTTTTTTTATTTTTAAATCCGAATCCGAGCCCCCCGTGGTTGGTGTTCTTTGCCGGAGCGAGCTTAACCATCCAACACTTTCCCCCATCAACGAAAACATCATTTTGTCAAACTTGATTAGCCGCCGCTGCGATTATGACTCTATTGTTTAGCTGCATATATAATCGGGGTATATATGCTGTATTTGGGGGAGGGAATAAACAATATTGATGCCTTTGCTGATAATATATTTTTATGAACATTTCTTTTCGATCCACAGGCAGAGGGCCCTCCGGTTCAGGTTGAACCAGTTGATCTGAGCTTACGTTCGCCGCGCGGTAAGTTGCTAATTATACGCTATATGTTGGTTGACTCAACCTGAACCCAAACCTACATATACTTATATACTTAATACACCGGCCCGAAAACAATTAATCAATGAAATGGCCGCCGCAAGTTGATCACTTGAGAAAAGCAGGTCACCATCGCAAGAGACAGAGAGAGAGAGAGAGAGAGGGAAGGAATTTGGAACAAAAAATATTGGGTACAAAACCAATTTGCATTTTTGGTCTAATGAAGATAAAGTTTTTTTTTTGGGCATGGAGTGCCTACAAGAGGTTTATTTGGAAATATTGTGGGTGGAGTGAAAGGAAAAAAGTAGAAATTTTAGAAAATATATATAACATCGTTGTTTTAACTTAAAAACAGAGCTTGTCGCAAAGAATTTCTTAGGATTGTTTTGGTGTAAAGGGAAACTTAGAAAACTTTCTGTACTTATTGTTTTTGGTGAGAATTAATTAAAGATTGTGTATTAAACTATCTTGGGACATTATAATATATCTTGTTCTCATATAGGATGGCTTAGGGATGATATTAATTGGATTGATGCAATTTAAGTATTATTTTTATAAGAAAATCTTTATAGTAAATTGTTAATAACTTTCCTAATTAATTACCAATCCAAATTTAATCACAAGAACCGCCTAACGAACTGCCAAATGATTATGCCCAATCTTTAATATTCAATCAGATCATAAAATCGATATTTTGGATCAGCAACAAATGAGGAACAAACAATGTGGTTGGTAGATAAGAAAAAAGCTTAGCTCGTTGGAGACCATAAAGAGATCTATGTTAAAGATATCTATCAACATTAATATCAACCTATGATCACACTCCGCCATAAAATCCCCCCCTCTTCGACCGGGTGAATTCCTCAGATCTCCGACGACTTCTCTTCTTCCCCCGCGAATGAAATGCCGAAGATTATCCGGCCATCTCGCAGACAAGTTCGAACAAAAGAGCAGACAAAACGTTAGTCATTGCCTAATGCCCAATCTCATCTCATCAGATCCATTCATGCTATATAGACGAGATGGATGGATATCGGGCTGATGGGGGGGCTGAGGGGAGACCCCCATTAAAATCATGCTGATACCGCTGCGAACGTGTATCGCTCTATATCCGACGCCCAGGAACCTGACCCGACCCGAACAAGTGACGGGATTGGGATTGGGAAATGGGACTCAGAGTGGGTTTCGGTGTGTTGATTTTATGCCCACTTGACCAACCACCAACTGCTTGACCATTTGACCTTTGGCAGCCTTTCTCTTTGCCTCTGACTCTGGCTGGTGGGACTCCATGTGCTTCTCTGTGTGTGAAGTTAACAGCAACGCCCCGAAAGGCCACAAAAACGTTGACTAGATAAATAGATGGTTAGTTATACGCGCGGCTCAGCTCAGTTCAGCTCAGTTCAGCTCCTCAGCCGTAGGGTGCCCAGCGGTACACCTAATTTAATTAAGAAGCCAGAGAGCTTACCTTAAATGGCTATACAGTAAGATTAACAGCTAAAAACCTAAGCGCTGCTCCGTTCATTAAAAGCCGCAGCGGATCTCAGAGCGAGCTCAAGTCGAGGCCCAAACTGAAGCTGATGCTGAAGCTGACAACAAAAAAGTTGTTGTCTCGCCGCGCATATTAATCAATTAGGCATGATATTAGTGAGGGCATCATTAATTTTGTCAATGCGCTCACCTGGCTGGCGCACAAAAGCCATTTGAGAAGCGCATAGAGAAGGCGGCGACGGCAATCTCTCATGCTAATGGCTTATGGTGCTACTATCCACGGATACCGGAGGTATCCACGGCGATCCATGGTGATCCAAAGATCCGTGGCGAATGTGTTAAATAGCGTTAAAATTTGTAAAACAAACGGCACATAATGGTCCAGCTTAATTTCCAACCTTAACGGTCATCCGAAGAAAAAACTACATGCCGCCGAGCCACCCGAAAAGCTAGGCAAGTCGGTGGTCAGGTCGGCGATTTTTTCGGCACACATAAATTATGGGCTTTAAATAATTATGCAATTAGCCAGAGTAGCGATAGATAGCCCCAAATTGCCCCAATGAATGGAGGGCAAAGCCAAAGGCCCAAAAGAACGGCGGAGACAGTGCCAAATTCCCACCAACTCTAATTGCAGTAACCGCCGAGTGCGAGGTGAGAGCGCTTGGCTGGGAAGCTGTAGTTGGAGCTGAAGCTGGCTGGCGTTGCAACTACAACTTGATTTATTTAAGCTACCCAAACAGCCCATAAATAAAGCTGTTGAACTAGCCACCAGCAGAAGGTGCAGGCTGGAGAGGATCGAAGGGAGGAGCCACCGGCTGGAAGGGTGGAGTCGGAGCAGGAGCGTCTTGGCCAGAGAGCCTGAGACAACCACAGCAGTTGTTGTTGTTCTTGTTATTGTTGTTGGTGGAGCCTTACCCAAACGAAACACAACATCGTACAATCCCATACCACCGGAGTCTCCTCCATCACCACCTCCTTCTCCTCCAAAGGCCTCTCGCCACTCAGGGGCATAGGCTTTCCAGGTTAAGTAGATGCGGCGACACGCGGGTCGCTCCAGCGAGCGAACGACCTTAAGACGGAGATCCCAACTCGAATCGAGGGGCAATCAGTTCGAGGAGGAGGAAGGTGGGGCATTCGGTGGAGGAGAAGACTAGGCGACGATGTTGGAGCATCCACGGCATCTATCGAATGATATGCAACATTTAGTGAAGTGCCCGAGTACCAAGCACTGGGCCGGGGCATATTGATGGCAAGGTGAAAATGTGACGAGCAGGTGGGAATATCAGTTGGGGAAGTGATTTTAAAGAAGAGGGTAAGCCTAAATTACAAATATTATAAAACCATTATAAATTATAAATGATATTTTATAAAATGATATAACTTAAAGTAGCACAAGACAAACCTTAAGTTAAGTAAAGACAACTTCTTATAGACATGCTGTTGCCTTTGGAACTGATCTCATAAATTTGTCTCTAGAACATAAAGAAGAAGGGTTTTCCAATTTAAAGAAGACCTTATTAATATTTTATATTACAACTATTTAACTCATCACCATAATCCCTTAGAAGAAGTTCATCCTGCTCGTAGGACTATAATGTAATCTAATGTCGGACGAGTTTTTCTAAGAAACTAAATAAATTTTTTAAAATTTTTTTATAGCCTATTAACTTATCAATCAAAAATCCAATTTTAAAGATAATCTGCTGGTCTTATCCCCCGAAAACCCAATGAGTTAGTGTTACTGTTGCTGCACTTCATCGATTCGAACCTTGTGATTCCACGGGTATCTTCGTCGAGCTGCTGATTTGGCATCTGCAACTGCTGCTCCCTCAGCGATAGTCATGCCACAGCCAGATCTCATAACTGCTGGCGGGCTGGAGCATAGAAACTTCACTGGTGTGGTGGCCTCGCCCAGATCCACGCGGTCCCCGAGATCTCTGAGATCCCCAAACTCCAGATGCCAGATCCGCAATCCCCGCAGCCAGATGCACACACATATTCGAGTATTCGAGTATTATTCACATTCAGCTAGGGGGCGTGTGGCACCGGGGTGATTGTTTTTTAATTATGCTTCGGCTGACACCCGGCCGGATGACCATTGAAGATGGGCTCCGGGGATCAGGCGGATCTGCTGGGGATCAGGGGTCTGCCGGTCTGCAGGTCTGCAGGTCTTCAGGTCTGCAGGTTTGTTTTTTTTTTTATATTTGAGAGATCTGGGTGGAGACGCGACTCGAGCTGGAGCCGTGTCTCTGGGCCTGGTTAACATGGCGCGTATGTAGCGCATCGAGTTGACTTGACTTGACTTGACTGAGTGACTGTGACTGGCTTTTGAGGTTATGTGAAAGGTCAAGTTCGTGATCGCATTCAAACATTTTTGCCAACCACTCATCTCGCTGCGCAGATCGGGCCCACAAGCCCGGCGACTATAGACCAGGCCCAGACCGTGGAGGGAACCTGGAGGGGAACCGTGGAGACCCAGACTCAAGCGGTGACTGAGACTGAGACCCGGGAGTAGAGTGCAAGGAACACGAGTGTGAGTCGCCGCCGCCGCCGCCGCCGAAAATAAAAAAAAAACACAAAATAGAAGATCAGGGACTCTCAGAGTGAAAGAGAGAGAGAGAGGGGAAATACCCGACCCAAGCGACGTCGCATCGTAGAAAAATTGAAGATGAGCGTGCCACCACCACGCCACGATTCTGCCATTCCCGTCTCTGTCTCTGTTTCAGCATGCCCCATTCCCGCATCCGCCCCATCTACTCTGTCCAATCCCCCATCGCAATCCCCCATCTGGCGGAGATGCCATCCCATCCCCAACCCGAGCTTGGGCCTCAGCCTAGCCCTCCTCCCGCGCCGGAACCGAATTGAGTGAATGTAAACTGTGGTTTACTTGTTTCCAGCGTTGTCATAGTAATTTTTCTGCACTATAACAACGGCCAGCGTCGCCTCCAACAACATTAAAAAATGCACAGCGAGAAAATTAGCCTGAACTTGAAGGGATATCTATAGGGGATCAGATATAAGATAAGTTTTTAAAGAGACTCTGAATTATTTCTTTAAATTAGTCAAGGGAGGGTTAATATTAGTTGAATTTGTAATTTATATATCGAGCCTTTGTTTTATAAGGTTTTCTTTTTATTGAATGAATTGAGAGTTTAAATCATATCCCTGGAAGCCTCGATTTTGTATTAATTTGTATTAAATGAAAAAAACAAATATTGAAAGAAAAGTCTCACTTGAGAATAGCAAAACAATTTTTGTATGAGAAATTACCTCTCTACCTAAAGAGTATACTTGATTAGTAATATAAAAATAATAGTAACTACTCTAAAAAACTTATAAATGTAATTCATAGTAGGTTCTCTGTAATATTTTCTCGCTGTGCACAAACTTTGGGGTGCTCTCGGATGTTCGGTGGCAGCACTCACCCGAAAACATTGAAACAAGCGGAGAAAAATGGAGATGCTGATGACACTGGAGACACGTTGTCTCTGGCAATCGTGCAACTGACACACCAGCACCACCACCGACGGCACCACCGGTCACAGACAACAAAAAAAATAGAATGCTAGACAGCATATGCCACACGAAGTCTTGGAAAAATTACACTGGACAACAGGCGACGCGGCTGGGGTGCGGCCAGTTGGAATTTCTGGGAGGTACGAGGATGGGGTGTGCCTCCCAGAAGATGATTTGGCAATCAGTAATTGAAAGTTAATGTTAGCAGCTTTTATGTCGGCAAAACTTCAGAAGCATTCACTTTTTTTTAATAAGTAATTTTATAACGGAAAAAAATAATGAATAAATGAAAATCCTATCAAAAGATAACCAGGATAAACACTCTTAATATATTCCAAAATGTACCAACAAGAATTACTTCCATAGAGGGGGAGAAATAAGAACTGAAAAACCTTTTAGAGGGCACCTGCTCAAAGGCGAGACTCCCCCAACTCTGTAAGAAACCCCGAAGCTAATCAAAAGCCACTCAAGAAGTCCCTCTTAACCTGCATCTGAGCGCCCATAAATCAACTGGAGAGTAAGAAAACGAAGGTGGATACCCAACCAAACCTGTTGCACAGTGTTCTCCCCAACGCGTTTCTTCTGAGACCCAGTCAAAAAAGAAATACCCCAAAAAAAACCGAAAAAAAAAGAGGATCATGCGAAGAGATCCGACCGAAAAATATACAACAAAACAAGGAGGCAACAACCACGCAAAACAACACACAAAGCCACACCACACAACTCAACACACACAACACAATGCACACACCACACCGAAGTAGATCCACGCTTTCGTGAGCAAACAATTCGAAAGCTGACAACGACTTCGGAGGAGATCTCGGCGACGATCGATTCGTGTTAGTCATCATCACAGTTGAGCTGAACCCACACGAATCATAATGAGGCTCTGGCTGCTGCTCCTCGAAAAAAAAGCTGAAAACTGAACTGTGCCGCTTATCCCCATCGATAAGGCCAAAATCTAAGGATCTCGGGCAACAGCAGCAGTTCAAAAACGATCCGAAACCCCCTTCGAGCCAATAGTTTGCTGCTGGTGCTGGTGCTGGAGTTTCCCAAGATCTTTTTCGTGTAGCTCATTAGCCTGGCAAACTAATTTCGCAAGGCACAGACAATGCCCCCAAGAAAAATACTCGTAACCAATGGAACAAGCAAAAACGGAGGCAAGCTGCCTGCATATTTATTGGTCATAAGTGCGGCAAGCTCACAAGACCAAACAAACAGCAGTAAAAATTCAGCAGAGCAGAAACTTAAACCAAACAAAAAAAAATATTTGAAAATTTGTCTCCGACTTGGCTTGCATAGCAATCGCATATTAGCAATTTGCATTGTCTACTGGAGCACACTTGGTCTCTAACTTTGGTTTACTGAGCTCCACACAGGGGGAAAATAATACGTATCTACCTATAATCAATTAATATTAAATCGATAGGAAAAAATAAGGAATAGATAGAATAATTCTTGAGCTAAAATAAAACAATTTAAAATAAACCGATCAACAATATCGAAGGTAGATATTTTTAAGCAACCAGTAGAAAAGAGATGGATCATGTATCATGAAATCAAACAAAATAAATCGATTAAAAGTATCAATGCTAAAGGGAGCAAGACTCAGCTTCAAAAACCGAACAATTTAAAATAAATATTACCAATGGATCATCCCTAGATCGATAACAAAGATTTGTAGTCGGTTCTTCACAAAGCGATACTTTCAGATGTATGCTGCAAGTTGCCCTCATCAAGAAATTATTAGGCTAAAACTACACTTCATTCCTTAGAAATCTAAACCCCTTTAATAATAATTTATAGCTCCCAAAACCGTTTTCCCTCGGTGTACTCCCTTTCCAATAGGTGTATGTCTTTACCACACTGCCTCCCCCTCTTGTTTGAAGCTGTGAAAAAGAATTCTTTTAGCAGCGTCTACAAATCGTGCAACGGCAGCAGCTCGCTCTTCGTGTTTGCCAAACAAAAAAATTTGACTCATGACTTCGGAGCAAAAGAAATACAAAACAAATGCAAAAAAAAAAGAAGAAAATACACCCACCATATACCACCATTCACATCCTTTTTTGGCCCTGGTCCTGGCCTGCTACACTTTTGGTTTTTTGGTCTCAAATTAGTCCGTGCATGCGGCGGGGAATGTTTCTACAAATTAACGCCAATTTCGTATCACGTTATTAATAGTTAACCATTAAATTGACCGCCCCCAACTCAGATCATTATCTAGTTTCGGCGGCTAACAAGGCAGGCGCACAAAGCCAGCCACTGTGATTCCTTTTCGGCCAAAAGCGGAGTGCAGCTGCCGGCCGTCTTGCCTTAATTATCTTGGGAAGGCCAGCAAATATCTACATAGCAGGATGCCTGCTATGACTACCACCACAGCGAGTTATAGGGAGCAAAAACAGCTGCGCAGCGGTCGCGTCACCTTTGTTTACCGTATCGAGCGATAAGCTTGTTAACTGTTAACCAAATCTGTAGCCACCGCCGCCGCTGCAATAAACATCGACTTCAGCCACTTGGCTTATAACTCTTATGGAGAACGCCCACCGGCCCGAAGCAGCCCGAACATACACGGTGCCATGTGCACCCGTGGCCAATACCAATTCCTCAATGAACTCCAAAGCGGCGGCTAATTACGAGTTAGTCTCGGGGCCAGAGATTAGCGATGGTAATGGGAGCGAGATACGGATCTGAATGCCGATGGCGGGTCACAGATATGTGCATTCTGCCGCCAGGAACTTTGACTCTTATCGGCAAATATTTCCAAGGAGAGAGTAAAGAAAGCTTAAGCATTTTTGTGGGAGAAACTAATAAACATTAAATAAAGTTTATGGCAAAATATAAAAGAAAGGAATGGCAGGGTGGGAAAGAGTAAGGGAGGTTAATAAGCTGTCCTACATTAAAGGATATAGAAATATTTCTAGGCTATTACTTCAAAAAGGAATACAAATAAATATAATATAAAACAAATCAATGAAAGGATCATACTAAATGAGACAGACTGCGAATAATATTATAATATCAAACCCGACAAAATAAAGTAAAACATTCGCATAATTATAATTATAAATACTACATACTAAATCACTCTGTAAACTTATTAATAGTATAACAATTTCACAGAGGCGTCTCTTATCTCCCCTTACAGATCATCTCATTTAAATAGATTTATAGATTGATCTCGGGGGTCTGTGTTCTCCGAGATACACCTCGGCGAGTTTCGATTTAATTCCATGCCATCGATGCCGTGTCAAGTGTCCATCGCTAAGTCATGTGTAAACGGCAAACGGCGACGGCATAACCGACCTGGGCCGCATCGATGCATTAAGATAAACAAATGCGGATCGAAATCGGATAATGTCATGTAGCCATGTCATATGTTAGCCCCGGCAAAAAAAAAAAGCTCTAAACTGGAGCACTAAGTCAAGCAAAAACCAAACTGACAAAAGACAAAAAAACCAGCAGAGCGGAGAGCGCGGCACAAACAGAAACAAAACAAAAAAAAAAACACTCTTATCGATTACACCTGAGACCTCAATCAATAAATTGATTGTTAGCGATCAGTTTAAGGCAGGCAGGCCATGCGGAGCTCCATCGCATGTGCTCAGCATACAAAAGAGTTTTTCTTGGGAGTTTGGTTCGGTGTCTGTTGCCGCTGGTCGGCTCTTAAGATAAGCCGCCCGGCCTGGTCTTCTGGCTGCTGTACGCTCTCCGGGCCGGAGGCACCAGCCTCGGATTCAGCCTCAGATGCTGCCCGAGTCCCAGCCAGATCCGAGCCTGGTCCAAGCACTTTGATCGCTGCCTGGCGATAGGCCAGAGAGCAGAGTTTTGGACCAAGAAGTCCAAGCGGGCCAGGCGGCGTTGTTAGGAAGTCGTCGTTGTCGTTTGCTGGTTGGTTTGTTTGTTTGGGGATTGCACAGGTAGAAAAATCATTACTGTTTTGCACTAGTAATATGAATATAGATTTTAAGAAATATTAAAAAGATCATACAATAAATTATATTAAAAATAAATACGAACTTCTTTCAGAATAATGTTCTCTATTCTTATTTCTTTCTATTTAATCTTTTAAGGCAATGAAATTAGTTGGGAATTATAGCGAGACAAAAGGCAAAGGTCCTGGAATTATTATTCTTAAAATATAAACTATAAAAGCTGGTAGTATATTTTATTATATTTTTATTTTAAAAGGTTATAAAAAAAACTATATTTACAGTTAAAGAAACATTACTTTGTTAATCAAATTATATTTCCATTGGTTTTCTATTCACAATATAAACTTTAACTATAATTTTCTCTCTGTGTAGCTGCGCTTACCTCCATTGGGTCGCACTGTTGTTGTTTCATTTCATTCGAGGCATAAAGCAAGATTTGTGTAAATGTCAGGTGGTAATAGTGACACTGTGCGCCACTTGATTGGTTTTACTTTGGCCAAGAGCCACAGGAAGACCCCTCGTCCTTCCCCTCTCTCCCCCTTGTCCTCCTTGTATGTGTGTGCCAATTTTTCGTTGTTGGTGCTTTTATGGTCGCAAGGTTGTTACGGTTCTCGTCGGCTGTTAGCATTTCTTTAATTGGCTCATTTTCGCGGCACATGTTCAAGAAAAACTAAACAGAAGTCCACACAAAAATTTATTGCAAGTAAATTAAAAGTTATAGAAAAGCCAGAAACCAAAACAAAAACAATAACGAGACAATATCGCATCGCAGCCATCAATTAAACATGTAAATAAATTTCAGCAAAACATCAACTATTTAAACGCGAGTCCCATGTGGCGTATGAGTAATGTCCGTAGGTTTTGCGCCTGACAGTTTGTCACGTTGATTAAATCGAAAGAATTTGGCTGCCACATTGGATTGTCAGCCAGTAAAAATGGCTATTAATGGTATTTGAAGTTCGTGTCTCTGTTTTTTTGGGGCTCCTTAAGGGAAAACTATTTGGAAATGTTGCAAGATCGGTAAATGCATTTCAACAATGTCGCTCTATATTCGAAAGGGGATTTTAATAGAAGACATCAAGTAAAATATATATTAAGTTAAATATTTAAATAAGCAATTGATAAAGAAAGTGTCCTAAGGGATATTTATGTAAGGTTTATAAGTAGATATTTCTTATAAATTTCTTTCCATTTAGAAGCCACAACCAGGACCATTTTTATTAGCCACTTTGACCGATTGACCTAGTTTCCGTTTTTTTTATATCCACTTTCAAGGCTGGGCTACCTTTATTTCATTCTCCCATGGCTGCCACAAATCTTTCCTTAGAGTCTGATGCTGCAGTGGCAAAATGGGAAGAAAATAGAAATAATAAAAAGACTTAAGAGACGCCCACGGAACGCAGTCCCAGCGGCAACACCCTCACACCCAGCAGCAACAGATCGACAACAATAACCAAACCAAGTGGAGCCTTGGCAGTCGTCGAGTTGTATTTGTAAATTGAAAGCACACGCTGCGTCATCAAAGTCATTAAACTGTCGACTGCTTACGGAAGTTTTCTGGCTGTTGTTGTGCTTTGGTGTGTCTTTGGGTGTTGACTGTGTTGTTGTTGCCATTTGGGTGTGGATCGGTCTTCTGCGTTTTGTAACTGATATGCGACAAGAGCCATAGCAGCCGGCAAACGGGCATGTGGGAGCATCCAGTTGGAGCACAGGGAAAAATTAGCAATAAATCGGGGTTATTTTTAAAGGGAAAAAATTCAATAAATTAATGTATTCTTTTATAATAAAGTGTCTTTATTTAAGCTATTTTATATGTGTTAATTTTTAGATTTGATTCTTAATTAGTTTCTACAAATTCTATCAAGTTTATTGGTGTTGAATGATCAAAGAAATCCTTTGTATCGAGGTTTGTTTATAATGAAGTATATATTATAATGAAGTATATTAGAAGGATTATCTTACTAAGGCTTATACAATTTATTCTCTGTGTACGATTGTCAATGGAGGTGTAGGTGTAGAATGTGGCAAGCCACTCACTCAGCTGTGGCAGTCGGAAAGAGGCTCCATTCCCCCCTCACTTTATTGCAGAGTCTGCAATTGGAAGCAAGCTTCAAGTGATTTAGAAAGAAATATTAAGTGGGGAAAATCGAAAAGGTTTGGCTTAATGGAAAAGGTAAATACTCTCTCACTTACTGAAAAGAGAAAGAAAAAGATAAAAATAATATTTATACATTTTGTATAATGTTTCTTAAATTTGTATATGATTACCAGGAACTATAATAATAAAGGGACATGTTGAAGTCTCAAATAAATAAATATATGAAGAAATTGATACAGATACAATTGTTTAATAGAATAAAATATTTTGAATATTAAGAGTTTAATCAGGAATTAATTTATAATGCAATTAAATATTTTTATAATGTTCTTACCAATGATACAATTTAATAAACCTTAGCTATTGCGCTACTCACTTATTTTTGGGGTAATTTTCAACCTATTGTTATAATTTAAATAACAGTTCGTTGCTTTGAAATAGAGTTCTTATTACAATTCTTTTAATAGTTATTCCCTCGTTTTAGTGAAGGGTATGAGATTATAATAAATGTGACAGAAATGCTTAGAGCAGCTCCGGGTTTGGTTCGTCTCCGTCTTGGCTCTTTTTTCCCTTCCAACCGATGGCGGGGTGTGTCTCCGCGCGGCGACAATTTCGCAATTCGCATGGCAAAGGTGTGTTCTGTCCCCTTCTTTGCCCCCTGCAACACTCTGAAATGATCCCCTAAAACACCTTGGTACAAAAACCGAAGTAGACTTGCATTCATTCACTAAATGCAGTCGGTGGATTTCAAACGATTCAGCGGCGTTTTTAATGACACGCGCAATCCACCGCAGATTTGACTCCCCAATTTGCCAATTTGTCACCAAAAAAAAAAAAACAACAAATAAAAGAAAAGCGAGAAAAATCCGGCAAGCGAATTGCTAAATTCTGGATGAACAACGCGAAATCCAAAACCGAATATATATAAAGCTACAGGCCAGATAGCGAGGCGGCCCTCGGTCGCAGTTCGTCATTCGATTCGGGGAGTGTGACTTTGCTTTAATCGTGACTTTCACAATCAACCTTCAGAAAGGTAGCGTGTACAAGGCGCAAAATGGGCTGCAGACGGGCAGCAACAAGAGAGGAATAAACTAACAACTTTTCGAAGCGTTTACTTTGGCGCTTCATCGAATATTATTTCTCACGTTCTATTTTTTTTCTAGCTGCTGCCGGGGCTGCCCTGCCAGCCTGCTTTTTGTTTTTGTTTATCGTCGGTTTTTTTTCGTGTGGCACTGGAAGATTGACTCGGTGCAGGGCACATCACATCAATGGATCCAGCCCCGGTCCAGGTCGGATTGGTTTAGTTTATAATTCGATCGATCGCCCCATCTTCTCTCACAGTCTTCTGCTGTCGGGCCCTTGGCTTTGCTTTGGCAGTAATTTTGATCGCTTCGATATTTCGGGGGAACTCTTTCACGACCAACAATGGGATATCTATATATATAAAGCAAGAAAATTGTTTGAGCCGTTTCATGCATCGATCTTGTCAAGAGCAACTCAACGATTGTCATCGGAAGTGGTGAAAATTCGGTCAGTGATCGGTTTCCGAGAAGTGATTTCAGTTAGTTGGGCAATTGTGTTCGGGAAATGGTGTTTAAATTTGGTTATTTTTAGCAAATTATATAATTATATGGATTTATGGCACTCAGTTTGGCTTACAAAGGAAGGTATTCATTATAGTAATACTTTAATTATTAATTTAAAGGAACTACAGCCTAACTTTTATTTGTTTGGAACTATTATGGGTTTTTTAATTAGTTTAAAACAATGAAACTGAATGTATACATATATGGGAATAAGTACCATTTTCTTAATTACTTTTCAAAAAGAAATCGTTGTCCTTTTTTTATATAAACAAATTTTGCATTGCAGCTGTTGCATTGGAAAGTCAAAGCAATATAATAATTTAATAGGCTGGTTGAAAATAAAAAGAAAAACGAATCCAATTAACTAAACGTAACCGAACCACAATTATAATCCAATTACATTGATGTATCGCTTAATGTGCACGTTAATGGTAATGGGACATAAAAAGCAAAAGGCTGGGAGGGGCTGAATGGAATCCTAAATCAATTTCCTGTCCTGTCGGTGGGCCATCAACTGGTTCCATTCAAATTCCTAACCAACTTGTACACATATCTCTCTCTCTCTCTGTCCTGCTTCTGTCTCTGTGGGGATTTGTGGCAATGGTAGCCTATGTAAATGCTAGCAATCTCCATTTGGCATTGCAAATGCCTTCCTTTTGGCCATTCCCATTCATTAGTTGGCCATTTCAATTAAGCCATAAAAGCCAAATCTGAACTGAAGACCAATTTTCCCAAATCCATCCCATTCGTAGTCGAAGCAGCAGTGTCCTCCCCCTTTTTCCGCCCCCTTCTTGCTTCCCTCCCCTTTGGCCCATCGATGTTTTATTTTAGCCACAATGTTATTGCCTTTGCATGTTGGAAATCATAAAAATGTTAAATGACAAGCGGGCGCATGTTCATTTTAGCGTTGTCTGTCTGTAGTTTCAATTCCTGATGATGTGGTTGTTGCCGCTGATTTGGTTGCTGTTGCTGTTGCCGTCGCTGTTGTGTTTGTTCGCATTGTCAAATTGCGATCAAAAACGCAACAAACGAAACATGCCACACGGAGCACTGAGCACTGCAAAGACAGACACTCTCGGAGGCACTCGGACCAGCAGCATCATGAATCAAATGGCCAAAAAGGCAGCAGGCTAGAAAAGCCACCATCAAACACTCTTGGCTTTTCACAGCAACAACTTCCCAAACAACCAGCGACAACCAGAATCAGCTGAATGCGTTTTAACGGCTACTTGTCTTTAGCTATTTATTGAAAGGATTTTCAACACTCGCAAGGAGAGGCCTGACTTGAGAGGGTTTTATTTCTTGCACAGCAACAAAATAAGTTGGAAAAGAATGGTAATAAATATTTTAATACAAAATATTAAGCGCATAGGTAATGCTAATGTATTTAACTTTTATTTTATTCCTTTTATGAGGTTAAAAATATAATATGTTAAGTAATATATATAAAATAATCGTAATAATTATTATAAGAGATTAATTCCTTTAACTAAGCTTTAGAAAATGTAAAGTTTATGTTATAATAATTTAACAAAGATTTTACAATGAGTTTTCAGCACTTTAAATGTAATTTAAAGTAAAATAAATATATTATACCTTTAAATGGTTGAAAGAAATACACCAAGCCATGAATAATCTTAAACGAAAGATGAGAACTTATTTTTTATATAATTAAACCCTTTTACAATAATTTCTTTCATTAAGTTCAGCCATAATAATTTTCCTCTCAGTGCCAATTCAGCGCTCAATCTGCGTTCGTTGCCTGAGTCTTCTGTCTGCACTGTCTGCCAGTTGCCAGCGTCAGTCATTCATGCATTCAATCATTTAATTCAATTTGAAATTGTACAACAAGTCGCACATTTGCGCCTGCCACATGTCCACATGGGCCCAGACTCTGTCTGGGATGCGGACTCGGATTCGGATTCGGAATTGGAACTGGGATTGGGATTGGGGAGCTGCTGTAAGTAACCTGAGCATTGATGCCGCACAGGAAAAAACACACACATTTGATTATGAAAAGCCTGCGTTTGCCATTGCAACTGCAACTGTGGCTGCGTCTGCGTCTGCGTTTGCAACCAAATCGATAAAAATAATTGGTTGACTGTTGCTCAGCTGACTCCGACTCCGACTGCGACTGCGACTGCGACGCGACTGCAACTTCGCTCGAATTCTGTTGAATTTTCAGTTTGACATGGATTGCTGCTGTTGATCGGTTGGTCCCGATCAGGGATCGACTTGTGAGGAGGTGAGGAGACCAGCGGCGACGACGACGACTACGACGACCACCATTACAACACGGACAGCAGACGTCGCGTCGCGGTTTTCCCACGTTCGTGAAAATATTTTTTCGCAAATTATTGGCAAAATAAAATTGTGCACATTTCGGCCTAACGATTTGAATGTGTGTGAGATCGTACAAGGAAATTAAGGCTGGCGAATGGAGTAATCCTAATGAAGCAATCTTAACCAACAAACACCATATAAATTCGGTTGATGGATTCGATTGTGAAATCAGTGTGAGAAATATCAGTGATATCGTTAAGGAAAGTAAAAGTGATGGTTGAAAAAAGAAAAATAATATAGGACACAGAATAATCATCAAATACTAATTGAGTGCCTTCTGTTGATATCTTTGATAACTTTTACTTACTATTTAAATAATTTTGGAGACACAGAATATAAAGTTACAGAACTTATGCTATTTTTAGTACATTTTAGAAAGGGAAATGTATATATTATAGAGTTTAATGTTGCAATATAACCCACAGATGCGTTTAAGACATTGTTTACAACTTCTAAATTGTTAATACATTACTTAATTACCGGACTTAATAAACAAGAACTTGTTCTTTACTCTTAAAGTATTCCTAATGTAATAAAGCTGCAAGTTAATCACCTGCAGAACACTTCTCCACCATTTCGCAGGTGGAAACTTAATCCTTTGACTACCTACCAATCACCGTGCAATCCCCCAATTAATTTCCCTCCCATTAAGCACACTTCCAGCCAGTTTTTCCTCCTTTTTCCCGCCTTAAAAGCCCATTGCATAACAAGTGGTTTGCCCTAAATCATCTTGCAAATCTGCAGGAAGGCGAAAAGCGAGTGATAAATTCCTGCGCAAATTACGCAAAAGCTGGAAAAAACAAATGTGAGCAAATTTTTATTTACTTAACGTGTGTAGCTGGTGACAGTTGTCACGGTTAGGAGTCTTGTCTCTGGCTCTCTCCCTCTAGCTTGTTGCCACTGGAGTGCCGAGTGTGTTGCACTTTAAGAAATTAATTGCCGAGATTTATGAGGCAGTTAGTGGATCGGATCGAGTCCGAGTCCGAGTCGGAGTCGGGAGAGTTGTATCTGCAGATGTTAGCCAGTGCCATGGAGTGCGTGCCCAGTCCGTTAGGAGTTTAGAGTTGAGTTCGGTGGAAGAGAGCGAGCCTTATAAGGCTGCCGCGCTTTATGCATAAAGCTGAACCACATTTTCCAGCCACTTCACACTTTTATCAGTTTAAAATATGAAGCGGCAAAGCTATGGGAAAATCTTTTTATAGACCAACCCCACTGGACCCCTGAAGTTTACCGGAGCTCGTAGCTGGGAGCCAAGAAAAAAGAGCCGACAGTCAATTGTGTGAGGAGAAGAGATTTGCGAGACCCGATAAAGCCCAATGCAGTTGGATGCACTCGTGAGATGATGACGATGGCTGTGGGTACTCCGACTCCGGATGGAAATGGAGGTGGAGCTGGGAGATGCGAGCTGGAGCTCAAGCCAGGAGCCAGGGTACTGAAACTCCACACTCCAGTCAAGTCGTTTGCGGTTACCACCAACTCCTACAGTCTTTGTTGGCAGCGGCACTCTATAATTAGACAATAAACAAAGCCACAGACAAAAGGTGGCTCACATTGGGTGAGCATATGGGGCGTGGCCAATATACAATACACACAGACACATACACACAACAGGCAGGCCAATTTCAAGCCAATGGGCAATCAAAATCAGCGACAAATTGTGCATTTTGTGGTCACAAATTGAGTTAACGCTGCCAAATTAGCGGCATGAATTTATCGCTCGGCCAACGGCCAACAACACAATCCCCCAAAACCCCAGCCCCAGCCCCAGCCCCAATCCAAAACCAAAGCAAGACGGAGCGGGATTCGATGCGGATTCGGAATTGGATTCGGATTCGGGTTCGGGTCCAAGCGCTTTAATTAAGTCTTTACGAGGCCAGCCACTCAGGCAGCGGCTCCATTTGTTGTCGGGCACTGCGAGAAATTACTATTACTATTACTAAAACTATTACCATTAGCCCCGATCGCCGGGACCGCCATGTCAAATCGATCCTATCCGTAAACAATTTTCGGAAACACTTGCTTTAATTATGGCACACGATTTTCCACTTTAAACGTGGCTAGCGCCCAGGGGTCTCCATGGAAAATCTGATGTGGCAGGAACTAAGTGAAACATTTTGGTAATTGAATACCGATTAAATCAAACAAAGTATTAATCGAAAGAAAATATTATAATTAAAGAATATAATAGATAAATTTTTGTTTTGTTGGTGGTTTATTATGTAACTTTTTTATAATTATTTATTGGTAGTTGCAAGGAAGACATTAATATTTACTGGGAGAGAGAGAGAATTTTCCTCATATCAGCAAACTTTTCCTACTGTTCCTATCTACTTATTACTACTTATATTATTTCTTATATTATGCCTTACTTGCATTTATATCTATTAATCCATAGGTAATCCTTAGGTCTTGTTTTACCTTAATAAGCATATATTATTACAATTGTTAAGGCCTATTTAGTTATCCACGGAATCAAAGCTTTTTTCCTACTGTCCCTATCTTCTTTTAATTCTCGCCTTGACCGTAATTGAAATAAATATTCTCTTACCTTAAATTTAGCAATGTTTCCCATGTTTTTCTTCCAATTTCTCACTGTGCACGTCTGGGTTAGCCAGCACCATTTGAAATTGGGTGCACCGCAGCTTGGCTCTCGCTTAAATAAATAAATCTGCTCCGGCTGCCGCTGCCGCTGTTGTTGCAGTGGCAGCTTACTGCGGCCAGCAACAATTGGCGCTCGCCTCTTGCCACCAATAAAAGATCGCAGCTCGCTGATTTGACAGGTGAACAATTTTGGGGTTGGGCAGTTTTTGGGTCCGAGCTGTGAGCTCCGGCATGTGTCGCTGCCTCCGGTTGTTGTGGTGGAGCTGGTGGAGCTGGCGAAGCTGACGGTGCTGGTGCCCACCCACCTGGCTTCGATTGGAGCTAACATTTGTTTTGCTCGCCAGATTATTTCAACAAACTGGTGACAACAAATTAATTTAAAAGATTGCCCAGATATCAGGTTGGTTTATATTTTACTTGGGTTGTTAGTCCCCCTAGCAGTTAACTTCGGTGGGTGGTTGTTAGCTCTATTGATGCCCAAAGGAAGATAGCTGGCAGCAGGGAGCTGGCAAAGTGGGAGCTGGGTTACATTTTATGAATACTTTATGGCCAACTGTGGGAATATCTGGGAAATGGGAGTCTTGCGATTGGATCTTGGGTTACCCACAAAAAGCCTTTATTAAGCTGAAGTTGAAGCTGAAAGAGGTGTAAGTAGTAGTGTAAGTGGGGGCTCCGATGGCACTTACTTTTATAATGGTTTTCTGGATTTATTTAATAACAAATATATAGCATTAGATATATGTTTATTGCATTCCTAATGGCTAATTAGTAATGGAAATCGTTAAGCTCTTAAAGCTATAAGTAAACTAAAAGCCACTTCCCTATTTTCATTGTATCTTCTTTATTTCTTACCATTTCTTACAAATTCCTTTCCAAAAATGAAGTAACTTGATTGCCTATGATGAAGATTACCTTGCCTTATCTTTATTTATACATCAACTGCATTAAAGGGCACTTAATAAACTTATTTCCCTTTTAATAAACCACAAATAAACCAATAATCAGTTATGTATATATGTTTAACTCCCCAATAAAGCTCACTTTCAATGACTTCCGCTATAACAGATCTCCCATCTTCTGTCATTCGGTAAATCTCAATCGCATATTGTTCGCTCCCCCGATATGCAAAGCGTGGCTGTGTTGTGTGTTTTCCAACCGCAAAAACCAAAATTGATTGCACACTTCAAATATCATTGAAAAGGCGCATGACGGATGCGATCGGATCGGGCATACCGACAGCCACAAATAAATATCGAACGGCCGGGCCATAAATAAAGCGAAGCCAGCGAAAATGTGCCGAAATCGAACATTGAACATCGATTTTGCAAGGTCAAATGGAGGAGTTGAAACTGGCTATGGGATCGCCATCGAGTCTCGATGCGCTCCCAGCTCGATGCTAACCTGGGCCCTTAAACTTTTCAAAAGTCAACAGCAGTTTAAACTCGTTTGCAAAACACTAACGGGCAAAACGCCTCAGCAGCCCCCTGCCGCGCTCTACACTCAATTTGTTTGCCCAGCGGCATTGAGAATTGGAGTGTCAAACTTTCAGCTTTCGATGCACGCCAGGATCCCGGGTCCCAGGGCAAGCCGTAGTTGCAAACCGAAAAAGAAACAGAGCCGAGGGTACAGGAAAAGAAAATTCTAGAGCTTAATAATAAATGAATCTAAAAAGAAACCAAGGAAAACATGTATTTTTATTATATTGGCATATTGATCATAAATTTAGAAAGATGGTCACATTGCTTAATTTATTTCAATAATATCCTTTTAAATACCTAATTTCTATCACTCTGGTCACACTATTTCCTGCAATCTATGGATCCAATACATAAAAAACATTTTCTATTTATATTTTAATACTGTTAATTATTAAAAAATATATATTTTTTAACGTGCATAAACCCAAAGAAGGAGGAACTGCAGCGGAGGCTGCCTGCGATGGCTTCTTGCTGGTTTTGTATTGACATTAAATGAAATAATCTGCGATGATTGTGCATTAGTTGCAGTCGGATGCTGTCCCATGGCCAGGGACTGGGGTAATAGTTCTAGACTGCTTGCTGCCTCCACTGGTGGAGGTCCGGGGGGGATTAGGGCGGTGATGGGAGGACGGACGGTAGGATGACTGCTCGTGGAGCATCGCATCGCATCGGTCGGTCGGTCGTCGTGGTTCCCATGGCATGATTTTGCATGAAATAATGTGGCGCACGAGTGGGCGGGCAGAGATCCGTGCGGGGGGCCACTTGTCGTGGAGCAGTCGTTTTGGCATTGCCAAAGATACAAAGCACAGTGGGTCAAAAGGGGTTCAATGATAAGGTATTAGTTAAGAGTTAATTTATTGGAAAGAATGAGCTCTAAGTGGGTTTCTTGGGATGGAAATTAAACTACTAACTAACTATAGTTAGAAAATAAAATCCTAAAAGTCCTCCCTCGTTAGACCCAATAATTATCCAAGGTTCTATCCAAAGAGAGATATATTAAATATTAAATTGGATATATTTAATATAATACCCTTAAAAACAGTACCATTTAAAGTTCAATCCTTTAGTCCTTCGCTCCATCTCCATTCGACTTGTAAAATTCGAATAAATAACTAGAAATATTAATCGAAAATTCGCGTATCCTTGAACCACTGTACCGTTAGTGTCGCCCGTTCGATGTTGCCTTTTGGAAGCTTCATTCAGGCGCTTGTCTTTCGGTTTTTGTTTCTGTATTTCTTTGCAACGTTCGGTTTGGGATTTTCCGCTTTTCTGTTTCTGTTTTCTGGCCCGCTCAGCCGCCAAATTTGCGATGAAACAGGAACCGTTAACTGCCGCAATTTGTGCCTCCTCTCTCTCGCTCTCTCTCTAACTCACTTTCCGTCTCTCTCGGTTAGTTTCCCACGTTATAATACGTTAGATTTGCCATGCTTTTTTCGGTATATTTGGACCGAGTCCTGCATTTGGATTGCTATGCTTTGGATAGGCATTAATGTTCTTCCGCTGATTGACGGGGCTGGGTTCTAGTTTTTTTTGTGGATTTTCTGTGTGTTTGGGAAGCAGTAAAACATATATATAAAATGGAACATCTCTTGGAAGTCTTTGTAAGTTTTTTGATTTCTAAATACCTCTTTATTATGTTATTATACAAGTTATGAATGGATTTAACCCCAAAATCACCCTACCATTTACAGAAACAATAAGGTTTAATTTCTTTTCCAAATTTGGAGAGTTTCGGGGGATTCCCCAGAGTTCCAGAGAATAATGTTAATATTTCGAATTTGATTAATGGTATTTTATGCTTTTACCTATATTCAATCAGCATTCAGCTTAAGTTTCTCAAAAGACTCCATAGAATAACGAATGGCTTTCGAAAGGACACCGCTGAAGTATTTACTATTTATTACGATTATTTACTTGATAGAGTATTTTAATCTTCGGAACTTCCTTTCTCGCTTTTGGGGATTCGTGTTTTTTTTTTTTTTTGGAGGTTCCTGGGATTCCCAGGCCTTGTGTTGACACTTGGTCTTGTAGCCTTAGGAATTGCGTGAGGTGAGGCCTTTCTCTTTTCACTTCTCCAATTCTCCATTTCTCTGCTACTCTGTTTCCCCTACCTGACCCCCCCTATTTCTCTCTCTCTCTCTCTGTGTGTAGCATCACGTGCAAGCAATTATTTTATCAATCATTTAGGCGCTGCTACAAGAAGATGTTGTACTTTTACAGGCAGACGCAGCTCTTCGCCTGGTTGGTCGTCTGGCTTTCCATACCCTTTGTTTCCAGAGAGTATTTAAATATAATGCTAGAGTTCGTCTCGGACCACATAAATATTAATGGTATCTTTGAAAAGAAACATTTAAATAAGTCTATGTGTTTGCTATTAAATGTAAATATCTTTAATGTTTTTATAAAAAAATCTGTTTTAATAATTTACTTGGAATACGAATAATTTAAGGGTATTTAAGTGCAGCTTGTAGCCTTCCTTTCACGCTGTGGCTGTGGATCTGCTGTGGATCTTTGGCGGTTCCTCTCGGTGGTAATAGGAATTGTAATGGTGGTGGTACTACCTCCACTGGTAGTGGTGGTGCTCAAACAGCGAAAACGCATTTAATGTCTGCTTAGTGTGATTACGACGCATTAATGCCGTGCTCTCCAGCCAAATGGCCAACAAACGTCCAGGCATCTCTCCACCTTGTACATATATTCGTTTTGTTTTTATTTTTGTTGCAACTTGTTGTTGTTTTTGCTTTTTACTGTTTTACAGTCACCGGCCTCGTCTTCTTCTTCCTCTGTTTCCCCAGGCTAAAGCTGTTGTTTTTGTTGTTGCCGTTGTTATATGTGTGTTAACTTTCAAATAAATTAAACATGAAGCTGGGATCATTTATTTCACTCGCTCCACCTAGCCAGCGTGCTGCAGAGAGGAAAAAACCTAAAGCCAACATGTTAATTAGGGAAATATTAATATAGATTATATATTTAATAAATATTTGTTAGTCATTTAAGCAGAAAAGAGGTATAACATTTTATATAAGGGATTTTAAAATGTAAATCCCCTACGTTCTCTTTATTAGAGATGTCAATAGGTCGATAACATACGAATTGTTACAATCGATCGCAAACTTTTATAATACGGTCAGTCTAATAATGAAAATGTTTGCTATCATAAATTTATTGAATATCTAACCAGATATATTTTTAAAATATATTTTCCTTACTATAAAAATACGTTGTGCCTGCACCATTTTCGATTTTTTGGCAGTGCATTACTGGCCAAGTTTACTAGTCGCTCGTTTGGGGCCAAGTTGCAAGCACATAAACACAACACACACACACACACCGCAGACTCTCTCACACATATGTACGTGCACTTTAGTGGGACTTTGGCCGCACTGTGTGCGCGCAATGTTTCTTCATTTTCACATTAAATGTGCAATCCCCGACATTTGTTTGAATTAACACGCGGCAATTACCGCTCACCGGCTCCTAGCTCTGAGCTCCCAGCTCCCAGCTCCAAACTCAAAACTCCGTTTGTCAGCCAGCCCCGAAAAAATAGCTGAAAGCCCGGCAATCCAATTATCCCAGCGGCCCCACACAGCCACCAATCACCGAAAGAAGGCCTTCGGGAGAGCCTTTGGGGGCTGGCGAGGATCGGGCCCGAAGCCACATTTGCTGATTTAGGGGGATGTAAAAGTCAGTGCTTAACTGGTCGATCAATCGATCAATGGCTGCGATAATGGCCGCGGTGCTAATTTTAAGATAAATAATATTAACTAATCTCGTAAAATTTGGTTTATGCGCTGTAAAGCTGATTAGTCGGCTACCTAATGGAAGCAAACAGGACTTCAATCAACGGGGGGAATTTCTTTTTAAAATCTAATAAAATTGAAGAAAATTTCCGAGCAATATACAGTAAAGTTAAGGATTTTAGTGTAGTTATTTACTAAGTATACAGATTTAAATAGAAATATAATTATTTTAAGGAGGGTTTTAATATTTATTATTTTTTTTATTTATATGGAAATCCTTGGCAAATTAATTGTGCGGCATTCTTAAGATCTAAGCGAACTCAACTTATTACTTTGAATTTTCTTTAGTTTATAAATATAACCTAGAACTCTTTATGTTTTTGAGAGAATTTCTTCATTTTATCTTTCTTTTTAAATTCAAATCTCAGCCTTAATTATGTCTAATTTTAAATCCTTTGTGGCTTAATAACTTGGTGACTTTTAGTCCATTCCCACATAAAACAACATGTGTCCATGGCTTTTATAGAGACATTTTGTGTAAAGTTAAGCATGAAGTCCTCTGCAGTCAGCCAGCCAGCCAGCCCATCGATTACGTATGCACATCAATAAATCAATGAAATGTTGCATAAAATGATCGTTTAATGCTTCAGCCCAATCAGAATTCTTTCTGTACTTTTTTATACGCACACACTCATATATATATATAGTGGTAAGAAAAACCACTTAAACTGCTGCTGGCTATGGCTGTTTATCTCGGCCGGCAGACAAAGAAATGCATAAATTATTTCTCGCAGGCATTTTAAAGCGCCTGTTAGGCGAGTCGATGCGACGGAGAACCTGTAAGACTGTTGCCAACAGTCAGGCAACTGGCAATACTTTGGCCGAGAGCGAGAGACTCTCTGCCTACTTGCTGGCCATTTAGAAAGCCTTCGCCTTCGCCGTGTCCACGCTTTTGTCCATATTTGTACACAATTAGCAATGACACAAAAACAAAAACAAAAAAAAAAAAACGAAAAGAAAAATCGCACAGCAAAATCAAGGGGAGAAAAATGGAATCGCGGCAGGCTTTAGCCAGAAAGAAAAAGGAAGACTAAGAAGGAAAAAAAAAAAAACGCATACGTAAAGGAAACAAACTTCACACACCATAAATCGATTATCATTGCACACGCACACACATAGCACCTATATGGGTATTAAATCAAATTGCGCATTTTACGCCTCGTCTGGCTTGTGCATAAATTTATTTATCGGCTGTGTCCATCGGACATTGGCTGCCGTCGCCTTATCGCACACGCATCCACAGGTATATCCACATTCAGGCCATCATCATTACCATCGGTATAATCGTCATTATCTGCCGCGGTGATCATGATCACCATCGCCATCGCATTGCCATTGCATCGACATGGACATCGACACGGACATTGCGTATACGCCATGCGCCCGATCTTGGTTGTGCCTCTGTGCATGCATAAAATGTATAACAAAATTGTCATTAGCGTAAAGCATTTGTTAAGCACTCACAGATCGGGGCGATAAGTCAAAGAAGGGGCTGTTTGCTGCTAGTTCCCCCACTCCTTTTTTCCCCGATCCCAATCCCGCTGCCAACTTGACCAGATCCATCCCAGAGCCTGGCCATCCATCCGTCCATCCATCAACGCCAGGAGAGGGAACACGCGCTGACAATCAATGGCGACAAGCGAAGCTGCCTGAAACGGGTCCGGTTTTGGGTTGCTGGCAGGCCAGCTATTTCACACCTTCGCAGTTGTGTGCACTGTGAGAAAAATCTACACAAATTGGGCATTAAATATATATTTTTTATGAATTTTCCTCTTATTTTGATCATTGTAGATGGTGTTTTAATACAATTATTATACTTTAAAATATCTTCAATGCAACTAATTTATTTTTCCCCGTAAAGATTAATTTTCTATATATTTGTAAGATTATATTTTCCAACAAATACCCTGATAAATCATGGTTATCTTTGGGATTATTTAGAAGTAACCATAGACATGTTTTCTCTCTATGTTTGAAGCTCTGGGATCTGGGATCTCTTAGCTCTTTGGCTTTTTGGCTTGGACTGGGGGCTTGGTGTAAAATGCCTGCATGATTGGCATTGCTTTTGTGCTCGTATCTTCGACCGATGTCCGATGTCCGGTGTCCGTTCGTCCATCTGTCCGTGAGTCGTCGCCGGCTTATTGACAATGCGTCAGGCGTTTGCTCCGCCGGCGGTGGTCAGCTTTGATGACTCCAGTTAGCCAGGCCAAGCTCCGTTTGTCGCCAACTCCGACTACGTCTGCGAGAGAGATGGCGAGCTGGTCTAAAAACTAGTTGCGTTGACATACCAATTAACTTGACAAATACATAATTGGTAGCAAAAACAATTAAATGTCCGCTTTTTTTTTTGCTGGCTGTCAGCTACCGCCTTTTGATCAAGAACTCCATGCGAGGCATGCCCCTAAACACACGACTCTGATCGACCATTTCGCTGTCAGCTTATGAGTCTCAGAAATTCATTTAAATTTATCTAGTTGTCAACGTTTCTTTTCTTTGTGTTGCTCTAAGATATTTGCACAATTTGCTCATAAAAAACAAATCAACGGAACCAACACAAAAAAAAAACCCGGTGGGAGTCAGGACGAACGGGAGGAGGTGATTTCTTGGGGGTAGTCTTGGCCTGGCGACCCAGGTACCCATAGATTGGAGATCGGGGATACGGAGAGGGACAAAACGGCAGCCGCTAACGAAGCGCCGCCAACGTCTCAGCGATGCTGTTTGCTGATTTTCTTGTGGGCAGCCCTCGCTGACGACAAATACCCTTTGGGTAAAGAGGGCATACAAAACTTATTATTAGTCTTTTTTTTTTTTTTTTTAAATATATGAAATAATATATTCTAAGTTCCGAATAACTGGAATAACTGAGTAATGAGGAAATAATGTTTATTTAAAGACAACTATATAAATTTTTAAATGAAAAACATTTGAAGAGGAAAAGTTTATTAAGAAAAAGCTTTTCAACAAATTTCAGTGCTTAATTACTTAAGTTATTATTCCTTCAACTAAAAGAGTATTTCCCCATCACCATTATATCAGCTTTGACTTTTTCTGGGCCTTTTTTTTTTGTGGATCTTTGGCTCTGTGGCTCTCTTTGGCAGGTGCAGTTTGCAGTTTGCAGTTGGCTGTTTGCATTCGCTCCTCCGCCGTGGCCGCTGTGTTGTTGCTCATTAGTTTTTTTCCCTGCTGCCACAGAGTCTACGTCTGTTACCATTTTGGGCTGGCTGGGAATCGGGCGCTGGATTAGCCAGGTAAAGGCTGCAGCAGCAGCAGCAGGTACGGTAAAGGTACGAGACGAGGCGAGGTGAGGCAGCCGCCAAAAGGAAAATCGAAATGTTTTGCCATGTGTGTACAGTGTGGGAAAACTTTTATTTCAAGGTTCAAAAGACGCCCGCAGAGTGTGAAAAATGGCTAAAACAAAAAGCCAGAGAGTCCGAGTCCGAGTCGGAGTCAGAGAGGTATATATATTATATAGTGGCGATTTCAACTGCTGCGGCTGCGGTTGCGGCTGCCCCCACGGCGTATGCGCAATGCCATAAATTCAATGTGACTCGTCGGTGGCCCAAAACGTATTCCGATCCCGGAGTCAAAGTTGGTCAAATGATGTGGCCCAGAAAGCGAACGGTTCATGTGTGAAAATCTAGCTAGTAAGCGAGACACGGACACGGATACGCAGCCATGTTGTTTCATAATTATAAGTTAAATACGACAGTTTCATATAAAAATCAACTAGTAAATCAACGTAAGCGCGCCTGGCAATTAAGTGGCCAGAAACGTAACACACGATGGCTGCCCCAGTGTGGTGGTGCTCTTGGTGTTTTCTGCTGGTGGTGCTTGGCCAAGCACGTCGCCAAGTTGGGCCCGGGTTCGAGTTCGACATCGGAATCGGACTTGCAGAGCTCAGGCCCAAGCCAAGCCACCAAGCCACCAAGCCGAGCCAAGCCAAGCGAACTGTCAATTATAACCAATCGCACACCAAGTGCACATTAAACCCTATCAACTGTTTTTGTAATTTATTGTTCGCTGGCGTTTTTTTTTTTCTTACTCTCCCCATCTCCGCTCGCTGCGGCCGCGTCGCGTCTGCTTCTCATTTCTAAAGTTGCAAGTTTTGCAGTCGCATTTGGTGCGAGATCCGCATTGCACATAGCACACAGTGCACGTGAACGGTGGGCAGAAAGTGCTATAAAATATTACTTAATCATTGCTTAGGGCGAGTAGAGAATATTGTCATTTGATTGAAGACATATTGATTACTTAGGGGGAGATACAAAATTAAATAATTTATATATCTATAAATATGAGGATAATATTGGACAGGAGTGCCCAAATCTGTCTTATGGCAGTGAATATTTCAACTAAAATTACAAAATACATTTGCATTAGCTATGAAAGGAAATCGAAGTAAGATCATGTATGCTAGCGACAAACAGAAAAGTACAAAATTGTTTGTGTATAGCGCCGTGTGCTCGAAAACCTCACCTATGTAGTATCTGACACAAATCTCTATGTTGTGTAGCTTTACAAAAACAAAAGTACATAGGATTGAGAGCCTCTAATTTAGGCAATATATCTGTACTCTAAATAAAGGAAGCTTAACTAATTTACAGCCTTCAAGAGCTTTATCATAAGCTCCTAATATATATAATGCTTAATCTTAGGTTCTTCAATATTTAAAATACTATTTCATTAAGTCTATAGCCACTCTCGCATCAGAAAAGAGAATTAAACCCACAACAACTTGTAGTTATTGATTTAGCAATTCAAAGTACATAAAGTTGTGTAACTTTTTCACAAGTGATTTAAAAGTGTAATTAAGATCACTTTCGCAAACACGAACTACCATAAAATCTCTATAATTTAGTTTAAAATTCAGCCAGTTAACTATAACTGCTCTCCGGCACTGCAACCACTGTTTCCTATATCTCTGGCTATGACTACTTTTCTTGGCCTGGTCTGGGGACGATCTGGCCTCATCATAATTATCGCTGAATGGGGCGGCACGTTCGACTACGCACACTCGCCGAGGGGTGAGGGGGATGAAGGCTCCTTTTTGGAGAGGGAACATGGGGGTTACCTGGCGGACTGCTCAACGTAAATCTAGCAAAGTCAAATGAGCAGTTTATGGCCACAGCGACGACGACGACGACGACGACCATTTGAAGACGCACCAAAGGAGCTTGAGATGGAGGAGCCTGTCTATATAGCATCGCATCGCAGCGGATCGCAGTGGATCGCAGTGGATCGCCTCGGATCGCATCGGATCGGATCTGCCGGGTGCCACTTGGGGGCAACATTCACTTTTTTTATTGCACCACTTTGGCAATAGGCACAAGTGTGATTTCAAATCTCTGGGTCGCTTCAGTGTTAGCTGGTTGTGTTGCCTGTAGCCCGTAGCCTGTTGCCTTCTTGCCTGTTGCCTGTTGCCTATTGCCCGGTTTGCCTGTTGCCAAAGCCAAATTGGCAGAAATATGAAGTCAGCGTGTGCATTTCGGTAAAAGCGGTGATTATACACAAACACACACACATATGTACAAATACTCCTGTATATTCTCCTGGCTGGACAGGAGAATGGCCATTTGGGAGACGAGAAATATATGACAGCCGGAGAGTTGGCACATAATGCGCATTAGCATATGCCACTGTAGCATCCAGTTGCCACCTTCCCCTCACTTTGGGGCCACTCTGCTGGCACTTCCCTTACCGGCATTCATCGCAAATGGGCCAAAAGAGCGGAAAAGGCAGCACAAACAGAAAGAGAAACAGAAACAGAAACAGTACGAGACTAAGACTACGACTACGAGTACCAGAAACAGCACTGTGGGCTGACGTTGATGGCCAGTTCAATTAAATGCCATCAATTTTAATAACGCGCCTGCCTGGGCTAACGGACTACGGAGCCCAAAACCCGGGGCACACACTTGGCCAGGCTCCCTCGAAAAGTACAGGTGAAACTCGGCGGAGTATACCTGTGTCTTTTAATAATAATTTAAGGTTGAGGTTTGCTTCCAGGATAAGGTTTAAATAGAAGAAAATAAGGATTATATCCTTCTCTAAAAGCAAATCAATTTATTTAACTTAAAGAGCCTACTGGTATTTCTTTAGAACTTCATAGAAATTAATTAATTAACAACGAATGACTTGACTTAATGAAAATCTTTGAATAAAGTCTTCTATAAAGTATTTTTTATTTCAAGCTTTAATAATCAAGCCTTGACATTTACTTCAATTGAATTCAATTAAATAATTCGTAGAATTTAATTTATATCCTATATATAGCAATGTAGCGCATATACTATAACCTACCAACTTTTAATCCACACTTTCTTGTGTAGCCAAGTTAACCTGTAAGCCCGTGGAACCGTCCGTCTGCTACCTTGGGCACTATATATATATAAAACCCGGTGTGCTGGTGAAACAAAACGCTCGCTGGCATGGAAATTACAAATGCATCAGGCCAGGGCCCAAAAACTCACATGTGTGCAGAGACAGTCGCAGTTGCAAACGCACTTGAGGCACTTGAGGCTAAGAAACCAGCGGACCAGTGGGGACCCCATTCTCTGTCGGCCGGTCGGTCAGTTCGGGCCAGGCTTGGATGGTCTGGCAGACTGGCCGCCATGTGGCCCTCGGTCATGTGGAGTTTGCAGGCTTGACAAAGCACTTAAGCTTGGGTCACTTGTTTCGCTGCACTCCTCTCGCCCCTTTTGGCCATTGTTTTGGGGGCCCTGACAAACGAGATGTTGCTGGCCGCGCCAAGAAGAGTGAAAATTGAATGTGCTAAGCAGGCAAAAAGCAAAAAAAAAAAAAGAAATGCTTGGGGGCAGCAGGAATAAAAGATAAATATCTTTCGAATTAGAATACAGGGTTTCATTTGTCTAACTCTAACGATTTTCCTAAGGTGCCAAATAGAAATAAAAGGGAACAATGCATTCAACAATAAAATTAGGGAAATAAGATACTAATTTATAGAGGAAAGCTTAAAGGCTTTACTTATTTGGTTAAATACAATATATATGCAACACAATCTATATACAAAATCAATTTAATATAAAAAGAGAACTTGAAGAATATTTCTTAGATTTATTTATAGTTATTGATCTCTTTTTAGTTTCATTGCCAATAACTTCATTGTTCAACTCGTATCCAAATTTGTGTTATTAATGATTATTTTACCCTTTGTTAAGAGTAATAGTTTATCTAATTATTAAAGCCAATTTATTACTGAAGTTTATTTTGTTATTTACGTATATAAACTCTTCAGTTTATCCTGAGAACACGGACTTTAATAAATATCTAAAAAGAATAATAATTATTTAGTTTTCCATTAAGAAATTATCTCAATTTAATTACACTTTGTCTTGGCTAACTTAAGGCGAAAATTAATTATAGTGAACAACTTAAATAAAAAGGATTTATTGTTAACAATTTGAATATAATCTATAAACTTAAAATTTACAAACATGGCAGTTTTAATATTACTAAATTGGCTAAATTTCTGACAGGCTTTTATAATATAAATCTACACGACACGTTTCTCTTAACCATTTAATTGACTTAATTTATATAAATGCCATTTAAAGAATAACAATAAAATAAATAAATACCATAAATAAAATCAAGAAAATAAAGAATGCCAGTAGCTACTCCATTTAAGAAAATAAGTAAACAGATTCTTGACCCAACACAAGTGGAGTGGCAAACTTAAGCGGACTCCTCAGCGCTTTTTTGTTTGCACTGCGGAGCACCCTTCAATCTGGTGGAACCACGAGGGGTAGCAAGGGGTGGCAAGAGTGGCAGCACAGCAGCAGCTGCTGCAGTTTTTTTTTTTTGCCTGGCTATTGATGTTGATGTCGCGGGCGCCAAAATCGACACACTTGTCCCAACCGAAACTGCAACTGGCAGCCGAAAGTGGCAGTCGTCGTCGTCGTCGTCGTCTGGAGCACCGAGTACAGGTTAAATGGATCACGACTGCACGGATTCGCTGTCCGTCTGAATCTGAATCTCACTCCGACTCTAAACTCGCCGTCCAAATCCACAGCCACATCAACATCCCAGGCTCTCCTCTGCTCTGTCCGCTGGTCCGGTCCGTCCGACGGCCATAAAATACGCGACATGCAAACGTTTTTGATGCAATGAGGCGGCCAAACGAAATTAGGAAATTGTGTAAAGACTCTCGGCCGACAAGCCAATGTCTTTCCACCGCCCCAAAACATACCCGTTAGGTCTCTAATTTTTATACCCTGCTGAGAGGATTTAATTAGCATTTTTTTGAGTACTTGAGATACATACTATATAGCTTTAAGCTTTACTTAAACTATATTTTAAGACGTTTTTATATAGTTATCTATAACTTTTTGTGTAGGTTATATTTAGTTTTTAAATTGATTTTCCTAAATCCCAAGTATTTGTTAAATATTTAATGCTGATGAACTTTTAAACCATTATTTATAGACCAAGGAAAATAAACATATATTAGCAGATTACAATTACTATGATCTCTGCAAGTATCTAATTATTTGGTAAGGTTTTTCCTTCTTCAAAAAATCGAACTCCCAGAGAAAAGAGTTCTTCTTAAATCCTGCATAGTTTCCCTTAGAATTACAACCAAAATGCTTTCTAGAAATCAATCATAGCTAGGGTACTCCACCATTCGGATATTAACCAAGCCTGATTGGCTTGTTTTTGGTTGGTAGCTTCGATCAGTTAGCGGTTCATTTACGAGTCTCATTAGGCATTGCCGACCATAAAGTCGGCCCCGCCATTTTGGCCATTTTGTGTCCGAGTATTTTGTGCATTTTGTAAACCGAAACTGAAATGGTTTTTTTATTATTATTTTTTTTTTCTAACTTGCAGCGAGCACCTCGCATGGCAGCAGCGGCAGCAATGGCAGTGGCAGTGGCAGCTGCAAATCCTCGCCAGCAACCAAGGCGCTTGGACATAATCATGGCTATAGTAATGGCAAGCAAATCGGATCATCCTCGGCCTTTGGAGCGGGCTCCTCCGCGGGTGCCACCTCGCTGGGGGCCTTTGCCAGGCTGCCCCATCATCAGCAGGCCACCCAGCAGCAGCAGCAACAGCAACAGCTTTATGCCTCCGGCGTGTCCAAGTTGCCATTCTCGCCGTTCTTTGCGGCCTCGCCATTTTTCTTCACCTACCGAAGGATCAGTGGCAAGCAGGAGGATAACAATAACAGCTGCAGCTACAATAATGGCAGCAGCAGTGCAGGAGCCAGCGGGGGAGCAGGATCTGGGGCGGCAGGCGGGGCCAGCACCATGCAGGACTATGACCGCAAGTTCTCCCTGCTGAGCCTGTTCAAGAATCCCTACAAGTTTGGCGATACGCAGACATCGCGGAAAACATCCCCAACAGGTGGTGGTTCCTCCAAGTCCCTGACCGGCGGCGCTGGCTCCTCCTCCACGGCCAGCTGGAAGAGCTATGCGGGCTCCGGGTCACCGCATGCCGCACTCAATCCCGCCTTTGGGGGCATGGCCCTGGGCGCTACGCGCAAGGACAGCAGCAGCTTCAGTGGGATTAACTTTGGCGGAGGTGCATCCGCCTTTGGGCGCTCCTCCTCCTGCTCCGATTCGGCGGCCAATGGCGGCTACAATGATCTCTCCAAGAACCGCAAGGTACACAAGTGCGATACCGAAGGATGCGACAAGGTGTACACGAAGAGTTCGCACCTCAAGGCGCATAAGCGAACGCACACAGGTGAGTTGTTAAGCGGGGGAGCTGTTAATTAAGATAGAAATCTTTATACTTTGTATGTGGTATTTGAATGGCTTATTAACTGACCCAATCCACACTTGTTTGTGGTATTTGCAGGTGAGAAACCGTATGTATGCACGTGGGAGGGCTGCATTTGGCGCTTCGCCCGCTCCGACGAGCTGACCCGCCACTACCGGAAGCACACGGGCGTGAAGCCGTTCCGCTGCCAGCTGTGCACGCGCAGCTTCAGTCGCTCGGACCACCTGTCGTTGCACATGCGCCGCCACTGAGGGAATCAGCCAACCTGGCCATAAATACACTCTACACTCCACACACACACACACATATCCGGGACCGAAGGCCGGACACAATACTCATCCGGAGGAGCTGCCTCTCTCAACTCTATTTATATCACTTCCATCGATCATATTTAATGAGAACAGATATTCCATATCGCTTAAGTAGCTCAATTTATAATGGTAAGCGGGCTCAAAGCCCAATCTAGTTTTAGCCAAACTAGCCTTAGTTCTGGGCTCGCGCGAAAGATTTGTAAAATTTTTGCCACCTTCTAAGCCCAGAGACAATTGCCTTCAGAAGCCAAGTTAAAAAGTTAAACAGTGGATTTTTCAAAAAACCTACTACTACGCATAGAAATATCTACATAGTTAAATATTAGAAATATATTAGCAATATATTAACAGATAGTTTTTGGATTGGTGCTAGCAACTTGCGTGTACATAGATCTAGATGAACCTTTTACAGCCTAGTTGGTTAAGTGGAAATTTTAACTAATTTTAGATGCAATTTTTAATTGGTTGTTAAGTAGAAAATTGTAAACAAAAAAACAGACACAAAAGAGGCAACTACATAAAAAAGAAAAAAACAAACTGGAAGAGCCAAGCAATATTTATATATATCTATGTATTTATATATAGAAATTCTCTCATCTATAGGCTATTTTATACATTTTGTACTATACGCATATATGATGTGACAGTTGGTTGGTTAACTGGGGGGTAAAGCAGGGAAAGCACAAAGAATATGGCTTATAAATAATCTTGATAAAGCTTGAAATTCTTTAAACCTAAAGAGATAAAGCCAGAATATAATAGGTAATACCTTAAAGAATATATATTTAATTTTGAAATGCTTGATATTGTGCCTTAATGTTCTTACAAATTTTATATTTCTTACGGAAAAAAGTTCAGCAAACTTACTTACAACTCCGTAACGCACTGTACGCCCTGCCTTTGCCCCATTGGCAATTTGCCTCATACCAACTGTCATCATAGATTTTAGCACACACACACACACACAAAATCCAAACAAATTGTATTATTTTTTGAGAAATAAAAGAAAAGCGAATAGTTTTTTGTACCATACCCGACCCGAGAAGCCTTTGCCTTGGCCGTGCTCATTACGCGTTACCGGCTGTGGCCAAAACCGCCCGGCCTGGCCATTTTCATTTGAATGAAAAATCAATTGGCGCACAATGGGGGCTGCGGCTGTTAACCCACAACTGCCCCTGGGTCTGCTGAGACCAGAGTCCCATCCGCCGCCGCCGCCTGCTCGCTCGGAAATGTGTGGCAAGTTGTCAGCGGGTTTTGTGGCACAAGGCACAAGGCGCGCACACACAAGAGGCACGCACTCACAATTGTCCAGGGGAGCATTGTCGTCGTTTTGTCGTTTTGCAACCGGGCAGCCTGGCAGCCTGGCAGCCTGGCAAACCTGGCAACTGCGCGTTGTTTGCAATAATAAAGATGACAAATTTCTCGTCATTTGTAATTTCAATGCGAAAAGCCGGAGCTTGGAGCAATGGAGCTTGGATCGGGCTCGGTAACCCGGCTAATACGCATAACTGGTTGCGACTGGGACTCAGACTGGGACTGTGACTGGGACTGGGACTGGCCACTCCGATTCGATTGGATGACACCTGCAGCGGAAATCAGTGCATGAATAACGCTCTCGGTCATTAAGGCACACAATTGTGAAATATTACGCATACGCCATGGCAATTTATTGGTAAATTAATAACCGAATACAAGCCAAACGCCGACAGTAGCGACTACCGGCCGACAACTGCTATTGCCGTCACCGCGTTTAGCATAAAGGTTAGACAAATATAACAGACCGGTTTTTTGGGTTAATTAATATGCCTTGGGTCAGGTCAATAGTGCTTCGAGGTGGCTGCGATCTGGGGAGGATGGGTGATGCCAGTGGATGCCAGTAAATGCCAGTGGCTGGCGGACTTGGGGAGGTCAGGTTTAATGACCCAAACGCATATGCAAATGAGTAAAAGTAAATAAAGTGAGAAGGTGCCTTAATTAACACTGATCGACGCTATAAATGCCCTGCAGCCAAAGTTGGTCAACTTCAAAAGGCTAAAGCAAACCGAAGAAAAATTAAACTGGGGATTTACAAGGGAAATTATCCATTAAAATGAAAGGAAAAACGATTTAAAAAGAGGTAGGTAATGATAGGAAAATATATTAAGATATAAAAAGTGGTTTATTTATATAAATAAATATAAAAATAAAGGTTATTACTCTTATTATATTATCACAGCACCCAATGCCTTAATAAACAACTTATTTCGTTTCCGATTTCATAATCATATTTTTATTATATTTATTTATAATAAAATAAGGCTTTTAAAACGATTCGTACACTTTTTAAGTAGCCATATTTCCCCATTAAATTGGTAATTGAAAAACTTGGCCATCATAAAGATTTTTTCTGCAATTAAACGTTGGCAATAATTTACGACTCATGATTCGTGATTTCATTATATCGCACATACCCGAAAGCCACCCAGTGGACAAATATCAACTGAATACATTTAGATAAGCTATGAAATCACAGTCCGCTGCTCATTAAAAACCAATAAAGTCGCCTTGCCATGGAGCCAGTAAATGCTGTCCATCAATGAGAGTTTCCAGAGTGAACGGCGGCGGAGGAGGAGGAGGAGGATCAAGCGGGATGGGCTGGAACCCATCTGGGATCTTGGAGCGGAAACTATGTGTGGCTTTGGCTGTCGGCAGCTGTCCATCAGACAAAAAAGCGCTCCAATAACCAAATCGACCGGCCAGCAATTGAAGGAGTCTCGGAAAGCTGTTGGTTTTCAGTTTGCAACTTGGATCTTTCGGTCTGACTTCCCATCCATATGGACACAGAGAGAAAATGTAGTTATAGTTGAATTAATGGTATTTAAAGTATATAAAAGTGTGTATATAAATATAATATTCAAGGAAATATATTATTTACAGTTGTTGTTGTTAAAAGCAAGTATATAATAATGATAATTGTATTTTTATGTAGATCTTGTGTTTAATTTTCAATAATTTGATTTTTAAATGTATTTTTCAAATTAAGATTCCTAAAAGAATTATTTGCTGTTAAAATAAAAATTGTTCTACATACTTTTTGTGCTTGTTTTACAAACATTTCAGTTGTAAAAATATTTACCAGCTATTAGCTAAGCTAAAATGAATCTTAAATAATATTTAATCGATTTTTTTACTTAAAAATAACCGTAAACAAATTTGTTAGCGTGTGCACATGGCCATCGACAACCATTTTTAATTTATTGTTATGCCTTTCTGCTGCCTTTTGGCTGCTGCTGCAGTTGCAGTTGCAGTTGCAGAAGGAGCGTGGATGTGGCAGTTGGATGTGGAGATGGAGCAGCTCGGCGGTTTTATGGAGTTTTTCGGAGCTGCTGGTCGCCAGGTCATGTGCAATTTATGAAACGGCTTTGCATTGGCCGCGGCCTGATTTTTGAGACACATTTGGATGACTGTCGCAACGGCGGCAACTGCGGCAAATGCGGCATCAGAGGCAACTGCGGGCTGCTGCCGCTTCTGTCCGTTTGATTTGTGATCGATTGTGTGTCGTTAGTTTGCGACATGGGGCATGAAATCTTTGACACCTAACGGTAAACGAACGGGCCGCAAGACCTCGGATCACAGCAGTGGGTGCCCCTGCTGGACACGGAGACGGAGTCGGCATTAAATTGGAACGATGATGCCGGAGCAGCAGCAGCAGCAGCGGAGCAGTTGTCAGTTGGCCAAAGTGTTTGGCAGTTTTGCCATTTATTTTACAGGTGAGTGAGCATAATGGACAGTTGGCCGTCGCAGTTGCAACGATGCCAGGCTCCTCAGGTACATGCTGTGCGCTTGGCTCAATTAAAAATGGAATCGTCCGGAGGAGGTCGCCTCATTTGACAATTGCCGGGTCCCAAATACAGGCAAGAGTCGCCTGTCTTCGCCTTGGCTGTGTCTCTTTCTCTCTCTCTATTTACCAGCCCAGCCCGGCCATGTTTAATTTTGTTAAGCAAAAATGCTGGAAATTAAAATTCCCATCACACCATAAAACCCATAAATCATCTTTTATCTAAGCGAGTCTATCGGCGCATGTGAGCGCGCGCCAACTTCGGTTCGGGTTCGTGGTTCGACTTTGGTGGAGCCCATAACAAAAACAAGAGAAAAGAGCTGGAGGAGATGCTGGGATGGACGCCTGGATTGGGAACCTGCTCCGGCCTCTCCTGCCTTAATGAGAATTTAATATTTTTCAATAAAAATTTGTAAAAGGCACGTTAGCTGCTTGTCCCGTAGTCGTAGTCGTAGTCGGAGTCGGAGTCAGGGACTCCTCTCACCGCAGTGGGAGGAGGCGGTGCACATTTGCCATGTGTGTCTTGGCTATTAACGCACTTTTGTTTCTGGCCAACGGGCCTTTGGCCATGGCCTGGCTTTGGTAGATCATGATCAGAGGCGTCGGTACATCATAGGGGGAGCTCTGTAGTAAAACTATCTCGAACTACTTTTATTAGGCTGTTCGAACGTTGTTCTAATTGGGGTTATTAACATTTATTATTTATTTTATTCGCAGAGAAAGGAGTTTGTAATTACTACAAATTTAAAGGCCGAACACTCATCTTGTTTGCGTTTTAAATATATTTATTTATTTTACTTTTTATGATGTTATTTGCAGGAAATTCGTAGTAAATAATAAGAGCTCGTATTAAAAAAAGAAAAATATAAAAAGAAATATATAAAAAGAAAAAGTTTCTAATTAATAAACTTATGAGGCCTAGAATTCTGTTTGTTTGAGCTTTAAATATATTTATTTCGATCTGCAGGATAAAGACATAAAGAAGTGGCTGTTATCTTAAGAATATAAATACTTTTTAGGTTTATTATAATATATTAAGTGTACTAAAGGTTTCTCTTTTTACAAGTCTATACAAATAAGATAAATCCGGATAGTAAGATCCTTATTTTATCTTAAGTCCACCCATTTTATTTCCCCTTTTGGCCGTCTCTGTTCTATAACTTGTTTCCCCTTTTTTGTTTGTTTTGTTTATTGCGTGGTCTTGACTCTAGTGGCTTTTGTTTTTTGTATCCTTGCCCCAGACAAGGTCCAGATTGTGTCGCAGATCCTAGATCTTGGCTGTGTGAACCTCTTTCCTAGCTGCGTTCGCCACGCAGTTCCAGTTGGAAGCCTCCTGGCCTCCAAAGGCACACATTGCATACGAAATTGGCAACTGAGGTTTGTGGTACGAGTAACTGGTAAAAACCTGCAGAAAAGGGAGGGCTCAAAGGGAGCTCAAAGGGGGACTCGGCCAAGAGTGTCAATTGTCAGTTGGATCGCTGGCTGTCGCCGTTTAGCCGTCGTCTTGGCTGGGTCGAGTGTAGCCCCGGCTACTGGGCCTAGGCCTGGGCCTGGTCAGCGAAAACTGGGCCCAGAAAACCCAGCCCATCGTTGGCGGCGCGTGCAGACTGGTGAGCCTGTTTTAATATGCCAACAATGACAATCAACTGTCACCTCTGGTGCGCCATGTGTCTAGACTCTGTGGCTGCAGTGGGCCCAGAAAGAAAATTGCATGCGGCCTCTGAGCGATGATTGCAACTGCCACATCTATGTATGTGCCGGTGTACCTGCAGCAACAACAAATAAATATGTCATTTGGCTCATTATAAAGATAGCAAAAGTCTTGCTCTCTTTCTCCCCTCGGCCAAAAGAACTGAGCTTGTGCTACGTGCAGCGTGCAGCATGCCCCCAGAGCTGTGGTCGCCGCCGCCGCTGCTGCTGCTGCGTCACATTTAAACGTTTAATGATAATTTATGAATGTTGTTGTTTTTTATTGCAACAACAATGCCGTAAACCAATAAATCTTAAGGATCACATAAATCTTGGCGCTAACTGAGACGGCGACTGCAGCGCCAGCAGCCGCAACTCCAGCAGCAGCGTCCGCAAAACAGAGCAACTTCCCCACTCACTCACAACTTGCCACAAGCCGTGCCAAGATCCCAGATCCGACTGGCCAAAGCTTATAGTGGTAATACCCTAAGAAACCCGAAACGCACTCGCAATTAGCCAAGACATCAGGAAGTAAAAGTCTGGAGAGGCGTTGCAGGTTCCGGCCGCAAGCCAAAAAGGTGCAGGATATCTTACCTGGTAATTTGAAATTAACAGGTGCAAATGGTTTAAGGGTTAAGGACTTGGTAGGGAAAGGAATTGTGTTACCTCGGGGTGATAATATAATGGGAATGATGAGCAAAGATATATGGCGAAATGTGAGTCTTGTTAAGGATATATGAAAAGTAAGGGTAAAATCATAAAACTATAATGAGTGCCATTGTAGTAAGTGTTATAATAGTTGATAAAGCAGAGAACAGGTAAAGTTGTTTTAATAATTAACAAATATGAAAAATGCTTGTCAGTTTTAGTTTATTTATAAAGTATATTCAATAGCCATGAAGTTATATAAAAACTATAAAGAAGTATTAATTAGATAAGGCTTAAGTAGGGGAAGAATACCTTAAAGATCATGCAAGCAAGTCTTGTAGAAAAAAAGTTCCTAAGAAGCTCTTTAAAAACGGAAACTTAAAGAAAAAAAAAGATTTTTATTAATAATTATAAAGTATAAACAATATTTAACAAGAACTACTCAAAATCACCTAATATTTCTATATAAAATAGAAGCGTTAAAAAGAATCTAAGTATAATCAATCGACTCGATTTATCATTACAGCAAAGTAGTGAGCAAAATTCAATTAAGGCCTTTTAACTGTTTTTTATTATCCTCCATCGATCAGATGGACGGCAACCAAATTCCGCAGAATTCTCAGGCACCGCTCTCAGCCACATCGGGGATCCGAGTTACCCCGCGATCTTTAAAGGATATAAACAATAATTTGGTTCACTTGATCAAACGGCGGGAGTTGCTATTGACAGCTGCAAAACCTTGACGTTCGCCCGGTGGTGCGTGATTTGAGCGGTGCGATGTGGTTGTGGATATAGTTGTGATTGTAGATGTAGTTGTGGCTGTGGTGGTGCTCTCCTGCGGTGCCTGGCTTTGTGGTCTTCTAATGTGTTAATAGGAATCGAACAGTCCGCTGATTCCGCGACTGCGACGACGTCGACGACGACTCTGGGGGAGATTGCTCAATTGTTTTTGCTTTTTAGAAAGGCCTATCTGGTGTAGGCTAATTTTTTTTGCTTCACTCGTATTGGATTTAATTTAATTTTTGTGCTTTTCATGCTTCGTTAACATATTTTGCTTATAAGGATTTCCCGCGACCAGCAAAAAGAAATCACAACTGATCAGTGAACATGCCGCCGCCAGGTAGCTGCCGCTGCTGCTGCGGCTTCATTGTTGCTGCAGGTGCATGTTGCCTCAACAATGCCATAAATTGTGACATTGGCTTTTTTTTCTATACTGTCCCCCTCCTTGCACTCTCTCTCTCTCTATCTGGATGGATATCTAGATATATAGCATATCCCCGGACTCCCCCTCCTTGCAAAAAAAAAAAACTGCAACGACAAGAGCAAAAACTTAAGCCTGGCTAATTCTTTTTTGTAGTCCGCAGGCCGCAGCAAGGGGCAAGCAAAAAAAAAGCTTAGAACGAGTTTTGGCATTTACGACTCACTCACTGTATGCACCACCCCCTTCTGCATGCACCCAACGGCAGCCCCCCCTTAAGAGCTGCCACCGCCGCGTATTTTTGTTTTTGTGTGCCCCATTCCGTTCTGTTCTTGTCGTTGTCGCTTGCCGCTTGCCGCATTATGTTGCTGCTTAATTGGTTATAAATTAATTAAACGTCGATTAATAATCCGGCTTCTTGTCAGTTAAAGCCGCCGACGTCGTCGTCGTCGCCGTGGCCGCTGTTGTTGGTTACTTGTAGGTTCTGGGCTTGGGAACAAGAACACTGCATTGGTAAGACCCGAACACTGCAAGAAGCCATAAAAAGGCACTTAAAAGTTATTAAAATATATTCATAATTAATTACTAACTGGAATTGTTGAGTTCTTACTGAGATTTAATAGTTTTAAATGTAACTTTATTGCTTATATACTTATATTATTTATAAGATATATTTGTACATTCAAATGTAGTTAGGTAAGGCATAAGATGATTATAAGCTCTTTACAGCTTTGATTATTTGTTATTTTAATAAAGCAATACCTCTTATATAGCTTTTATATTTAGTTTTCAGCTTGTAAATATATTTTTTGAATTAGTTTAGGTAAATATATTACGAATAATAAATAAAATGTGGTATACTTCACAAGGTTTGTATATTAATTATTTCTTTTGTTTAAAAAGAGTTCAATTACCAACTTGCATTAAGATACAACCAAACTCTTTTGAATTATTTGATTTTGCATTTATATATCTTGTATTTAAGTATATTTTAACGGTTTTAAGTATATTGGAAATGTACTTTTTATTTCTTTCTCTGCAGCCACAACAATAACCATGGGCAGTGGCCAAGTCCCGTCTTAAGTCTCTTACCAACACACACACTCCGCTCGTGATGAGTTGGCAATAATGAACTTGTTGTTGTCGCCGGCTTGAACTTTGTGTAGAAGCCAGAACAGCAGCAACATCAACAACATCAACAACAGCAGCAGCAGCAGCAGCAACAGCAGCAACAAGAACTCATTAATGGGACTAGACACCGCCGGCTGCCGCCGCCAAGTTGGAGTATCGATGACCATTTGGGCGTTTGGGTTCAGCAGCAGCGGCTGTCAGCGGCGGCCGCTTGTCAACAGAAAGGTTACGGGTTAACAGAAATATGAGAATTTCCCGCTACCAATTCGATAATTGGAAATACTTACAGAAATGTTTGCTGCAAGCGCGCGAACAAATTAAAATAAATTAATTATTCAGTGAAAACTCGAACACGAACACTGCTCGCCCGGGTTGCACTAATAAATGAATTGTAAATGAGTGCGGGAAAGGAACTAGGGCAGATGATGATGATGATGAAATGGAATAAATGATGAATTTATTTATGAAACAATTTGTTGGGAATCTTGTCGAATTAATTGAATCGCAGATTGGTATTTCTGTGTTGAGAATATTAGAGAATTGCGTGCCGCAAGATAGGTGTAACTAAGCTATTTGGCTGAGAGAAATCATTATATTTTATTGCCATGGAATTAGGCCAGTAAGTAACTAGCTGTAGCAAAAAAATAAGACTTTGATTGAGCAAAATGTGCGTTACGCATAATGGTTTTAGAGTCTTTATTTCGTTACTCTTTCTTTGCCTTTACTCTCACTTTTTTTCGTTGCTGTCAATCAATTATCTTCACTTGTTTAAAATATAAGAAGAGTAATTTAAAAAAGTGCGAATGGAAATATATATATTTTTTATGAAATTAATTGAGTTATTCAATTTGGCTGAGACGCCAATAATGTAATTATCCCCATAATTTATAATTTGACCTTAAGAGTTAGTAACAAAAATGTTTTAAAGGTTTTTAGTGCTTTTGTTTTACCTTTTTAAATCTTAGTTTTCTCGAATTGAACTCCCAGCCCCCTACACCTGCACTTTGACTCTCACTATCTTTTTTTTATTTGTCGGCCTTCCGAAATTGTTTTCAAACTTTTCCTTCACAAACTTTACATTCCCTTCTGTTCTGACACTGACCCACAGCGCAGGCACCATCACTCCATCGCCAGCATCCCATCCAAAAAAGCCACCTGAGGCACCTGAGGCGAGTGTACACTCTAATCTGACAGGTATTTGATTTGATTTACCAAATAGAGAGGGACGGCGAGAGGCCGTGCTAGAGGGAGAGAGAATGCAAATATTTACACCCTATTTGTGGCGAGTATCTCTGTGTATTTGTAGTTCATTCCGGCACTCCAACGACCACAGTCACAGCCAGAGCCACAGCCACTTGAGGCGACATCCAAGTGATGCCTTTTGTTGATCGAGTGCTTGCTACGCACTTCACTATCTCCATCTCGCTCCCACAGCCGCTCTCCGCGCTAGCTGTGTCCCTTTCGGACAACGGTGAACTGCTACAGATCATCTTTGTATTCCCAATGCTACTTTAACGCTCACGAAAAGCGCTTCTCGGCCGTCCCTCCTTTTATTTCGATTTTTTGTTGTATTTTATTTTTTTTCTTTGTCTATCTGGGTTTCTGTTTTTTTCGGCTATTTGCTGGGCAGTGGCGATTAAATCACGGACCAGCCCCGAAGAAGGCCACCGAAGATTTGTACACGGAGAGAAATGGAAAGATCAGAGGAAGAGCTATAAGTTAGATCTATAAGATCAGGGTTCTACAGGAAGAACTGTCCTTTAGTTTGCTCTTTGACGTACGTGAGACGTTGTGAGTCTTAGTCTAAGAGGCATCGGCAGGCCTTCGGCTCATATCGTGGGAAAAACCGAAGTGGTCCGGCACGAGCATCCAGGCATGGGCAACCCTGCTTTAAAATGTTGAACTAACGAACTTATACTTATTTTACAAGTGATTCCTATCAATGTTTCTTTATTACAAAATTGTTATATATTTTGTTTATAAAATAATTCATTTATTTATGATTTCATTATAAATTAGATATACATATTTATCTATCATTTCTCTCCCTGCACGCATTTCCAACTCCTCCTCCCTGTTTTTTTGGAGGAGTATCTTTTGTGTGGGCAAGTCAAGTGCCGAATGGCCGAATGCTCTTCAAGCGCTCATTGTTGGCCCATAGACGGGGTCGCGTAATGATCCAGAAAGCGTCGCGACGTCGTCGGCCAAAAGCATCTTTCTCACGTTTAGCGCCTGGGCCTAGGCAATGGCCAAAAAAAAAAAAACACCATTCCCGGCCAGGCTAACAAGTGCCGAAGCCATTCGACACACACACACACACACACGAGCTGTAAAACGTCAAAATATACGAGCACAGAGCGATTTAAACTGTCAACGCTGCCGTAAACATTGTCAGTTGGATGCTGGAGAGGGTTTTGGGGAGCGGGGGGTGGCCAAAGGGGCCCCTGGCCAAAACTGGAACCATGGAGAGCTCGACTTGGCTACTTGTTGCCTGAAATTTGCTTATGAGCAGGCCAAAACAACAACCGGCCGGCCAGGCGAACTCTACTCCACTCCACTCGTAGCCAGGCCACTCCACGGCTTCGGCTCCGAAACTCTTGTCTAATGTGGCTCGTAAATCCTGGCCAAAACGGCTGCTAGCCTCGTTTTAGTTTCGGCCCGGCCTGATGGATGTTGTGATGCGGACGGGGCGGCACTTGGCCAGATTTACGCCCCGCAATTAACGTTCTAATCGCTTCAATTTGTTTAGGAGCCGGCAGCGCGGGGAAAGCATAGGTAGAGATAATCAGGCCCAAACAACCTACAAGTCAATTGAGAGTGTCAACCGGCTGATTACGGCCAAATGGGGCTGGTGAAATCCAACAATTAATTCCGACTTGTGCATAAAAATTAGTAGAATAATCTCTTTAAGACGGACACCGAGCTAATGTGTTTTATTGGCCAGATAAGGAGCGTAAATAATAGTTTTTAAATCGGTAATGGCTTTAAATGGGAAGAAATTAGATAAATGGTGTCTTTCAATAATTAAATATCTGGTTGTCAGTTGTGCAACGGCATTGCATACGTTTTGCCAATTTATTAACATTTATATAATTATAAATATTCAAAGGGAACTAGCCTGGAAACAATAATAAACTCTGGCTAGGAAATAATATTTTTGATAAGGAAGGCAACGCTTTAATACTTATAGCCTTGTATACTTTGGTATTATTTAAAAAAAAAACAGGGTACCGCAACAAATATACATAATCTTCATACAGATTAATGACTAAGTAATCGGAATTTGTAATAGTCTCCAAAATGCGTTTGAACATTAAAAACCGATTGCTTTGTTTAATATTTTTGGAGCCATGGCCGCATTCAAATCAACTTTAGCTGTGCTCCTAATAACTTTAGTATTTCCCATAGTCGGAGTAAGTAATCAACCGAAAAAAAAAACTAATTTTAATTAAAAACGTTGACAGGTTTCATGTCACTTTGAGTTTACCAACATTAATTGTACCTCGCTGGACAGGACCAAATTGGATATAGCAGAATGCTTCCTCAAATCGGTGAACAGGACATACAAGCACCTGAACTTCCGGACAAAGGTGTACATGTTTCCAGTTACTGATGTTTCGGTACGATATCTTCTGGATTTTACTAATCAATCTGTTTTAATGCCTGTTTTTTAAAAGGTTTCAGTTCAGGTTCTTAAGAGACTAAATGGCTATAAGCCGTTTCTTTTTAACTTCACCGCCGATGGTTGTAAGTTTCTCAAGGGACATAGGAATCAGCTGACCCAGTTCTTCTTCAATCTATTTGCTCCTTACTCCAACATAAATCATTCCTGTCCCTATAATGTAAGTTCTTGTAATAACTTAATGGAGAAGAAGTCTAATTTTATGTTTACAGCACGATGTTTATGTGGAAAAACTGCCTATAAGCTATCTAAATACCATATTGACGGATGTACTTCCCTTTCCCGAAGGCCATTACTGCGTACACAGTGTTTATTCTAATTTGAAAATACCAGTAATGGATCTTAAGGTCTATGTACGGATTTATTAATGACTAAAATTAAGAAAATACCCAAATAAAGTCTAAATAAAGTCTACCCTTTCCATTGATTTTATTCTCTGTAGTGTATATAATCTGCTCTCATTTTTCGGTTGCACTAATGACTTAAAATAATTAGCAAAAGTGGCCCTATATTCCATCTACTTCGTTCAATAACTACCGAGCCATGGCAGTGTTCAGATCAACATTAGCAATGCTCCTAATAATATTTTTAACCCTGTTTACAGCTGTCAGCGTAAGTTACCACATAGATTAGGTAAGAGTTTACTATATTTAACTATTTTCCCACAGGTTCTGTGCAGCTTTGAGTTCACAAACTTTAATTGTACGAGCTTGGACAGGACACTTATGGATATAGATGAATGCGTGCTGAAATCTGTGAACCGAACGTACAAATACCTGAACTTCAGGACGAAAATCTCTGCGTTTCCTGTCACGGATGTAACAGTAAGTCTTTCCTATATAGATATAAATAGATTATATTCTATCTTCTTGTACAGCTTAATGTTCAGGTTTTCAAGAAGCTCAATGGCTATAGACCATTCCTCTTTAACTTCACCGTTGACGGCTGTAAATTCCTGAAGGGAAAAAAGAATCAGATGACGCAGTTCTTCTTTGAAACATTTTCTCCCTATTCAAACTTGCATCACCCTTGTCCGTACACTGTAAGTTTTTTACTTATAATATTTGATAAAATATTTAACTCTTGAGTGTCAACAGCACGACGTTTATGTGGAAAAGGTGCCAATAAGCCATTTAAATCATTTATTATCGAAGGTATTGCCAGTTCCGGAAGGATATTATATGGTTCATACCAATATTTTTACGCATAGCATTCCTGTTTTGGATATTAAAGTGTACATGCATATTTATTAATAGTTGAACTCCGGTTTTAAGTTTATTTCTCTCTTTCAATAATAGCAAATAAATGGTAATACTATTTTGTCATGTATATATTTTGCATTGAAATAAAACAAATTTGTTGCAAAAAGTTGAACACTAGATAATTAAGATTACTCAATTTTCTGTTTATTGTATTTTTTATTCATATAAGCATGACATTTTTATTCGCTTTATCAACACTATATCAAGACATTACATATTATTCTAGTAAATCTGCTCATTTGGAATAATTACCAAACATAATCACCGTAAGCGGTCCAACTTAACAAAAAAAGGTTTATATAGTTATTAACTATTGAGCCATGGCCGCGGTAATGTCAGCTTTAGCGATGCCTCCTATAATACAATTGTTCATTATAGAGTTTCTTATAAATTTAATAGACTTAGGATATATCGAATTCGGTTGTCATTAGCCAAATCAGAACGGTAAGCAGCCTTATTTACATATTTTTATAAATTCTTTTTCTGTAAATTATTTCCTAACTTCGTGAACTTTCTCAGTGGCGCTTCGTTCGAAGCTGATGGTTCGGCTTTTGAACTTTGGATCGATTTGACTTCAATTTTACAGTTAGGGAGACTGTCTCAGTGGCGCCATGCAATACGAGTGCGGAAAATGTCTACAGCTTTGTATCCCAATAGGTGGCGCCATTAGACCAATAAAAAAATTATTTCCTTAATTATTTAAAATAAATATTTTAGTTTCTCAATTCATTTTATTTAAAGTAAACTAAAAAATTAAAGGTAATACAATTTATTATTTTAAGCCGTTAACATTTTTCAGCCATTTTGTAATGTAATTAATAAAACTGTATAAAATTAAACAAACAAAATATACGTATACATATATTAAAAACAAATTATTTACAAAGTTAAGCATTTAATTTAACTTTTATTTTCCAAAGGCAATATAAAAATCAAAATTCAGCGTGTACAAACTAAACATAAACTACAAAACGCTTTGAAATCCTTCCTTCCACACACGCACACTCACAAACTCCTTAACACCCAATTTCAGGACAATCGACAGGATTCCCCAAACAGAGCATTAACAGAGCTGCTGCCCAAACTGTCCATTAATTTCTCGACTTTGCCTTTTGTGGACTCATTGCCGTTAAACAAATAAAAATAAACTAAGCGTAAATACTTAAGAAGAGAATGAATGCCACGAGGAGAGGAGTTGGTCGTGGGTCCTTTGTCCTGCCCAGCCAAAGGACAATTGACCTTTCGCCGCTTTCTCGCATCTCGGCGGGGCTTTCCCTATTTTGGCCTATTCGGTTTGTCTGGATGCGCGTGTGTGTGTGTGGGGGGTGTGCGTGTGTAGAGTGTGTGTGTGTGTGTGTGCTAAACTTTAAATTGTCCAATGCTACGTGCCCCGCATGCGGAGTTCATAAATCCAAGCGCTAAATGTAAACATCAACAGTTGCGCTGCTCCGTGGCCAGTGGCAGCAACAATAACAACAATAACGAGAACAACAGCAACAACAACAACAATGATGGCGAAAACTTGCAAAGTTCAAACACAAACTAATGCAGCAGCAAAGGCAGGAACAAAAGCCAAGCGAGCCACACCCACGGCCGCCCACCTTGAGCCGTCCCCCCATCTCTATCCTTTCAACTCTCCCGCCTTTTTCGGCCAGAGCCATTTTCACCGTTGTTTCTTTTGGTGTTGCTCCTGTTGTTGCTAGTGTCCTTAATGCGCGATAGCCCACTGTGTGTGTGTGTAGGCACTGAGAAAAATGTATTTAGCAGAACAAAACTAAAATACGAAAACCGCCTAGCCATATCTTTGGGTCCCTTGATATATAACTTGTTACCGTATTATTTTATGATTTCCTTTAAAAATAAAAACATATACAATATTAACAGCACAGTTTGAGTATTCTCTGATAATCAGAGCTCGTATAAATATCAATAATCCAATTAGTAAAATTTAATCAAATTATAGGGCGATACACAATCTCTGATAAAGTGATAAGTACTTAATAATTAAATACAAATAAATAAATCAAACAATTAATGTATCAGACTACTATATAATGTATATATAATAGTTTTTTACTATCACAAACCACTAGGGAATTCTCAAGTTCTAATAGATAACAATTTAAACCTAGCAGCTGCGAGACACTATATTTTAACGATTTATTACTCTATTTCCACTGGAATAGTTTTTAATGCAACTCAATTTCTCTAAAGAAGTCGAATGTCTTTAAAGAAGATTGTAATATAATAAGTCTTATTTATAAAGCTAAAATTCGAATAAAAAAAGTACTAAATATTTCCCTAAGTGACCTTGTGTGGCTAGGTGTATGGGTAGGTGTTAGCTATATGGTCTACTGGCGTGACCAGGAGGAGCACACTCCTCTGGCAGGTCGGGCCATGGCTGGCAAGTAAAATAAAATAAACTTGAGTTTTGTTTTCGCTTGTCGTATAAGCAATGGCTTAAAGCCTGGCCTTCTCCTCCTTCAACTTAACCCAAAACGCATGTGGCCGGTGGTAATGACCTCCCCCACTCACACACAGACACTCACCGTGCTTGTTGCACTTGCCAAGGGTTAAGTTCCGATAATTATGGATGCAAAAGTGGAGCACAAAAAACGAAACTGGAAGTGTAAAACAATCCGCACAGCAGTGAATGTGTGGCATGCCACACTTAAAGTTGTTTACCTTTTTTTTGCAGCATTTATTTTCTGCCAGTTGGTTTGGAATTTAATTGGTTTATTTGAACTTTTTTCGTAATTAAAATTAAAGTACCATACACATTAATTTTCTTGGTAGTCTTTTTAAATATTTAAATAGAGGGAATTATTTAAGGACAGGAAATACACATTAATAGCGAGCTTGTATTTAAGTAGACATTCCTTTCGTAAATCACTCAATGATGGACACAAAAATAAGCAGTATCTAATCTGAATTGTGAATGGTTTAGATAGGACTGAAGCTCTGGAGTGGCCAATTGAATGAATTACGACTCTATCTGATCTATAGATAGAGCGTCGTCTGATACAATTAAATCTATGAGTGCCTTAAATCAAGTTGAACAACTTGCCTCTTCTAATAAAGTTGTTAGGAATATTGATTCATTAGAGAAAGGTTAGCTGTGCATCAATAAGCCAAAGGAGACTTTAACAGAAGAAAATTAAATTTATTTGGCAATATTAATGCAGCCACAAGCAATTAAAGGCAAAATACACAATTAATATGTCGGAGGAAAGTGAGAAATGTATTGTTTATTATACAAATCTTTTACTTGTAACCTTTTTGTGTTATTCATATTCTTTCACAAAATATTTATTTATTTTCTCCGCCAATTAGTGTAACTTCCCTTTTACTTACCATCAGCTTTTGTTTAAATTTTCTCGGCCATTGCTCTGCAACTCGATATGGTTTCCTACTGCACTTCAATAATCAAGTTACAGGTGTTTATTCCCTCAAGGTAGTAATTCAATTGTTTGCAACTATTCATATTTGTGGATGTGTCTTTGTCTCTTGTTCGGGGAAACTCCATTACAAATTCCCCCCGAGGGGAGACGGGGTGGAAAACAAGTCGAGGACGAGGCGTTAAAAGGAAATCTCCGCCTAATTTAGACAGTGTTTACAGTAAATATGCAAACACACCGCTAAATTGGCATATAGCAAACAAAAATCGAAGCCACAATAAGGGAGAAGGCTGGCTGGAGCCTTGAAGGGGGCCTGGGTTGGGCAGGGAAAACAATGGCAAGGACACACGTGTAAATTGAGTACACTTGAACCTGAAGTTGCTCATTGATTGTTGTTCTTATTGGCTCTCTATTGGTGCTTGACAAATATAAACAATCAAATATTTCACAAAACGACAAAAATGATTGGCCAACATAATGGGGGAAAAAGAATTGTACTCGAATCTCGCACAGGAAGAAAAGAATCAACGGAAACTATATCTAAGGATAAGATAATGATTTATATATTTTATTTATAAGGCTTTTGAGCTGGCTTACCTAAACTATATTTTCCTAATATTGCCAAAACATAATTCGATCTTTCTTGCTTTTAAAACACTCTCTGTGACTACTTTTCTGTTTAATTTTTTTTAAGGAAATATTTGTAAACAATTTCCTTATCCATTTTGTTGTTGTATCCATTTTTTCGGCACCCCCGGACCTGTCCACGTAGATAATCTTATCGCCCGCGTCTCGTTTCCGGCTTATTAAATTAATTGAAAGGCAAATAGCGAGGAGGTGGCCATGCCATGTCTTGGATTAGTCCAAGTATGTGTGCCGGAGTCTATTCTATCAGCAGAGGCAGCCTTCGTGTGCCAAAACCGCTTATCATTTGCACACCGTCGTCGGTGGAGGGGAAATGGGAAATACCTGTTGTTGCAGTTGCTGCTCGGTTGATGTTGCTGGCGATGTTGCTGCTGTTCACCGGCAACATGTTGCTCGCCTGCTCCGATTGAGGCGTTCGGGCTAAGTGGGGAATCGCCAGCGCACAGTGGCGCCGTTTTTCGAAAGCTTGCTGCAAATATCGGATTAAGCTTTTATTACACTTTAATTGGGAATTTAAGAAGCTATTTAAAGCTAATATTTTATAGTTTAAAAACATTTAGAAATATTTATGTTTTCTTTTTGTTTATATTTTTTAATATCGATTAAATGATTAATTAAGTGAAATCAAATACAAAAGTTTATAATAAGTCTTTATTATTTACCTGCTAAAAATTATAAGAAAAAGAACAAACCCTATATTTATAGCGATTTAATTTTTCTTCTAGACTTGACATTTTTTAGGTAATATTTAAGAATATATAAATCAATTCGCTCAGCTTAAATAACAACAACATTTTTAATTTTGTTATAAACTATAAAAAAATAACCTCCAATAGAAAAGTACAATTTTTGCAACGCATTTTAAGCTAATGCGCAACTGTGCGCTCGGTCTTCGTGGGTTTTGGGGACTCGGCTGCGTTTCGAGTCTGCCATTCGCTGGCCGACTGGCGCCGCTTCTTCTGGCTTTCTGGCGCTGCTCGAGCGATTCAGTTCGCTTCTGTCCTCCGTTCGGCCAACAACACGGCGCGCCAGCACCGCCTGCCCCACTCGGTCATCGTCCAGCTCCAACTGCGCCAACTGCAGTTCGGCGTTCGAAAGTGTGTCTCGATCTGCTGCCCAAGTAATCAAACAAATTAAGACCCCCCAAAAAAAAAAACCAAATCTAAGAGAGACTGATATGTATAAAAAATATATAAAATAAACAAAGAGGAAAAACCGGCTCTCGGCTCACAGACGGCTGGGGATTTTGCACAGGGCGACGATCTCGCTGAGAAGATCGGCCATCGGCCATCGGCGATCGGCGAGGGGCTCGTCCGACTGCATTCTTCTTCTTGCATCACGTGCAGCCGGCTCCGCCAAGCCACGCCCCCTCCGCCTGCTCCCCTTTCCCAATTTCAAGGCGATATTTGCACGGAGAAAAAATTTGGGGGATTTTATGTTATGTTTTATGTGTGTATTTATGATTGTTTAGTTACAGAAGAAGTATAGGTTTATTCAAAAAATTTAATTTTTAAGTTTTTTGAAATCTTTAGAATTTAAATTAAATTTATTGTGAAACTTACAATGAAAATTAATTATGTTAATATCATTCCATTTTGTTAAAGTAAAAGAAAAGGACACAGAAAAATGGGTTTTAATGGAAAAGAATATAAGTTTTTTCATTAAATAAATTAAATATTAACTCTTTACTATTCAGAACTTGTTTATTTTTAACACAAAATTTACCATATTTATTTGATTTATAAAATACTCCGTCTTACAATAATAATGAAATTTATCTGAAACTATAATTGTATAACTGCCTATAGTTACCGGACAATATTAATATTAATCCAAATCGCTTAACGTAGAAATATTCTATCTACCTATGAATAGTTTTCTTTTAAACATAATTCCCTTAATTTCTTCACACAATCCAGTTCAAAATGTCTTGGAAATTTTATTATTCCCACCTGTTTTGTTTTGATTATCTTTGTCCACACAAATAACGACAACTTGCATTTTAAAAAGTGCTCTCTTATTTTTCTCTGTGCTCTTTCTGAAATAACCGTTGTTCTTGCTGTGCAGTGTGCTTCCCTTCCCCGCTTGTCGCTTGTTAAGTGTTTTGTTTTCGTTACTCAATTGAGCGGCTTGAGAGCGGCGGCAAAAACATATAAGAAACCGCCTGAGAAAGTCTCTGAATATTTTCGCATATATTGTTCATTGGCTGCAAACTAAATTCCTATTCGGAAATTGTACGCAAAGTGCGAAAAGTGGACTGACGTTGCGACTACTTATATTAGACTAATTAAGACTCCAAGGCAATGCACAGGTGCAGGTACATCTAGTATTGAACCTTCCACCTCTATTCACCTAATTATTTACTGTTTATTTTGTTTTTGTTTCAATCCGTTTTTTTCCCCTGAGAACCCTGACCTGAGGCAACTCTCCAAGTGATGCTCATATTTTCCTTCAATCATTCGAACGTAAACAAATTGCCGGGGGAAAAGTTGAGAGGCATTTGAAAAGTGTTTGTGTATCGTTTATTTATAGGCATTCAATGCATCTGGCCGAGAGAACTGTGAATGCTCAACATTTACATTTGTATTTACATATGGCAAATAATAACCAAAATAATAACATAAATGGCCACAAAACATAATCAAAGCCAGCCGCAGCGTTTACCTGGCCAAATGAATGCAAAATCGACAGCAATTTGAATGAGTTTTTTTTTTCTTTTAATTTTCACTTGTGTTTATCTCTCTTTTAATGTCTATGCAAATGTGGGAATATAAAGAGGAGAAAATCGGACCTATCAATAATGAGAGCGCATTTGCACAGTCTCTGTTATAATTAAATAAACATTATTTGTTAGCTCTGACGACAGGGTTTTAAATGCCGGGAATTTATTATCGGGAAAATGTGATTGGGTGAAAATAGTTAATCACTTTTTAAATACAGAAGCTTACTTAAGTTCTTTTATATAAATAGCTTTAGCTTTATTCTTAAATCTTTGGTTTATTTTACATATATTCCAGAAATATTATTATGTATCCTTTAATATTTTTATTTTCTAATTTAAAAATAGTTTTAAAATACCTTTCAGTGTTTTAAAATGTTTATTTATAATGTTCCCAACAAAACCTTTGATATTTTAGCTGGCTAATTATTGAACTAATACGATTTAATAACATATTCTTTGTTTATTATACGTTTTTTGTGTTATAAAGGTTTTTAAATGCCGGCTTAAACTGCAACTTTTCGCTTCAAGCACAGTTTCTGAGCTTCATTATTTTTCTAAAAGGAAACCCCACATCTACCTGCTGAAGACATGGTTCCAATCCAAACAATTATATTTATCCCACTGTTTCTGGTTTCGGGCAACCCACGCAATTGTTCCCAAAAACTATACTTTGACCTGTCCACGCCACATTTGCAACGATAATTGGCGAGTAAGAGAGGTAAAAATAAAAGAGCACCCACGGCCAGGAAAAATATTAGAAGGAACCCCAAGTGAAGCAGAATGGGGCGGAAAAAAATAAAGAAAAGCCAACCCGAAATGAAAAGACACCGAAAACACAGCCTCTGACGTTTTGCTTTCGCTTTCCTCTTCAAACGTTGGCTATTTTTAGATCAAATTTTGTTTAGCTTGGTCGTGATTTTCTCTCTTATTTTTGCAGCTTTTATTTGTCACCAGTGAAATGCTTTTACTGCGTCTCGATCGGGGCAATAAATAAACAATATAAATAAATAAACAGAGAACACTGTATCGAGCAATATGAATCAGTCGAAGCCTATAATTTGCCATAAAAACATTTGCATTTTGTAATTATCAATGCTTTTAATTTTTGTTCAATGATTTATTGTTCTAACCAAACCAGTTTCCGCGACGTCACCACAAAAGTAAATGCACTCAGCTGTACTTGGCTTAAAAAACAATTGCATTGTAAACTGAACTAAAAAGATTAAAACAGGAGAATGAAAATGCATCAAAGCTGGAATTGGAATTTCAACTGGAGCTGGACTCTGCTGATTTTCTCGGGTAAGTATCTATGGTGGACTTTGTTTTTTTTTTCCTGGGTTATCCGACCCGATCTGTCCGAGTTTCGGTGCAAAGTTTTGTCGAAAAATTTATGAAATGCCAATTTCACTTACGTTTAACTTTATTACCCCTGACGCACATTTGCAACTTTGTTGCATCAACTGCTCTTGGAGGTCCTGTTCCCGACGCTGCTCCGGCTCCGTCTCCGGCTCTGGCTCCTACTCCCGGTCCTGGCCAAGAGTCTCAGATTGCCTTTTAGCTTTCAGCTCGAGCACTATTTCAATGTTTCTGTTTGTTTGTTTATTTGTCTCTCACCCACGCTGCTCCTCCACAACCATTCTGTGCTCCCGTCTCCGATTTCCAGCCCTGCTCCTCCTCTCGGTGGCAAGCTCACAGGAATGCGGCCAGGAGGAGTTCACCAAGTGCGCCGAACCACTTGATATGCTGCATTTAACGTCGGAGTTCTCGATTGGCCCGGCCAAAAAGGAGGAACTGGACAAACTTTGTCAGTAAGTGGCCCCACGCAAAAAAAAAAGAGAGTAAGGTCCCCCGTCGATCTGAACGGGATTCAAAATGCATCAAAATCCCCAAAGCAATCGCCTTTCTATTTGTCTATAGCCAAAGTTCGATGATCAAGTGTACTATTGATGTATATGTTAGTATATGACATTTGTAAAATAGGCAAATGTAAGCTCATTGTAGTCGTTCTTGCATAAATTTCTATATTTCATTAACAGTGTCGTGAACTGTTGCCACAAACCAGGCAGCCATTGCTTTGTGCATTTTATATAAATAGTTGAAATTGCAGGCAAGGCAGAGAACTGCAAGCTTTCAACTATTTGCAATTAAATAAGGGAATTTTTACGTTACAAATGTTTTATATAAAAAAGGTAGTAAGAACGTGTTTAATAAGTACATAAATTAATAAATAAATTAAATTATTAGAAGATAGATCATCAGGTTTTTAAAGATAAATACAGATTTATTAACAGGAATATTAATATGAGAAGAGAGCCTATAGTACACCTTAAAATAATATTATTTAGTTCCACAGAGAATGTAAGTTCCTAACCTTTTCCACCTAATATTTTCTAATGTATTTCTTTATTATTTTATTATTAATTTCAATTTTTAGCGAGCTTCGGAAGGGTGTCCGTTGCATTCAGAGCTACACTCGGCGTTGCATGGACTTGCAGCAGAGGAATCAGTTCAACAAGATTTACCATGGAACAAACCAGTTCATTCGGGATTTGTGCAATAAGGGCGAGTTCCAGGAGGAGTATCTGAAGCATGTGCCCTGTTCCGAAATGGCCAAAAAGGAGTTCGAGGTCTGCGCCAGTCGCTACAAGGAGACCATGGTCTTCCTAAAGCCAAATAAGAACCAGGAGAACCCAGAGAATGGAACAATAAATGAAAATATTAAAACCATTTGCTGGTGAGTTGGGGAAAGGAACATATTAAAGTTTTTGCAAAAAGATAGATATAACCTAGGCTTATTAAATATATTTTACATATTATATTAAACCCTGTAGTTCCATCAACGAACTCGTGGATTGCTCGGAGGATGCAGCCCGTAAAGTCTGCGGCAATGAGGCGGCCAAGTTTACGCGTGAACTGGTCGACAAGTACGCCAACAGCCTGACCAAGGTGAGCCCAAGAATCTTTAGATTCCTCCTAATCTATAGTGTTTGATTATCCAATATCTTTTCAGATCTACTGCGAGGACTTCACCCGAAATCCGGGCATCTGTCGGGAAGGCGAGGGAAATGGCTCCCCTCGATCTGGAGGCATCAGCCAGAGTCTCCTGCTGGCAGGGACTCTAATCACAGTGCTGGCCAGCAGCAGCAGAGGTCACAGATAGATGGCGGAACCACAGTTAAGTGCACAAATCTAGAACCAGTCTTACCAAACGGATCGGCCGACAAAATAAGGAGAAATAGTTAAGGTTTCCCCCCCAAAGTCACACCGAATGAATTCCACACGCTGTTGCATATTTTTCGGCAGTCACAAGTCCTTCGAGAGAAGACCCCAAAAAGTGCAGAAAGGATAGAAAGGAGTAAGCCACACTTAAGCTAATACAGTAAAGTAAATGTTAAGTATGCTATGTATACCAGTATGCACATATATTTATATATATATGGAGGGAGCAGGAGGTGAGCTAAGATCGTATATATACGGTTATGAATGTTACTATATAAAGGATGTAGGCTAGCTAGTTAGAATCAGTGTTGAGTGTGGCAGGCAGTTAGTTGTTTGTTGGCCTTACTTTCCAATCGTCGATCGTGCAATACTAGAGTTTCTTCGTTGAGTTTGTTGCAGTTGTCCTCCAGGCTTTAAGTGTAGGCATATTTTAGGTAATACTCCTAGGTTCCACCCCCCCCCCCCCCCCCCCCTAAAACCTTGTTAGCTGAAGTTAAAATGCGCGTCCCTTCCCACCATTTTTCCATTTCTGAAATATAAAAATAAATAGCAAAAAACTTTAAACACCTTCGAAGCGCACACTCCCAAGTGGATTTGCTCACATATCGGCAATAACTTTTACACAAAACGAAAGTGCATTTCTATGAATGAGAGGATTTTATAGATAATTTTTAAACTTATTTAGTGGATAGCGTATATATATATTTATTTCACACACTGTAAATACCTTTAAATATATTCAAATTGATAATGCTATAAAGCGTTTGGAAGTATACATATATACATATAAATAAATATTAGTTTAACTTAAATACACACACACACACACACCTTCTTACAAAAAACTGTGAATATATATTATGATTAAAGAGTAACATTTATTTTAAGTAAAACACACACATGCATATGCAAGAAAAAACAATAAAAAAAAGAAACGAGAAAATAAATTAATGCAAAAAGAGTGTGAGAAGAGCGGCGAAGCGAAAGGCAAAAACGAGCCAAAAAAGGGGAGGCTACATTTTGAAGACCGAAGCAGGGATTACTCTGCTTTTTGGGTCGAATATTATTCAGATAAGTATAAAGCTTTTTTAGGTTTGTTTTTGAGCTATTGAAATGACTAGCGTTTGGCAGTCTTTTAAAAAGAAAGAAAAAAATAATATGTTTTAGGTGTCCAATACAGGGTAAGTAAGTTTTATTTTGAAGATTTAACATTTTGTAACATTTCAGACAACAATATTAAGGGATTTCATACTTGAAGTGTTCAAAAGCTTTTTGCAGTGTAGAAGGAAATTTTAAACAGTAAAAAACTCCCACAAAATAAATGATTAAAAAGTACGTTTCATTGCATTCTTCTACACCTTTTTAGGTGTTTTATAAACCAGTTATCGCTCTGAAATAGTACTTCAAACTTCTCTATTTTAAATCATTATTTATATTTCACATCGCCTAATATTGCAGGTTCCAATGCAACCAAATTCCAAATAAACTCCACCGTTTGAACCCTCTTCGAAAGAGTATTAAAAGCCAGCGAGTGCCGTGCCAAAAATGCTTTTTACTGCAGGATAAAACCGAGCGCAGCCAAAAAGTATGCAGCGCCCTACGTCCCGGCGCCCAAAAGTATGCTGCGCAAATATGCCAGCGAAAAGGAGGTAAAGCCAAACGAGGGTTTGGGGGGTTGGGCATACCAGAAGGGTTCGCCAGGACGCGTGGAGAACGCGGCGGTGACCTGCTGCACCGAGGCTGGCCATAATTTATGTTTATGTGGTGCGTTCATTAGACTAGCAGCAACGACGTCGACGACGACGGTTGACTTCTCGCCTGGCAGCTAATTTATAAGGTCGGCACACGACTCAAGGACACGTACACATACAAGGATATGCGGCCCGCTGTGTTGAACAGTGGCTGGTGGCACTTGGGTGTAATAATTACAGTTATCATAGACGGACAGCGTCCTGAATTTGCGTTTGACATTCGCAATCTTGGTCGGGACATTGATTTGGTTGGGATTTGGCAGTGAAATGTGAGCGGTTAACTGGCTTAAGTCAGCTGTTAGCCAATTAAGCTAAGCTAACCATAAGAGTCAGCTTAAATCAGTCACTAAATTTAATGAATTTTGAAGTGCAACAGCTTTGTACAATTCTATTAATTTATTGGTTATTTTTTCAGGATTTAAATTATATTATTTAAGCATTATAAACACACAGCTCAAGCAAATCTTCTTTAAGTTTTATTAACATTGTTACCCTCCTAATCTGTATGACTTCCAATTGTGAAATTCGGAATTCCGTCTAATATCCGATAGAGTTCTTTAAATTTAATTTCACAATGAATTATTTGCTGCTCAAACTTTAGAGGCTATTCCTTTGAAGTCTTCCATTGGCCTCTGTCAATAAATATATATATATATATATTGGCTTGACATTTCCGAGAAGCATCTTTTGCAATCACATCTCGGAATTGCATTTTATGAGAGGCCAGGCCATGCGAGTCATTTTCAGAACAGACTGTGGACGAAATGCTTAACAAATCAATAACCGAGTTAAGAGGGGAGACGGTCGAGCTGGGACACAGGTACAGGAGCATCTCTCGATTGCAGCTCAAATATTTACGTTTCCATTTAGAGTGGGGACTCCCCCCACTCGGCACAGTCTGGAAGTGCACTCCCCAGAGTCATTTTCAACTTCATTTGTTGTGCAAATAGGCGAAATGCATGGCCATCCTCCGTAAACTCCATCCTTTCCAAATTAATTCGAAGTCATATTTTTGCAGCTCGAGCAATCGTTTTGCGGCAAAGGCTTTTTTCGGGCAGAGTTAGTAGTTCTGTTTTCTATTTTTTTTTACTTCTTTTTAATTAATTGAAAATATCTTTTGTGGGTTTCGTGCCGGAGTGGCTGGTTGGCAAACAAATTGACAGCCAGTTGCAGCTTGTATTCAAAAGGGAGGTGTCGAGTGGCATTCAGGGCAATTCCCTTCCGATTTCCACATCTCCGGGTCCAATTTCCATTCAGTTTCCATTCATGGCTCTCCCGCCCACATATCCTTCGTCCCTGGCGGAATCCCGGCAGCTCTTTCACTCATGTTTAATCCTCTTTAAGCGGCAACAGAACGATTACATTTTGATTTTTTTTTTGTTCTCCCCTATTTTGTTGTTGTGTTTTGCATCCTTTTGGTGGCCATTTTCGCTTTTGCTTTTATTTGCACATTTCCGCTGCGACTAATCTGCAATTATGTTTTACATAAAAATCCTATCACATCGCATAGAACAGCGGCTAGAGAGGATGGAAGTTTTCAACAACAACTTTTGTCCAAGCTTGATTGTTTTGCCTGCTGAGATAGCTGCGAAATACAAATATTAAACAACTGCTAACAATAACAGAAAGCAGCAGACACCACCAGCTTTCGGAGACATAAACGCGGTGAATTAACGTTGCAGGCTTTTTCCTGTGCCAACGTTGCGTATGCGTATTAAATTCTCCATTTACATCAGATCAAAGCAAAGAGTAGGGGAGAAATTATATATATGCTAATGTATTGGCATAATTACATACTTTTTATTAGTAGGAATTCGATGTGATTTGCTTCCATAAAAATAACTAAAAGAAAATCAAATATCAGAGGAAGTTTGAGTTTGATTTAAATAGCAAAAAGTTCTTTGAAATATACAAATTACAGAATCAGTATTGATTAAAAAAGAAAGTGCATAAAAACTACATTGAAGGATGAATTAAAATAATTAATAATAACCCATAATTAGCCCTTGATTAAAGGGAAACACATTTAAATATTTCTAAACCCCTTAAAAGGTGTGAAAATAATGCTACAAAATTGTACAGAACAACAAATTCAGACGGTTTTTACCACCACAAATATTGCATTGCACACTTTTAGAAACATTTTAAAGAGTTTACCAACTCGTTGACAATTTTGTGGAGCACCCTCCATGATATACAAGTACTCTATTTATTTTACATAAATAATAATATAAATTTAAGTCAGTCATGGAAAAATTAATAAAACTATTAGCCAAAACATAGCTTGTCAATTAACTACTACACTCCAATGTTTGCCTTAATTAATGGCTTCAAAGTTCAATTGTCTAGAGGGCTCACACCACACGGCCAATTAAATCCATCCAATTATGCAAAGGTCAAATCAAAACGCAAACAAATATATCTATTACTAATCTGCATGTCAATTACGCCCCATTAAACTAAACTGAAATCACAATAGCGAAACTATTAACGGATCTGGGATCAACAGTTTGAACTGCCACGCAATTAGGCTAAGAACCAGCTTTTCCGACAGTGTGTGCTGTGTGTGTTTCTTGACCAATCTGCCAAGCTACTAAGCATATTTAATAACTGCGCAGAGCTCGGAATCCCCAAACCCTCTATGCATGCTCGATGCCCGATGCATTTAGTAGCATTTATGTGATGCTGCTGTTGCTGCCAGACCCACATCATATTCACTTTGAGTTATTTTCGTTTCCATTTCAATTGCAAGTCACTTGGAGAGATTAAATGGGCAGCCCGGGCCCCGGGACGCCAAACCAACCTTTTTGGGGGCTCTCTGGCCCCAAACCTGATGGCCATAAATGCGCTTGTGGTTGATAGGTGTGGTTGCTTGCCAGGTGGATGAGGGGCGTACACGGCCATGTCAGCTGTTGGCCAGCTGGCTCGGCTTTCGAATGCATTTCGTACACGATAATCATGTTGGTGGCTGCTACTTGCAACTTGCATCTGCAGCATGCGTTGCATTTGCAATTCCTGGCTATTCGAGGGATATCCTGCCTAGATGGTCGATGGGCCCCTGTCTGAGCTGAGCCTGCTGTGGCTTGTCGTGGTGTGGTTTATGGCAACATCTTGTCCAATTTATTACCACTTTCATTTGGTAGCATAATAGGCAATGCACTTGCACGCACACACAAAGTTACACGGTGCAAAAACCTAACAAATTGTGTAGCACAACGATTAATATCAATCTTAAGCTTACATCAAGAAATACTTAATTTCCTTAGAGCAAGCCTTGCTTTTTATTTAATTCAAATATTTAAAAATTACATAGCTTGGAAAATGTCCTAGTTTTCTCTCTCTGTATGGAACGCACTTGTGGCGAATGTTGCCGACCGTTCGGCATACACATATATCTATAACACGTAGCACTCAAAAATACTCAAACATTGAAATTGGAGTTCTAGTTTTTGGTTCTCGTCTCGTTTCTGCTTCATCAGTTACATGCTTTGAATAATTCAAGCGTATTTTAGGCCTTTGCTAGTCGAAATTTATTTCCACCTCCCCCCCTCTGTTAACCCCTGACTTAACCCTGTCTGCTGCATTGTACAAAACTGCTTCTGTGTCTGCCTTGAACAAGTTATTAAATAAATTTGAAAATCTTTCCAAAAACTGTAGGCCTTTTCTTGCAAATTGTTGTGAAACTGCAATTATTGCATATTAAGCGTGCGGGATTAGCATAATTCAGCGGGACTAAGTTCAAAAGACTCTTGTCGGCTTGTATACGTATACGTATTACGCTTCTCTTCTACGTTACGTATACGCAATGCTTGACGCCAGCCATTTGTGCTGCATATCCCCAGGCGCAGCTGGCAAAAATATCGTAGGGAGACGAAGCACAGATTTCCCGGTGAACAGTGGCTTATATTTGGAAATTGGAAAGTAAATTAATACAAATTTTATTTGGATATTGTATATTTTATTTTTTATTTCGAAACTATATGTTAATTAGTAATTATAATATTAGTAAACTGCTGCTTAACTGAAACAGAATTTAGTCTTTAAACCTTCTTTAATTTGGTGCCAAAAAGGTATAAAATATCTATAGCCTTTGATGAATTTTAATTGTTTACAAAATAGTTTAAACATAAATGCTTCTTTCGTTATAAAATATCTTAAAGAAAAACACTAAAAACTTATCCAAACGTTAACTAATTCATCCAAATATCATAAGCCAACTTTTCCCTAATTCATGCCACTGTGTGCGGCGCCTGCTGAAAAACACAACTCAAGTGTTGAACGCCAACCACCAACACTCTCCCCTCCACTCCGCAACCCTTTTTTGTGTCTTTTGTGGCCTTTCGCTGTTTGTCAACAGCAGCGCGGCAGCAGCAGCAGCGGCAGGCAACACTTGAAGGGGCGTGTCAGGCGTGTAGGCGCTTTTTAATTGCACTGAAAACAAAACTAACAGCTAAACACTTGTTGGCCGCCTGGCTGCCTTCCAGCTAGTTGTCGCGTGGCAAGTGGCAAGTGGCAAGTGGCGGGAGGGGGAGGTTGTCATCAAAACCCTACAAAATGGCAAAAACAGTGCCGCCGCCGCCTCTGGCAATTGCTGATGCTGCTTCAGTTGCTGTTACTGCTGTTCCAGCAAACTGCAACTGCAACTGCCTTTGATTGTGCAACATAACTGCGAGGCAGTGGCAGCTACCATGTACCGCCATTGTGTCGCTTGTGAAGTTTTTCGCTTTGATCGCATTGTAACATTTTGCGACAGTTTTAGATTGTAATGGGCACCATGGGAGGAATGGCAACGAGAATAAGAAAAAGAAACTCTGAATTGGATCACAAATGGCAAGTTAAGGCACAAATTGATAGTAATTTAAGTGTAGGAAAGGTATGGTAATTTGTTAACTTTGTGCAAGTACTTTATTAAAGTTTAAACTAAAATTAGGCTAAACAATTAATGTATTATCATTGATACATATTTCCTATGTTGCCACAACAATGGCTCAACAAAACACTTTGAAACTTTCACACATTTATTGATATTTCTCATCAAATTATGTTAACAATCAACAAGGGTTTTTTTTTACTCATTTTATAATATTATTTATGCCTGTGCCTGGACTCTCTTTATCTCTCATTTGATTGCCACATTTAATTAGCCAAATCGATAAGATAATGGAGTTAATTTTCAATTTGGTCCTTTCTGCCCTGTAGTTCGATTTATTGTGCACTTCGTTTTTGGGGCAACATGTTTAATTAACGAACACAATGGAGGCCAGCGACGGCATGAGTTTGTCACTGACGTTCGCTGAAAATTCTGACTCTCTGGTGACATTTGAAAAGTTTAAAATAATATAATTTTCAACGCTATATGGCAAACTAACAAGTTCGACTCGAAAGTCGAACAGGAGGTGGGTCTTAGGGCGTGTTTCGGGCGTGTTTTCGGGGGAGTTTGTCTTAGCTAACTTTTCGTCCAGGAAAAGGAGAAACTTTTTCGGCTGCACTGTTGCAGGCAACATCACACACACACCCACACACACACTCGAGGATCTATTGTAAAATATGTAAGAAAGTTTCCTTAGCTTGGATGGGAAAACGCTGCGTTTTTGGGGGAAATGCTCCAGCAGCAGCAGCAGCAGCATCGACGTTGTCTTTGGGGAAATTAAACATTTTCTATTTGAAAACTTTGCCGTGTGAGTGGGATTTTCACGGGCGGGTTGGCTGGTTGCCTTCTCCTCGGGTTCAAGAGCAACAGTTGCCATTTTTGAACTGTTTCGGGTCACACTTTTGCATTACATTAGTCCCCTTTGTTCCACCAACAATTGCGGAAGTCATAATTTTTCCGCAGTTTTCTTGGTTTTGGGGTTTATTTTTTGACAAATTTAGCAGCAAATTGCCGGGCAGATTTCGCCAACCAACCAGAAACTTTAGTTTTTGAGAATTCCAGCACCAACGACGACAACGATGGATGGGTGGAATAAATGTGTGGAATGGGTGAGTGGAATCGAGCTTGTGTCCGGGTTTTCGGATCCAAATGTCAAGCGGCTTGCTTGTCATAGGTGTTGAATATTTAATGCGCCGACGCCGATGGCAACACGAGCTACACTACACTGAACAAAGTTTAAGACATTCAAATGGTTAGTAAAGATAAAAGTAGAGTGATTTTATGAGCTTATGTTCATGTAAATAATTCTTTATAATTTAATAGATAAACATTTATAAAGAATAAGTATTATCTGGGCTGTATTATACACAAGACAACAACCCTTGAGAAGACCAAATATACAACACGTAGACGAGCAATCAGTACAATGAATTCATTATAGAGAAAGCATCCAGCGATCCATAGATATATCCTCTTTGTTTTAACAGATAATTGCATTATATAATTAAATTTTTTCTTCTGTGCAAGGAGAGGAGCATCCCCAGCACAGCGATTCAGACAAGTGCACCCAAAGTGCATGCAAATATTTTTGTCAACGATTGTTTTGCCGGCTCCCTCGATTCCGAATGGCGAGCTGTGACTGCAATTGTTTGGAAAATAAAGGCGGTGCGGAAAATACTCTGGGAAAGCGGGTCAGGGTAAAAAGGGTACAAGGTCCCGTGGTTGTCCTTGTTGTTGTTCGTGTTGTTGTTGTCAACGGTTTGAGTAATTGTCGCTGGTGTGAAAACTGGCAACGATGCCGAGCTGCAAAAAAGGATTTACTGGGTTATGTATGAGCCAAAGGCTGATTGAGATGAAGGAGCAGCTGGATCGAGCTCTAAATGGCCATCGATGGATGTCTATGGCATCGCTGATGTTGCCAAAAGAGCTGAAATAATCATTATGTACGCGACTAAACTCTCGAAAGTCGTGTCTAAATTTTCGACTACGAATAATGTGATTGAGAAAATAACTTAAAATTTGCATATGAGTTACCTTAACCTCTTTTTTTTCCTTGTGTAATAAATAATGCAATTTCGGCTGAAGAACAATATAATCAATCTCTTGTCGAAAAACACATTTGTTTCTCACTAATGCAGTCACTAATGAAAGCTTTTGCCTGATTCAAACCAAATAAAATCAATTAAAACGGGCTAAAATAAAACGTGCAAAACAATTATTTGATTATAAAAAGAGGCAGCCAGATAGATGATTTTTTACCACAGGCTCGGGGGGAAAAAAACAGACCTACTTTCAGTGGGGAAAAATTGGAAAACATCGATGCCGATGCTGAAGCCAGCAAAAAAATCAAGCCGAAAAAAACGGTGATAAAAACGCGACAACCCAAAATGATTTTCACATTGATGAAAATTAAATGCGAGTCGAGGGCAAACCGATGTGTGTGCGATGTGCTGCATCTGTTGGGGCATTATCAAATAATTCAGTTGTAATCTATTTTAATCCGCCAGGATGGCCGGCGAAACCGCCCTCACTTGACGTGGAGAATCATCAAAATGTTTGTTTGCTTGACCCCACAACTCGTCACCTCATATATATTCCCTCGGCATTGTCCGAGCTCTGAATGTATTTATTTCGACATTTTGCTAAACATTGGACCAGATTTAAATTCGCATAAATACATACAAAATGGCAAATATCGAATGATGGAAATGTCCACCCATATATCAGTCACACACACATTTTTTAACACAGCTTCCGAATTATTCAAATGATTTAAGCGGCTTAGTGTAATGGCTGGTGAGATTTGGAGAGAGAGCTGGGAATGTGAAAAGCGGCTCTAAGCGAAAAGAAGCTATTGCGGTCGCTTAAATTATACAGTATAATTTGGCAATATGGATTAACAACTTCATAAAAATAGCCACTGAATTAACAATTGTTTGGAAATGAATAGCAATGCAGCCCGAGCGAAGTCTATGAATTTAAATGAAAATCTGTGAAATTATTATTGTTACTATTTAGGTTAATAAAGGAATTTGAAAGTTTGTTAGATAGGAAAGTTATACCGGACAGGGAGGTAGCCTGATGTATTTAAAATAATTAAGATTTAAAATATTTAGAAGTTCAAATGAAGGAATTCCAAATGCAGAAACCACATTGCACTTACTTTCCGACTGAAAGTTTACTACAGGCGAGAACAAGCGTTTTTCTTATATTTAATGAAAATCAGTCAGCTGTTAATCGAAATACAACTTTATACCAAAGCCTGTATAATAACAAGATGCGTTAAGTTTCATTCGAATTAAAATATACACTCAAAACGTATGGCGTTGCTCAGCTTGTTGTTAAATTGTTCTTATACTTTACAAATATATTTCTTACACCCCATAAACTTCCTGATCGAGTATTTAAAACTAAATTTATGTGTAGAGAATCACAAATTGATTTTCAATCCGTCACTCTTGAAGTAAAATCTCCATAAATACTCGCAATACTGCCTCATGCCATGATTTAAGTACTGAGAATGCTCCAGGTAACCTGCATATTTCTGGTGGTGATTCTGTCCTGTTCGGCTAAAGCCGAGGATCCCAAGTGCAGCATCCTAGGTTCTCCTGTGCAGATCACAGAGACGCCATGGCTGGTTTCTGTTATAAAAAGAGACGAATACGCCTGCTCGGGAGTCATCTACACCAGGAAGTTTATTATCACAGCCGCGGATTGTGTGGAATACGCGAAGTTATCTGACTTACAGGTGCGTGCAGGTAGCTCGATTGCCAAGTCTGGAGGAACAGTGGCAACGGTTTGCGAGCTGATCAACCATGGAAACGGCAAATCAAGGAAATATTCCCCCAACTTGGCCGTGTTGGGGCTGTGCCAGGATCTGCCGGCGACAAAGGATACAATCGAAACAATTAAAGTGATTGGCACCGAGCCTGTGGATGGCGATAATGTCACCGTTACCGGCTGGGGTTCCTCCAAATATTGGGGCGAGTTTAAGAAGACCTGCTGGGCTAAAAGCGCGGTGATCCTACGCCAGGCTCACGTTCATATCTACAATGTCACCAGTTGTGCGGCCGATCGAAGGGGTTGGTACAAAACGAATGCAGTTACCGAGCTTAACATCTGCACCGAAAAGCCGGACAAGCTCTGCTCCTACGACATGGGCTCTCCGCTGGTCAGCGGTGGCAATCTGGTGGGCATCCTGTCCAAGGCCGATTGCTCCAAGAAGCCCGATGTCTTCATCAGCCTGGTCAACTATATAAATTGGCTGAAAGCTATTACAAAGAAATAGGTAGGCGGATTTACGAAGTATTTAGTAAATAAGAATTATTACTTTAACAAAACCGTGAAATATTAGAACTTGCAAAGATTAGGAAACTAAAATGTGACCAATTCAATAAGTGAAAAGGATTTCAAAAACTATTAACTTTTGTCCAAACAAAAATACAATACAAAAATTGAGCACAAAAGCTAGACCTTTCGGGGTAAACTTAGATAAAACTCTTTATAAAAAAACCTATTTTCTACGTGCACTACTTCCCCCTTAGATATATAACCAGGAATTCCGCATGTCATCACTCAACTTTACGACTTTGAAGATAAGGTGTGCGTCTGCAACTATAAAAGAGCTTGCTTTTGCATTCTAAAATATAGTTTTTGAAAATGTTTCGACTCGTGTGGCCTTTTCTACTGATCGCTCTTTCGGGAAGAGCGATTTGTGGGCATAACTTAAGCCAACGCATTATTGGCGGCACCTCGGTGGACATCAAGCAGGCTCCCTACCAAGCAAACATATTGGTCGACGGTAGTCCAATCTGCAGTGGTGCCATCATCAGTGGGAAGACTATTCTTACGGCTGCTGGATGTGTTTATGGATGTCCCACAAGTTCGGTGTGGGTCCGAGTGGGCTCCAGTGCCAGAGAGTCTGGCGGAACTCTGGCCAGAGTCTGCGGCATACACATTCATCCTCAATACTCCTACTATCGCTATGACAACAACCTGGCGATTTTGGAACTCTGTGATTCCCTGACATTCTCCGACTCTGTCAAGGAAATCCAGGTAGCGGATAAGCTGCCCGAGGACAATAGCCTGGCTGAGGTCTCCGGCTGGGGATCCACCAGTTGGTGGGGCAGCTGGTGGGACCGGATCTTTGGCAGTCTGCCAGATCAACTGCAGAGCACCACGGTGTCCATCTACAATCGGGAACAGTGCGCCTGGGATCTATCTTTTTGGTTCTGGCTCTGGGACTATGGCGTCTCGGAACAGACCCTTTGCACTTTTGATTACGAGAAGGCAGGCTGCACCTATGACACTGGAGCACCACTGGTTAAAGACAAGAAACTGTTGGGCATTCTCTCCTATGCCGGCTGCACGAAATATCCCGATGTCTATGCCAATTTAATCGGGTTCGAGAGCTGGTTGAGCCAAGGTGCAGCAGAGGAAGATGCAAGTTCTACAAGAATACCTGCGGAGACGAGAAGTACTACGAAAAGTACTCCAATCTCTCGAACCACGACTCTTACTAAGCCCACAGGAAGTTCCATAACACAGTCTTCGACTAAGTCCACAGGAAGTACAGTAACAGCGTCTTCTACTAAGCCCACAGGAAGTTCCATAACACAGTCTTCGACTAAGTTCACAGGAAGTTCCATAACACAAGCTTCGACTGAGTCCGCAGGAAGTTCAGCAACAGCGTCTTTGATTAAAACCACAGAAAGTTAATAACCACGTCTTCCACATCGTCAACAACAAGATCAAAGATCTTCTGCAACGATTATAACAAAAGCCACAACCACGTCAATACGACAATAACCAAAACCATAAAAGCGGAGCCAGAATAAGTTCCGAGTCTTTCAATACGATCACAATAGATCCCATAGCCCTGAATTAATTTGCGTACAAAAAATAATTACTGTCCCTCTAAAAATTAGTTTATATGCTCGCTTTCAAACTGAAGCAGACCTCGTTAAAGCCTTATGTGTTTCCTTCTTTATTTCTTTCTTTTTTTTCGTTCTTCTAAAACCACAATCCTGAGGCTGCACTCACGGAGTTTGAGACCCTGTCCAATGCAAATGCTTCTCCTGCAATAGCTTCTGGCCAGTTGCATTATTCATGCCGGCCGAGTCAAACGGAAACAGAATGGAAAAAGGATTTCTAGTTGCTCGACACTTAAATATCCTCCAAAAATTAATGAGTAGAGGAAAATTTGGAACCAACTGCATACAAAAAAATCTACCTGGGCTTAAACAATAACTTAGAATTTGATTAAAACATATTTATGTCACCAAAAAATAAAACATCTTCCAAGTAACTCTTTGGTATCCTCCACATACTTAAGTTAATTAAAGTTTATTTTTTGGTCGGCCAAACAAAAAGCCAAAGACAAATGGTAGCCCGAAACGGGAGAGAAGGTTCAGGACGAGGACATGATGAAGAGTCCCCTCAGGTTGACACCATTTATAAGCTGCCAGTAGCATCCTCCAGCACCATCCCCCCTTTTTGCGGCAAATGCAGTCGCGTCGGGTTCGGCTCGCCACATCCTGACTGGCTGACAAAATCAAGATCTGGGGACATGGGATTTACTTGGGCCAGCCAGGACCGGGACAGGTCCTGCCTTGCCTTCGAAAACGAAAATACTTTTAGTGCAAATTGAAAAGTTCTCTCCGCTTGGAAAAATATCTGCGAGCAGATGCCAATGCTGATGCTCCTGCCTCAAGGACATCGACACGAAAGCCGTTCTGACCATTTATCAGAATGTTATTGGCCAAAAGACGAAAAAAAAAAAGAGGGGGAGAGTAGAAAGAAAACTAAAGAAAGGACAGCCAGGAGAACGAAGACAACTGCAATAAAATGCAATGTTTCTATTACAGCGATTTACGTGCACACACCGACTTTGCAAGGCAGTGATAACTCAAAAGGTGCTTTCACAAGAGAGTCATTTCTTTCTCATTAGTATTAAATGTTGACTAAATAAACATGCAGAGAGGTTATTCTTTAGGTTTTACTACCAAGAATCTTAGGACATATATATTATATAAGTAAAAAATATTTTAAGAAAACAAGCAGTCTCAAGAGAGTAAAAACGCATAAAGCACCTAAAACAAGAGCTAAACTAAGCGGTTCTTTGAATTCTCTCTATGATTGAGCAACCGTTCTTGTTCAATCTTTTAGTGAAACGGTATCCCCTCTTTCCAGCTCAGCTTATGAGCTACATTATTGTCCATTCTAAAGATAATTCACTGTATCACTCATGGCCCACTCCCATCACTTGGCATCCTCCAACCACCGCGTGAGCAACATTTTTATGGCTTCTTGGGCGGGCGAAATGCCCTGTGTTTTGGCCAAAAGCAAAGGGACGACGCTGTCCTGTCCTTCTAGCCGCCGTGACTTGTTGTAGTTGCTTAGTTGGTGGTGATTCTGGCTTGTTTGTTAACTAGCAGAAGCAACCAACTGGCAGATAAGCAGCCGAGATGCTCGTCCTGCCGCTGGTCAGATGCATTTATTTCCCTTATTCTCCTCGTGTGCATCGCATCGAGCGACTGCTCCTTTTTTTTCTGGCCATTTTAATTGCTGTTGAACTTGGTGTTTTGGCAATTGCCCCGGCAACCAAAAAAAGGGAAACAAAACAAAGACCCAGAAGAGAAGCAGCAGTAGTAGCAAATCGAAGCAATATATTTGATTTAACTTGTTTGCACAAAATAGTTCTGTTGGCCTTTTTACTTTGGCGCGCACAAATAAATTTGTTGACGCGCTCCCAAAACTATTTTGGGAATTGCGGAGATTTGTGGCTGAAATGCAGAATTATTATGGCCATCGTGCAACAATTTATGGCATTGAACTGGCCATGGCTGCAAGTTTCTGGGGCCAACTATTTGAGAATTAAGTTCAATTAAGTTGCTCGAAATTGAATGGGCGTTAAATAAAACTTGTATTTGTTGCAGAAATTAGACCGCATAATGTATAGTTTTTTTTTTTTAAATATTACCAATTTTCTAGTGTTGCAAATAATGTCCGGTTATTGTTCAGTGGCAACCGCACGCCACCGATTAAATATTTAACCTCCTTTTGTTCCTCACCTTTTTATTTATATTATTTTAACCGAATTTTCATTTTCCAATTAAGTCTAATATGTTTTTAATTCAAGTATTTAATTGAATTTGTTATGCAAAGCGATTCCCGTATGCTCTCCTTTCTTTTTCCCTTTTTTTTTAACAATTAAATTCCTCGCACATGGAGAGGAGCCACTAATGCGTAGATGGAAATGCGAGGAAAAACATTTAAATTAGGATTAGTTCCGTATGTGCGTGAGCTTTTAAATCAAAAACATATGCAGACAGCGGGATGCGTTTTCGTTTTGGCCCATTTGGTGGCATATATTTCGAAACGCCACAGGAATATTGATTGGGCCCAGCAAGGGGTTGTTGTGGGAGGTGTTATGTGTATGGTGTGTGAGTGTGTGTGTGTGTGCTGGCTCACACACATAAATTAATGTCCTAACACAACATTTGTAACTGAGCAGCCGGCCACCGCTGGTCATTGGCCCGCAGCAAAATTGTTGGACAATCAGGAGACACTCGGAGGCGGGCACGTCGTCGCTCGCATTTTCAAATTATATTATTTTTGAATGGCTTTTTAGAAATTAATAATTACATATGACAGGCAGCGTATGTGTGTGTGCCGGCGTGGTGTTAGCATGAACGGTTGTACGTGGCATTTAATTTTTTGTATTATGCAACTGGCAGCGCACTCGCCACCAGCAATCGACCAGCAACTTTAAAGGCCATTGAAAATGGTTCATAAATAAGTATGATCTTTAATTTGAAATAGACAGTTAGTTATAAGGAAATATATATATAATTTTGTGTACATAAGTTCGGCAAACATTTTAATCGGGAACAATTATATAGTTCATAAAATTATTAGCTTTTAACTTTAAACTTATTCATAAAAATAAATCTACTTAACACCTTTCTCTTACATTTTTTGTTGCAAAAATAAGTAAATAAGAAGTTACTATTTTGTTTTTTCATGTTAAATTATATTTGTCCTACAGCTAACAGTCTGCCAAACCTAAATCTTAGACTCTTACCTATATGTTTAAATTTGTAAGCACCAATTCCTATTCCCAAACAGAATAATGTCCTGTAAGTTACCAGCCATTGTGAGGCTGCTACATCTGTGGTTTATTTTCGTTTTTTCTTTTATTTTGTCGGCTAGCCCATATCACATTTGTATCCTTCCGGCTTCTCGCCCGATATTTTTCTAGGTCCCCATACGCAGCCCCGATGCCAGAGACTGAATACTTTGGGCTTCCCCATTATTAATTGCTAACGTGCGCTGATTTCTTTGCTACACTTTTTGCGGACCGCTTTCTTCTTCCTGTTTGCGCTGTTTTTTTTTTTTTGTGTTCGTGTTATTTGTTAGTCCCGCTCTCTCCTTTTTGGCCAATGTTCAAAGCCATTTAACCCTTTCGTTCGCTGTTCCGCTGTTCGTTATTCGGTGTCTTGTCCATTTGGCTCGGCAGTGACATTCATGCACCGGCGAGCAAAACGTCGCTCCGGCAGATGAGCGAGGTCCTTTGGCCCAAAAGGGAGTTGGTAACGGCATTGGCTCAGTTTGGCAATAAATCAATGCATCCCATTTGCTTTTTCGGACAAACGGAAACTTAAAGCCGCTAAGCTTATGCTAAAATTTAATGCAACTCCCCGGGACTTGTCACGCTAATTAAATGGGAAGCTCGGTAGTGCCTCGCTAATTAGCTGCATTTTTATGCATTGCAGACCAGTCATTGTTTTTGGCTTTTTAATGTGACACATAATACTGTCCGTCATGAAATGGTACCAGAAAGAACTCCACCATTTGGAAATATTTTACATAATTGGACAGAAAATATGGAAAAATAAATAAAGTTATCAGCACCTTTTGGATAAAAGGAGCAGTAAAAAAACAATTTAGCTAAGTAAACCAGTTCCTCCAAGGTCTTTAAAATGACTTTCTATATCTACACACTCTTTGATTTCTCTTCTAGAAAACCCGCTCTTTTTCCTCAACTTAAATACATAAATAAATGATATAAAATATTTAAGAACAACCTTTTTCCATTAAACAAATTCCAGTGACAATTTCCAAGGCCAAAATACTACAAATTATAAATTCTTATGCAAAATACGAGGCAGCCATGTGACTTCAGCTGAAATCGCAACTGTGGTTTGACTGCCATCGAATGTTGGATTGTGGTGCCAAGGCCAACAATGGGCCATCTCTGAAATATATTGGACATACGAGAAAAAAAAAAGAAAGTACACACACACACACAGACAGCAGTCAAACAGGGGCAAAGGACGAAAAGGAGGCTCTTTTCCGGCTGCAATAAATCTGCAGAGAAAGAAAAGGAGGCGGGCCGGGTAAGTGGTGTTGCCTTACAAGTTGCCATGACATTGTCATGCATATGAAGTGCATGTTGTACATACATCTGTGTATGCACAATATAAATGCAGGCTCACACAGCTGCACTGTAAGAAAAAATCGGATCATTTTTGTTAGTAAAAGAATAAAGTATTTAGTTTTTGTTGTTAAATAATAATGGCAGTTGAAGTTTCTCTTTGTAGACACTCACTAAAAACCGGAAGCCTTGGGCACCTCTGCTTATAGCTTCCTCTCCTTATTTATTTTCGTATTTTTCCCCTCTGTGTACTGGTGCACCATCGGCCTTTTTAATTGCAGTTACAGTTGCATTTGCCTTGTGGTGCTCGGCCTGGGTTCAGTGTTTACAAGCTGCGCCAATTTCGCGCAGCTATTAAATATATTTCCAGATGACCCGGCCCAGCGCACCGTCCCCCTTCTTCCCTTAATTTGCTGCACAATTTAAGCCGTGATTGCGCGCGATGGCAGCGACTCATTTTAATTTAATTTCTATTTAAATTCATGTCATCTATGCGCGAACAAACTTTCCGCCAACAAATTTTACGGCCAACACTCAGCTCGCAGCGCTGGGCTTAATTACCCCTTGCTTATCAAAACATCTCCAAGTTGGCCAACCAGGAGAAGCTCAAGGAGCTGAAGAGGAAGAGCAGGCCGCCGACGACGACAGTTGAGTTTCCTTAATGAATTATTTAATCTGCGCCCCTGCATCTGCCCGGCCTGCCCCTCAACCTTGGCGTCGTCTCGCCGCCTGCCACTTTGGCGAAATTTACTCGCTCCGGCTAACCGACATTTTTTGCGCTCGACTTGTCAACCCCATCAGCAGCGGTGGACAAATACAAAAAAAAAAAATACAAAACAGGTTTGGAAAAACTAACATTAAGGTAAGCACCGAACTTGAAATGCACTAAGAAGGGGTGCTAAGAAGGATTCTTTCAGGATTCCAAGCTAATACAAAACTAAGAAAATGGTGGAAAGAATGGCTAGCTTCTTCTTACTAAATACAAAAGAAAATCCATTTTCAAAGCCAAATAAATGCTAAGTCTTAAATTAATTAATTCTTTAACACTAATCAAGGTCAGAGAAGCTAAAACTCAAACAAGTTGTGGGTTATTTCGGTTTATATTGTAAAAATAATGAAAACTATGATAAATATTTTAAAGACTTCCTTATAATGCATTCGCTTATACCGTTTGCTTCTTGTTTCCGTAACCCCGTAAATATATTATTATGTAGCTCTAATAATTAATAAATCCTTATTGAAATTACTCTTTAAATTCTTATTTTTATCTTCAATCTAATTACAAAAATTTCAGTTAAAAATACAGCACTTTCTCGATCATCGAAGCAAAACATACAAATGATGAAGGCATTATTTTCACCAAAGTCTATGTTCCCCTTCTCAAGCCAGACTCGCCCAAAAAAAATGCTTAAGCTAATGCAAATAGGCCACAGAGCCAGGTCCTGCGTCCTGCGGTTGCTATGGAGGCTAATAAGTTAAACGACACCGTGACACAGTTACGAGGGCACATATTAATGCCAAGGCGGCGTGCTGCCCGCCAAGCCGAGATCGAAAGGAGCCCAAAGGAAGGCAGGATGCTGGGATGAAGGGTTTGTTGGGGTCGTCCCCTCGCGGGATGTACGGCTGAGTGAGCGTATTTGTTCACCTATTTACCGCGCAAATGAAGTTGAAAATAACTGTGAAATGAAGATGAAGTGCTTTAGTCAACAGGAACTGAGGCAGCGGAGCAGAGCGGAGCAGAGCGGCGACAGGGACGGCGACTGGGGCAGAAGGACATCCCAGACAGGCCGGCGCCTAAATGGAATGTAAATATTTGAGCAGCGACACAGCAACGGTAGCTTTAACGGTCCTGTGGAAAAGAGTGAAAGCGGAGGAGAAGCCCAAGGAAAGGCAGCAGCAGCAGCAGCAGCAGCAGGAACAGGAGCCGCTTCAGCGCTGACTTGTTGGCAACTTAAGTGTCCGTGTGTGAGTGGTGGCACACAGCACATCTATGCATGTTAGTCTCAGGAAGTGCACAGAGAAAAATAAGTACCGTTCAGCAAAAATATTCCTTAGGAAAGTGTAGTTTGTTGGTTTATGATTAAATCTAACTAAACCCTATAATAACTCACAAAAAAACCAAAACTATTTAGTAAACTTTAGTGAATTGGTCAGGAATAGCTTTCTAAACTATAGAAATATTTAAATAATATTAATATTATTCCTATTCCATTTTTAGGTAAATATATCATACTTTGTTCTGTAACATATATGCAATTTTACGTCAATTATCGATAGCATATCTAGAACTTAAGCTAGATGTGGCTTTTAGAATGTGTAAAAATAAAAATAGTAATTCAAGAGTCCTGTCCTAATTATTTAAAGTATTCTAGACCCTATATTTAGCCTTATTTTAAACCATAATTCTTAAGAAATCATTCATAGTCATAATGACTTTAAAATAAGCCACATTTTCTCTCACTGCATGGTTGAGTGTGTGTAAGACTGTGTTTAACTTGGCAACCGTATGTTTATTTTAGCGCTCTCCCGCCTGACAGCTTCGCTCCCCAAAAAGGCCTTAAGCGGCAAAACAATGGCCGAGCGAAGCCATTGAAGGACGACGTGCTTGCCAGCTGCCAGATCCGTTTTTGGTGTTGGAAATTAAAGTCAATTAAAAGACCGGAGATGTCTGTATTTACGTGTGAGGGTGTCCTGGGCTAATTCCCACACCCCCCTACCCTTTTCTTGGCATAAATCAAAACGAGCAGTGTCTGAAAAGTGCCAGTACTTAGTGTGTGTGTGTGTGTAAGTTCAAGGCGGAGCACTAAAGTGCAGCATGGGCCCAAGAGTAGGCCAAGCTAAGCGGGTCGAGTATCCTGAATCCTCCAACGCAATAAAAAAAAAAACTGAGCCAAATGAAAGGGCTGAGAAACCCTTTCCAGTCGAGCACTTAATTAGTCATAGAATATGCTTTCAGTAAACCAAAGAAACATCAAACAGCCAAATGCATAAGCGGAGGATTGAGAAATTAAGCCAACTAAAATGTAGACAGATAATAAAAGCAGTTGGAAATTGAGATATTCATAATCGAATAAGGTTTTAATTGTTTGAAAACAATATTAATTCAATGGAATAATCCTTGGCAATAACTACTTTAAATCAGTTTCGTAAAATGGGAATTTAATGCCTTAAAATACCAATTTAATAACAATAACAGCTCTCTAAGCTGGTGCTATTTGTGCGGATTATATCCCTTCTATTGATAGGAGACACTTAACTAAAGACGACCTGGCCAAAGAGTAAATAATTCACTTCACTTGCACTTGCACTTGCCTTTCTTTTTTGGGGGAACCTCCCAGCGGATAATCTGCTTAGAATCAACTGGCACAGTCTGTTTGAGAATCCTTTCAATCGGCTGGCAAATCGCTTATGGACACAGAGTCGACTATCCTTCAGCTGCTCCTCTTCTTCCTGGGTTTTCATTTAGCAACATTTAACGTCAATTGTTTTATGACTGCCGGCAGCGGCAAGAAAAACAAAGTCAGAACGTAGAAAAAAAAAACTAAAAAGCGCGGATGATTTATTCAGCGCGAAAACGGTGAAAGGAGCTGGCGGAAAGAGAACAAAAAAGAAAATCTTGCAAAAGAAACACAGACTAAAAACTTGGCATGAAGCGCAAAATTCGCTAAAGTTGCGTTTTCCTTGGCTTTTCCATTTGGAAAAGGCCAGCCTTTTGTGGAGTTTATCTTGCGGCTGTGGTCGAGCTGCAGGAGCTGCCCGTGGAAATTCAGGTGGTGGTGGTCACGCTTTTCTAAGCGTTTTCTTATCAGCTGCAAAGCGGGACGGGCAAGTTAAGGAGGCAAGGAAGCAGGCAGAGGAAAAGCGAACCAAATGAAGCGGCGCTGGCCACGTGACCGCACGCTTTTCCAGATTTTCCACTAAAAGATTTGCAGCATTTTGGTTGCTGCGGCCTTTTGTTGCAGTCGCAGTCTTTCTACAGCCTTTCACTATATTTATTATGTGCCTTTTTTCGCATAAAAATGTCCGTTAATGGGCAGCAAGCTTCAGTGCTGTCATTTTGGTGTTTTTCTATCCCTGTCTCAGCACCAGGGAAAAATTGCTAACATCCCCTGTCCGGAAAATACATTTTTATTATCATTTACCTTTAAACTTCTGTTATTTTCTAATAGTTTCCTACTCTATTAAATGATAAAAATACAAATTTATGTTGATTTCTTTTTGTCTGGTGTTTTGTCCTTTTTTTAGGTTTGTTTCCTTATTTTTCGACTGTTTTTTCCAGCTTTCTACCTTGGCTACTGGCAGCACTATGCGGCCTAGTGGCTTGGCTTAGCTGCGAGTCCTTGACAAGGCACTCGCTTTGTTTGTAATTAATAACACTCGATGCTCTTTTAGTGCGGCCGCACATTTCCATAATTAAAAGGCCAGCAGCCAAGGAATCCAACATCGTATTTAACCAATGCAGCATCTTAAAGATTTAAGATTGCAGGCGAGGGCAAAAAATGCCTGCATTCTTGCTCGTAAAACGAATTTAATTTCATGCAACTCGAAAGTGGCAATAAAGACGGGGCACACGGCTACCAGAAATTCCAGCACGCACACATTGCAGGTGGAAAGATGGCCTCAATCAGTGCTGACAGCAACTTATTTTGCAGATAAATAAAAACAGCTATAAGAAATGCTGTTTTTAATTAGAAATAAATACTATTTATTATTTTACCCAAACCGATCTTTTATAAAACAAATAAAGAAAAAATTGGTTGAAAAAAAAGCAGAATGGTTAATGAATAAATTATTAATTAGTTTAAGGACAAACCTTTTTATTATGAGAAATTACTTTATAAAAGATGAACTGTTCTAAAGTTGACAATGAAATAAATATCCCCAACTATAAATATATGTATTGTCATTAACACATACAACCCTTCTTAAATTTAAAATCAAATTAAAAAGCTAACAAAATATTTAAATAAAATGTAGAAACTTACAAATTAAAAACATAATAAAATCCCTTTAAAATGTACATAGATTTCCCCTTAAACCTGGATTTATTTCCACCTCAAGGAAATGAAAAAGGACGAGATTGCAGCACTGACTACAGCGGATCCTGAGAGTCACCGGCCATCGAATGGCAATGAAGATGTTCAGGCATTCCGTGTGACTCTGCGACTCTGTGTGTGCGTGCAACAGTTTTGCCATAGAAATCTTTCAATTTGCCTTCAGCTGGCCATGAAAGGATAATGTCCCCAAGTGTCAGGCAGCTCTCTCTCTATCGAAAAAAAAAAAATACAAAAATAAATACTTGGCGAGAGAAAAAAATCGAGAGAAGTCGAAACAAAAGTGAGTGGCAGGGGAAAGGGGCATGGGGGTGGCAGCTCAATTGCAGGACAATCAGCACAATTGATTTCCCCAAAGTGCCCGCTTCCGGGCCCCTCTGGCAGGCCAGCATTAAAAGGATTTAATGCCATTTAAGCCAAACAATGTGAAGACAGCAGAAGCCGTACACTGGCAATGCTAGCGACAGAAAGCAAAAACGTCAAAAGGGAACGTTCGGCGAATCAGCGATTCCGCCCTTCGCCGCATTCGCTGACTTACTCCCAGCACTCGGCAAAAAGTTTATCAATAAAATAACTTGTCGGCGAGCGGATCGAGGCGAGTCCTGAGTCCTTGACTCCACCCGTAGACTTGCAGACTCCTCCTCGCCAAGTCAAGTCGAAAATTGCAGCAACTTTTCTGTCAGACGGAGAGCTCTTACTCACCTCCTCCTTCTGCTACTCCCTTCCCCAACCTAACTGACTGCTAGCTGGCTTGTCAGCAGCCAAAGGACAATTCAAGTGCTGCAATCCTCGAGAAGTAACTTCAATTGCACTCATAGTTTCGGTCGGCGAACAAAATTGCCATATGACGTATACGCCATGTATGACAATGGGGCCAAAGCCGAACTGAGACCTGAAACCTGATGTCTCTCTGATACCGCCCAAGAGAGAGCCAACTAGAAGGAAGCCAACTTTTCCGCAATCATCAATTAGTGCAGCTTGTCGGGGGCGTGGTCGAGGATATTCGCCTTGGAAAATGCACCACAAAACACTAAAATTGTATTCGGGATTCAGGTTTAACTCTTTGGCAAATTTCTTGGAGAATTTATAGTTAAATCCTTAAAACAATATGCTGGAAATGTAATATCCTTGACTAACACTTTAAATGCACTCCTAAACCTGCTTGTTAAACACCTTTCAAAGGTTGCCTTTTCCACGACAACCTTGTTTCAGTTGTAAGCAACAAATCTCGCCTCAGTTGATAACACATAAAATCCTTCAAGCTTAGAGGTGAAAACGAACAAATAAATTATTTAATAAAGATCCCTACGTGACTCTGACTGTGACCTTCCGCAGGCTGGCCGAGTCGGAAGCGACCAGGTGACGGCAGGTGGCGAGGAAAAGAAGGCCCATGCTAATGACCAGCTGGACAAGGACGAGGAAAGGATGCAGTCTTGACTTTGGATTGTCTCAAGTTGCCTGTTATTTTATGCACGAGAACGTGCAGCATTCTGTAGGCTCTTTGGCCAATTTGAAAGCTGCCAAGAAGACGAGTGAAAAGCTGGCAAAAAAAAAAAACTTCGCTGGGCGTTTCGGCAATTTGCAAGTTGACTCTCGGCTCTGGGGTAAGTGGCAAATGTGAAATTGTTTTGCTAGTGGCAATAAAAATGAAGGCAGAACAAAGGCAGCCTGACAGCCGGGAGACAGCGCACGACGAGATGGCTATAAATGGCCTGTGCTCCTTCTCTCTCTTTCAGCCCTTTTGCGCTTTTCGCTGCTCACATGGCCTGACTTAAACAAATGACTTTGGGTAACGTCCTTTTGCTTGTTTATGCATAAATTCTAAATAATCCTGAAAAGTGAAATGCGCCAAAAATGCGCTGCGCTCTTGCTGCTTGCTGCTTGCTGCTTTCGTAATGTTTGCCGGGATTAGTTGAAAACTCCAAGTGGGTTGAACTCACTCGCTCTTTGCAATGCTTATTTTTCCCTCCAATGCCACGCCCCCTGTTCTCCGCCTTCCCTCAACTAAATATCCTTAGCATATGCGTAATAATGCTGCGTTATCAATTTATACTCCCCACAAACTGGTTTTGCCAATGGAAATTTCCATTTCTTTTAACTCTCTTCCTTCCCTCGTGTGGCGAAAAATTCAAATTACGTCAAAAATATCAAGTGAACCGCAATTTTCGTGCAACACAGCCATTATCCTTATTTTGTCTGTGTATCCTCTGGTTTTTGTGCACATATATGTATAAATTCCTCCCCACCGCTCACCAGACTCACGGCCAAAATTTTCAATCAATTGCTACTCTTTCAATTTCATGCATGAGAGCTGCCTAAAAGGTAAAATGTTAGTTGACCAGCCACCAAGCTGCCACTTCTCAGCCACCGCTGGCAACCCAAACCCTCTTTACCTGCCACCCCGCCCCCCAAATAAACCCGGAAAACTCTCCCCCGTAAAAGCACCATACCCACACCCATTGTTCATGGCTACAATTGAGGTATTCAAAAACTTTTACGGCCCAGACGGAGATTGCTTGCATTGCAGCAGCAGCAGCAGCAGGCCACCAAACAACAGCCCACTTTCACCTGCATGCGTATCGTTTATTGTTTTAATTTTACTCAGCAGCAGGCCAGCCAGCAAAAGGCATTTGCACATTGTTTACCATTTTGGCATTTGGCTTAGAGCGCACAATTGTTGGTTACCCAACTTCCTTCTCTCCCACACACACAAAAGGGGTAAGAATGGAGCATTAAATGGCATGCCATAAGTGAAATTGACTGACGCCTTTGCGTATGCAACACGATATTTCACGCCAGACATTTCAACAAGCTGGAGGCTTTAGGTTTTATATAACACACTTCCGGATTCCATTGGATTCAGGCCAATTAATGGCCGGTGTATGCCAATTACAGATCTGGGGAGTCTGTTTTGACCAAAAGTTGCTATTGTGAGTTATATAAACGGTTGTGTTTAAGAATATTTCATTTTGTGGTCAAGGAATATATAGAAAAGTTTGAAGATAACTTATATTAAATATTATTATTATCTTATTATTATTATTATATATATTACATCTGTTTGACTTTACTTATATCCTTTTTTTGTATTTTCATTCTGAGTATATAACGATACTTGAAACATTATGAATAAACATTATTAACTCTTAAACGTTCCTCTGTTCCTCATCCCAGTACCCATTTTTTTATACCGATTTCACAGATTTCTTTCACTCTTCTATTTCCTCTTCAATTCCCCTTAAAATACACCCATACACACAATCGGTGTTCAATCCCCCCTTTGCACATACTTAAGCGGTTTTCACCTTTCGACTCCCTTAAGGATTCATTGGCCTTAAAGTGGCCACCTTAAAGGCATAACAGCGCCAACAATCCGTGATGGTTAAATGGAGCCGAACAGTTGCAACTGCCACCCCGCCACAACAGAACCTCCCTCGCCAAGGGCAACCAAGTGCTTTATTTTAGAGAATTTAGTGGCAGCAACTACATATACACAGAGGCGGTGAGTGCAACAATTTCTGCATTTCTCTATGGCTACAAACATACAACGGTCAAGAAGTGGCTCCCGGGCAGCGAGTACAAAAATGCCAAAGTTGTTAATTTTTACGTAATGGGAAAAGTTTTTAATCTGCGCTGGCCAAAAACTAAACAAAAACCCCCGGAACAAAAACACACATACACACAGCACATGCGAGAGAACGAACCAATAAAATCAGGCTTTATGGTAACGCCGACCAGCTAAATAAAACCTCAAATAGAGCTGCGAATAAACCAAAGCAAAATGCAGTTGCTGTTGCAACTAAATAAAATAAAAAAAAAGAACTCTGGGGAGCTGGAAATAAAAATTACATTTTTGTGGCCATTTTTAGCCATTTACAATTAACTAACCCGAGTGGAGGCAGAAAACTAATTTAGCCGGCAACCTCATAATTAGTTATGCTGGCCCCAAAAATTCGATTCGAACAGCCATAAATGTGTAGTTGCTGTCGTTATCGCTGTTGTCATCAATAAGTGATAAACTTCAGACAAATTTGTCAAAATTAACTGTCACAACATTTACAAAATTGTGGTTGCCACAGACAGTTTGTTGCCGCTCTTGGCTGAATGCCAGCAACATGTTGCCGCCGAATATAATGTTGCATGCGGCAAAGGAAGCAACATGTGGTGGCTATGCCTCGTTGATCGCCTGACAAACGAGCTACGGAATAATGGCTTTGTAATTTGTACAGCTCTTATTGTTGCCAACAGTTCATTCACTCTTAATTTGAACCTTAAAAATAACACTTCTTTAAAGGAAAAAATCAAAAGGAGTTCGTAGAGAATGAATAGCACTGGAGTTTTGTATGTATTTTTGATAAATCAGGTCTGTGGAAAGATTCTAGTAATTAAGAGAGAGGTTATATATTATTTACCTTAATAAGTATAGAGTTTTTCTAATAATATTTTATTGTATTAGGAATCTCTAGAATATTATTTAACACATTCTAAGCCTTGCCATATATTTCTACTTACCTCTTACTTACACAAAACAAAAATCCTCTACTAAATAGACAACATTTTATCCTTAGTACCTTTATTTAACTGATGGCAATAATGTCAAAAATGTTTACAATATCATGTACTTCCATTTCTAATCCCACGACATTTGTTATTCCTGTGCGTCATTAGAGCAGCCCCCCGGAAAAGAAGAGAAAAAACATTTCAGCCAGAATTTCCCGCAACTTTATATGACAGCCAGCAATGGCAACACATATCAGCCACAAAAACTAATCAGCACGCACTGTTGAGCTCCGTTCGAGTTTTTGGGTTTGAGTTTCCCTTTTTTATTTGAAAACTTCTTGAGAGCATAAATTTCAATCCCGCGAGATATTTTCGCCAGCTGCAAAGTTGGCCAACAACAGCTCGGAATTAAGCTGTGACAGTGCCGCCGTGGCCATCACTTGCTTCAGCTCTGACTCCAGCTCCCAGCCTTGGCTCCAAACTGAAGTTCCTGCTCTCCGGAGTGCAGAGATCTTCTCATTCATGCTACCATGGGTTGGCCCCATGGCGAGCATAGCCTGGCAAAGTATTAAAAGTGTCCAAATGATGATTGTTTTGGTTATGGCCAAGCCCCCTGGTTTCACGCCCGGCTAAATCCTTGGAGTGCTAGGGGAATTTCTGCTGTCTGCGGCGGCGACGGCTCCTTGACAAATGTCTTCCGTCTGGCCAACACAACGGCTTGACTTCTGGCCGGCCGGGATCTGGATTTATTTCAATTTGCTGCAAATCCAGGCAGTTAAAGCCGGCGACGCTGAAGGCGCTTGCAACTCTCACTCATTGTCTGGTAATTACTTTTCATATCGATTTTCAGGTTGCAGGCCAAGGAAGTGCATGCCGGAAGACTTGTTAATCATGCACAATGCCGCGTTGGAGCAAATGCTCCCAGGGATGAGTTCATTTTTCGAGTAACGAGGGTTGCCAGAGGAGTATTAACCAGGATTATAAGGGAAATTGTTACAAATAAAGTAGGAAAATGGAAAGACTTTGAAGAAATGTGTTTACTTATCTAGAAAGGATTATATTTAAGTTTTAAAAGGGAAAATATACTGTTTTGTGGCTTAAATACAAATGTTTTAAGCATTGATATAAAATATTAGAGCTCAACAAGATCATAAAATGATTGATAATTCTTTATTGTTATTATCCGCATATTCTTGTTAGAATTTCAACTCTTAAACAAAAACAGACCACCTTAAATTACCAAAATATATGCTATTTAATATTGGAACCCCAAAATGTGTTTACATTTCGAGCTTGTGCTAAAAAAATATGTGGAATATTTTTGGTAGCGACGATTTTGGTTGGTAGCGGGTGTAACTACCCGGGCTATGGAGTCAAGCCAAGCGGCATCAGAGACACAAAAACCCGCGGAAAGCAATTATGCTTAAATTAAAACTCATTCATTTGTGGACAGGAAGGGGCGAAAAAAATGCCTGAATCCATAAGAGAATCGTTTGTTATGTGAGTAATATATACAAACGCTGATGAATGGTAAATATGTTTGTGTGTGTGTGTTGTTAAAATGAAAATTCAATGCCAATGCCCAAATAAGTGAAAAATTTATGCAATTCTTTTATTTTCCACCGGTACCCCGAACCTTTCCTTTAATTTTTTTGTTTTTGAAATTCTGCGAATGCTGCGGCTTGTTTCTGGTTTCCATTTGTTCTATGTCCCCTCCTTGCCACATCGAAATGAGTCCAAGGAAAGGACTCTTTGGCAAGCGGCAGAAATCAATGACTATGAAATGTGTACTGTGCTTGGCTTGCACGGCGTATGCTTGATTTGTCGCACATTACGCATACGCAATGACTTGCCGATTGCAGCCAATTAGATGCCAAAAAGATGCCTTAAAGTTTTCAGCTCCCCGAAACGACGACGTCGTATCATACACAGAATTTTGATTTGAAGTCGCTGAGGGGCGAACGGTGGTGGTGGTTGGCCATCATTTCGTTCGCCTTTGTGTTTTGTTTGGGATTTGTTCTGTTTGTTCTGCCACTTCCACTTATGTTTTCCCTCCTTTTATTCTATTCTTTATTATGCAGTAAACTTTCTCGGCAGCAGCAGCAGCACCGGCAGCACAAAGTTTTCCTCAAAAACGCAAAAGAAAAAAAAGGAAAATAATTTGTGAAAAAAAGAAAGTTTCTTTTGGCGACCATATCCAGGAGGGAGTACGTGACGGGTACCTTAGACTAAATTCAATTTCATTGTGCTCGAAAGGGGCTTGAGCCGGAGCTGGAGCATGGAAAACTGGCACTGTAATGCATACGCCGTTGCCTGGTTACGTGAGCCGGCTGAGCCTGTTGGAATTGAGTCGAGGAATCGGCCTAATTAAGACCGGTCAAAAGTCACCTTTCGTAACTGCAATTCCAGTTGGAATTCACCTCCATTCATCTGATTTCCTGCATAAATACGGCATTAATACACTCGCTCTGGTGGTGGCCATGCTGACATCCTCGTCTTGGGTGCGGAATTATGGCCATCATAACTCAGCGGAGTCAAGTTCTCCATCTTCATCGCGGTCTAAGCTGCACTTTGCCACATTCTTTTCTCCTGTATTTTTGCAGTACTTTTATTTTCTCGGCACGGCATTTTTATGGCCTTGTCAGGGCGAGACTTGTTTGTTGCTGTTGAACTATTTAATAATGTTGGCCACCGCGTTATGCACATCTCCGCCTTACCCCTGCTGTCCTGTCCTAGGCAGGACCAACAATGGAACTGGGGTCTGCCACCTTTCCCAAGGAAGGCCAAAGTTCATTTGCAAGTGTCTGGCGTCGGCTGGTTGGTAACTTTCAGGTGCTTCCGGGGTATACTCGTACTCAATTTTCAATTTGTTTTCTTCGTTATTTTTGTGATATTGTTGATATTAATTCGATATGGGAAAGGTTTCTGATTTTATGCCAGAGATACCTTTATACATATACCTTAAATTACTATTAAATTAAATTCCTAGAGAACTTCAAAGAAAATGTAAATAAAATCTCCATCTTCATTTGAACAAAAGATTTGGGAGTCACAAAGTCGTTTAAGATTCGTTTTCTTAAGGCTACATCTTCAGCCCTACAATACCATAATAATTCTTTATATTATGAGTTAAAAAATATTGTGATATTATTTTTTACAGGGTATACAGTGAGCCATTTTCTAGGACTTTTTGCAAAGCATTTTTTTCTGCAGCCGCCCTACTACAGGAGCGCATCCAAACTGCAATCCACTTTTGCACTTAGCAGGGATAACGTGCGGCTTTTTGTCAGGACGCCGAAATGACCGAAAGGAGGGAAGGGATGACAACGGAGACAAAGGACGACTACAGGTTGTCGCAAATATCACACCAACTTGTCATGTCCAAACAGTTGATGGTTGTGTCAGGCTGTCCCAAAAAAAAACAAAAAAGAAACCCCGTCGAGAATGAAGAACACTCTTCGAAAAACGAGGATGATTTCTTGAGCAAATAGGAGATAACTATTTTGGGAATTAGTAAAATAAATATAAAATAACATGTAAAGAAAACTAAGAAAATGAAAAGGAAGAATGAGAAGAATGTAGCTAGATTTCTGCTACCCAAATAATTTGTTGTCTGTTTTATCTACATACTTAAAGCCACAAAAATAATGCTTATAATTCTCTATAAACAATATAAAAGATAATCCAAAACAATGTAGAAATATAAGAAAGAAACTCCCTTGTATTTTTCTCTGTGTTTCCAAAGTAAAACTCTTTTTATAATGTCAAAAATTAGATGGATGAGCACTAAGTAAATTTCAATGATTTCTATGATAGCTCATATCAGTTTGGCTCTTGGCCATTTGCCATTTTGCCACTAACAAGCGAGTGCTAATTGCAGAGCCACACACACACACAGACAGGCACACACTGCCCCATAATGAGGCGGTGGCCACAAAAGCGAAGCCAGGGAGGATAGGGAATGGGAATGGGGATGGGGATGAAGTAACGGTGGCCCAGGACTCCGCAAGGACTAATGGCTCTCCGCTTCCGATGCCGCATCAGTGCAGTGCGCAGCACAAAAATTTGCAGCTTCTTTCGGCGTTGGCAAAAATTTAATTTAGAGCCAAAAACGTAACGCAGTCTGCATGCCCCCTTCCCCCCTAAACCTCTCGCCCTGCTGCACATTGGACTGCAGCCTGGACCTAAAGGATCCGAAAATGGGTCCCAGACTGCCACGCCCCGTACCGCTTTCCTTGCCGCTCTGCCGACAACGTAATTTATGGCATTCCAGGACGGCCTTTGGACACTGTAACCGCATTTCTTGTTGCCACGACTCCCGGCATCAGCTCCAGCAGCACCGGCTCCTGCAACGGCTCCAGCACCGAGCTCCAGCTTCGGCTAGAGCTCCAGCTCCAGCTCTGACTCCGCTGTGGAAGCTTTGCCCCCTCCCAGACCCAGACCCGGACTCGGTCCGTTTGCCGTTACCATTGCCGTGTTTAGAGTTGTCCAGCGCCCAATCGTCGGTAATGGCCAGGCCAGGGCAGGATCTGGGCGTAAAGTCAGGAAGAGGGGGACGCAGATAGGTGTGGTGGGTAAGTTTCACCCAACCCAAAAAAAAATGCTGTGAAATTAAAAAATGTGCTGGCAAAAATTAACGAAAATGGGCTAAGGATTTCACCGCCAGAAAACCGAACCACCCACCAGCACCAGCAGTCTAGGTGATTTAAGGGGGCAAGGGGTAACTTTTATCGCTTCCAGCGTACAAATGAAAATGTTCCTCATAAATGAGAAATTGATATTAAAAGTGCCAAAGGTGCGTGACTTTAATAAAGAATTTAGGAATCTACAAATGATTCAAATTTAAGAATCTGAAAAGGATTTAACACAAAAACGAATGACTTATAGAGGGGGGAACTTAGTATGTACGAATCACTTTGTATAAATATTTATTTAGTTATAAAAACTATTAAATATTAACTTCGATTGATGTTTATGGAATTAATAAGGTATTTCTAATAATCTAAACTTATCTTAAGGTTTTAAAAACCCTAAAAACGGTTACAAAAAATTATGTTTAAAGATTCTTTCGGCTATCTTTAATAGTTACAGACACCCTAATTTATAATTTAATTCTAAATGTATTCTGCAAGAACTCTAGATGTTTGTCAAGTATAATAGTTAATGCAATTTACCCCAGGGCTTATAACTTTTGTTGGCCAAACAATAAGCTAAAGATAATTGCGAAAAATTCGAAAACAAAATCAAATAAAAGGTTTAACTATAGTTTGCCACTTTAATTGGCAAAATGCAGCTGGGGAATCCAAATCAAATCGTCCTTTCCAGGAGCCCCAACGAAACAATTCCAATTAAATCCGACGTGAAGCTCGCAGAGGAGCCGCAGGAGGTGGTGGTCGGCTTCAAAAGGACTGAACCCCTGGAAGGCCGGGACTATGGAATGGGACGAAACATTTCACACCTCAAGTTCATAATTATGTGCATTTGATTTTCGTTCACAGAATAAAAGGAAAGTTTTCCGCAGGACAGGACGCACACTTTTTTTTCACCTGGCTGCACTCATCTCCTGCTCCTTGCCAGCTTTTCGCAAATAGAGAACAAGTTTAAATGTTTATTTAGTTGTTTATTTGTTTGTTGAGCTTTGCTCAGAACTATTTGTTGTTTAACTGACTGTGCAGGATTTTTGCCCACCTTCCCCCACCCCCCTTGCTACATATTTTCTCCCCTTTTTTATCCTTTTTCACCCAGCATTTTCCCTAATTTTCATCTATCTCCTCCTGCTTTCTGCGTGGCTTATTTGTTGTTGTGCAACAAGGCAAAAACTAATTTTGAAGTCAATTAGAAATGTTTTATACATTTTTTCTGGTAATGTTAAGTGGTCAAGAGAAAAAAAAGCAGGCTAAGTGACCGGAATGATTTCACAGATTTAACTAGCGGATAATGAAGTGTATCTTTCGAATCAGCGATCAAAGGGATACAATATTTGATTAGGGTTTTTAAAAATGTATTTAATTGGCAGACAGGTTAAATAGTAAAAGGGGGAATTTATAATTACCTAAGGGGAGTTTTTATTATCTTTCATAATATTTAATATAAAATTGTTCTCTCTAGAATTATTCTCTAAACTAAGAAAAGCATTGACAGACTGAAAGCAAGAAATTGATTTCAGAAGACGTAAAAGATATAAAGAAACACGTGTATTTTTCAGCTTATCTCAACCAAACATATTTTAATACATCGAATTTTCATTTCCTGATTTTAAACACCTTTATATATAACCCAATTTTAGTATATATCTCCATTAATCCATCTAATACTTGTATCTCCGATCAGTTTCAAGTGAAACTCAGACTCCTGCTTGCGCCTTACATTGCTTATACGATATTTGATGTATTATATATAGTAGCTGTGCTCGCTCGCCTTATTTCCTGTGCTTATTGTCGATTTCCCGGCAGTCGACTGCTCTAACGGTATCTTTTCCGCACACTTTTCCGCAATATTTGCCGAGTTTTCAACGATTTATGATCCGAGAGTGGCGCGTTCCCAGCCGGCAATTGCAACGGATATAAACATTTTGCGCTGAACTCATTTTAGCCACACATCGCATAGGAGGGTTGGGAATGGGGCTTGGGGCTTGGGATTGGGCTAAGACCAGGAGCTAGGGCTGGTCTAACGCTTATGCCACTGCCTCATGATATGGCACGTGTCGTTCTATGTGTGAGTACTATTTATTCTGTTTTTTTTTTTTTGTTGCGGAACGCTTTTTATTTCGTGTGTCTGACTTGCCAAAGTCACTGCAATCCGGCGTGCTTATGTTTCACTTTTCACAACATAAATCCCCCGTAGAAGCTCGAAGAGCTGAAGCCACAGTTCAGACATGGGACCTACATATAGAGAAATCTATGGGATACGTAGGGAAAGGATATGAAAATTCTAGGGGTTTAAGGTCTATTTGTAGAATATAATCTAAGAGAAAGATAATAAAGAAAGTTTGTTACATTAAAAAATAAATAAACATAGACGTTATTACGCTTATAGACTAAATATTTAAGTTTTCGGTATTTTTACTTACAAAAGTAATTAGAAAAATATTTAAAAATTGCTTTCCTTCTTCAATGAACTCCTTAAAAGTTATTTCTTTCCCAAATATACACTAGGGAAGTATAAACGCTTGATAATGCCGGAAACATATCTTTTTCTATCCCAAAAACGCATGTTTCATGTTCTCCATATATAGAAAATTGCAACTTGGAACTTATATGATTACTTTGATTGATTACTTTGTATAAATTATTGCAGCTTAGAACTTCCTTTTTTTTCAAAGTGCACATATAACTTCCCTAGCTGAGATGCTCGTAGCCGGCTCCCAACTCGAGACAAACTTCAGCTTGCTGAGCTATTTATTTAGATACTCAGGAGCCAAGCTTCACTTCCCCCTCAGCGGCTTTGAGCTACTGTAAAGGAATCTGAGCCATGCATTATCCTTATTATTGCTGACTGACTGCCAGGTGGGACAAAGGCTTACGATGGCTTGCTTCTGCTCGGCTAGCAGATAAATATGATATGCCGACTCAAACGACAAAATCATGAGTTTTGAATTTCCACCCAGTGCTCCTGCTGAGTTAACCCCCACTCCACCAACCCCTCCCCACCCAACGGGACTAAAGTATTATTTAATTTTTTGCCCCACCACTTGCCTATCCTTTGAGTATTCCTGTTTTTGTCTATTTTTTTCCCTTTCATATTTACAGAGTAATGGCCGAGCGGCCATATTAAAAATATTCTATATACATATTTAAGTGCATCTAGACTTGGTCAGCCAGGGGGTGAGCTGAAGGGGAAGAGCGGCGCAACGTCAGAAACTTTGGAAATTATTACTTCGCTTTGTTTTGTTGTTGCCACAGTCGACTGACTGCCCCTGGCCATGGCTTTGGTACTGCAAACACCGCTGCCCTACAGGCTAGATAAGGCCAAGTCCTCGAGCACCTGCCAGATAGAGCAGGGATTATGTTTTTCTATAAATAACTTAAATTATATTATTAGGTTTACAAAGGAGATGAAATAATTAAAACTTAAATTAAGCAATGACACTTTTAACATTGTATTTTAAACAGAAAGGATTCTATAATAATTAGGTTATAAATAAGTGGTTAATAATTGAGATATCTAAGCAACTGCTTTGACTAGATATATTTAAATGATTTGGCAACCAATTGTATATTTAAGCTTTTATAATCCCTTAAAAGTTTAATCAGTCTTTATTATATTAAATTACAGATTAAGCATTCTATACCTCAAATATATCTATATTTACCAGTTTCTTTAAGTAACCTTTAGCTTTTTGCTAACAAATAACCCTCCAAATAAATTAATACCTTAAAATCTAATACCGTAGCTCAGTCTTAGAGTCTGCTAGGGAAAACCTAGCCTGCTTTCCCCCCTCGGAAAAACAGCTCATCCTGCCACCGACTGCTACCCGTTTCTGTGGCCTGCATTTCTACTTTTGCTCATTAATAACGTACCAAAATAAGAAAATAAGATACTCGGGGCAGCCAAGGCGGAGCAACCAAGTTGCAACAGCCACCACGTTGGCAGCAAATAAGTAACAACTATATAGCATATATACAGTAGATACAGCCAGCAACTGGCCACAAAAAGTTCGAGCGGAGGAGAGCCGAGTCAAAATTGAATTATGAATATTTAAAATGTGTTTAAGCATTGCGGCCAAGGCGGCGGCCACATCTCATCTTCATCTTAGAGTCGGCAGTGATGAAAATCCAATATAGATGGGGATATAAAAGGCAACGCCTATAGAGCATATTTATTAACAGGGAGACTCCAGAAACAAGAAACGAGTTGGAAAATATTTATAGAGTCAAGGCTTATAAATACCCTTATCAAAATTCGCCAAAAAAGGCCTCCTTCAACATTTTAAAAGGATATATATTACATATCAACCCCTAGAACTATTTGTAAACACTTTCCATAGAGATATAAGGTACAACTGTACCTGCTCTTACACACATAGTATATCATACAAGTTATATGCAGTGAGATCTGTTCAAAATTCAACATCGTAGCAATTAATACGAAATGCGCTGGAAAAGTATGCTCTGAAAAAAATGCTCAAGCAGAGCAAACAACATGCAAGGCAAAGGACAAGGCTCACCAGCTCAGGACTCGGGGCTTAGTCGGCCGGCTGCTGGCCAAGTAAATGTCAAGTTGGCATAAATAATTCACCATCGCAGGCAGCAGCAGCAGTGGCAGCAGCAACATCAGCCGCTGTGGCAACATCATCAACATGCACAAACACACGTGGCAGGCTGCATTGTCCTTGCAGCATGCCTCATAAATTCGAGCAAATGTCTGTCACTCGCACACACACTCAGTCAGTCAGTCAGTTAGGCAGTCAGTCAGCCATTGAGGCAGTGAGTCAGGTCCGCTCGAGGTGAAAATCTTTGCACTAATGGCGCTGTTTTACATAATTGCCGTGACATTGTACAAATTTATTCAACTGCGAGCTGCAACCTGCAGCTACCTGTGTGTGTGGCATGTGTGACCTCGAAAGGGGATTTATGGATACAGGCGAACTATAGATACTCTGGGCTAATAACTACAAAAATAAACCTTTAGAAAGGTAATTATTAAACATTAAACACATTAGAAAAATTACAGAAAATATTAAATGAAAGTTTCCAAAAATATTGCCTAAAATCATCAACAAACTATAAATATCTTTACTAAAAATAGAACCCCTAAAAATATAAGATATACGAAAATCCTTAGCATATTCCACACTATTCAAATACCTGTTTTAGAAGGGTATTTCCACCTGGCATCCACAGACACACTAACTGACTTTGGACTTATGCAATTCAGGACTCTTAAAGAGGATGCAGCAGCCAAGGATGAGAGCAAATAGAGGACGGAACATGCGAGTATCAAGGATGAATTGCTTACTGCAACTCTGCCTTCCCTCGCTCACCTTTCACCCTTGTGCCATTGTTAAACAATGAAAACACAGTAGCAGCCGGCTGCATTCGTCTTTTGTTCTCTGTTAAAATATAATAAGTCAACAACAACAGCACAAGGGCAAACAAACGGGCAGTGCCCGGGACACCAGGACAACGTAAATGCCGGGCCATGGCTGACTCTTGGTTACTTGGTGACTTTCTGGCCCCTCTTCGCCTGCCATCACATAGATGCTGCATCATTGTCACCTTGAGCTTTGGGTTATTGGGTTTTCACACTCACTTCGTCCAGGAATCTGTCACTTTTCCCCAGCCTCCTTGCACTGGCCCTTAAGGATGCAGCAGCAACAACAGCTGAGGATAAATTGCTAGTTGCAGCCGGAAGTTGGTCAGATGCTACAAATGAGGGCGTTTATTGGGGGTTATTGGGATCATGATTTATGGCTTATGAGAGGGATAACGGAAGTGGCTATGCAAGTATCTTAAATCCAAAGTATTACGCAGATACGAGTTAGCTAAAGGTTTCAGTTGTGAATTTGGGAATGAAGGAATGTCAAGTATCAAGTAAATAAATATTTTTCAATAAATATATTGCATTTCTTGACAAAATATACCAAAATTAAGTTGTGCTGGCATCAAATTTCACTCTTAAATTTCCCAGATCTTGAAAAAGTAAATTGCCAATGATATATTTATATATTTGAACTCTCAAAAGTACCCAGTCCTAGGTCATAGTTCATAGGCAGAAGAGTAGAAGGAGGCGCCTCTTCACCTTCTCTTGTTCACACCACTCAGGGCCCCGAGTCCTTTTTCCTGTGTTGTGTCCGTTGATACACACACTCCGTTATATAACTAAGCAAACAACTTTGACTTTGAATTTCTTCTTGGCCAACAACACACGGCCAAACGCCCTCATGTATCAAGCCATATCACTTGGCTTTGGAGGCAGCGTGGCCAAAGGCCAAGAGAGCACAAAAGTTGATAAATATTTGCTTTGTCAAAATATTTGTGCATACTTTCCAGAGTCAGAGGAGGACAACGGGCAACACATTGCAAAAATGGGGTACATTTTTGAGGGTGTCTGCGGTGTGTGTGTGTGTGTGCAACACTTTCACGCCTCTGTGGGGTTTAGTTTTAATTGTGGCAATGAGATAGTCGTAGCCACAGGAGACTCTGGTGGCTTTTGAGCCACAGTTTTGACCTTACACGTTGAACTATGGTAGTTTCCCTACCTTTTTAGGGATCTTTCGGTGATAGCTCACCCTATACCTTGTTCTTCAGTAGTTCTTCATACATTTTCGAACCCCTATTCCCTATTTTCTCACCCCTAACTCACACATACCTCACACCTTCTTCACCGCTTTTATCCACACTTTTCATTGCCATAAGCCATGTTTGTTATTAATGTGCATCTGTGTGCGTGCCAAGAAACATGATCTGCCAGTCGTGTCTTCCCCGGGTGCCTCGGCTTTAGCCCCCTCTCAGCATGCAGTTTTTAGCCAAACTACTTGACCATGCCATTTGACAGTAACCACCTACCCCGGCACCACAGTGCCCCCTCGGTATCGCGTATTTATTGTGCATGGCACATGCGGCGCTCGCATGTTACATTTTATGTTTGCCCAGACTTATTTGTGCGAGTTGGATGTGTGAGGTGGATGTACGAATGCAACTAACGCTATTTATGCTGCTGACTGCACTGGCAATAATATTTATTAATTGAGGATACATATAAAATGGGGAAATATCTTTTATAACAAATTTAATTTTAAAAGAATCAAGGTATAAGTTGTCTACTAATATAAATGTAGGAAAAATAAAGTATTTTTAATATTTAAAATAGGTTTCAAGACGAAATAAAGTCTAGAGCGCACAAGGTTCCTCCTCAGCCGGCTCATATTGATACCAAAACCTGGTAATAGCCATGCTAAAAGAGCGTTCCCTATAGTAGTAAAGTCTGCTCTTTTCTTGAAAAATTGTTATACCTTTCCTTTAATCTTTTAAATAATAAATTTTCCAACAAATTAACCATATTTTCTGGCAGTGCCCGCCGTCTGGGTGATTCGTGGTGGTCGTGTGTGTTTAGTTTTCGGCCACGTGCTCCGCATAATAATAAGCGGCATTCGGGCCGCTGCAGTTACGCTGGCAGGACCACAATGCCACAAACGCCGCTCGCTGGATGCTCCTGCTGCAGGTTAAAAGCGCATTACAGCTGAACTTCATAAATTGCAGTAGCAGCAGTAGTAGAAGCAGCAGCAGCAGCAGCAGCAGTAGGGCTACAATGTTCACATGCCAAGCAGTTGGTTAAGGATTCCCAAAACACACCTCGCCCCTGGCCACATATCCCCATGACTGCGCCCAGGACTCACACTCATTGCGAATTCCAACTGAGGCTGAGTCGCAGGCCAAATGCAAATTCAGCTTACAAAGGACACGCTATGGGACCCGGGAGCACATGTCAAAGGGCCATGACAAAAGCCAAAAGGTACCCAAAGCTCATTAGTCGAATCAGAATGAAGGCAGGGAGGAGAAAGCGAATGGCATTAAGCATTAAAACAGTTGGCACAAATTGAGTTCCTCAAAGAGCAGGCTGGATCCACAAAGGATCTTAAGCTTAGGAGATATAATTACATAATTTGGGCATGGAAATGTGAAGAAATTAATGCAAATATTCTTCTGTGCATAACCTGATATTTCCACAAGGACATAGACTAAAAACCAAACTGAATAGATATCCGATTTGACAGGCAGGTAACCACGACAGCCGTCCATCATCGATTGAGCTGCAGCAGGATCGATTTCATCGATAGACAGACACATGTTACAGCCCGGAGAATAGCAGAAACTGGGAGCAGGACTTAAAACAAGAGCTGCATTCTCCGCGTTTAATTGACAGCATTTCCGCAACGTAACCATCAGGCCTCGTCTCGTCCCTTTCGTCCTTCGTCACTGCCACTACCGACTGCCTTTCCCATTCAATAGTGAAAACAAAGACCGCCCACGCCAGCATGGCCATTGAATTTATAATCAAGTTGACATTGCAGGCGGCGGAGAGGTGGCAATGAAGGTGGCAGAGGCTACAAGGGTATGCGGTTATATGATAATTAAAACTCGAACCCCCGAAAAGAGCGGCCATGAAGCGGCCTTTTGTTTATGCTAGTTCGCAACATTTTCTAGTTGAGAGCGCTCACAATTACGCAGGACAATGACACGCACTCACATGCATAATTGCGGGCTGATAGCGAGCAGTTTGTAAACTGCCGATTTGTTCCAACCATTTGGCATATTTCTGAAACCGAAACTGAAACTGAAACTGCATTCTAGCACCGGCACAGGCACTGGCAATGCCAATGGCACTGGCACTGGCACCGGCACCAGGATCCATAGCCGAATCTGAATTTGAATTTGAATTTGAATTACCACCATCATCACCGCCGCCGTCGGTTGCCAGCGATGCGCTAATTTGAAATGCCACAAAGGCATTTTGCAGCGTCGTCTGGCGCGTCGGCGGCCATTGATTGCAATTATTTTCAGGGCTAGATCCGCAGCGTCGGACGTAATTGCAACTCAATTGATACATTAACTGATTGGGCCCGGCCGGAATCGAATTAGAGTCGATTAGACATCGATTCTTGGGAGGCGAATCAAAGATGTGCCAGGTTGTCCTCAGAAATCTTTGGAAAGAAATCTTTTGCGGAAGCCCTGGGGAAGAAAAATTGGAGTGATGCGACTAGGATATGCCGTAGAATCCATTGTGTTATATATTCTTTAAAAGAAATAAATAAATAAATTGCTATTTAAAACCTTTAAAAATAAGGCCTCAAAAGTAAGCGGCAACATCAATTAAATCCATTTTTTAAGCTTAAACAATTTAATTTCCTTTTAAAGTACTTTTTTAGTGAATCAAGGCAATATCTTTTAAAAAAAATAAAGTTGAATCACAACATTGTTTAATGCATTCTATATTAACTTCAATATGTATACCTTTTTCTTCTTCAGACAATCGATATATACCCCCTTAATCCAACAAATGTCAGTTATAAATACAGGTAAGAGCGCACAGAACTGAAACCGTTAAAACCTCAAAAACCGAAACCGAAAATGCACTCTCCCACGCTCCACACACACACACACTCAGAAACAGGATACTCAGGCACACATGGCATTGCCGTTAATTCGCTGTTACACACACACACACCAACGCCGACTACATTGGCGCCAAAATGAATTCAATTAATTAAATTAGTGTTCAGTCGCACACCAAATTGGAAATGGTAATGGAAAAGCGATAGTGGAAAAGGAATAGCTGGACGAGGCTGTACTTGGGACAAGATCCATAGTTTCTTAATTACAGAGGTTACAATCCTTAAGCGTAGATAGACTGTAGATAACATTATCCAGCATTACCCTAAAATAAATAAATAAATATATATTATATAGTAAGATTATATATCATTAAAAACATTGCTAAAAAATGTGCAATGCATTAGGAACTACAAATATATATTTGCTTACTTTGGGGTAGTTTTTAAATCAATTTTAAATATACATCAATTTAACACATCCCTTAACCCTGAAAAAGAAATTAAACCCAAATCGGAGATCATTTAATACAAATCTAAGGCTATATTTCCATTAATATCAAAACCCTTCTAGCTGATAATGTGGCCACTCTAATATTTGTGTAACAAAGGATCAAAACCTTTTTCAACTGCAAATAAAAATAAAGAAATATAAATACGGGGACTACCATTATAACCCAGGTATAACTCAATTATTAACTTTCATGAATGGCCGGCAAATTTTGCAAAGCGACAGCTCTTTACTTTTTGATATTTTAACTTTTATTTTTAATTCGCTGCCGCCGGCATTCGATTTTTTCGCTGCCGGCAAATTGTATTAAACGTATATAATTAAGTTGGCCCAACTGGAGGTAATAAATTATGACCCAACAACGACGACGACGACGGAAACTTTTTTTTTCCGATCGCCATCCGCCATCAGCCGCCGCCGTTTTCCGTGGCGACAGACAAATCGAATTAGCGACAAATGTGTTCATTTTTGTTGTGTGTGTTAATGTTACCCATTTAAGCTCATTCCGGGCGCTGATGAAGGGTTTAAATGGTCGCCAGCGGAACCCATGTTAAATGCTAATCCCTAACAGCTGTTCCATAAGTCAAGTGAGATGTCATGCGAGGCAGCGGACCGAACAAACAAAAAAAAAAGGTTTTTATAGTCGACGTTCATCATGGCATGAATTACGGGGCGTCAAACTGTCAAGCACCCAGGCTCCCGTCCCCCTCTGTCCACTTCAAGCAAGACAGATGAACTAGGACTCTTTTCCATATTGTCGGAGAGGGGAGAGGCCTCTACTATTTCCCGGTGACTATTGCTATTCATAAAAATTGCTCAATTCCGCTGGCGTTTGCTGGTTTTACGCGGGTTTTCCTTTTTTTTTTGTTTCCTGTATTTTTTCCCAGGCTTTGTTTCATTTTATCAGGAAAAGCGCACCCCCTCCGGCAGAGATTTTTCATGCAAACAAGTGATATTTTTGTTGACAACGGCCCCCCCTCGAAAGGGCAAAAAAAAACACACACATGTTAGGCTGGAAAAAGGAGTGCAGCTCGAGTGGGTTGAGTGGCTTGTTTATACTGTGCAGCGGCAGCATCAAAAACTCCGCTTAAAACTCCCACCAGTTTGTTTAAAAGAATTATGCCTAAAATTATGCAATGCCATGAGTGTGTAGAACCACCGAAAATGTTGCAGCCAAAAAAAATGCAACAAAAATATTTGCACAGTTGGCAGAAATTTCCCTGGCCATAAATTACTATTTGATTCAATTTTTAGCCAGCAAACATATGCCCTTGTGTACAAAGAAGCAACAAAAAAAAGGCCTTGGAAAATATTAACAATATTTAGTTGCAGCTGCAGCAACAAAATTGTGCAACAGTTGCAAGTTTCCACTTAATCTTTCGGCCAAAAAAAGAGATTTAATTCCGGCAAGCCGAACACAAAGCCTGACACAATAAAATGCCTTAAATTGAAGTCAAGGAAATTCTAGAGCTACAAATTTTCCAGGAAAATGAATATCAAACTTAAATATGCTTGAGGAAAAGGCAATTATTTATTATTTATCCAAACTTTGACATAAACTCGTAATTATTAGAGATTTTCCCAGGCTTAGAAACTTAAACCAAGGCAAACTTAATTTAAGCAAATAATTAACGAAACGACTAAAGTTTTTTTTAATGGATTTTATACTACGATTATTATTTGTTTTATTGCCCCATTAAAAAAGGTGAAGGTGCCCACAAATATGAATTACTGCTGATGCCGCAGCCACTTAACATCTTAAATAAGTTTTCGGCTGCCACATAAATTTGCGAAAGTGCATTCCTCACCTGAAGCAACGCTGCCGCAATGTGTGCAACAAGTTTATGCATCCGCACGCAAGTTGATGCCGGTGGAGGGGCGATCCCATAAATTAAACTAGCTAAAACCGGAGACAGAGGGGAGGGCAAAAACGTCACAAAACCAGAGAAAAGGCAGATGGCCAGAACAAACTCAGCCCGCAGAAGCCGCAAACATGCAGAGCCAACAAAAAAAAAAAGCCGAGGAAAACCTCTGGATGGGATGATGGGGACACCCGGCGAGTGCAGCACCAACTAAGCACGTGTCAAGTGTGTGGCCCAAGTTTTAATTTGCACAACGCACCCGCCAACAACCCACACTACTAACCTACACTGGAAATAAAATATATATCAAATTATATAAATATTTGTTGGGTATTTGAAAGGTTTGTGCAAGTACTAAACTATCTATGGATAACTTTTTAAGGGTACTCAAGCCCCTAATAATTTCTCTAGCACTTGCGTATAGTTTTTCCAAATAAAATGATATTTAAATATTTATTTCAAAAATAAATACATTCTCTATATTATATATTTAACAATTTATATACAAAACACTTAATCTAGCAGTTAATGATATAGTTGACCATATTTTTATCTCCGTGCATCTGCAGCGGGATCTCGATGTCTGACGCTGAGTAACTGTCAGGCCCGTTGGTCCCTTCATAGCTGGGAGAGCCGCCTTGATGTCTGACAATGTCATCAGTTGCAGCTGACGCAGCAGTAGCAGTAGCAGCTATAGCTATGGCAGATATAGCCAGATATAGCCCAGCCAGAACGGCAACTGTGTAGAGGAATTCGCACAGGCTCTCTTAAATCTCGTTGGTGTGAACTTTACAGGGTATTAGAAGGGTTGATGGAACTGAGAAAAAAGAAAGAATATTTAAATATGAAAGAGGGTAAGAGTTAAGATCGCTACTGACAAAAATACAAGTCATACCAAGCTGTGGAAGCTGCGAAATATTTTTTAAATAATTAAATAATTATTTGTATCTATGTAAATATTTTCCTAAATACTAAAATATTTAATAAATTGATCACAAAAAATGTTTTCAAGGATAAATATATATAAAAACTCTACAAGAAAAAGCCTTGAATTTGAGTCTTTGTTTCAAAGATAGCCTCTTTCCTCATCATTGCCTTTAACTTTATCCTCAAACTATTCTAGGGCAGAGAGTTACCTTTTTTCCAGGATACTCTGCAATTCTTTAAGGCCCTTTCGGGTTACTTAACTCTTCTGTGTGGGATGCGAGTGTGGTGTCTATGACAAGTGGACAAGTGGGTGTGACTCTCGGGCTCTTTCTCGGCCCCCTTTTTCCACTGTTTGCTGGATGAAAACCCTGAAGGGGCAGATAAAGCGAGGCTCGTCCTGGACGCTGTCAGTTAGCCAGTCAGTCAACCAGTCAGTCAGTGAGGAGTCCCTCAGTCAGTTAGCAAGGATCCAACTGTGGAGGGTGGGGGGGTGGTCCACCCCTACTCCAACGATGTCATTTGCTGCGTGTTGAATTGTGTTTTCATTTGAGTTTTGTGCACGGCGCTGATTGCCGCATGCCTCAATGACATTTCATTTATTAAGTGGACGGAGTCCAGGCCTCCATTCCATTTCCCCAACCGAGCCCCGTCCCCCTCGTATTTTTGCAACTCAGCGCGGCAGCAATTAACTATGCAAGAACCCTGCTGACATCACCGGTGTAAGCGATACACCACCGATACCGAGCAAATCCTGAGAGTCATCATCATCGTCCTGCCGCTCCCGCCTTTGATTTGTTTTGCAGGAGTTTCGCGAATGTGTTACTTATATCCGCTACAAAAGAGCATTTGCATATCAAATGAATTGTAACGAGCATGAAACAAGCAAAAATAACATCGCTTGGCCAGGGAAAATAACATCCTTCAGTCATTCACACCAACCAGGACCCCGACTCGGTCCTCCCCCGTCGATCCCCTTTAGCCGGCTGAAATATAAATGTTAATCCTGGCGGCGTCAATTGCAAAACGTTCAACGTTGTTGACAGCCAACGGATGCACACACAGGCCAAGACCAGGTCCTGGAAAACAGGCACAGAATACAGGGACCCAGTATACCGGCACCGAGCTTCAGGCCCAATAGCCTGCACAGGGGAAAACATTTAAGGAATATCAATTAGATTTGGAAAATTATCAAATTATGGCTTTGCGTTGCTAATAAAATATTTAACTTGAGACTTTTTAGCATTTAAATAGCTGTAAATTATATTGCCTAAAGATCAGATTAATTAGTAATTATTTATTGATTTAAAAATAAGAATAAAGGACTATTAGTTACAGACAAAAAGGATATATGGATCTGTCGGATGTTATATATAGAATGATTTCATAAGAAAACAATCTTTTATTGCCTCTTTTAAAAACATTTATTGAATAACTTGTATTGGAAACTATTTATTAATTAAATTTCAAATGTAAAAATGTTCTTTAATTAAATAATCTTAGTTTTAAAAAAGTATTTCCCTCGTAAGCACCTCTAATTACTCCTCCTAATGGTAGTATTTTCTCTCCGTGTGCCATCCTGGGACCGGGGCCAGTGTGTCAACGGGTTTTTAATTGATTTTCATGGCTGCAGTTTTTGATTGTGCTGATTGACGCATCAAATGAAGTGACTTCGTCCGTTCGAAAGGACCATCCGGATCCCGGACGGCCGATGTCCTCCTCCTACGGCCTCCTCCGCCTCCGATTCCGGGCCGTCTGTCTGATGTCTGGCCCATATCAGTGACGAGACAAACAGCAGAGAGGACAGGAGATGGAGCAGGAGCTGGCAGTGCAGAGCCAACAGGCAGGCAGTAATTAAATTTGTCAGCCAGGACAAAACGTTCGCCACTTTTCGACCTACCAAGTGCTCAACGTGGCGTATGCGTGATGCGATGAGCTGCAAAGGAGCTTGTGTTTGCACAGGACGAACGGTGAATGGTGGCGACTGGCAAATGCGAATGCGAATTGGGATCGCAATCGAGATGCTGTTGTTATTGCATTTTAATCACTGCATTCAGTAAACTCATTGTATGTCCACACAGAGTCTCCGTCTCCTCTACTTTATTTGTAGCTCTTTTTCCGAATATGAATAAATAAGTGAGCGAAGACCGTGTGTATCAATGAATGAATGAATACTGGGCCTAATTGAATGAGTTCTTTTCCTTATTTTCGTTTGACATTGGTTACTAATGAGCCGCCTGTGACGTCATTGCTGTTTACAGTCCAAAGTCTCAAAGGTAGAAGCCCCAGAGAGTGCGGCGGAAAATCTGTGAAATCGGAGACTCAATTTAAAAATCATTATGAGCGCACATTAAGCGTAAAAAATTAATGAGCAAGCTGCGTCAACAATGAGCTAGGACCCTGGTGCCAGGATATCCCTCCATCCATGGATGTGTGTGTGTGTGTGGGTGCAAGGTGCGTCCTCTGCTGACTGCATCGTATCCTGTATAGCCTGGCTTCAGTTTCATAATGGTGGGAAAAAAGGAACAGCAAGAAAGTTAAAATAGAAGCGCACACACATACAAAAAGTAGCAGGAAAATGAGGAAGGAAATCCTCGAACAGAAGCAACAAGGGGTGGGGGCTTGTGCTGAGGCTGCCCCCCGAAGGAGCAGACGCTCTGCAAGGATGTCGACTTGAATGGCCGCAATGGCATTGGGTTTCGGTTAACGGTAATAGACGTGAGGCACTCGGCCAGATCCTTGGCAAAAGCACGACGAAAGCAGAGACCTCTATCAAAAAGGGAGAGAGAGGAAAAGTCTAAAAAAGAAAATACTAAAAATAAAGCAAAGTCCCTGACGAAGCAGAGAGTCTTATCAGGAAGCAGTTGGTCCTTGTCAGTGCCTCCTTTTAAGCAACTCAATTAGATATATTAAATATATGCTCTTTTCCCAGAAACAAAGGAACAATTTATTAATTTTTAGATATTATTGAGTTTATTTTAGCGAGAAATATATTATATTTTCGGGCTTAACTAGCTTAGCTTAAATTTTACTCAATTTCTCCTTGGCACACCTCTATCTACCCCTCTCTACCTACGCTCCTGTCCAACTCCAGGGGCACAAAGTCTACAACATCGTTTACTTTGCCTAACAATATTTAGTTTGGCAACAAAAGTCGCAGGCCCACACTTACATACACCCGCCCACACCCATAACTCCCACCCTCAAAGGACTCGTGAGGGGAGGGATATCTCCTGGAGCAAAGCCCCCCGGTTGGCCACTCTCCTAACAACTCATTTGGCACTCATCAGTAGGTCAGGGCATTGCTAATGCGACATATCCTTGGAATCCAGCACAGGATCCGTTTAAATTGTTGAGCTTCCATGGGTTCTTCGTCTCCGGCTTATTCCGCATGCTCGTCACGTTGTCCGGCGCTGAAAGAAGACACCAAACGGGGGGCCAGAAGTTTTTTTTCTCGTGCGTGCCTGGACAGATTGTGCTCGTTGGGATCTCGCTCCTTCGAAAAAGGATGAAGGGATGGAAGGCTGGCTCCTGTGCGTGCGTGCCTCTGTCCTCCTTGTTGGTAATTACCTCAAGTTGGTCATTTGATGATGCGCAAATCCCGTCGAGCTGTGATTGCGGATGCAGGTGGAGTTTAACTGCCCGACCCCAGACCCTCCCCACTTTGCCCACAAAACGGTTGACAAAAGTTCGGCGACGGATTGAATCCACAGGTGTGTGTGTGCGGCCCCGAAGCTAATTGCCGTTAAGTGGCTGGGCAATCCTCGAGTGTTTGATATTTTCAACATAAATAATCCCCGTTGGTAGGGCGTTTAACCTGGGGTCGATGCCGGGGATTCCCACAGAGCTTTAAAGCTGCAGCTTTCAGGTGCACCGAGAAAAAAACAAAGCAACAGAATGGGCTACATTATTATTAAAAACTTCGAAGTGATTTTTTGTATAATAACTTATAAAAGAAATATATAAATTTATATATTTAAGAGCAATTAAAAGTATCTTTAAGTATATATTTGAACTACAGATATTAGAGCTTGGAAAGTATCGAAGTTTCCTATGTTTTTTATGTGAAAACATCGATATATCGGTTTTAAACATCGATGATTTTCCAGTTCTAACATATATTACTACAAAATAATGTTTAAATCAAAAGGCAGCGTACTTTCCGGCAGAATTAAGTTTAAATCTAAATTGGTTTTAATCACTTTTAATAATATATTTACAAAATACATTAAAAGTATTCGACTCTTACTTCTTTCTTATATTTGAAAATGTTATAATAAATTATTTTAAGTACAGAGGCTTATGGAAACCTACTTTCTGTCACCATTTTAATTGATTTTAAACGTTTTCTTATATATTTCACCTTTTCCATGCAATAATACTACAATTTCGTCTCTGTGTAGAGGCGTTAAAATACGGTGTGAGGTGGAGCCAGGCCGCCGGGCGCTTTCCCACCGCATGGTCAAAGTGCTTTTGGTCGCTTGGACCACTTAAGCACAGCGCTTTGGCCATGCTGGCCAGCACCGCGTCACCCCTTTCGAAATCATCAGCCACACAGCGCCCCCTTGGAAACCACCTTGCCAACTCATCACCACCTCTTTGGGGTTCGCTTTTTCGGCGGCAGCACGTGCAGGTGAAACTCGTGTTTCTCCTGCTTCTGCTCCTGCTGCTACTCCTGATTCTGCTGCTTCTGCTCCTGCCGCTGCTCCTGCTTCTACTCCTGCTACATCCCATCATCCCTGACATGGATGCGGACTAGCTGAAATGCAGCTAACGAACCGCAATTGCGGTCACATTTCATGAGAGCGCGCATGCCGCCCGCTGGACACTAAAACTCGCCCCGAGGCGCTGCTGGACACACGAATGGATGGCCGGGGCTGAGGGGGCAGAGCCCATGGACTCTGGACGACTGATTTAATTTGCAGCCAGCGACAGGCTTTTAGTGCACCAGTCCCCAGTGCACTCGCATTCCCATACCCATTCCCACACCCATAACCCACTCCCACTGTCCTCTGTGGATATCATCAAAAATTAGCTTGTTTGATGGGAACAGTTCGGCGTGAGTTCTGGTGCTCCTCAAACCCAAAAGCATTTTAAATGCATGTTGCATGAACTTCCAACGGAGTCGGGTCGTAGTCCCCGGCCAAGTTCACAGAAGCAACAGGTATATGACAGTCCAATTAACCTGACTGAATTTAAAATGAGCCCCCAAATGAAGGCACTGGCCAGCAAAGTAAGGATGGTCCGAATTAAGGTAAAGGAGGGAATTTGCGGCAATTAATTCAATTACAGTTCGTTTAATTGTTCAGCCAAAATGTTACTTTAATGCGGTTTTTTAAATGAAGAGTACTTATGAGAGCTTGGAATGTTGATTTTCATGTTATTATGGCATTAATGGGCTGCCAATAAGATTTTCTTTAGCTTTCCATACTTTTTAATTTAATTTTGTTGTACAGAAAGGCAACAATAAGTCATATAATATTAGGTTTTACACAAAATCCAATTAAATAGTTTTCTACAACATCTAAACCCTTTAAAAAACATTTATTTAAAATAAATAAAGAGCGAACAATATTTTATTGACTATTTTTAGGTACCTCTTTAATTTTTTTAAATCTAACCGAATAAATATATGTAATGTATTGTAAAATACAAAAGTTTCTTATAAATTCGAAATATATCATTAAAAATAAACCACATTTTGCACTTCAAACCTGCAGCTGAGTGAAAACAAACATTAAAGTTAAAGTCACCCAAGGATCCTTCTGTTTTTTATCCCAACTGCCTCATCACACTAAACGTAATGAGGAAATTAGGCAGAGCAGCAGAGGGAAAACTATTTGGCGGACAGAACATAGTAGTAGCATCCAAAAGATGCTGCAATAATTATGCAAATTTCAATTTGGACTGTCGTCTAGCCGAGACAGCAACCGGCAGCAGTGTGACACCTTGTTTCTGGACGGCCGGCGCGGGACGTGTAAGCGCAGGACCAAGGCAATTTGCAGGCAGTGTCTGTCTCCGTGAAACGTGCGAAAGGAACAGGCCGTGACCCTGCACCTCGTAACACCCGCTGACCCCTGAGCCAGGGCCAAGCCAACACCCACACAAAACGTAAGCGCATTTTAATGATCTCATTTATGCTAATCTGCCAACGCTTGAATCTGTGTTCACGCACAAACACAGGGAGGGAGTGAGAGAAAACCACGAAGGGGGAATGGGGTAAAGGGGAGCCGACTGTGGGTTGGAAACTAACAGCAGCCACCGGCTGCTAATGCTAATGAAGTCTAATTGAATTTCGGACACTTGACACGTCCCACAATCTCTGATCTCTTGTTGACACACCGGCCAGAAGGGGGCAACGGGCATAAAACACAGAGACAGTCTTTAAACCGGCAATTAAGTAAGTAACAAATGTTTACAGTCCGATATGGATATTAATCTAGTTGTGTTTCGATATGGTTTTGTGGTTTCATTAAGATGTTGGCCGGAAAATTAGTTAAATTGACAATATAAATAGTTTTGCCTGTTTAGGAAATCATTACTATTTGCAGGTCTATTAAATACCTTTCTTAGAATGTATCATTGTATGCCGTAATGTAAACAAATATCCCAAAAATATTTAAGGCACTCTTTCAATCACCTCAATTATAGATATAGATATGATATGTTTATAGAAAAACATAATTCCCTACGGTTTCTAAGTCATTTTAAAACCTGTCTTAAGAGAGGCAATACAATTTGTTGAGTCAAATTTAAATATGTTAGTTTAAGTATGTTGTTTTAGAACCTTAATTTGTTTTGTATTACTTAGTAGCATAGTTTTGTAAATATTTTTAAGACTTTTCAAACCCAAAGTGATTTCATTGGTATATCCAATAATATTTTACTCATTTAGTACTCATTCTACTTTTATAATTAAACATCTTCTTTCAAATTTACCTCAGTATTTAATTTCTAAATTTATCTTTCCCGAGTTCCCTTTAAATCGGACTTTAAGCGATGAGTGACATGGCAGGTCACACAATTCCCGTGACCGGTTCAGTCCACCCAGTATCTGAATGATGTGCGAGTGGGTATCCGTATCTGTCCGGCTTGATCTCGACGGACAAGGGGATTGGGGTTCCAGCTGCTATCCGACGGAGTCAACATTTGCGTTTTTGCGGTTGTGGCGGGCATAAAATTTCCTATGCATTCGACCACATTGAAAATTTCTCGTAATATTTGATTTGATTTTTAAACAAAAACGCTGCCCACGCTTAGTTAGACTCCGGATGATGGGGCAGGGACTCGGTTCTCGGTAGAGACACTGGCAAGTGACGAGCGTTGGTCAGACTGACATATTGATGAGGGGAATTGCAGGATGCCAGGACTAGTCGGGTGAATTCCGCTTTTATTAGCATGCCACTACTGTGTGAGTGTGTGTGTGTGTGTGGAGCAACAACAAATCAGAATTATTTGACAACGCAGCTAATTTACATGAGAGTGCAAAGGGGAAGCCCCGGCACCAGATACTCTCGTATCTCTAACATCCCGACAGGCTGCGGCATCTGTCTGCGGCTTCTCCTCCTTCTGCTGCTGCTGCTGCTGCGGCGAGTAGTCCATGGATCTCGGCCTGAAACTGGACTGAAACTGGAATGCGGAATCTCTGTCCCTTGGCCTCGTTACCAAATCGTCGAACAGCATTTTAAGTGGCGGCAAAAAGTTGAAACCGCTTTCGACTTGCGTTCAATTTCATTTAATTACTTTGGCGTAAATTTCGAATCTTTATTACCGATGCGGGGGAGGAGGGCGCAAAAAAGTTAAACCGATGTATGGGAATTATTCAATTTGCCCAGATATGTAAGTATGTATCGTTGTATTTATTTAATAATATAAGTGCATTTTCCAGTAGATTATTCAAGAGTTTAATTATAAAAAAACTACAATTATTTAATTAACTTATAAATGATAAAGAAATAATATTAATGAAATTATAAATCTTTTTATTACAATTATGTGCCAATTGTAGAGGGTTAAGAGGCTTTTATTATAAACTTTCCTGACAGAGATCAAGTCAGATCTGACATGTCTAATGATAGCAACAAGTTTAAATTATCACCCAAAGTGTTGCGTGCTGAAAAAAGCATAAAGAACAAAAAAAAAGATAATTAAATAATAAAACAAAAAAAAAAAAACAAAAAGATGACTCGCTCAACAACTGATAATTAATATGGAAACAATCGTTAGCTTTGGCAGCTGCCATTAATACCCAGCATATTTTCTCTGTAAAATATGATAAAAAAAAATAAGATAATAAAACAATTTTAGACTTCCCCTTTATAAGTTTCCTTAATGAGATAGAGGGTAAAAGTAAAGCTTGAAGACTTTTTCTTATCGCGGATTTCAAAACAGAAGAGGGAGACAGCATCGCCATGAGTAATAAGACAAATGAAAGAGAGATTCCAATAAAGCATAATCAGCATCAATGCGCCGTTAGGTCTTGAGCCAACGCAATAGAGAGAGTGAGTGATTGAGAGAGCGCGGTACGATCAGCGAAAGCGTGACAAAGGAAAGCCCCCGCTGACACGCGATAATGCATATTATTCATTACATATGCATGTGTACACATATGTACAAATGGGGAGTTTACATATGATATGGAACCAAAACATATGTAAATGCAAATTTTCACTGCCGGGGCAGATAGTGCTTGGCGATAACAGGGCCTGATTCCTATCTAAACTGTAACAGGTGCCCAGCAGACTCGAGAAACGCGATCCCGAGATAAAAATTGATTGATAAGGGGGGTTGGGGTGTGTGTAGGACGCGGGGGAAATGGGGCGGCAAGAACACAAAGCTCAAAGAGAGCTTCACGCAGGAAAGCTTCTCTACGCTGATTGTTATTATTTGCGTGCTCACTCTCTCTCTCTTTCTCTCAATCTCTCTTTGACTTTGGGGCTCGAGTTTCAATTTAGTCAATTTACCGTTACCGTTACAGTTGCACTCGATGAACGGCACCGAACGAACAGCCGAAGCGGAGCCGTGGAGCAGCCGAAGCGGCAGCCGAAGCAGGAGCCGAGCCACCTCGATAGGTTCATCCTGGCTCCACGACGAGCTTGTAAGTTTGAGCCTCAGTTGTGGCTGGACCGCCAGCCGCGATCGGTCTATTTCTTTCTCGCTTTCGCGTGTGCCCCCACTCCCCCCAAGCACTCTCCCAAAAAAACTTACACTCTCACTCTCATTGTGTCTTCCCCACCCACGCTATGTGCTTTTGTTGTGAATGAGACTTGTTACTACAACCGTTACTTTCACCCGCCCGTCTCGCTCCCGCTGCCGTTTTGTTGACGTTTGTCTTTGTCTGTTATGTATCGGCACAATGCGGAGAGCTCGTTTTGTTTCATCAATCGCCTCAACGGGAATGCCAACAACGATGAACTGCAGCAGCCGGGAGAGCACGAGCCCACCTCCGCCCTCCTGGACTACTGCAAACGGAAGGTGGGTCTGAGAAGCTGCTGGTTTGGTATGGGTGTGCCTGCCACCCGCCGCCTCCTGTATTACACAACCAATGAATCGTGGGAACTAACATAACACGTCTCCTCCTCCGTACACAGTTCCTCCGTCCCTATGTGGCCATCCTGACGCTGGTGGGCCTCAATCCCATCTCCACTGACATGAGCAATGTCCGGGCCTGCTGCAGCTACGTCCAGGCGCTGATGGTGCTATGTGTGCTGCTGCTCGGCTACGTTTTGCGGTACATATGCGGCTACAGGTGAGTGTGGCGTCCGCTGCACAGCGAGAAATCAGGTGACATAAATAAACTTGTCAATAAAATTTGAGGAATTTACTAGCTGTGAAAACACAAATATTAATATTGCAAGCAAGATAATAAGAAAATAAATGCCAGCACGTTTATCACGTAGTTCAGGCATTCCGCTATCTACTTAAAATTTATTTATGAGAAAAAAATAAAGTTATTGCTTTCGTTACGCTCTTAAGTTGACGCCTTTATTTATCACCTTAAAGGCATTCGAAATCACGTGAGGGATACGGAACATTAGAGAGATTTATCCAACAGAATAATATGAATATTTAACTTATTTGTAATTCCATTTAATATCTTCATTTAATTTTATTTTTACAGAGGCGATCGCGGATTCAACAGCTATCGGGATATCAGACCCATCACCAATGGAACCGATGGCGGAGGAGCTACTCCTAACACCATTGGAGAACTCCTATTTGGCTACATAGTGCCCAGTGCCTTCAACTTGATGGGATTCCTCTCGGCCGTCTTGGTATGCAAGGTTATTGACCACGAGCAGCTCCAGAATCTCATCGAGCGGGTGTTCCTGATGTCCGCCAAACCGAAGAGACTCTGCCGGATGTTGTGGTTCTTTTTGGGAGTAGCGCTGGCCCTGCTTATTCTGCTTTTCGGCTACGCCTGCTGCGTGGTTGTAATGCAGCCAGCCCACATTGTAAAGGTGTCCTGGCTGGCCGAGATCCTAAGCGACTGGGAAATGGGACTGCGAGTGGGCCTATTAATCACAATACTGCTTCAGGATCTGGTGGAGATAATCATACTGAGCAACTACTACATCGAGTGCTATTTGCTGAGGATGCATCTGGAGACGCTGTCGCATAAGCTGCTGATGCATTCCATTGACTCGCTGGACTGGATGCGGGAGGTCCTGGAGTTCCGCAAGCTGCTGGACCGGCTTAATCAGCACGTATCCATTCCTGTGTGCTTTCTGATTGTGATGAATCTGGCGTATGCCTTTGCAGGATTGGTGTACCTCTTCAAAGACTTTGATTTCCACTTTTGTGCCTTGAAGCTCGTCCTGCTGAACATAGCCAATGTGGTGCTGTGGCTGTTTTTGGGACTGCTGCCCTTTTTCGTGGCATCCTCAGTGACGCGCGTGTGCCAGAATGCCCAGGCGAACGGTCATCAGATACGGGTTCGTCCCTTTGTTTACCATAATACCTCAGCGGAGGATCTCAACTCGACTCTGCTCTTTGCCGCCTCGCTGGACATGTCCGCCAAACTCTTCCGGATGCCCATTCAGCCGAACTACCTATGCTTTGCCATTCTCGTGGTGGTCATCGTGATCCTCACTCTGGGCATGTGCATGAATCTCACCGCTTTGGGCAAAATATAACCAAGTACTTGTACGCCAGATGCGCCAATATAATAATAAAGAATTATAGTATTTGTCTAGCTTACAAATTTGCGATCTGACTGACTGAATGGCTAGCTACTCTTAGCAATTTATTTACATTTGATGGCTTTTGTCTACTAAATTAGCTACTTATTGTTACTTTAAGGATTAGTCTCAGTTGCTGTATCGATTGCTTCTACTAAATACAATTATGCACTTTGGTTTTCAAATCGTATGTGCCTCGTCCACATAAGTATTAGGCGCCTCGCCGTCTCGATCTTGTCACCAGCCCAGCCACGGCGGATGGTTGATCTTGGAGGGCGGGGTGAAGGTGAGGTTGACGGGTATGTTGATTAAGGCTTGAGCCCGCTTCAGTCGCTGCAGCGTCGACCGGATAATGACACCGTTCTTGCCGAGCAAAAAGCCGGCCGGTATATTGGCATCCCGGTACGTGTTGTCATGTATCATCTCAATGTAGTGCTCAAATTCCGGCGAGTTCGGATTGTATTCGGTAACGATTGCGCCCAATGCACCCGCCGCCTCGGCATGGAGCGTCTTGGTGAGAAAGGAGCACTCCCTAAAAAGAAGAGATTCATTTAGATAAAGTCAAAGATGTGAAAGGTGTCTAATTTTTAAAGGCTGACAAGGTGGTGTTGAAGATAAAACCTTTAAAATCGAGTTAGAGTTAAATCGAAGTCCAGCAATATAGGAAACCCTTCCAATGAAGCATTTTTAATTTGACGAAAGGGATTTCCTGGTCGCCCGTGAAGGTATAACCCTCAACGCACGTAACTTGATTGTGACAGCCTGATAATATGATAATATTAAGTATTAAAAGTGCCGGACTTGACGGAAATCACAATATTTCCATGGGTGATACAAATAGCATTGCATATTGGTATAGGTATGGTAAGAATTACTGATAGTGTGTATATATAAGCACCACCCCGTAGGCCTCGCATCCCCGAAGATAAGCCCTATTTGATGGGGCGAATCTTTAGCCAGTTCTTACCCACGATCGATGAGCGCGACGCCACCATTTAGATCGCGTGCGTTATGAAGCTTCTGGCAGGCGCCCGGCGGATCAGCGAGGACCAGCGGCACACCCTCAAGCCGTTCCGAGAAGGCTGCCCCAAAATCCTTGGCCGGTCGCAGCCGGTAGGTGTACTCCAGATCCGTCGGAGAGACGATTTCAAAAAACACGTCGCCGGCTATTATGTCCTGCGTAGTGATCGGTATCGCGATCGTGGTGCTGGCTCCGATGCAGGGGCTAAGTGTGGCGGCAAGCACTAACCAAACAATTAGCATTTTGGCCACGCACGCATAACTAATGTAAATATTTTTGTCAAAAAAACAACAAACTAATTTCGTAGGACCTAGTGATGGGATAGCAGTAAGTGGTGTCGGGTCCGCGATATTATTGGCACTTGCAAAACTATCCCAGCCGCGGAAAGGTCCAGCTCTAGCCTCAAAGTGTGCTCGATAACCGCATTACGATAAATATATTAAAGTATTTTTCGTTTATAAACGTATTTATTCAATTATAATAGCAATATAGCCACTCATATATTATACGAAATTTTAATTCAATTACAATTGTCGAATATATTTATAAATACCCCTTATGAAGTAATCGATAAGCTACATGTAAATGACTAATTCATGGCTAATTATGTTATGCTACAACAACTGCTACATCTTTAAATAAACCATATTGTATAAATCATTGACCTATTTATGAGTATTTTGTGAAAAATAAAAAAGTTTTCATTAAACAACCCTTTAGGAACCGGCATTTTGTTAAGCATACCCTTAACGACCAATCGGTTAATCGAATATGGGGGTGATTTTTCTTAATTACTGTTTGAAAACGTATAATCAGTTTTATTACGATTGTAAACAAACTTCAGCCTAAAAGTGTACTGTTTGGCAACCATTTAATAATTTTTCAACTTTTTAATTCGTTATTAGTACCCCTAACGCGTTAATCGATAGGCGCAATAACGACTCATAAAATGTCATATCTACAGGCACAGTGGTTACGCGCCAACAAATAGCCACAATTTAGCCGGTGCCAAATTGGGTTATGTATGGCACATCATGGTATTGAGCTTACCTCGATCGAACCCAAGCCCAGTTGAGCAAGTGGGAAATTGAAATTAGGATTTCAGGGATTAAAGTAGGCCCCGGGGAAATACTTTGACAAGCGGAATAGCTAGGCTTTCCAGTTTTCGTTTTCATTGTCATACCGCCGGACCTCAAACCAATGTGCACCGCGTGGAGGGCCAGTGTTGCAATTATCCGCTCCCAAAGCAACTCTGACTAGTATTCGATACCAGTCCATTCGGTACTCGCGGCAGCCATTTTAACTTTTGGCGTCGAAAATATACGGCGAGGAAGGAAATCTGCCGGAGATCCTGTTCGTCTGTGTGGTTTTTTCGCATCCAGCGCAAGCAGTGTGTAGTGCTCGAGTGAGTGTGAGGAAGTGAGGAAGCAGCAGCAGTAGTTGAGGAGCGAATTCAGTCTTGTGTGAGGATCCGAGAAAAAGCGAAGAAGCGAAGATGTCGATGTCTGCCACGTGCTACAAGTGCAACCGGCCGGGCCACTTTGCCCGGGACTGCAGTCTCGGCGGCGGACCTGGTGTTGGTGGAGGTGGCGGCGGCGGCGGCGGTGGTATGCGCGGAGGCGATGGCGGCGGCATGCGCCGCAACCGCGAGAAGTGCTACAAATGCAACCAGTTCGGGCACTTTGCACGTGCCTGCCCCGAGGAGGCCGAGCGCTGCTATCGTTGCAACGGCATCGGGCACATCTCGAAGGACTGCACCCAGGCGGACAATCCGACTTGCTATCGCTGCAACAAGACCGGCCACTGGGTGCGCAACTGCCCCGAGGCTGTCAATGAGCGCGGGCCGGCCAACGTGTCTTGCTACAAGTGCAACCGCACTGGACACATCTCCAAGAACTGCCCGGAGACCTCGAAGACTTGCTACGGCTGCGGCAAGAGCGGACACTTGAGGCGCGAGTGCGACGAGAAGGGCGGACGGAACTAGGCCATACGACTAGGACCACCCCCCAAAAATATATAATCATCGAAGGAGGAATGCGAAAATTTCAACACGAAGAACAAGAAAACAAAGATGATGAAAAAGAAAGATGAAAAAAAAATATGAAAAACGAAAAATCAATTTGCTACAACATTCACATAGCCAGCCAACAGCAACAACAACAGCTAAAGCCGAAGCAAAAGTAACAGCAGCAGCAGCACCCACGTCAAGATCGATCCAACACCCATCCAACCAAATCCATACCACACTTCAGCCATCTACAACATATGAATCCATGCAAAATCATACCAATCCCAATCCCAGCCAGTAACCATCTCTGATTCCAAAAGCTGAGCCTGCAGCGCGGTGCCAACATCAACGTCCCGAGAAGTGTAAGAAACTTTCCGAAGAAAGCTAAGCGGAAACTAGAGACTGCAGCGAACGAGAAAGAGAGGAAGAAAGAAGGCTCTACGAGGAGGCGAATATCGTGGATCGGGGAGCGCGCGAAGGTGCGAAAAGCGAGAAGAAGAAGACAACGACGATAGCCAACGGCAGCTGTGCAGCCGAGAGAGCAGATGACGCCGACGAAGAGGAAGAAGATGAGACGGAGAAGGAGAATGAGAGGAAGACGACAAGACGACCCAATTTGTAAGATGAGACTAAGCCACAACACCAACACAGCAACAACAAGAGAGAATTCACCAAGCAAACCACTTTATTATAATTATATATATGATTATGCTGCAAAGTGTTTGAATTTACTAATTAAAATTATAACGAATGGAATGAACTATATAAGATTATATAAAACAAACATAAAAAAGAAATACCTTAATTACTATATGGAAGCGAAGCAAAATTAGTTATGATCCTATTGGGAGTTCCACAGAAAAAAAGAAGCAAAACATGATCGAAAGAAAATGCGTAAATAAAAAATGATCAAAAATAAAATCAAAGAAGCAGAGGCGAAGAATCCACATGTTACTACTCTACTCTGACTCATCCAGCTGCTGCCGGCGAGGCGAGCCTTGGCAAGATGTAACCAACCTCATACCCCACCACCCACCACACCATCCCAAGTAACCCATCAAGTAATCAAATCGCCCGGCAAGATCTCTCGAGCGGGGTAGCTAGCTATGTAGCGAATAATGCTGAGGAGGAGAGCCGAAAGGGGCAGCGCAAAAAAAGCATGAACAGAGAAGCAGACTAAGAACAAGAGGAGAACATCAACAATGGTAGACACACACAGCAACAAATAACACCCAAGAACAAGAACAACTATGAAAGCAACGCAACGCTGGAGAGGATGAGCTAAGCGGTAGACAAAGAAGAAGAAACGGCACTCAGAACTCTGAACACACCACAAAAGATGCGAAACCTACGTACGATGAAGAAAATGGAAATTCAAATATCACTGTGATTGTTTTTTAATTGTAAATTAAAATGCTGGAGCTGCTGATTTGAGACAAAAAAAAATAATAATCCCAGGCCCATGCATTATTTCTTTACCGGGCGGGCAAAAAAGAAAGAAGAGAGCGATCGGGGGCACCACTCTCTATATCTCGCTCCCTCTAGCAACCAGTTTACCGGCACAATTGCAGCTGCGAACACATGGCGCGGGCAGCTGATGGGGGCTCTCATTCTTCCTCTCTCTCGCTCTTGGCGAAATCAGCTTGTATTGCCTCTCTCCCCGGCGTGGCGGTGTGTATGTATATATTTGCCTGCTTTCTTTGCGCTCCTGCCCGCGTGCAGTTTATGTATGTACAACTACGCATACATACACACGCGCACTAAGTGAATATATCTGCTGCGAAGTACAGTCGCCACTAATGGTGAAAACTCGCTGGCAAAATAAAGCAGAGTGCGAAAGAGAGGAGGGGTGGGTGCGAGCAACTTTAACTCCGCCGAGTGCACTTGGCAACAAGTCGGCTGCTCTCTCTATCTCGCGAATTGAGGGTCAAGGTCAGCGCTCGCGCATCAGCTGCTGCGCGCATGTGTGACGAAGGTTTCTCCGCTGGCTGCAGCACTGGAGTTGCGTCTGGAGCTGAAAGTGGAAATGGGCAAGAAGATGAAGAAGCAGAAGCGGATCACGACGATGTGGTTTCGGCGGTACGCAAGCCGGTTTGGTCTCTTTTTCGCCGTTTTCTATAGTTTAATTCGGCGCGATCATGGCGTATAAAATAATCGCACCGCTTACTCAGGCCTACGAGGGCAGTTTCAGAACTTATGCGGGAAAACAATAAGGCACAACTTGTGTCCCAAAGTAACATTTTATAGAAACTTTGACAGCTTCATTAGAAACTTTGTACACTCACAGTTAAAGTTTTTAATCAAAATTGGAAGTAGTAAAAAATTGTCGTCTATTTTTTTTTAAATATAAATAGAATAATGTCCAACAGTAATTCTAATGATTGCACAAGTCGTTTGGCCAGCGAAGTGTGCCAGCTAAAGGGTAACCACAGAGAATACGAAAGATAATCCCTTGGAGCTAGATATTAAAGCCACCTGCATATCCCACAGCCGTTGTGAAGGCGCAGAGCAAGACGCTCGCCCGGCTGGTTAAACAAATCAAGGAAGGCTGTAGGAAAGAAGAGACCAAGGAATCCACGCTGAGCACCACTTTGAATCCCTGTCTCAAGTGCCTGCAGCCCGATATTCTATATCATTTGGGCTTGGATACGGAGACCACGGACTTCCCAAAGGTTTTCGGAGATGTCCGGGTAAATGCATACTTTTCAGGTTTATATTTCAATACAAACAGTCTGAAAGTTGGTACAACCATGTACAAATTAAGGGATTTATAATGGGAATTCGTTAAAATGTTGAAGAGCAGCTTTTTAGAATATCTTAAGACATCGACATCCACAAATAGGTTGAAAGTTGGTATAACTACATAAGATATACATACGTACATAGAGCTTAGATATCAATTCTTAAATCCCAATTAAGATGGGTTTTTTTAGAATGGCATATCTCAAACAGGAACGCAGCCCAGAAACTGTATGAAATTTGATCTAGCCATGTATTAAAAGGCTCTGGTCATTAATCGCTTAAAAATATAGGAAAAACAATGTTAAACATAAACACATCATACATAATGTACACCTTATACATATGTATATGCATATATCTCCAAAATTAGTTCGTTTGCATGGGAGGTACAAAGGCACGTATGCAAAACTTTGCCTATTATGTGATGCAGGAGATCGGCCTTAAGATGAACGCGGCCACCCAGTTGCGCGACATGGCGGAGGCGGGCAATCGATTCTCCATGTTCAAGGTGGGCCCTGTGCTCTGCGTCAGCCACGGAATGGGCTGTCCCTCGATCTCCATCCTACTACACGAACTCATTAAGATGATGCATCACGCCAAGTGCCATGATCCGGTGTTTATACGGCTGGGAACCTGTGGTGGCATTGGCGTTGATCCCGGATCTGTGGTCATCTCCTCGGAAGCGGTGGACGGTCGCCTGAATGCCGCCCATGAGATTCTGGTGCAGGGGGCCAGTGAGCTACATAGCAGCGAACTGGATGAGGGTCTGGCCATGGACATCAAGCTCTGTCACGATCCCTGCAAGGATAGGTACGAAGCCATCATTGGCAAGACCCTGTGTGCCCATGACTTCTATGAGGGTCAGTCGCGATTGGACGGCGCCTTCTGTGAGTACACACCAGAGCAGAAGAAGGCCTATTTGGAGGACCTCCAGTGCCAGGATATCAAGAATATAGAGATGGAGAGCTTGGCCTTTGCCGCCCTAACCGGCCGGGCCAGCATTCGAAGCGCTGTCGTCTGCGTGGCCATTCTAAATCGCCTCAAAGGGGATCAGGTGATTATGATACAAGATTTCATCGCTTTTTTTAACCTATACTTCATATTATTGTGCCTCCGTAGATACAAACCCCACACGATATTTTAAGTAAATGGGAAAAGCGACCGCAGGAGCTGGTGGCCCGATATATACGCAGAGTTCTATATTTCAACGACAATGACTCGGAGGAAGCGGAGGAGATGGAGGACGAGGAGCAAAAAGAAGCAGCAGGTGGAGCTGGAGACACGCAGAAGGCTGCTGAACCGGAGGCTGAATAAAACCTTCCATATTCTATGTCTGTACTAACACGATACTGTCGGATATGTATGCACCTAATAAACCATAATCTTGTTAATTACAAAGCACCTTTTGGTTATTGGTAAAACACTTTTATTA